>JAANDG010000005.1:0-600000 GCA_036852015.1 Pelodera strongyloides
TCCTAAGCTATATCTTCCTTCGCTATGATTTGAGAAAAATGTAATAGTCCATTGACTCCATCCATAGCACACTCAGACCATTTATTTAAATATATGCCGGACGCGTGCATTTTCATAGTACGGCAAGCTTTTCGGAAGTCTGTCGAATGCTCAAGTCGCATTATTTGCCTTCTAACAGTAGATATTCCTTACAATATTTTCTTATCGTTATAATGGAAGAGAATGGAAAAACGAACGTAAATATCTTAATTTTTTGTGCTACTTAAAGAAATAGATAGTTATTATTGTCAAACATTCAAATAAAACACAGAAATAACGTTTAAATAATTTTTTTCGACGAAAAGTATACCACAACACTTGGGTAATTTCTGGTTTACCCGTGCCAAGCTCGGGTAAAATTTTCCGTTTCCCAGCTCGCTTTTTGGGAAAAGGGAAAAAGTGGTGAATTCCGGGAAAAGGTAAAAATGGTCATTTTGGGTAAAATACTTTCCCGGGAAACGATTTTATCCGGGTAATTGTAGTGGTGAATGCGGCCTCGACACGCACATTAAGGAAATCAGGGTGAAATTGCTTTTCCATACTGTACACTCTAAGGAAAACTTACGTGTAAAGCTTCGCCATAGTGAAGCCAGTTCAAACACAGTGTGTATATTTTTTAATAAAGATCCTTTACAAAAATTATGAACAAATAATAAATATAGGTTCAAAACGGTGGGCCTGAACCTTTAATGAAAATTAAACAAAAATGACGAATTTAGCGCGATTGCGTTCCTTTATAACATGTAATGTACCCATACCATACCTCACGTAGAGGCACATATCCCTCAAATTTTCTTTCGTTCTGCCATTTTTATTAAGAATTGTCTGATCATATTTTGTGCTTTGCGCTTCAGGAATCAGTTCTGTGAGCTTACAGTAGTTGATAAGTGCGTGGTGCCATGATCCAACGGAGGCATTCTTAAATACACATAATATATTGATAACAACGAGGGACAAGGAATATCCCACACGGTATTAAAAAATCAAAGCAACCGACTCCTGCCACGGCGGGTAACTTAAAAAGGAGGAGGCTCACGAGTGGGCTCACTACAAAATCACCTTGTTTTTATGCTTTAGTTTGATTGTACAAAGGTAAAATTAAACAAAGAGCATAAAAAAAGTTTCGTGAATTACTCCCTAGGGAAGATATTAGGTAAAAGGGTGAGTATTGATTTTTCTTCCGATAACGTGAGTAAACAAGATAAACTAGGGAAGCTAAGAGATATGGCTGAAACACACTGTTTTTCTGTGTTTTAAGTAACATAAACGATGAAAACTACAGTTTATTTTGCTCAAAACAGTGTGTTTCAGCCATATCTCTTAGCTTCTCTAATTTATCTCGTTTACTCACGTTATCGGAAGAAAGATCAATACTCACCCTTTTTACCTAATATCTTCCCTAGGGAGTAACTCAAGAAACTTTTTTTATGCTCTTTGTTTAATTTTACCTTTGTACAATCAAACTAAAGCATAAAAACAAGGTGATTTTTTAGTGAGCCCATCCCTTTAAGTGTTCGATTCCTTTCCTTTTTTCGAAAAAAACTGGTAAATAACCACCAATTAACATACATAGCCAAGCACGGAAATACACTTTAAAGAAATTATTTAATTTAAGAAAAAAAATTTAATTAAAAAAACGACGGTATGCTTTTAAAACCACCAGTAAAAAGCAAATGTGCACGCAGTGTGCATAACAGTAAAACAGGTGTGCCTTTCTTTTGCACTACCAAGTACACAGGCTGTCTCAGCGCACTATTTTCAGCAACATATAAGCAGGGTCACCCAGGGTTAGCCAGGCCATCTGCAAGGGGGGCTGTTATGGGCTGTGCCTGAAAAATAACTAGAAACTACGGTAGTTTTCTTTAATTAATTTTTTAGATAAAATTTAATATTTACTTTCAAGTGTATTACCGCGCTTTGTTCTGCATTTTATTGGTGATTATTTACCATGTTCTTTCGATAAAAGGAAAGGAATCGAACGCTTAAAACTCGTGAGCCTCTTCCTTTAATTATGCTTACCTTAAATTCACTAATTGCCGTATTTTTTACACAGTACGGGAGGTCGTCATCGTAAAACTTCATCACATTATAACATCCTTCTTCGCTAAGACAGAG
This sequence comes from Pelodera strongyloides, assembly GCA_036852015.1. Classification (NCBI taxonomy): domain Eukaryota; kingdom Metazoa; phylum Nematoda; class Chromadorea; order Rhabditida; family Rhabditidae; genus Pelodera; species Pelodera strongyloides. Next base: position 2,155 of record JAANDG010000005.1, read on the forward strand.
TTTCTCGTAGAGCTTTGCAGCAAATATCTCTCGCGTTTGCCGAAATTCGTGACATATTTGGGTGAATTCCGCCACCTTCTGGAATAAATGCTGGCCGATTTTTGTTTGAGTGTCTAGATCATTACAGCTCACAAAATAATGACAACAAGGCAAAAATACTGCGCTTCCTAACAATCGCTGTATGTTATTATGTAGTAGCTCTTTTTATGTGCGGATGTGATAGCTATCTTATTATATAATAGAGAAACTGTAGCGTAATTTGCATACCGATGTGCGTTACGGAAATGCAAATTTCGTGTTCGGGTATAAAGAGTGCCGCAGCTCAATATCGAAGTAGCATATGCAATTGTTTCCTATTATGTGAATTTCTTATGATACGTTTGAAGCTTTGTATATAAGTATGCCCATGCTAAATCAATCATATTTCCATGTAAGTCGCCTCAGGTGGCGTGAACCGACTGGTATAGGAATAAAGGTCGAAACTGGTATTGGAATAACCGTCTTACCATGCATAAATCGCTGTCGCTGTGAAATGTCTCCCAGTATTCGAGAAACGCCGCCGCGATCTGTAGCGATACTGTATGCGTTTCCTAGCCTCATAACGTATCTATGACACATGATTGTAATTAAATTTTAATAAAACTCAAATGGCATACATTAATCTTACGATTATTTTTCATACTTACATATTGCATGTACGCACAATATTCCTTCATACGTTCTATCGGAGACATTCGAGCCGCGATCCTGATATTTCTTGTCTCAGTAGCTAAGGCGATACCTTTGTACAAGTTATTGATATAGTAGGGCTGAAAGATATATGATAGGTTGCTGGATGAAAAATGCTAACAATAATTGTAAGTGTCGCATCAAAGCACAACGTACATCTGAACATATATCTTTTGTTGAATCATTATATTAGACATACCACTTAGTAATCTTCGTTCAACTTTGTTATGCTTTATTTATTACATGTACTTTACAACGCAGCCTGCACTTACACTGCTTTCTTTTCTTATGCGAATAAATTATTATTATGATGTACAAATAAGCCACCATCATTGGATCGGTCCCCTTAAGTACTGGATAGTACTTTTTTCCAGTACCAGTACATTTAAGTGGCTTATATTCCTTGCGGGGCACGGCTGTGTATAAAATTTTATTAAAGTTCTCAAAGTCGAAGTCAACCCCGAGAGCATGAGAGAAGCAGCGAAAATCTGAAATTAGGGAAATAGTAAGGGCGCGTTCGGGTTGCTCTTTCAAAGGATTTAATGCTTTGTGAAAGCAAACAAAAAATACAGTATGAATTTGCATTTTAACCATGCTAATTCATACATACATGTGCATGTTCAAAATGCTAATTCATACTGTGTTTTTTGCTTTCTCAAAGCATTAAATCCTTTCGGAAAGATCCAACCCGAACGATAAATTTGCATGTTTTCCTTTCGGAAAGAGCAACCCGAACGCGCCCTAACGAATTTCGGATTGGGAAAAAATGATGTCTGATGGTTCCCAGGAAACGGAATAATTTCCGGAACCACAGAAAAACCGTCTTTTTTTGAGTCAACAAATGGTTTTCTCCGGTTGATGACTGTGTTTTCGATGAAATTTGGCCACTGCAAAGTGATTCTCATCCAATGTCTGAAAACTGAAAACTATCATCTAATGTTTTAACTTTCATCCTCGGATGCACACCTTTTGGTGTATTTAATAAATAAATAAATAAATAAATAATGGATGAAAACCAAAAATCTTCCGTGTCCTGTATACAATGATACAACTGGTGAGGCAACGGTGCTGTTGCTGTTTTATGTAGTTATGAAATTTTTTGTTTTAATAAATAAAGGGCCTTACCCACAGGCTCGTGGTATCGATCAGTTTGGTTTATAACAACCGCTGGATCTGCCGCAACTATTTCACATTTCCATACTTGTATTGTTTGGCACAAGAGAAGCAAAACAGCCGACCAGAATAACTTCATCGCGCTAGAATAAAGAAATTGGATAAATATCATGCAAATGTCACGCATGCATATTCTGCGTAGATTAGCCAAAAGTATTGGCAAAAAAGGCAATGTCGAAACGTTTTTCGGCCGCGTATTTTATTGCATGTGGAAAGAAAACAAGATATTCAGTTACGTCTGTCTGTTGTCTCTCATGTTCTCTCGTTTTAAACTATCTCTTAACTTTCCTTGCGTTTCCATCGCGAACGGTTCTTTTCCGGAATTCCACAACTTTTCCCAGCTCGAATGCGCCTTTATGGTCTGACAGCACTTGCGAAAAAGTCGCGTCCATGTTCGAGTAAATGTAAATGACAGGGTCTCGCATCGATTTTGAATCTAGTACGAATCTATTTCAAAATAGTACAGATCTTTTGGAAGGAATGAGTTTAAAACAGTGCATATATAAATTTTAGTGATTGGTGATATGGTACGTGATTCAATAGAGCCCAAATAACGAAAAATTACTAAAAACGAATAATTACGGATACGAAAAATTGACTCTTTTTGTCAATGCATTTCACTCATTTACGCCGTATATGCATTCGTGACATTTGCATGATTTTTGTATGCAATTTCTTTATTCGAGCAATGAAGTTATTTTGTTCGGCTGTTTTTCTTCTCTTGTGCCAAACAATACAAGAATCGGAATGTCAACTAGTTTCGGTAGATCCAGCGGTTACTAGGAACGAAACTGAAGAATACGTCGAACCTGTGGGTAAGATACCTTTTTATTGCAACCATTGCAACTATTATAAGTCGGTTGTAGCACATTTGTGCCAGTTACACGGTTTTTCGTGGACACCCATTTGGTCCAATTGATCATCTTACCATGACCCAAATTTTTGTCGAAAAACGACGTCAACTGGTCACAAAATGGTCTTTTTGGTGAAAACCGTTTGGTGACGGGTCCACGAATTTTTTTCAGTTATTCCGGAAATTATCCCCTTTGAAGCAGCCTTTTGGCTATTTTCCGTTTCAGATTTTCGTTGCTTGGTATTTGCATTCGAGGATAATTTCGACTTTGAGAGGTTTCCTGGAATTGGATATACAGATGTGCTTTATGAAGGTTATCAGCCACTCAAATGTACTGGATTTGCAAAACAGTACTATCCAGTACTCATAGGAACGGATCCCATGATGGTAATGCATATCAGTAGCATTTAAATGAAGGAATGAGATGTAAAACATTGCATATATAAATTTTAGTGATTGATGATATGGTACGTGATGGAGATGAATGATACTGCTGAAATGACATCCTTCACTCACCTCTCAGCAGCCACAAATGCGTTTTGAAAAAATAACCACAAATGCGTTTTGACACGGTCAGACACTTTAGCGTTTTGCATTTAACAATTAGGCAATCATTTCAGCCGTACTATATTAACAACTTATACAAAGGAATCACCTGGGCTATCGAGCAAGACAATTTTAGAACTCCACTGGAACGTAGAAAGAAGTACTGTTCAGACCTGCGATTGGTAAGTCCATCCGGCAATTCATGGTTGTGCATTTTAGTTTACTACACAGGAAAGTGAAAACCCCGATTTCGCCCCGATTATTAAAAAAAAAAAGATTTTGCCCCGCTTCTTCCAAAAAAAAACCCGCCAAAAAGCCCGAACACCTCCCAATTTTGCCCCGATCACAAATAAACGGGGCTAAATTGGGAACAAGGCCCGATATTGCCCCGATTCTTTAAAAAAAAAAAACGATTTCGCCCCGATCATTTTCCGAAAAATCCCGATTTCGACCGGATTGTTTGAGGCGAAATCTGGGTTTTTCGTCTCCTATGTACTTTGTAGCTATAAAGGTTGCCTACCAAAAAGTTTAGCACCGCTAAACTGCCAGTCCATTGTCAAGGGAATAATATATAACACTTGAAGCATAAATAAGCAAATTCCGAATATTTAGGTCGCTTCGGCGTTCGCCGAATATTGGGAGAGATTTCACAGCGAAAGCCATTTATGCCGGGTAAGACGATTGCCGAGCTAGATCCATGTAGCATATGATGACCAGCTCTTACGATACCCCATAATATTGAGTGCATATGTTATCAAAGAGAGATTATTAGTGCTTCAACCTAGCCGTATTTTTGTCATAAATATAATACAAGTGTGTGTGTTAGGTTATATCAACCGAATCCTACCACTGGCCGTATGCACGAACCGCGGGAACCTCCCAGGGTGGGAGAATTTGTCTCTGTGTGTCTCTGATTCGCGTGATCACTATCGTTCTCTCCCCTCCCACTGGGAGGCTGGGAGCTCCCCAGTCCGTTCGTGCGTACGGCGACTGATGACCAGATCTGACAATTAGGGTGTACAGAGTAGCGCAATTATGGAACTACATCTTTTCAAACAATGATTATTATTATTGCTTTGAAATTATTATTGGTATTTTTGTCAAGTTGTTGAATAATTTTATTCGTCATTCTCCCTTTTACACGTACTCAGCAACAAATATAGGCTAGCAATTATTCCAGAAAATGACGGAATTCATCAAAATGTGCCACCAATTTCGACAAATGCAAGATCTGTTTACTACAAAGCTCTTGGAGAAACTTTGTCTTAGTGAAGTTGGATGTTTTGATGTTATGAAGTTTTATGATGACGACCTCCCATATTGTGTAAAAAATACGGCGATTAGTGAATTTAAGGTAAGCAAAAGAGCCTTAGTCTTTTTTACTCCGCGGTGCATAGTATAACTTTCACTAGCACATAAATGAGTTGGCTCAGATCTGAACAAAAATTAGCATATCGAAAATCACTCATCGCGCTCCATTGGCCCACAGAAAAAAAAGAAAACGCAATACAGCCGCAAGTAGTCTATCAGTAAATGTTTAGCAAATAAACTTTTCTCCTTTATATAATAAGATTTTGTATTAACCAATTATTTAAGAATTCCTCGGTTGGAACCTGGCATCATGCGCTTATCAATTACTGCAAACTGACAGAATTAGTTCCTGAAGCAATGAGCACAAAATATGATCAGACAATTCTCACAAAAAATGGCAGAACGAAAGAAAATTTGAGGGATATGTGTCTCTATATGAGGTATGGCCATCTGTTTTGCGACTTTTCATCAGTTTAAAGTTAAAGGGGCAGACACACTTCAGAAAACATGTATTTTTATTCTCCGGGTCAAATATAGTATGATGTAATATATTTCTGTTTTTTTTACTGTGAGACATACGCATAATGAAAATCAATCTTATCATAGGTGTCGTGTTATTATAAAGACACGATCACTTTCTTTACATTTAATATATTGATATATTAAATGACTCTTCTTTACGCTGCTTTCCATTCTTCAAAATTCCTTTTATTTTCTCTTCAATAGCCAGTGATACCCCGTATCTCAATCAGCGTTAATGGGCGTGAACTGCGTTAGGTTCTTTGCTATCGCGGGTTACGGTAAATTGCTGGTTTCTACGCGTATTTGGCTCATGGAAAAGGAAAACTATTGAATCTTACTATATTTGTAACGGAGGATGAGACGAGGTATCAACAATGGGGGGGGGGTCACCTAAAGAGTTTAATAAAAATAGAAGCAACATACATTGGCAAATCAGCCACATGGAACGATGCCTCTAACGATGTAACTTAGATAAAATATATTTTCCATCTCGGGACAAGTCTCTCTATACATAACATAACAGTCTCCACATATATTCAGATACCGTGTCCTGTCCGACGAAGGAAAAGAACAAAAAATACCGGATGAAATGTATGAATACGACGCATTTGACACAGAAACGACAACAGAATATCAAACTGGAGGAGCCATATTGGTCACATTAGGACGGTGGATCGCGGTTTCCCTTATCATAGTTAACCTCTAAATTTTTTAAATTTTATTAGTTTTACCTCTAGGGATTAGCAAATACCTATATTGTAATTGCTGAAAAAATTATGGCAGGAGGGAATTAATTTTAAATGAAATGTCAACTAGCCCTTCTTTTTACTTTTGCGACTGATACCTAGTGTTTTCACAAAAATAAATTGGGTAATGAGTACACCATAACAGTGCCTGTGTGTCGTTCCTCTACGGCTGCAGTAAGCCAGTTGTTTTCGAATTTTGCGGTTGTTTAGCCTTTTGCGTTTGAGCATGTTCCTGTATTCCTGTCTCGTATCCTGAGGAGCATACCTAAAATTTAATTTTCCATACATTGAGGATTATATTTCGTGATGCTCTTATACAAACGCTAAAAAAAAACATAATGAGTCGTTCTGAACAACGTGCAACAGTCCAAAATTATTTGTATTTAATTCTTTGAAAGGAAACTCTGGAAAATATTATTTACTGTACATGTGCATATGATAAGTAATAAATCTTTTACGTCAAGTGTTCATTTATTCAAGGGATGTATTGTTCAATGTTTCTGATTTAAAAAAGTTGATGCGAAGTTATTTGTTCAGTTTTTCACCTTCCTTATGTTGGTTATTGGACAGCTGAATTACCCAATAGTAGACAAAGCAGAAACATATATGAAAGGAAACTGAATGATAAAATCAGCTACAAAGGACATTAGCTAAGAAAGAAAAGGAAATACGTATTATAAGGGGAGGAAATCCATTTGGCGACGGTTGCCGGTTTTTCTCGAAAACCAAGGTCTCATAGTGGTCGGTAACCGGTCACTAAATGGTTCACTCCGGGAAACGCATTCATCGCCGGCTAAATACTGTATTTCTGTCGCATAGGCAATTATTCCGTTTTCCTCTGACATCGCATCTTTCTATCTCCTTATTTTATTAAAATGGTGATAGAAGTGGATACTGAAACATTTTTGTGTTACTTTTTGGCATCTCTTGGAAGTATGCTTTCGGTCACTAACTTAAGTGCAAGTCAGTGGATGGGGCATTACGCCAACATGATGCAATCCATCGAAAGGTGTTTCGCAAACCATTTGCAATACCACTTTAACAACGTGGCGCATATAAGATTGACAAAGATTTGGTGTGACTGGAAACTCGCGTAAGAATTGAATAACGTACAAAGTATAAAATAGAAATTTATTACTCACAAAAAGAAGCAAAATTGAAAGCACAAACTCAATAATGTGGCAGACAAGCGCATATTAATTATTACAAATTTTTTTTTTAAATTTTTTTTAGATGAGTTTTTTTCTCGAATCTGATCTATAAACTAAATTGTCTAACGGATAACGTATGTATAAAAGAATAATAATAAGTTAGTGCTAAGGATTGAAAATTCACTACTACCAAAATCGTACAAGCTGGCATTGCAAATAGTGAATTAAAATTAGTTACTCAATAAGACTAAACTCATGTGTAATATCACAATTATTGGTCAATAGGTGGCGGTTTTTAAAGAGTATAACAGCCGGTTTTTGAAACGACAATTGAATATGACCATATAGAAATCGACCTCGACTTGAGCTCATTTATGTACAGTCAGCATAAATACAACTTGCATTATACGTTTCGAAAACCACATGTTATACCGCTTTAGGCGCATGAGTCAAACAGCTACATACAACATAGTTACACGGTCACTCGATCAAATGCAAAAAAGGAACATAAATGCTTAAATTAACTTTACAAATAAAAAAATGCCCGTGGAACCTCTCTGGTTCATGAAGTAACATATCGATTACTACAAGTGCGTATCTTAATAATTGAGAATAAGCGTGTTTACCTCCTTGAACCCTTGAAAACATGACAATTAACCTCTCGCTTCTTGTTATCCGCTTGTTAATTAGCCAATTAATTCACGCTAATTAGTGTTAAAAATATGAATAAATTACAAAACAACCGGGACAACATAGGAGAAATCTCACAGTTCTACAACGAACATGAAATTAGCACGAGTAATAGGGCAATTAATACTGTAGCCGCAGTTAATCAATAAATCAATAAATCAATCAATTAACTGACAATACATCTGTTCTGCTTCTTCATTTTCGCATGTTGTACGCCAGTGTTCAGTTGACGATTCTGAATTTCTATTTTAAGAATTTTATTAATATTTCAGCTAGAATGTACTTAAAATTCCAGCGAAATTTCTTTGAAGACAATTATGCAGTCTTCTTACAATTAACCTTCACAGAAGACAGCAAAATTTTAGTCTATTTAATGTAAACCACAAATTGCATAATGAAAAATTTATATTTGATAATTTGGTAATTAGTGTAAGCAATAATTATCCAAACTCAAAGAACGATCACTCACTCTGTTCAGGGAGGCGGCCTGGAGCAAATTCGTCACATAGAACAAGTCATCGTCGTCAGAAGAGTCGGAAGATGTACTGGAAAATAAACTTGCATTAGTTACAAACCTAATTATTCGGAAATTAAATGCCCCCTAGCTAATTAGTTCCATTGGTCCCTGGTCACTAAGGTATTGCGATATTGATATTCTACTGTTTTGTTGAAAATAATTATCTAAGCAATTACCTGTATGACGGGTGATCGTACGGGTGATAATTATCATATCTCGAGGGTCGGGATGGTGTTTTAGAGTAATAATTTCTGTTGTCCCTTTGACCCGGCCGTCCGAATGAACATTTCACACTGTCTGGTGACGAAGAGCCGCAAGGAAGCACTGTAATACACCAAAAATATACCACCTTACTCTAATCATCTCGCGTCGTAAATAATGAACACAACGTTGGCAATCGCTAACTATATATAATCTTTCATCTACGTATTACCCATATAACGCTAGTTTTGATTGTGTATGAAGGGACCATATGTCTGTTTGTTTGTTTGCATCATGTGCGTTACGCTCATTTAATTTGATAAATACCCACCGGTCTCATATATGCTCTCAGTGGGTGGCGGAGGTGGTGCTCGGGGTGGAGGTTGCGGAGGACGAGAAGAGGGAAGGCGGGGAGCTGGAGCTCCTCTGAAATGATTTACAATTTTGTTTATACCCACATTCTCTAGGTGTTTGGTTATGTTACACATATTGGTACACTAGTGAAGTTACAAATATACAGACACACTGTCAAATAAAGAGTGATAGAGAAAGACAAGAGAGAGAGAGAGAGAGAGAGAGAGAGAGAGAGAAGAAATAAAGACCGAGAAATAAAATAAGAGTTAAGAATGAAAGAAAGAGAGGGAGAGGGAGAGCTAAGCTAAAAACCCAAACCTTTCTTTCCTACTCCGACTTCTGTGTGACGAAGGCCGTTCTCTCTCCGTAGAGCATCCGGGTTGCCAGGAATGTCCGGGGCCGGGACCGGGTTGTTCTATATCTAAACACATTCAAATTTACTCGGAATTAAGTTAGGTTGAAGCTTAGGGGCTCTTACGCCTGCACGGAAAATAGGATCACGTGGGCCCCAGTTTGTCAAGTCTACTAAAGTCGAAATATTACAAAGCAAATATATACGCATTGTATTCAAAGAATGCTGTAAAAAGAAATAAAACAAACCATCTTCCAAATTTCTCTGTCTGTTTCTCTCTCCATGTCGTCGCTCTCGATGTCTGCACCCTCTCGCTCCGCAGTACAATTTTCTGTCGTTTAGAGAGAACCTCTTTCCCAAAAGGTTCTTACCACAAACACAGCAGCAGAAGCACTGATCACTCGTGTGCCATTGCAGGGACTCCTTAAATATTACGGTAATTTAAGGGTACGGCAATTGCATGGATAATTAGAATATTTAGGGATCGAACAAGGGTTTCACGTCGAGAGAAGTGTGGGCGATCCCTCCTGGTCCTACCCTAAAGACAGCGAGTATGTTGCCAACTGGAACTCGCGTCTTCTCTGCTCAGAGCCTCTGTGAAGTCATACACTTGGAACGGGAACCTCTTATACCTCAGGATCAGATTCCTTTATTCAAGGGTGGCAGTGCTCAGAGTTCTTATGGGCGCTGAGCAGTGTAGACGAAGGGTTCCAGGCTTCCAGGTGATGGTTTATTTTATTTCAAGTTAATAAAAAACATTATACATGGACAACTTTACCTGTGTGATTCTGGGTAGTGTGTCTGGAATTGGTTGGTTACAAGACGCACAATTGTTGGCAGTATTCTGTGCAGTTTGCGGGCATTCCGTACACACTGCACGACCATTGCGGAGCATGTAACTCCGACCGCCTGAAATTGGTAATTATCAAGCAATTGCATCGAAAACGGCTTCGATCAGTTAATCACTATTGCAAAACGTGTAAAATTTGATAATTAAGCAATTGATTATTGATCGCACTCGAGCTTTTAGTGTTATTCAGTAGGCAATAGGATAGCACTAGTGACTTGAACGTTGCTGACAGTTTTTACCAGGGTACTTTTGACAATATGTGTTCTTGGATGCAGAGCTACCGGAGCGGGAACTAAACTCTGACCCCTGAAGCGTGCTTTAACCTATGCTTTAAACGTATAACGTATGTTTGAAAAATGATCAAGCAAATTTACTCAACGCTAATTTCAAACAGTACAGTACCCTGAGTGAGTTCTTTGGAGTTCTGCAGTTACAGTAAAAAAGGTTGCAATTATCAGCCTATTTAGTAACATGAAAATTGATAATTACAAATAATTACCCAGAATATGTTGGCAAATAGCGCACTGAAAGTGTTGAATGTGCCACGTTCGACCCTCTGCCTCAGTGCATTCCTCGGCGAAGATTAGCTGAAAAATAACAAGTAAGAGTTCTATATCTGATCAAAGCGGTATAACAGTCGGTTTTTGAAATGTATGTTAAATAATTGACTTCCAGAAATGACTGTTCTTACGTTGATAAAAAAATCTGTATAAAATCGAAAACGGAATGCCGAAGTTAAACTGAATTATATTGGGTAACAACTGGTACAAAACCCCAATCCCTTTAAAAAATTTACATGTACCTATTCTGTACGATTTCTTACTTTTTATACCAACCGCAGCCCCCTCATCGCGCAGCTGGTTGGCACTAATTTGCATAGATCAAAGAGAATTTCGATTTCAACTCGTACCAAAACGTGACCATTTTTCACCCTATTCATTGGTATCTCTCCCCATGGTCGCTCTCTAATTGGTAGGTACCATTTTGAAATTCTCAATTGGTAGCTGAACAAAGGTTTTGTGGGAACACCTGTGGCGTTTTGTGTGTTTTCTGCGCAAGGTCATCCCTTTAAAGCAATTGAAACCAATTTTCGAGTGGTCATAAAACTAAGCGGTACGGTAGTATTACAACCCGTTACGTGCATTACAAATTAGTCTTATCTAAATAGGAGTTGACAGGAGTGATTCGTAGTATGCAAATTTTAGTGGAAAGAGGGGAAGGATCGTTGTCCTTCAGGTTTATAGCCCCTTTTCGGAATGTTTCAATGGGAAAAGTGAAAACCTTGATGTAATTATTTTAGGTACTGTAGGCTGCCCGCGAATTTGCAAAAATAGATATTTTTGAACTGCGATGATTAAAGTTTCTCATAAGAAGGAATGCATATGTACGCATTCCTATGCAGTACAGTATGCATTGTATGCAACACGCACTCTCTCTCTCTCTTCTCTCACTCTCTATCTCTCCCCCTCTGTACATGGTAACACTAAGTCCCTCAGTACTTGTGTGAATTAAATGTGTATTACATTTTAGAGCAGCAATAATCTCGAGCATATATATCTTTTCAACTAACATCTGGTTAGGGTCAGGCCCCATGTCATCTTATAGGCGTAGAATTCTTACACGCCGCCTAAAACTGCCGAGATGCTGTCACGATACCGCTAGCCCATAACTCATAGTATTAAATAGCGCCCTAGCTCTACCGCGTGCTTCGGGTCACAGTTCACCACATGTTACACGCGCGCGCACTTGAAAAAGTACAGATACTATCGTTGTACTCTCGGTGCCGCAAAACGTACTTCTTTGTGCAAATGCCGTGCCAAACAGGCGTATGATATGCCAAGAAAGTTCAACTGATATTATATAGCTTACTTCTTAACTAACGCCACAGCAAAACCTACTTCGTTATACTAATGCCGCACTGAACGCATATGATAGAAAAGAGCAGATAGTATCATGCTACTATCGTCTACCCAAGTGAATCCGGTCTTTTTACTAACGCAGTACTATAAGTAAGCAGGCTATGATACAGTTGTTACTACAAGAACGTATCGCATATCTACTGAAGAAAACTGCAGGTTAACCTCAAGACCTTGGCTAATTATGTAAATTAAATTACATATTAATTTCTTATAATGTAAGATGAACATACCAAGTTAATGCATAACCTTCTGTCCCTCTGTGTGTACTCTTCACAGATGGTTGATGTGTACACTTATGACTAAGAATGCCCATTATAATATATCGCCACTGCATAAGTGTGTATCCCCAATTACCAGAGCATATGACGATAGGCTACCGCTTGCTTTAGCGATCAACAAGTTAATTGCAAGTTGACTTGTTTAAAGCGTTATGACACGTGGTTTTAAACCGTGTATCATTCTGCGCCGGAACTGCGCAGAAGAGCACATAAATTTGAATTGAACAGCGGCCCCTCAGTGAAACCCCCAGTAAATATTCCATTACCATTACGAAACACAAACGATAATTTACCGCACGAGTCAACAAGTTAATTACCGCTGAGCCCATATATCTCCCAGCAAAATTTGCATATTAAACAGGGCGCGCACAGATTCGTATCTAAACGCTCTGAACATGGGCAAGCCGCACTAAAGCTATCAAGATAACGGAAATTACATTGTCAATCACGAGCCGGAGACCACATTTTCCCTAATTAAGTATGCTAATGAGCTTGGATGTATTATACTGATGAGTAGGGAAAAAGAGCCATAAAGAATTGATTACGGTAGTTTTTACATAAAATGTGCCCCGACAAAAATCGGCGATTTTTAAGAATGTAACCTGACTTCGCATTTCCAATACCGTATGGCAACAGCGTATATCACATTAACATATAATTAACAGCGTGATTATAGATTAATAATATACAGACAATCCATTATATTAAGTGGTCGTAAAAAATTTATAATTATGCGGAATGCTAATTAGCTAGGAAAGACAATTGTTGGGGATAATCCGCCAATGTATATTGTTGGGTTCGATGGATATTTAGGTCCACAGGTGGCTACCACAATTAGACTGTGAAATAGTGGACGAGTCTAATGAGCAGAGGAATATTCCTAATTTACGTAATTAGTATGTTTAAAAATATGCAGATCCGCAATATACAGTAATATCAATTACAGGACAACCTCAAGTCCCTATTCTACTAGCCTTGTTTACTAATTGGTACTATTTTTTTCTAAATAGCCCAACATTTTTTACCTAGACTTTAATTTAATACTAGCCCACAATCAGTAATTATTAATCTTCAATTACTGTACCAATTAGCCTCTTATCGTACTGGTACTGTAGCACGCGTCACGCCTCATTATCTATAATATAATTCAAAGGAATTGCCGTTTCTGGTGGTATTTACTAAATAACGGAAGGAAATACCATGCACGCGGGTAAAGTCAACAAATGTCGTAAAGGGTAAAGGTAATGGGAAAGTTTAAAAAATATTCCGAAAACCAGGATTCAAAAAACCGTGACTACTGTAGAACGCGTTCATCTTTAGGGGGTGATATAACGCACGGGGTGCGCATCATGCAATACGGTCTTAAATGTGTATTTATATAAAATATTTTGAAAAGCCCTTTATAATTTTCTTATGTGTTATAAAGCACGAGCGAACCCATTGCTGTGAATTTTCCACTCTACCTTTATCAAGCTTGTGAAACGTAAATTGAAGAGTTGATAGAACTCGCTAATAGAACTCGCTTATGATTGAGGAAACTCCGCACTTAGCTTCATAGATTTCTGTATAATGTGTCACTTTATTTATTCTTCATTTTTGTATTTGTGCCACTGTTGACTGTTGCTTTACTCGACAAAACTGTACGTTGCATATATTTTTCTCATGAATTTTATGTGTGCGTAATAAATTATTATTATTATTATTATAAAAAAAACGACAATCAGCCCATCCGTTTTTTTAAAGCGATGCTAGTCTCTTTGGAAAATTTGCATATGATACGCAAATCCTATGTATCCTATGCTAATTTTGTACGATTGCCGTGGATGATCGTACAAAATTAGCATAGGATAAATAGGATTTGCTTATCATATGCAAATTTTCCAAAGGGGCTAGCAGTTCGCTTTAAATAATTTACTATTATAGTATACATCTCACTACATTATTTTTTTTACATATTGTGTCTGTTGCGTGAAATCTGAATATAACCCCCAACCCCTAGATACTATTGCTTTATGAAAACGCACGACACTAGCGTTAGTGGTCTGTGTGAGCTAAAAGCTAGAATCACCACCACTAGTCTAGAGCAAAAACCCATAAATTTTAGGCAAAACATATGTGAAGAAAGGCATACATAAAATGTTGCGGAAAGCAAAGATAATTAATTTTAGGAGTACAGGAGTTCAACTACAACATGTAGACTAGGTATCATGTACCGCTCCGTTTGTTCAAGAATGTTACCAATTTTTTTTTATGCACAAAACTGGCGTTACCCAGGTACACATAAAACATTATAGCCTAAGCCTAAGCCTAAGCCTAAGGCTAAACTTAAAAAATAAAAAATAATAATAACAATGTATTATTTACCTCATCACATTTCGCACAACGTGGCTTGATTTGTTCTGCGTGATGCCGGCCACAGTAGACCTAAAATAATTACATAATTACATTAGTTTTAGGCTTCGTTGTATTTCTTTAATTGCTTTAAATAAAGATTATTTGCATAATTTTGCAGTCAACTCAAATTCCAACTGAAACCCTTGAATATACCATACACGGTATCTAACCCAAAGAAAAATTTGCAGTAAAATTATATCCTTACTAGGAGTAGTTTATTCCTGAATATCCAACGATATTAGGCAAAATACTTGAGTACAAAATAGCTCAAACTACAAACTTCAAACTACAGACTCCAAACCACAAAAGTACCTGCGACTGGTGGGAGAAGTAGACCAAGTCTACCAACGGAGCCTCGCACTGCATACAGACGAAACAGGCCGGATGGTACCAACTGAATGAGATATCGATTGATTTCACGTTACGATACATTAATCGATTAGATTTTTTTGTTTATTGCTTGATCATGATGCAGGGGCTAAGACGCGACGATGAGTCCTCGGCAATTTAGAAAAGGGTGTATGAAAAGACCGTATTTTGGCAGGTAAGTTCATTTTATAAATTATGGTCAACGTAGGGTTCAAATTCACTTACTTTTCCACACGCGAAGCAAAAACCGCCACTTCGCCTTCGTCGAACGGTACTCGACACTGAAAAATAATAAATTACAGGTTAAGTTTTTTGTCAGCCTTCAATAGAGAGAGAGAGAGAGAGAGAGAGAGAGAGAGAGAGAGAGAAAGTTATTCTCATTCACTAGACATATGACTGACCTGAACCCCTAACCTAACTTTCCTTAAATCTCAATCTCGCGTTCCCCAAAAATGCACTTGCTTTCACTAAAGTCAGTCCTAAACTAGACATCTATGCTAATTTCATTGTTCCCTTCTCCTCTCTCTCATCATGCAATTTCTATCTAATTCCCAGTCCCCCGAATTCAAGTTTTGCCCGGTCTTGATTAGCATACGGCCGGGTTGGTCGCGCCGGCGGATAGTGCGCCTAGTCGATATGCTGATTGCGGTCTCTCGCTCTTTTTCTTTCTCTCTCTCTCTCTCTCTCTCTCTGTCTACATTCCCATTAGAGAGTCCGATTATTTGTTTGATCATCAGCTAATATAGTCAGTGAGACGGTCGACAATCGCCTTAGCAGGGAAACCACCTCCCCGCATAGAGTCAGATAACCAGATAATGTACGCACTGTACATACAGTAATACTACCAATCTTACTACTGAAGGGGGACTGAACGACAACGAGAGATGGTACACAGGGGATAATAAGATATACAACATTGTGATGACACAGAGAGAGAGAGAGGGAGAGAGAGAGAGACAGAGACAGAGATATAGATATGCTTCGTACATTCGTAGAAGGTAATTTTAGGCATTTATTCCATGGATACAGACTACGTAGTGTAGAGAATAAAGCCAGGGCGATGTGTTATATGTTGTGATACATCGGAAGCTTAGGTCTTAGGACTTATGGTTATGGTAACACAAGTTTACCACAGTTGCTTAGCGATAGTACTACTACACATTACACCGAAGGGGGGTCATATCTCAATCCAATCAGTGTTATGTAACAAGTGCCGGCCTTGGGTATGTCCACCTCGGCTAATCCAATACTGTTCAAATAAAACAGTAAGAAAGGCAGATTGTCGCTATCATACGGTAACGTTATGTAATACGGTCACTCAGCTGTCAGACTTGTGTGAAGCACCAAGACTTGATGGCGTATAGTTGTAGTGTACGGGACCACACGTTTACGTTGGGATGCAAATACCAATACAGTACTGCTTTATTGTAAATACATACGTGTATTTCGCAGATAAGTTTCATGACAAGTAAGGCCACCAATAAATTCACCAGTTCTGCCGTTAAGCGTGTACGGCCCCTCGGTACATTGTTCCCCCCATTTGCAACCAATAAGGTTGCACACATCAGAAAATAATTATATATACAAGCAAAACCAACATCCACCATGCTTTGCTGGGAGACTTTTTACGCGCAAATTATGCACTATTTATGCACAATAACCAGCCGATTGTCGGCGATAAAAGCGCATGTGTTCGCCTTGTTTTTGCATTGAGAAGAATAAACAATGGATAATAATGGGGAGATAGAGATAGAATGGCGAGGTTTGCCAAGCCTGTGTCATAATTGTGAAATCCCTGGGCAATATATCATTGTAGGAAAACTCCGTTACCGTAGCTTGTGTAGCAGTCGGTGTTACCTCACGTTCCCCAAAAAGCGTAAAAAACGTAAAAAAATCTTAATTGCTGTAGACTTGAACATTGTATTCTATAGGATCTGGTTTTTTCCGCTCATTGTATGTTATAGGTTAATAGCGGTATTTCTTTAGTTCGACAATAAATCCTTATTATTAATTTCCCTTCCTGGGTAGTAGCTCCCAGCCACTTTTCTACCCAATTGAGCATGCTTCGATGATGACAAATTGCCCGTCAACGTTTACTGTTGCACTGTGTTTTCTTCTTGCTGACACTTTCCCACGCCTTTTCAGCCGCGGTTGACTGGGTCCCGAGGCGAAATCCCTTTGATCCCAGCCGATCCAGCTGGATCTGTCACATATGATGACAACAACCAACATGCACCACTGTGCGCGAGATGCGTGGCTGAGAACCTGCGATTACGACCTACTGTATAATGTACGAATAAAAACTTCCGTACAGTTGGGTTACCGTAGTACGGCCTACGGCCACCGTACAACATGAATACCTTACGGCACAAATAAGCAACAAGAATATACCATATTCTAGAAATTATCGTGCTTTCATAGGTATAGGTATAGGTGAAGGTGAAAGCAAGCATTGCAGGATAGATGAATATTGGGCACATACGTTTCACGAATTATGTAAGTAACCAATAAAACATAGAGCCTTGTTTTTTGCTTCATACTAGCTGGTTTAAGTGTGCATATTTAAGTCTAATAGGAAAAAATGGCATAAAAACAACTCAGTAAATTAATATGAATAAATGTCACTGTGAAATTTAAAATCTGCATGAGATCTAAGGTGTTATGCTTGGAGCCCTAATCCTACGCTAAACAGAAAGCTCCCTAGTGCTCAGCTTACACTCCCAGGTTATCTCCCATAATACATGCTACAACAAAAGTCACATCCCTTGGCAACAAAGATATGAAAATTACAACGTTACCCTACGCTAAACAGAAAGCTCCCAGTGCTCAGCTTACACTCCCAGGTTATAGTCCCATGCCCCATGCTAAAACAATAGCCACCATCCCTTGGCAACAAAGTTATGCAAATTACAACCTTACGGCACAAAGGTTCTGAATGGTTCAGAACCAAACGTCACGCACCTCACACAATCAACCGAGGTTCAATCCCCCGGGCAACTCCCAGCTCGCAAAAAGGTCATGAGCTAGACCCAGTATCATCTTTATTTGCACTCTTTCATTCCTGGCCCATCCATCTTTAGATGGGCGTGCAGATGTGTTAAGAGGGTAAGAGGCGCGTTGGGGGCCGGCTGGATAGAGTATGTAGGGAGTCATGTTACAGCACTACAGACACGCACACACACATGAAAATGCATGATGATTGACATTTTGGGAATTATTTCAAGAATAGAGTTCGATCTGAGAACTTAAAAATTATGTGACTGCAAAAGAAGGCTCGCATAGGCATAGCTGAAGTCATCCAGAATATAAGAAAGAAATATCAAGTCTAAGTTGTTTAAAGCGAAATACCGGCCGTTTTTTGAAACGCATCGTGGACAACTATGTTATTATATAAAATAGCAATGTGATAAGCAGATAATAGCTTACAAAAAATTACTAGCCTTTAAAGCGAAATATCGGCCGGCTTTTCAAACGCATCAGCATTCTTATGCAACTTATGCAAACGAACATAAATTGCAAACGAACAAGCGAACATAATAAAAAAATCGAGCTAAATTCGAGAGAATTCAGTTGTCCACGCTGCGTTTCAAAAACTGGCCGGTATTTCGCTTTAAACAACTTAGTGGATACTGCTTTCTTATTTTCTGGATGACTTCAACTATGCCTATGCGAACCTGCTTTTGCAGCCACATAATTTTTAAGTTCCCGAACTCTATTCTTGAACTAATTCCCATATGCCCTAAACATCCCTTATTAGTAAGTAATAGCACCAAAAAATCGTAGTAAGATTAGCTCAGCTAATCAGTCTCCGCCCTCACTTATCCCTTTAATATTACCACTCGCCGACTCTAACGAGATTCCCCCTACTTAGTGAAGTGATCTCCAGTTGGTATGTTACCGCTACCGCTGTCGTCTACTCATTAGCATAATACCGTGCGGTCGGTAAGGCACTTACCAATTACCGTTAGAAGGTCAAAGCCACAAAAACCCGAAAGTACCGTATAACCTTCAAAACTGCAATAAGAAGTTACCGGGCGCGTGCTACAGGTATCCGCGCACGCTCAAGGTTAACTAAGGATTGTTAATTACAGTTATCCATTAGTGTCTTTTACATTGGAAGAAATGGGAAAACAATTGTGGATAATTTCAAGATTAGTAACTTTCCGCGGAAGTGCTATGAACAAAAACCATGGCCAGCGAGGAGCGCGCGCAGCGCGCCGAGCTCTAGTCCGCGGAAGGGCTATGAACAAAAACCATGGCCAACACAGCGTCTATGAAAAAATTAGACTCCACTCGACCAAAACTGATTCAAACAATCACTACCAGTTCTAAAAAATATCTGCCATAATTAATCTAACTGTTATGTCTACAGAATCAACTGTAGACACAGAGCTGAGCACAAGTCAAGTTCAATGGGCACCGTGTAGATATAGAGTTTATTATACTCAATACAGAGGGCAATATATATGTACGACAACTCTCTAGTCGAGCGATCAAAACCAATCAGTTCAAGCCCTAGCTTGAATCTACATATACTATTAATATGCTAATTACTCATATGTTAATAGTCTTTAGACACCACGACTATTACTGAAACTAGTAACTGATAATACGTTTCATAGTCATAAGCATTCTTAGGTATCCCTATACCTAACACCTCCGTTCTTAGTATTCAAGTCATACTAAGTAATTAACACGATAAGGCTAATAACGCTTAAGCTTCCAGTTAGCGATGTTGAGCTTAGTGACAGGCTTCCGGATCCTCTTTGAGCGTCTGAGCTTCGGCGGTTCCTTCGGAGTAGCTTCACTGGCGGGTGGTGTCACAGTGTCAAGGTCGGTACACCGTTCATCATCCGTAACAACTGTCTGGTCGGTTACCACTATCTCTTCAACTGTACCGGTCTGGTTAGTTGGACTTAAAGCATAGGGTTCGACAGCGTTAGGAGACGGTTCATGGTTCGATTTAGGTAACGGGTCGATTTCAAAGGCGTCAAGTAGTATTTCATACGCACGACTTCGCGTGTTGACTGTCCTGGGTCTGATCTGGTTGGCATGACGAATAATGTGCTTCTTCTGGTTTTCGACCTGCACTTCGTACATGACGTTACCTCTTTTGTTCACTACAGAAGCTTCCAACCATGCTGGCTTATTAGGCACTTTGTAGTCGCGAACATAGACTAAGTCTCCTGGGTTAAAGACTGTAGCCTTCGAACCGTGTTTCTTGTTGTACTGACTCTCCATACGATTGTCTTTCACAATCTTCCTCTCCGGCCTGGGTTTCATCAAATCCCATGAAGTCCGCAGCTTTCTTTTCAGGAAAGCTTCTGCTGGCGACTTTCCTTCAGGAACGTTAGACGACGGAGTCATACGGTATGAGAGCAGAAACGTCTGAAGATTCTCTGCAGGGCTTCCCTCCCCCTTCAATTTCAGCAGCGCCCGCTTGAACGTGTCTACAAACCTTTCAGCTTGTCCGTTCGACTGCGGGTGATATGGCGCACATCTCAAGTGTTTGATACCATTTTTCGCACAGAACAGCGCGAATTCACCGCTTGTGAATTGTGTTCCATTGTCTGTTACCAGCGTCTCTGGCATGCCGAATTGTGAGAAAATCTTCTTCAGACTTGGTAATCGTGGCGGATGTGGTAATCCTGTCCATCGCAACGATTTCTGACCACTTACTAAATGCGTCAACGACAAGCAAGTAGTACTTTCCTTCCAGTGGACCAGCAAAATCTGCATGAACTCTTTCCCAAGGCACACTGGCCTTGCTCCACGATTCCAGTTTGGTCTTAGTCGGCGCTTTCTGAGCACGACTACAGTTAGCACAGGACTTCACCATGTTCTCAATGTCCTCGTCGATAAATGGCCAGTAAACTAGCGATCTAGCAAGCGACTTTGTTCGAACGATTCCTTGGTGACCTTGGTGCAACTGTCGTAGAATGCGACCCTTGAGAGACGCAGGAATGACTATCCTGTCTCCAAACAAGAGGATTCCGTTTGTCTGCGACAATGATGTTTTTCTGTTGGCGAACTGAGTGATGACTTTGGAGGGTCTTTCAGGCCAATTACCAGTTCTGTGAGCGTTAAGGACCGCGGTCAGCGTCTTATCCTTCTCAGTAGCCTCACGCAGAACATTGACGGTAACGGGTAGGGCAGCAATGGTTCTGAAGTGTTCGTCTCTGAACATCTCCGTGTGTACTCTGGCGATCACTTTTTCTTCGTCCGCGTCTGCCTGATTAGCGATCAGCCTGGACAGAACATCGGCAACATCCCATTTCAGCTGTAGGTTTGAATACGATCTTGAAATCAAAACCTTTGATGTACACAGCCCAACGTTGCAGTCTGTTGGCGCTTGTGACCGGGATGCCCTTTTTCGATCCAAAAATCGAAACAAGCGGCTTGTGATCTGTTACGAGAGTAAACTTGCGTCCCATCAGGTACTTGTAGAACTTCTTCATGGCCCAGAAGATAGAAAGACCTTCTTTCTCAATCTGACCATAGTTCTTTTCAGCTGGGAAGTAGAGTTCGTGATGCATGTTCAACTGCTTTTTGCGAACCGTCTTTCATTCGGTGTAGCAAAACCGCGCCTAGACCATATTGAGATGCATCCGTCACGAGGATCAACTCCTTTTTCGGGTCATAGTGGGTGAGCAACATTGGCGAGGCTACAATCTTCTTGACCTGCTCAAACGCATCTTGACACTCTTTACTCCAGTACCATTTGACATCTTTCTTCAACAGTTCGTCGAAAGGCACTCGGATCTTGTGCAATTCCTTTATGAACCTGCCGTAGTAATTGATCTTGCCGATGAACGAGCGTAACTGACTGACGTCGTTCGGTTCTGGCATCTCCAAGATTGGTCTAATCTTGGCCGGATCTGTTTCGCGACCTTCTGCGGAGATAATCATCCCGAGGTACCTTATCTCTCGCGCAGCAAAGGTGCACTTCTTCGAAGTTGACGTGGAAACCATACTCCGAAATGCGTTTCATACAGGCATTTAGGTTCCGATCGTGTTCCTGTCTTGTTCTTCCAGAAACGATCACGTCATCGAGGTACGCACAGCAACCGTCCAGTCCAGTGATCATTGCGTCCATGATCTGCTGGAAGATCCCTGGAGCGGTCTTGACACCGAAACACAGTCTGTTGTAACGGTACAAGCCTCGATGAGTATTGATAACGAGCAATTTCTTGGAGTCGTCCTCTAACTCGACTTGAAGGTAGGCGTCCTTGAAGTCAAGTGTACTGAAGACAGTTCCACCGTTCAGAGTTGTCATTATTTCTTCTGCGGAAGGAATCGGATGGGAGAAGTCTTCCAGAGCTTCATTCAGTCCTGTACTGAAGTCTGCGCAGACTCTCACACTTCCATTCGGCTTTTTCACGCACAGAATCGGAGCCGCCCACGGAGAGTACGTGACGCGCTCAATGACTCCAAGTTGCTCTAGTCGGTCCAGCTCAAGTTCCACGGTTTCTTTGAAGTGGAATGGTACCATTCTCTTAGGTCGGAAAATTTCGTTTTCCCCTTTCTTGAGCTGCAGGCGTGCTTTGGTCTTCTTACAGAAACCAAGCCCGGTGGCGAAAACATCAGCGAACTGCGTCTTGAGCGTAGCAACGTACGTCGCAGCAGATTCACTTTCATGAGATGTTTCGATAGAAGGTTTTCCGGAGACCCGATTGCATACAGCATCCATCACAGATCTGAATGACGGGAACCGCTCTAACCAGTCCAGCCCTAGGAGGTTCATCCTAGCGGTGACGTGCACTATTCCGGTCAGATGCTCGTCCTGGTAAGAGGCGTTGCACTCGAATGAACCAATCAATTCGAGTTTCTCTCCATTCGCCGCGGTCGCGACTACACTTGGGGATTGCAAGTTTGGTCGACCCAGCGCTTCCATGTGGCTTCGGATATCAGTGTCAAATCCGAACCAGTGTCCAACTGAAGTCGCACCTTCTTTCCATTCATCAGATAGTGACGAATCTGCGGCCGACAGGTCGTGAAGACACTTCATGGACGTTTCGGTTTCGATTCTTGTTGTTGCCCTTTTTCTGCTGGCAAACAACGTGTAGTGTCCTCTTCTACCACACTGACAAGTAGCTCTTAGCTGGACAGGTCTGATGTCCGCTGTCTCTTCCACAGTACTTGCACTTCTGTTGTGTAGGTCTACGGTCTTATTCTTGTACTCGCGATGGGGGTTTGTTAACCTTGTTAACAATAGCAGGAGCATCGGAAGATCTATATCGTCTTTGTGCAAGTAGTAGCTGTCGAATTGCCTCCGCGACATCATCGAGGGTCATCGATGGGGTGCGATCCAGAGTCTTTACCAGCCATGCACGTAGTTCGATGTCTTCGTGACTACGCAGGCTATTCAGGTAATTCAGGACTCGGAATTGTGCATCTGTCAGTTCACTGAAAGCGAATTCATCACAAGCCTTATTGACAACACCAATGTGTGCCTTGTAATCGATTCCAAACTCTCGGGTCACGTGAAGACATTCGATACGCTTCCGGAACAAAGATTTCTTCGTCGTGAAGACAACCTTCATCTTTCCGATGAGTTCTTCAAACTTCATCTCAATTGGCTTCTTCGGCAGACAGCGCAGCTTGAGGTTCTTTTCTTGCTGTTGGCCCAGCCGAGACAACAGAAATCGTATACGGTTGGTCTCCGGTACACAAGCAGCTTGCACCTCAATGAGATCCTGGTGGTCATGGTACCAATCGGTAAAACTAGCACCATCTTCCACGCTGAACTCAAACATGGGAACATTCTTGTACAGAACGTTTAGCATGCCTCTGGCTTCTGATGTGAGTGGTTCGGTCTCTCTTTATGTCTCTGTCGTTGCTACTGTCTGTAGCAGGTTCTGTTCAGTCTCTTCCAAACGCAAGAGACTTGCTACATCTTGACCTGCCTGAAGTGCCTCTGTCTTGAAGAGCATTCAGTAAGTCATGATCTCTTTCATTGAGACCCGTTCATCCTCGTCGTCATTTTCCAAAGTTCGCTCAATGTCAAAAATTGGCGATAACTTCGTTACGCTCACTGACAATACCCTGTCCGGTATGTCAGGATATGACTGCGAAATGAGGAATCTACAACACCGGGTCTTGGCCTCACTAATGAAACCGAACCAGTGGGTGAGAAAACCCAAAAGGCAAGCAACTTAATGACACTCAGGGTAATTGTACCCTTGCCAGAAAGCGCACCTCAAGTAGATGTTAGTTGAACTACCTGACCGAGTCGGACTATCCGCTGTCAGGGTGTAGCAAGTTCAAAAACAAAAAACGAGAGTTGACACTGGACCAGGATAGGCGGTTTCACACATTTCCGTAGAGATCCCAGTGAGTTGATACTGGACCAGATAGGCGGTTTCACACCTTTCCGTAGAGATCACAGTGAGGATGACGATAGTAGAGCACCAGAGAAGGGTAATTTCTGAACGCCAGTGTTATGTCTACAGAATCAACTGTAGCACAGAGCTGAGCACAATCAAGTTCAATGGGCACCATGTAGATATAGAGTTTATTATACTCAATACAGAGGGCAATATATATGTACGACAACTCTCTAGTCGAGCGATCAAAACCAATCAGTTCAAGCCCTAGCTTGAATCTACATATACTATTAATATGCTAATTACTCATATGTTAATAGTCTTTAGACACCACGACTATTACTGAAACTAGTAACTGATAATACGTTTCATAGTCATAAGCATTCTTAGGTATCCCTATACCTAACACTAACTAATTGTGAAAGACTAAGCATCAAAGAAATAAAAACATTCTACAGGCCCATGAACTTTCACATGTGTCGAAATTCCACTAGAGCGTAAATGAGGTAATCTAGAGCCACTTGATTCCCTTTCAACTATTTTTGAATACACCTGTTTCCCAGAGCGGTACAATAGCGGTACGAAGAGGGTTCTTAGCGGTAACGCGGGTACAAAGCACAAATCTTTCATAACTACAGGCGCTCAAGTACAGTGTCCCTAGGCAATTAATTGAAGAACACCACCTCTCAAAGGGTACACTCATTTGTATGCCGGTGTCTTTTAATGGCGTTAATTTGGATATGACAAAAAGTGTGGAGAGAGAGAGGAGAAGAGCGAGAGAGAGAGGGATTCCCCCCGTAATTTGAATAATTGTCACTCACTCTAGCTACCTGAGGGTGAGGAAAGCACACTTGTCACATTAGCAATTGTCAATCAAAGTTGTCAAGTGACAAAACTTCAAGGCAACCGCGCGATAATTGCCAATTAGCAAAGAGTGATGATTATGAATGTAATGATGAGCAACTCTACATAATATTGTTATTATTTTAATTCCAAAATGGCCATTATTTTTGGCTAGTGTATGAAATCAAAGTTTTTTAATATACGTATATTCATTGAGCCCACACGCAGGTTTTTTTAATTTATACTGGACAATTACATTCTTATTATTATATACAAATTGAGTTCCTTTCTGTGCCAGGAATTTTCAGGCAGGCATTTAACTAAGCATACAATACATGGGGGTGCCGTTGTCCAGTATAATTTCACAAACCACGTCTCATACCGCTTTATGCTAATTCAATAACCCCACCCCTAAATAATGCGGGCCACCTCGCTGGCCCACGTAATATCATCGCCAACCGTAGAAAATAAAGTGTTTGTGTGTGCGACCACTGCGACGCCGGCTCTCAGCGTAATTCTCGACTTTTTATGTTGCAGATGCTAGAGCTATGCGGGCACAACTTTATGATTTCTTTGCCGGGGCCCACACTTTCTCAACACTAGTGACTCTGTGTATACGGGAAAAGACTAAAGAAACCTGTGGAGTGTTAGCGACGTTAGCGTAAGGTCCATAAGATAGGGTCCTTATGGGCTTCGGGTCTATCATCATTTCATAAGAAGTCAATTAATTGGAAGCAATCATAACGTCGAAGAGGCTTGAAGGAATGAAAAAAACTCGAAGATCAGAAATCTCAGAACAGGAGATTAGACCTAGTAGTAGCCTCACGACATAGGCGCATAGTGAGCATACCATTGGCCGTATACACGAACACCGGGAATATGCTCCCAGCCTCCCAGTGGGAGGTGAGAGAAAGAGAGGGATCACACGAATCAGAGACACGCAGAGACAAATTCACCCAACCGGGGAGGCTTCCAGTGTTCGTGCATACGGCGACTGAATACCCACAGTACTTATAGTGCATATTATAAAGCATTCAACATTGCTCTATTTCTCATTTCCAACATTCTTAATCAGTTTACTACAACGTTTACGTACGTACCCTAACATAAACCAAGCATCAACTAACTTTGCGTGCATTGTTTTGCCTTTGTGCCAAGGGAATCAAATATCTGTCAGCAAGCAATTCAGTCACTCAATTATTCAATGAAGCGCGCATACACGCAATCTCGCGCATCAATCACACTCGCTTCCAGGGCAATTAGCAATTAACGGTAATTAGGATAGGATATCATCGAGCGGATGGAACAGTGTTACTTGCATGGAAAAGCTAAATCAATGCATGACGTTGGAGAGAGAGAGAGAGAGGGAGAGATAGGAGAGTTAAGCAGATAGTAACTAAGTACCAGGACTAAGACGATAGTAACTAAGTACCAGGACAAATTCATTAATAATTACTGGTACCTAAGATCATGAGCTAGACCCAGTGTCCAAACCAAGATCAATATTCCAAACTAACTTCATGGAGCAACCAGTTTTTTCAGCTCAAAAATCCCAAAACCTAAATCCCCCACCCCATACCGTAATCATAATCAAGAGTCACGTTTTGTTGTGCGCGCGGCATCTGCGCGGCAAACTGCCAGCCTGGAAAGCCAAAATGACCGGACTGTGACAACCCCGGGACAGCCCTAAATTATAGCACTGCCACCCTCGCCATAGCACATTTGATATAGAAAACTGACAAGTCTGGGTAATTCATTGACCATTAGAAACCATATGATTAGGAATAGGGGGAACCAAACCAACACACATGCGCGATTTTGCGAGCGCCCGAGATTTTGGGAAATATTCGAATTTCATAGTTTGTACACCCGCTCTTGTATGGTGGCACGATAACTTACCACAGCAATACCCGTAGTACAAAAGAGAAACTAAATGGCAGTTAGAGATTCAAGCGGTAAATACTTGAGATTCTTCTTTAACAATCAATAAATCGATAAACCCATAAAGTACGGTACCCTTCCTGTCCATATCCGGCAACTCCGTTTCAAAACCTATCATACCATTTTTCCCACGCATAATACAAAGCCCTGTTACGGCAACGAGATTAAGTGGGTTCCTAAGCAAACTCTCAACACGATTACGTGACGGATCATAACATCGTAATAACCTCTTAACTCTGCGCGGCGCACCGTTATACATCAAACCAACCGGTGGGTGAACCCAAAGTGCGCAAGCGCGTAAACTTTGCGCAACTCGGGAACAACTAAAGGGATTACCGAAATGTGTACGGGTGACTTACGCAACGCGGCTCCCGTAAATGGAGGGAAATAAAAACAAAGGATAGATTACACGCGTGCCGCTTTCGTTAAAGAGTTGTTACCGTCGCGCAATCGGTACGGGTATGATACTTGGGTAAGTAGAGGTATCATACGGTAGTTAGGGGTCCGGGTGCGGCTTAGGAGCTTACGTAATTTTCCATGGCAACTTTCTACGTGACAGAGAGAGAGAGAGAGAAAGAGAGAGAGAGAGACTTGTCAAGCGAACTCCCAAACCCCAACCCAAAAAAAAAAACTTTCTATACGTTGCCTGATTTGATTCCCCACGGCCTACGCGTAACCATCACAAACTAAGGGTTAAAGCGAACTGCCAGCTCCTTTGGAAAATTTGCATATGATAAGCAAATCCTATGTATCCTATGCTAATTTTGCGCGATCGTCCACGGCTATCGCGCAAAATTAGCATAGGATACATAGGATTTGCTTATCATTTTCCAGGAGCGTCAGTTCGCTTTGAAGCGACTCGCCCCTTTGGAAAATTTGCATATTATAAGCAAATCCTATGTATCCTATGCTAATTTTGTACGATCGTCCACGGCAATCGTACAAAATTAGCATAGGATACATAGGATTTGCTTATCATATGCAAATTTTCCAAAGAGGCTAACATTTCGCTTTAAGTCCCTTATTCCCTTAGTTTATACAATACGTATGCGCTCTTTGTCATAGCGCCTTTTGCTTACCGCAATGGCCCCAAAAGATGGATACTTGACTTCTCTGGAGAGCTACGGTTCTTTTTGTTCTCAACACTCAAGCGTAAACGCCGTGCGTAAGCTATCGTATTTCGCACCATAACTTCGAGAGAGAGAGAGAAGGAAAAGGGAGAGTCAGAAAAAGACCAGAAGCAAATTAATAAAATCGCCTCACAGAGCGGAAATGACTACCAACTCCTTTCGTAAAACTATATATAACCCAAATATCCTTCTAATAAACGCCTAGTGTTCCGTAAAGTACGCGGGTATTTCAAACAACAATGCTAAGGGTCCTTATAGCACCATTTAGTATTTGGGGTGGCGGGCGGCTTCGTGAGCGCGCTAAAGAAATCCTTTGTTTGCGATGCGAGCGCACCAGCACCTTTTCTCGCGCCAAAACCGCGCGCGAATTAGCATACGGCCGTGCACATGCCTCCACGCCGTAAATATCTACTACTCGTATTTGCATATTGGACAGAAAGTACAACAATTGCCGGAAAAAAAACGAAAAAGTACCGACATAACTCTATTACGACCAAAAGAAAATGGGTGGAACCCAGGAATGCGGTTTGAATCCGCAGAAGAAACTTTAGCGTACGGTAACACGGTGCGTAATAGGCTCTGTACGTGTCCTACATCTCCTACACGGCGTTTTCCAAACCCACAAGTTTCCAAAATTACATGTTCGCTAAGAACCCTAACACCCGTGAGTACTCTAGTGATGTTAAAATCACCCATACGCCGTATAAAATACAGTATCCGCAGATATATTACGCTGCAGCCTGGCAGGGTATTAGATGTACACGGGCGTATATATGCGTATGTGTTTGATACACGATCAGAGAAGGCAAAGAGCGGGCCTGGGGACACCCCGGTTTACGAGCCCGCGTCGGGTCAAACACACATGGTATGGACCGGGCTACAGCCGGGGTAACAGCCGGGCTACGGACCTATGCAAGAATCGAGGGTCTAGAGCTAAGATTGCCAAGGTGGAAATTTTTTTCGATAGTAACTGTTTGGGAATAAAAAAGTAAGGATTGGCCAGAACGGATGGGGTTTTCACATCTAATTTACAAGTTTCTCGTTTGAATCCACACACAAACCAGTTTGATTTTGTTTCTTTATGAGGAACTGGCAATTCACCAAAAAAACCTTCCCCGATGTTGATATATGGGAGTATAACAGGGAGTGTGCATAGATAAAAAAGATAAAGAGTTCATCTGCATACGATAACATCTCAAGGGGACCGCCGCAGTTAGGGAGTGAAGAGGAGAGAGAGAGAGAGAGAGAGAGAGAGAGAGAGAGAGAGAGAGAGAAACGATATTGAAACCTGAACCATAGAGACAACCGAAACTATAGGAACACAAAAAAAGAATATAAACCAAAAAGCCCCCCCAGAAATAACAAAAACATGAGGAGATGTCCAACCTGGACACATGCCCTGGAAGACCATCAAAAGGAACTATCACTACACCACGGCTAAATAAACATAATTAGATTAATTACCCAAGTTTGAGTATTTTATCCTGTCTGATGCGAAAGGTGAACGTTGACATAAAGATTGGGTTTACATCTGTCCAATCTCCAATCTGCTTTTTGCGGAGGCGTACTAAGCTCGAAGATCTACCATTCTAATGAATTGCTTAGTAATTGCTCACCTAACTCGGCCTAACAGGCCAGGCTCATGACAATTAACATATGCTCAATTTGCCTTTTGATGATTTCACAGTAATATTATACGGCATCAGCTCATATAGTCTTCCTTTTACCCTTATGATGGAAAGGAAACTATGTGGTGTTATTCAATACTAATAAATAATAATTAAAAGAATCGCTCTCAAAAAACCCGGCTCACCTAAACACTGCTGCTTCCTGGCCCGCTCAAAAGCCCACAGCTCGCTCTCCTCCTCCTCTGTCAACTTTCCACAGTAGCGAGCGTCGGAATCTTGGGGTGGGAGTTGATACCTTAATAAGAATTATAATCAATAAATATTAATAAATCAGCCATAATAAATAAAGAGGGAGCTTCTGTGAAGAATTCGAGTAAATTGGAAAAATTTGAAACTCGCCGTCTATTTGAATCTGAATCAGGACCTATGCATAAACTATAAACAGTCATAAACTTTGTACCACTGTACTGAACCGGGAGTACATTCCCATGCGAGGGTGATTTCGCTTTGGGAATTTTCGGAATTTCAATTTTCCAGTTTCAATTTCTACCTCAACTGTCGTTGTCTCCACTTCTCGCCCGGCGAGTTCACATACGGTACTTTATCATCAGGCAGACAGGCGAAATAGGAATGCACCTGAAGAAATTTGCTAAAATCTAGCAAAATTCTAAATGGGGCAGTTGATAACCCGAAACTGAAATTTTCAATACCTGTTTTCGGACACTTTCATACCTGTTTCGGATTGAGAACGAGCTAGCGTATAGCTAAGTACCACAATGCAAAGTAATACAGTTGGGCTGTAACGTATTCTCACAAAACATCATATAATTACCACGTTATGCTTTCCAAAGTCCTTTGCGCCCGGACACACTATTATAGGTCATACACAAAGTAACTTATAGTTTGTCTTGACACCGTACATGTCCGGTCTCAATCCGCTCGGGACCCATGCATACTCCTCATGTACGCATCCGGAATCGTCATCCGATGCGGAATGTCTTCCTCTACTGTGCACATCGGCTTCGATTCTAATTCGGGAGGCTGGCGATAGCGCTGAATCACAAGGAAACCCGGCGCGCAGCCCACGACGAGCGCGGCTCTCTTGGCTCCTGAAATGCCTTCGCATAATTGGAAAAAATTGATAATTGAGAAGACTTTGCGTAAACATTATGGAAAATTCACACTTAAGGCTACAGTGTATTTATCAGTTTAGGATACGACATTAGAGTGAGTTTTAACGTTGTGAGCTGAAAAAAAACTACAATAAAAAAACCCCATTAATTAGGAAATAAACCCTTCATCCTTATATCCTTCCCTGACCGGGCTACTAACCTTCTTACTCAGTCGCAAAGTGTCAAAAGTGACGTAACAATAACGGTAGCCCCGGCTGGTATGTCCGGCCCCATCATAGTAGCTGGCAGGGAAGATACTTATTATTTGGTCTTACTGGACGGAATCACCCGTTGATAAAAAAAAAGATAAAAAAAAAAAAAAAAAAAAAAAAAAAAAAAAAAAAAAAAAAAAATGTTAACAGAACAAGCACAATAAAACCGCGTGTCGTATAATTTAATGATGATAATTCTGGCCACAGTGTTTCATTCAATATAGATCATTTCAACATATTATTACAGCACGAACTAATTTAAAATTATAATCAAGAAAATTTGCATATTACTTCTGGGGCATCATAACTTCGGTCATTGTATTAGTGGGTTGGAGACCGTCTGAGATCGGCGAGTCTAGGGGTGAGAGGGAGGGGAAGTAGACAGATGGCGGAGCCAGGGAGAGGTGAAACTCCTCCCCAAAACCTAAAACCGCTGGGAAAACATAAAAGCCTGAGGGATGACACTTAGAGAGGGAGAAAAGTTCAAAGTACAGAAAAACGAGGGATAGGGAGAGAGAGAGAGAATCGGAAAAAAATTCCGCAAACAAAGCTACTAACTATAGAATATAGATACTGATCAGTATGCATGTTACGAAAGTTTACTTCATTTTCCTCGATATAATAAAATCTCCGGAACCTCTAAGCATTTGCTGTGTGGAATCGAGAAGTGCGATGTCCCTGGAACAGTCAAGGTCCAGCATAGTTTCAACCAAGTGATATACATAGTAAGGAAACTTTGTGCATGTGAAATGCTATGTGAGAGTATTACCCGGAAAAAATGTACCAAAGACGAGTCTTCGCCATTATTAACAGCAAATATATAATAATCTCTAAATAATCCTCCAAATAATAAATAAATAAATAATTGGTCGATACACGTGTGTTCTATAATTCTAATTAATGTTATTCACAGTATAAATTGAGCTAAATCGATATTCAGGTAGTATTGTAATAGATATCAGTGGTGTCATCATCTAACCGATATGCCTTGAGGTGTTAATTGCTCGGTCTGGTATGCCCGGTATGCCCCCGGGGACCTGTGTGGTTAGGGCCCTCTTGTTTGGGAGGGAGAGGTCCGAGTTATGTCTCTGGTAGTCCTAGAGAATGGTAAAATTTGTCCATTTTGGTTCGCGTCCCTGCCGCCCCTCCATTCTTGTTTGATGCATTTCCGGCATTTTGGCACATAGTGGCCCTCCACCCCACTTTGCTTTCACCCCAATGTGCCATCCGCTTTAAGGAAGTTGGTCGGAATTCCCGGGCGGGAGGCGCAGCACTGGGACACAAAATTCCTCACTTTCCTGTAATATCACTACAACATTCAAATGGGGACACACCGGAAGGCGCGTCACACGCGTGTAACCCTACGGACATCTTCTGGTACATTGTACATGTCAGGGTACCCCGATTCCGAGGTGTGAAGGTAGTAAATGGTAGCCCGAGTGTGGCAATCGTTATTAGTCCCATGTGAACTCGAGTGATTCCGACACGGTTACCTCAAGTCCTTGATGAGAAAGAACTCGTCCCCAACTAGAAGTGTAATGTCTACGAATTTACCGCCTACAGCGGTTTTCGAACGTATTCTTATGCACTTAAACATGAACATAGAATTAGACAAAAATCGAGCCAACTTGACAAATTAGCAATACTTGTCATACTCGTAAGAACTCAGTTGCGATGCGTTTCAACCCGGCCGTATCACGCTTTAAATTTAAATCTTTCTTGAAGCTCAGGATTTCAGTGATATGGTCTTATTCCGACTTTTTTCCTACCTAAGAAGTTTTGCAAAGTTACCGCAGCTTGCTTTTTCATCACTAATGACATTTAGGTTGACAGGTCAAGGCTCCAAAAACAAACCCCCATTTTTACCTCAACTGACATCAAGAGAACTTATAGATTCCCCTTAAAATCCCTAGAACCCTCATTTACACTAAAATTGGGCGCCATTTTCTGTGTAGACGAGTTGGTCGAATCGGTCGGACTAACATCGCGACTCCGCGGGCACATTCCGTACAGAATAACAACAAAAAGGGTGAACGTATAAGGTTACGATGGGTTTCAAGTATCCCATTTTCTGTGAATATTAAACTACGATTTCTACACGAAATGGCATATAAATGAAAATTACCCGCCTATTCTAGTGAGATATCCAAAGACCTAAAGTTTACCACATATTTGAAACCCCATCATTACTTTTTTCTTTAGACACCTACATTTTTTTTCAAATCACCCCATAAGTCCTATCGCTTTTCTGGGTGCTTTTCTGGGTGGTATCGTGTTCTCTATTTTCCGCAGCTGTGATCCGTTCACAGGGAACACAAATCAACTTGCACTGTGACGACGTTATTTATTTCTATCAACATGCGGGGTTAACGGGAGACACATACACATTATAACCTTGACTCTGTTTCTCTGGATTTCTCTCTCTCTCTCCCTCTTAGGATTCTCTGTCTTTCTCCTCTCTCTCCCTCTACTTCCTAAGAACCTGGCAGCTACTCTCTCACGGAGTCAAACAATTTTTTAAAACACGGGAGAGAGAGAGAGAGAAGTACGTACCAGTACATACCTATACGATTTCTAGCTTACATTTGGTCGTTTTTGACGAGGTACGATGCCAAGGGGAAAAAATAGCTACGAAGTGTGCGTAAAATTAGTAAGCAATCGCTACAGCCACAGTGCCGCGCAACTTCAAAAGTGATATGGTACGTGGTTTTGAAGCGCATGCTGGGTGACAACTACTTTTCCACGATATATGCAATGTTTTGTTTTGTGCAGTTCCGGCACAGAATAGAACACAATTTGACAATACAGTACAACACAGCTGGCCCTGGCCTGTGTAGGTTTCGTTTCAAGCCCACGTGTCATATCACTTTAAAGATCACTCAACTCAAGACCATCATTTCACGTTTCCATATAAATTATTGTCCGTTTCGGAACAAAGGCCGCACAAAAGGGCTCTGGCCCTTGCCTGTAGTTTATATTCATATTTCCACACATTCCACCACATGGTACGGCGCAGCATATTCAAATTTCCGCCCAGCATTTCCACACATACAAATATTGCAGCTGTCAGCTGAGAACACAAACGCGCACACATTTTACCATGAGCCGTTTCGGAATTAGTACAAAGAAGTACAAGAACAACATGATATAAATTCAAGAATAGCACATGTGTGCCGGGATGTGACCATTTCCGGAAAAAGGCAAAAAAGACCAGGGCATTGTCCAAGAGGTCAGAAATTTAATGAAGAAAGATAGGATGTGTGAGTAATCCTGTCGACGGTAAATATATGTCCGCTGAGGGACGGGTCGGTCAAACTAGGAAGTTATAATCAAAAGGTGGGGACCCAAGGGGGGGGGGGGCAAGTCCAAGCAAGGTAAGGTTTTTGCGTTAGGCCCATCTTCGCAGCAAAACTATAACCTGAAATACACTTCACTTTAATATTATATTGCATGTGGTTTTCTCCAATACCGGCCGGTTTTTGAAACGCATCGTGGACAACTGAATTTTTACGTATTTATGGAAAGTTTCTCGAATTTAGCTCGATTTTTATTCTAATTTATGTTCATTTGCATAAGCTAAGTAAGAACACTGGTGTATTTGATGCGCTTCAAAAACCGGTCAGTAGTTCTTCGCTTTAATTCCAAGCTTGGTCCAAACCTATGTCCCGAACTACTGGGGCACCAGGGGGCCACACACAGAGTTCGAAAAAGTGCCCTACTATTTTTCAACTGTCGGGTTCAACTAAACCATGCAACATTCCATTTCCATTTATCATCGCATGCTCAATGTGAAATGTGACATTCTAACAGCTTCTTTGACACACAATCGTTTGTTCAGCGGAAAATGTCGTTTGCCTTATATTTCTCAGTGTCCCAAGTGAATTCCCCTCGACCGGGCGACTAAATGTCCTACAAATTGTGAAAAATCGACCACTGGGGAGATGAGGTCCTAGTATTCAATTTGGACAAACACAATGAAACAAAAGTGAAGTGGTGGAGGGATGGGGTCAGTAAAGTGTGACTAACTATACGGCTAGGCTTCGCTCAGACTTCGTCTAAGGTGGTCCAGTGGTCTAGTGTCTTGGACGACGGGTCAGAGGTCCGAGTTCGATCCCCATGTGCTCGGTAGTTCGAATTCGCAAAGTAAAACGTCTTCGTGGGACATCAGAACTCTATCCTCATAAAAGTGTACTTGTACTGTAGACTAATACAAAAAAAGTGCAACAGCTGTCAAATACGGAATTCGGAATTACTCCTTACTTCTCAAAATTTGACATTTTAATTCAAGCAATAATCCTTCAACTATAAAGTTGATGATGTTTTCTAAGCGCATAGGTCTTTTACTTTATTTTCCAAAACACGTGAAGCGTACGAACTTGTGAGTTAAAGCTGGAAAAAAAGGGCTTTCACCGTTTCTGAAAGCATCTTCACGCCCTAACGATGCAAAATATTTCGTCATAACCACCTAGAACCCGACTCGTCACCAACTATGAACTATCCCTCCTCTGGGACTTCCACTATGACTTCTTCGGACTTTACTTTTGCCCGAGCGTAACTTTGACACGCTGGCTGGCCCGTGGGCCACTACGGGGTCATCTATTCAATTTGGCCCGACACCCGGGCCTTTTCAAAGAAACACCGACGTTATTTATTGAGGAAGTTTTCGCTCCTTCTTCTCTCATTTGAATAGCGCCAATACAAAAGAGCGAGGTCCGGAAAACACGGCGGAAATGTCACAAGTTGACTTGACCCATTGGAAGAAGCCGTGATTAATTTATCGTTTTGGAAGGAAGCGAGAGAGAGAGAGAGAGAGAGAGAGAGAGAGAGAGAGAGAGAGAAGAGAGAGAGAAGATATACAACCTACAATTGGTGCATAACATCTAACCACAATCATGATTTCTATTATGGGGGAACTCGATAAGTTGACAATATTTTTTGTAAGTATAACAAGAAATTGATACGCTCTGTGGATCCTACACTAAAAGGATAAAACATGTAGTGAAAGTAAGTAAGATAAGATGTGAAGCAGTGAATACATACCTAAACGAAAGCCAAGAAAGTTAGCAAACCCAATTTAAGGAGGAGCATAACCTTAGGAAAGAGAAACCTATCTCTAACCCTAACCTCTAACGAGCGTTCTCCCAAGCCGCCCATATATATGTATGCATTCGGCTAATGGTTAAGGTAAACAAGGCGGGCAATGATAAAAGGCGAGGTCGAGTTCATGACCGATAGTGATACAGAAACACAAACAAACACGATGAAGATACAAAGTTTCACCAAAACAGTACTGACAAGAAGGGACAGTTCCGAGAAAATATGCTTACTTAATCCATCAAAAATTTAAAAATTTCTTTTACGCTTCAAAAGAGTGCAAGGTTTGCTTATGACATGTTCCGCAGAGATCCTGAGCAGTAGGCGACCAGTTCCAGATGACAAATTGCTCGCTGTCTTCGGGCTAGGGTTCATTTTAGTTAGATAGTCCGATTCCGACAGTTTGTTGGCATACGAATGCTGGACTATTCAAAAACCGGCCGGTATTTCGCTTTAAACCCAGACGTCTACAAAAGTATAGTAGTCTCAAAGTAGCCGCCTCGCGTTCAATTGGTATTCTTGTATGTGCGGTGACGCATCGCGGTGCGCCGTTTCCTAATCGCCAACTCTGTTCAATACCGCGCGTGCAACTAATTTGAATAAGAAAAACGGACGCGCATATTGAATAGGCGATATTATATAGGAAATACAAATGTATTCAAGCGCGCAAGGCGCAAATTTTACGAGCGTTTGATTTTATCGACTATGTTTATCCAAAAAGAGTCAAGAAGAAAGATGACAATTTACGTTCAGGATAACTATACCAAACAAAGGGAAAGTAAAAGCAATCCGCACTCCAAAAAATTCTCTCCATGAAACTCAAACTCAAAAAACTCCTGGTGCACTAGACTAATACTGCTCCAAAATAATTAGTTTCTTTATAACAATAGTATTTCCAGTCACAGTATCATACTAAAAGGAAGAAAAAAAACAGACAAGAAAAACAAGCAATAATCGATTAATTGATTCGTAACAAGCGCAAAATTAAAGTGAACTTCTTATAATCTTAAATGAAATAAGTTGAAACACAGTGCACACAGCTGCATATGCATATTTGGAGCAGACAGCTCAGAAAAAAAAAAGATGTATTACAAAAAGTTTCCTCATGGTCAGAAACTGTATGTATTTTGGAATTTCCAGAACAAATATAAAGGAAGGCACGTGTTAGAGAACTGTTTTATAACAAGAAGCCTAAACCAATGTCAATGTGGTTCTTCATAATAAAATCAGGGAATATAAACCTTTTTCAAATATTTCGAGCTGATCTTCCTTGCGTGTTCTGTGCTCTCTTTAAAGCAGTACAACAGCCGCTTTTTGATACATATGATGGAGTTTTATGCTAACAATAAATGAACTCGATTTTTTTATTCTAATCATGCTTCATGCTAATTTGCATAAGATGCGAGAGCATGTAGTTATACAAAATCTGTTTCAAAAACCGGATGTTATAACGCTCTAACTTTGATAATAAATTTTAAAAGACTAGTGGTGTATTTTTGGTCAACGGCCTAATAAGGCAACCGCATTCCAGACTTTCCCCGCCCTTAGAAACTGGTCCCCAAAGCGACAATAATTACGTAGCACATAATTGAACTATTCGGCCGGTGATTTATTACCGTATAGCAGAAATTGACTAAAATACACCTAGGCCTAGGAATTCAAATATATAAACAAGAAAAAATTTAAAAGGCAAACTTACAACAAAACGATGTGATCATAGAACACGCAGGATCATTGAACATAAATACGTTTCAACAAAAGTTTACAAATGACGCAGAGAAGGTTGAACACCTTTATCTGTACAGAATTGCGTGGCAAAGTTAGAAAAATGTACGAATGACCTCCATACAACAGTAGTAATTTGTTGCATGAACGAAAACAGAAAAATATAAGCACAAAGTATTCATCGTTCAACTAATTATAAGTACAGGTGGCTTGTTAGCGGCTAGACTGCGCACCTTTCCCTTTATTAATTACCCCTGTATTTCATTATCATTATCCTTTGATAACAAATAAATAAAGAGTTATACATATTGAGACAGGCGTCTTGAATATTCATGGATCACAGAGATCAACTTATAAGACAGCGCAGTTGGGTATAGTTGTAGAGTTAAAAATCAGTACGAGTACAATGTTCATATCCATAAAAAGTTTAGTTTTCATAAACAAAAAATGATGTTCAAACTGAATGCGTAAAATTCATAGGATTGACAACCTAAATGGATTTTTAACAATACAACTCACACGTTTTTGTGCCGGACACGGTGGATTTACTTTAAAGCAAAACACTTTCCCCTACATTTTTCTACAAAAAAGTCACGAGTAACCGAATCTCTTGCCATTTGATAAAGTTCGAAAAGTACGGAAGGTTCCGCTTAACGATTTAAAATCTGAAATAATGGATGCACCCCACTTATGGCGGGTCGAATAGAGCGTGCGAACTGAGGAATCGGCTTACAACTTACAAGAGAGGGAGGAACCTTTAACTTAACATTTATCCCGGCGATAACATCCCTTAGATAACTTTAGATTAGAAGTTGAAAATGGTGTAAGACGTGAAGATTAACTTATTGTTAGCTTAGCCTCGTCAGCTCGTTGTCACATGCGGTGTCACATGAAGAACAACATCAAAGGTAAGTATAAACTTGATTCTCGAGCTTCCACTTGCAGTAGAATATTAAAAAATCTTGTCTTCAAAAGCTATATGTTGATGAGTCTAGCAACAGTTATGCTCACATTTCAACTCGAAAATGAGGAAGAGCTTATAGTATTAACGAATGTCTAATCTAAACGAAAACAGTTCGGAAAGCGCTCCAATTCAGTGCACCTACTATACACCTTTAAAACTTGGCAACATCACAAATACGTAGTATATTCTCCTTATGAGGAACATAAACACAGCCAAAGGGTTTTCCTGACGGGTGTCCACAAAATGCTATCTCGAC
Organism: Pelodera strongyloides; assembly: GCA_036852015.1. Lineage (NCBI taxonomy): Eukaryota > Metazoa > Nematoda > Chromadorea > Rhabditida > Rhabditidae > Pelodera > Pelodera strongyloides. Next base: position 41,401 of record JAANDG010000005.1, read on the forward strand.
ACGAGATCTTGGCATGGACGCGCTCGGCCCGCCATAAACTCCCCACAATACATTAGACATCATCCGAGAGAGAACACCACGACGAGCCGATACAATGAACGAACTGCCGCGACGGTGACGCAATCGTGGCAAAATTATTTCCAGATACGCCCAGATAATACGCCCCCAGAGACTAGTTATATGAAGCGAACTATGAATTGCAGGGTCAAAACGCTCTCCAAGGAGTATAAGTGGACAAGAAAGAAATGTCATTTAGAGTGACATATTGGGGTGATATTGTCACAAAGATGTATATTTAGTTGGAGTGGAATTCTATGAACTACTCGTCTTATTGTTAGTGAAATGTTGATATAAAATATAATAGGCGAATTTTTCAAAAACCATGTGCCGCACGAGTAAAACTCAATATGGCGCACTACTGGCGAGTGGCGTTCATTCCGCACCCAGTCCAGAAAGTGCGACAAATTATTCAGTGTATATCTGTGTAACCACCAGACGAGGGGAATAAGGACGATCCCTGCTGCTCCTCGCCTGAAGATGTCGAGCAATTTGTCTTCTGGAACTCGTCGTCGATCTATCCTGGTCAGGACCTTTCCGAAACGTAATAAGTTACTTTCATCACAGTACTGAACCAGCCTCGAAGTAAGAAGTACACTGGTCACAAGCGCAAAGGGAGTTAGAAGGAGTTACTACAAACGACTCGAATATCCTACGACCCTTACTAGTGTTTCCACTTATTAATATGCTATTTCCTTCGCATGTGCAAAAGTTCTCATGTTTTACATAGGCAAGTGAACTTGAAACTTTGTGCGCCACAATACCATGCTCCATGGTACGAAACCCCGCGCTTTGTTTCGTCAAACTATTGTTAAGCTCCGCCCATATTTATGCAAATTAACTACCAAATAATTTCAGACTATAATCTCTTCGCTAGATCTATCCAGTCCGAGAAGCACCCATCCTCAGCTATTATTGTTGGTTGTTGACGTGATTCGTGATGACATTTCATTGAGCAGACGGTCATCGAGTCAGTGTTTAGCATGACGAGACGATGCACAGGAACTTCCGATATAGCATGCAACTCTACGAGAGCACAGAGATACCATGTGCCAGAGGGCAGTAAATTTGAAGCGCCCATCACGAAAAACTACCAAAGAATGGAGGAGGAGGAGGGATACTATCCAAAACATTGACGAAAAACTGTGCGGAGTGTGTAGTTCCGTTTTTTGCAAAGATGAATACCTAGTAAAGCAAGTCATAATACTTAAAACATTTGTAATTTAGTAGTAATCAAAAACAAAACTTTTCACATGTCACATGTTGTACGACACACAGATAAAATTCAGAGCGACTAGTCTACACCCCTGTCCCTTATTATGTAAATTAAATTTTTTTTTTGGCATTTTGTGTCTACTAGCTATGTAAAAAATTGTTAGACTCTGAATAATCCTATCAATTTACGTACTGTATGAATATGAACTGTCTATAAAGTTAAACATAAAAAACTTATATTCCGAATTGCAACATTCTGTCACAATCTTGTGCAGTAAAAACTTCAAATTTCAAAGTTAAAACTTCATTCACGTCAAAATAACAACACAAAATAACAATATAAATAATATAAATACGGATAAAACCGAGGATGAGAACATTTCTTCCATCACCCGTCTCCATTCACAAGAAGAAGAGGACTCACCTAAAAGAAAATATATTAGACATTTAGAAATAAAAACAAAATTTTAAAGCGGTATGACACGTGGTTTATGAACCAGGAGCTCTGTATTCTCATGTTCCATCATGTGACGGGAATACACAGGCACAGGAGGGCACAAAATTTGCCTATAATACATGGGAATGCAGTTGACTACCATCGTCACAACCCTTGTACCACACCGCTTTAAATCTTCTTATATTACAATCCAGTGTAATTACCAATACCTGAAACTATATTTTATCTTTCTGAAATATTTCCCTCCCAAAGAAATACTCTCTTAAAAGCAATCAGACACACAGAAAACTAAATAAAGGAAAAATATTAATAAACTTATCAATAACAAAGAAAATGAAAATTTCTCAATAACTGAACTAATAATAAGACAAAAAGAATATCCCTTACCATATAAACTCTTGAATGGAAAGCTTCATGTGGTCAGAATCAATTAAGGTACTAAACATAATTATTATGTAACTTTATTTTTAACAAAATATAATTATTTTATGAAATTATGAAGTCTTCTGGATCCGGGGTTTGTGTTCTTGATCCAAAATCCAACTTCGAAGAGAGAGAAGAAAGTAGAAACGTCAAAAGTGATAACCTGTTAATATATCATCATTTAAACAATACAACAAAGAAAGATTAAGATATAACAAAACTATACAGAGAATGATTATAAGTTCAAACAAAAAATATGATTATCTCAACAACCACTCCATAAACACCATATGTAGTAAATCTCATGTTATTCTATATTCTATGCTAGGTTATTCAAACGACGCTAATAATGACCACCCTACAAACTAAGACACTAAAGACTAGAAAAGATGAATCACAACAAATTGTTTTGCACCAAGTTAACTAAATACAACTGAGTTTTTATAGCAAATAAGTATTAGAAGTACTAAAACACACTTATGCCTTCAAAACACTTGGCTCCACCACCAAAATTACATATTTCCAACAATAGTAACTATTATTACCAAAAATAATCGAGAACATGCGACGAAAGTTGAAATTAAACTAGCAAGACATTAAAAGGAAGGAAACTTTTTAAATAAAACTACTTCACAAAAGTTATGATTGTAGATGATTAGAATATATCAGCGTATTTTGAGGATCTCAAAAATATATTCACGTTAACCTTATAAACACTATAGTTAAATTGGCAAAAATGAAGGAGAAATGGGCTTCCTCATCAGTAATTTTCAAAAGTTGAACGAGATAATACTATCATGCCATGAATTATAAAATAATGGCCAAGAGACCAAACTTTAAAGTTTAAGAGTGCTCCGAAAAACGAGTTGTGTAAATCAGCAAAAACCGAGATAGAGATGTAATAAATCGGTAAATTTCCAAGGAACACATCGTCAAACTAAACAGAATACAGGAGTAGGACAGTAGAGTAGGAGTTAAGAGTGATTTGATTTTGATAAAGACCACAGTATGCTACATACAAAATTACATAATGAAGAATGAACCAAAGCCAAAGCTCAAGCAAGATCAGATCAGTTAAACATATGATGTGATAAATTTGCATATACAAGATGGGTACTAAGTACTAACAACTAACAACAATAGAAAGGGAAGAAAAAAAAACAAGAAAATGTATCAATCAGAATCAGAAGGTTCGAAGATATCTACTTTATAAAATATAATTGATTTATAATGAAACGCGTGAGAGTGAGGCACAGGCACAAGGCTTACATAAATTTACAACAGCGCAAACTTATTAGCCAAAACACAGATTATTCTTTTCCGTCAAAGACCGAAAAAATACATTACACGTATTCGGATACGGAGAAACGTCAGCTAGAAAAACCGCTAAACCACCAAAAGGAAGGTCGGAAAACGAAGTCAAAGAGAAATTACTATAATGAAGCAACTCAATTTTATGCTTTAAAAAATCTAGTCCAGTATATATATATATATATATATATAATATATAAACCTTAATAGGAAATTGATAATATTTCAAATTAATAGGAAAACACATTATCAATAATAATAAATAAATACAGAGTCTAATAAGAAATAGGTATATTCGTAAACAAGAAGCACAAGTCCAGTATACAAATACAGTATAGATATTAGATAAAATGCCACAGCCACCACGAAACGGAAATAATGATTTTCAAAGGTTGAGTCCAAAGTCCAAATTGAGCCCAAATAGAAAACAGAAAAAAAAGAATAAATACAACATACCTGATTACGCGACATCAACAAACGGTGAAGATCAAAGGAAAGCAGAGAGTAGAGTAGAGGGTGAGGGAGTATACAGACGATTGGAGTTGAAGTTTGAAGCGAATAAATAAAACTGACGACATCGGACACACACACAATTAATAACGACGGCCACGCTCGTAGTCTCTGGTAAATAAAAAAATAGTCAGAAACCAGTTAAAATTCTTCCATTCCGGCCCAATGTGTCAACACGACTGACCAGAAAGAAAAATATCACCTTTCCCTTTCCGAGGCTCATGTTCATCAAATTAAAACTACTTCTACCCACTTACTCTTTAACAAAAAGTTTGGTCGGATAATCGCTTCACGAATTAGAATTACACATGGTCGTGAGATATAAAATGTCATAACACTGTGGCGAATGACTACAAGTGCCAGAACGTGATAACTACTGCTTAGCTGATGCTGACTAAACCCGCTAAGCGGACTAAAAAATAAAACTCCAGTAATACTGAAACACGGCGCTAAGCGCTACATAATTTAATTTCAATATTCAGCAAACCTGCTACGGCTGCGTGAGCGACGATGACGCTTGCGATCACGAGATCTAAACAAACTCACAAAGTCAAAAGATAGCTCACGAAAAGAAAAATGAGTACACTTAACAAAAGGGACCCTTGGCAACTAGGTTTAGCAATTTGCCAAATAGCAAAGGCCATTAAGAAACAGTAGAGGAAAAACAGCTCATCGCTTGCAATAAAAAGTAACTGTTCCTGTTTAACACTACCGTTTGTATATAAAACATAACAATGCGTTTTCCCTTACGTAATCACCGATACCGATTCATCTTATACTACTTTATTTTCATCCTTTCATTGTGATGCACACACTGTGGTGTTATTCAATAAATTAGACAATGTCGCGCATATCACATATCATACCTGCTGCGCGATCTATCCCTGCGATGCTTCCTCGACGACGAGTGCTGCGAGGCTTTGTTCTCAATTCCAGCCAGTGTATCCTAATAAAGAAAGAAGTCAAGTAATAGTTAGAACGAAAAGAGATTGCAATTGATAGCCATGTATCTTCCAGATTCTCTCAACGATACACCTACACGACAAACGCACACATTACGTCAGGGCCAAATTCTGGCCAAACCACCTCGCTACCTTCAAATAGCATGTTTTTAATCCAGGGGATGGTAGCTTCAACCACTACCCCAAAAACGATCTTCATAAAAAAAACGCAACGACAAAATACCTGAAGACTGGTTATCAGCAATTTGCATCGGTCATCATGCGCAACGCGCGAAGTCTTGATTAGTGAAATCGCAGTCAACAAAGTCTCCACTGCACTCTCAACGTCACCAGCAGCTGCGTCGGAAACCTGGATAAAAACAAACTCTCAGTAACCCAAGTTACGCAAGGGGACACAAAATGGATAGTCCCATAGAAGATCCGGATGTGTGTGTGCGAGTGGCACGTGGCAAGCAAATAAACAAAATATAAACACATTCGTCAGTTCGTAAGCAACACTAGGTACGTCAAGGAAATGGGGAATCCTCAATCGACAGAACTGCGTTGTAATATCTCATGCAGCTGCTTCAAGTTAATAAAATACATACTTCGTCTTCGTGAAAATTCAGAAGTTCAGATAGATACTCACCGCTCTGCTGATCGCCGAACTGCTCACAGTTCGGTTCCTATTCATCACCTCCTCAAATTCGTGATCCGCACCAGGTATTTGTTGACCTAAAAATAATAATATTCATATTTTCGTGGCACAATATGCAATATGGTAAAGGATGAAACTAGAGAAAACAAGGCACATATAAACCACATCCGTTAGGAGGCCTTAAAAATGAGTGAACTCACTAACAATGAACTAACACTCTTGCCCAATTCGTTAAACGATAAGATAGTAGTGCTTACATTTGCCGGCATTTTACAACTAGAAAAAAAGAACAGCAAAAAAAAACCCACCACCCGGCCGCATACCGTGTTGCTGCATCTGATTCATTTGCTGCATTCCAGGAGCTGGGCCTCCGGCACCTATGATTTGTATAATACTACGTTTCACAAATAAAAGAAACAAAACGACACTAGGTGGGGTGGGTCGATTATAAACCGCATCTTTTAGGCAAGTTTTATTTCCAAGTAAAATATGACAACTAAGACAAAAGGGCACATAATACTGTTTAATATACTTACCACCAAAAGCGGGATATACTTGCGGATTGATATGCGTTCCGGGGGGAACTCCGTGGGGTGCAGTTGGTTGTGTTTGTTGCTGCATCAGTGGCCTCATCATCGGCTGAGCCATGCTTGTCGCCTGATTCATTCCTAAAGGAAATTATGATGGGCAAAGTTCAAATTATGATCAGGGTAAAAATGTCGTGCCATCGCACGAAAAAAAACCACACTTCTCGCTTCATAAACTTTCTTTTGGACCGCTAGATAACCGGAACCGGAACGGAACTACCGTTTGTCTCACTATTTCATATGTTTCCGTGTGGTGTCTGGTGTTGTTCTAGTCACAAATCACTCAATAATCAATCATAATCTACTGACCAGGAGGCGCCTGATGGTGCTGCATCATCATTGGTCTTTGTTGCTGTTGTTGCTGCATCATATTATTCATCTGACCAGGAGGTGGACCGGACATACTCGGCATTCCTAGAGAAAATACTGACATAATACATGTTTGTTGATTACATAAATAACATATAATCAAAAGGCAACCCTAAGACGGAAATGCGCATAAAAAGATCATTGGGTAAATGCTGTGGGCAAAGTATATTCGGTTTAAAAGAAAATCGTCACTACAAAATCGTCGTTTTTCTTCAAGTTTACTTGTATTTAGTAAAGAATAGAGACAAATACTTTACTAAAACCGAATAATTTTAATTCCAACTCAGGGAGTGAACAAGTAGAAAAGTAGTTCTACTTAACTACCGCAGGATCACGAAACGTGTTCATACAGCTGCTTCCCTATCGGGAGCATGCAAATTATTTCGGCAAATACCTGCATATTATATCTTTACATATACTGCAAGGGTCTGCAGGCATATCACTACACGTTTCATAATCCCGCGGTAGTTAAGTAGAACTACTTTTCTACTTGTTCACTCCCTGAGTTGGAATTCAAATTATTCGGTTTTGGTGAAGTATTTTTCTTTATTCTTTACTAAATTCAAGTAAACTCGAAGCAAAATGATGATTTTATAGTGACTGCGATCCTTTAATAACGGAATCATAATTCAAATAATTCAAGAATTCAACGCTTGATCCATGGTTTTTGTAGTTTCATCTATGGTTTTTTATTCAATTATTGGCAGTGTTTGGAAATATATCGGTTTTCTTTTAAGCTATGTGTAAGTACCGTACCCGTACGTAAAAGAAATTTAGGGATATATGACAACAGTTGTTTATACCATAGTCACAAACCTTGCATTCCCGGTGGTCCCTGTTGCATTCCACCCGGGGCACCTCCGGGAGGACCCTGCGGCATTCCCATTCCCGGTGCTCCGCCTTGCATTTGCATTCCACCCATCTGTTGAGGAGGTCCCTGTTGCATACCGACCATTCCCTGGGGTCCACCCATTCCTCCTTGTGGGCCTCCCATTCCCTGGGGACCTCCCATTGTGGGACCTCCCATCATCTGTGGCCCAGGGCCCATACCGGGACCTCCAGGACCCATCGGACCACCAGGTCGCATACCACCAGGACCTAAAAAGCATTGAAATGGGGGGCTCAAAGCATATCGTTCGAACCGAACATAATTTCGCCATTTCGCCCACATTACTCACAGATTATCAACATGCACAGCACTCTCATGATGATGCTTCGTAGCTCCGTTTAACTACGACTACGGCAAAAAGGAATGAAGTCGCCGTGTCCCCGAATTAGTAAACGGCAACTTGTTCCAGATTCCAGAAAACAAGCAATGCTACTCGTTACCCACCAGAAACATTGGGTCCAACAGGGCCTCCCATCATTGGTGGTCGTCCTTGGTTCATCATAAGAGGCATCGGACCGCCTGGCCTAGGTCCACCTGCCGGACCACCCATCATAGGACCCCCTGGACCCACAGGACCACCAGGGCCGCCAGGACCACCTGGTCGCACACCCATAAGAGGACCCATAAGGTTGACGGGACCAGGTCCTGGTCCACCGAATCCCATAGGTCTGGGTCCCATTGGACCTGGACCTCCCGGTCCACGGTTCATAGGTCCGGGACCTCCGGGGCCAGGAATTACCGATGGAGGTCCTCCACTACCAATTCGTATCGTTCCCATGTTCAAAACACCCGGCTCTTCCTAAATACACAACATAACGGTTTGGTGATTTGAAGTACGAAGTTCACAAATCAGAATACACGTCCGCACCAAAATGAAGCTAGCTAAAGAACATCATGAAACGAACAATCGCTCAAAAACATTTCCGTCGGTCCAGCTCAGTCTTTAGCAAAAAAATCCCACCTTTATCGGTTTCTTCGCTGAAGTCTCCTCCAGTTTGGCTAGAGACAGTTTCGTGTATGGTAATACCTGAAAACTCACAAAATGAGAATTCCTTGCAATTCGGTATCTGGAGAATACACGTAGTTTTCGTCACAATAAAATTTCTACTACTACTACAATATTTAAATGTTCAAAATAAAACGATGGAATCATGGAATATACAATACTCACTGGTTAGTTCTTCGAAAAAATTAAAACTCTACAAGGAAAGAAAGTGTAGGTAGGTTATCAGAATACGTTTTCCAGAGTCAAGAGGCCATATTCACGACTCAGTTCCCTATGGGGAATTCCCCGTCTTTTTCTCTGCCTGTCTCACCTTAGAATGATATTTTCTGTCCCCAGGGAATATTTTCCCCAGGGAACCGGAGTGGTGAATATGGCCTATGATCTCAGCTACTTCTAAGGAAAGGTAAGGCAAACCGTTGGGTTCTGTCCGTGTAGTTGTTTCTTGGGAAGAGAATTGATCGCCGTTCTCACAGACGCTTCGGATGCAAAGACAAGCAGACCGTAACCCTAAAAATATAGGTAAAATTATGTCAACGACCGAAATATAAAGCAAATATAGAACAGAAATAATAATTCAATTTAATTTAGAGCTCTTTCAAAGTTCAAACTTTCCATATTTTGCAATTTGTTTTCGCTTTCAATGTGAACTTGAAATGCTCTCGCTCTCAATATACATAAACAGCAGAACGTGCCAGTTCAGGGGCAGGGAAATATATTTTTTCATTTTACTTAGTATTACCTTGCTTTGCCCGTTGTTCCTATTATCGTAAAACTTCACATCAACCAAGTCCTTCAATCCTAGTTCAACAACGGCAGCCTGCAAACGTTAAAAGATAATATAAATAATAACTATTAATTATCCTAGTTGTAGTTCAGCATTTTGGACAAAAATAGTGAACACGGCTTTTTTCAAGACGTACAGTGTCTTCGAAAAAAAAAGAGAATATAAAGTGACCAAATTCAATGTCCCACCTTAACTTGTGCATCAGTTGTCCACCATGTCACATTGCCAATATAACAGCAATATCTACGTCCCGACGGCGTAACGGTCGTGGAGGATCCATTGGTAACCGAACTAGCCGCCGTTGCCGTTGCGGGCGTTGGTGTTGCGGGTGTTGACTTGGTTTCACTCACCTGAAAAACGTTTTGCACCTTTACCTGTAAAGTTAAGCTTTCTAAATGCCGTAAAAAATTTAACGTTAATGAACAATGGATTCCACCTTGAGCAAAATTAGCGCGTAGCTTAGCGTAAAATAACACAGCAAAGCATACGTTTAATCAGGCCCCCTCCGGAGCTAATTATAAATTTATAAACTTGAATAAAGCTTATAATTACTAAATTATGATCTCCCCTTGCACGGAGGATTTTATGCCTTGGATTATATTTGGTTGAAATGAGGATTCAATTTCAAAATATTACACTCAATTGCGGAAACAACACGGCAAGAAAGTACTTGTAAAAATAAATAATAAAAACCAAACAAACTAACATCGTGTTTTGAATCCTTTCCATCTGCGGGCGCAGTGGCAACATCGTAAAGGTCTGACTCGTCTTCTTCATTCACAGAATTTTCCTTTTTAATTGATCTAAATTTTGCGAGTTAAACAAAGCTCATTTGACAAAGAAGTACACCAAAGCCATACAATTCACTACTTCAGTTAAAGTTAAAGTGCGCCGATTTAGTACACAACTACAAATACTGCCACGGGAGCAATGTAAGATAAAGGAAAGAAGCAGTCAGATAATGGACATCGCCGCTGAAATTACCAAAGAAAAATAGTATTGTCCCGGCTAACTAGAAAGAATTAGACTGTCATCGCCATTCGCCATCCCACACTGCAGATATCACTTTAAATAAACGTACATTTCTTGCTCTTGCTCCTCGCCTAGAAGTTCATTTTCATCAATAGCTTCGTGTTCCTGTAGCTCCGTTTCGTGCCCCTCGGCACCCAGTAATTCCGCCTCGTTTATGTCCCCCATTCCTGAAAACAGAATAAGCAACAGTCAAATAAAGAAAATCGCTGTATAAGCGGACAAGTGGCATGGAGAGAACGAAGAATAAAGGAATGAAGGTCACTACCACATTGGATAGAAGTTGTTAAGGTGATTCTTCGCCGTGTATTGAAGAAAAAAAGTAGACAGCCGGCAAACAAACAAAAAGATCTACAACCAGTACACGGTACGATTGCTTACAAGGACTTCGCGGTGCGGCAAAGAAAACCCAGTAGCACACAGGTTGCTGGTGTGTCCACGCGATGGGTCAAATAGGTTTTGGACTATATTTATTAGCGTTTAATTTGGAATTTGACATCAAAATATTTCATCCACGCCGTGCGAATATCTGCTGACGACAGAATTTTTTGAAAACTACCCACAGCACAGGACCCAAACAAGTCCGAATCCTGCCCGCAATATGAATTTATAATATGCAGATCTGTGACCGAATAGTTACTAAAAGATAGCAAGATATGATTAATTGATCTAGTATTCAACTAGGGCGAAAAATATACCAACATTTCGAAATAGTGAAAACCTAGTACGCTTTTAGCAACTGCTATTCAAATAAGTATGAGTTTAGTTTTTATTTAGTAGATAAGTAGATCGCCTGCTAATTTGTTGCTAATGTGATCTGGACCAGGTACTAAATGATTCTTTTTCTCGCGACGTTGCGGTCCGCAGCGTGCGAACTACGGTAGAGCAATTGATTTATAAAAAATTGTCAGAACACCCTCACTTCACTGGCAAAATTTCCCACCTCTCATCAATCATCCAACGTATTCAATATCACCGTTTGACAATTTATAACAAATTTCAGTGTAACAAAAGAACAACAAGAATCTTACGAAAAAATACATTTCCTTCAATGTACCACAACAAACACTTATATAGTATGCATACTAGGCGGAGAGTTATCTCGAGCTATGAACAAGTGAGATAGAATATAAAGGCAAACAAACTCAACAAAAATATACAGTACCTCCTATACAGTGTACACATATTTTTCATACGAAAATTGATAACAAATTAGGGATTTAAAAACACTATTGTAAAGGAAAAGTGATATGGAGTAGTTTAAATCAACAACAACTAAATATATTTGCTTATTTCCTATAAAAGAGGGGACTGATGTGCTAAATCCAAAAAGTGCTGCATTACAAAGAAATCAACAAAATTTAAACAGAATGTGTTCATTTCCCAGTTTCCATTTCAGGCGCGAAATCTTCGTAAAATCCTCCGTCAGCACTGTACGAAAATGTGGGCTAAAAGGAGCATTTTAAATATTACCAGTATTCCAGGCAAATACGCCATTATAATAAAAAATAACCATTTATCTCATTACGAGATCACACTACAGAGGACCATTTCTCTAGTTATGTGGCGCTCTTCACCACATGTGAACCTACATACTTCCATTGTCAAACTTCATGACTAGTGCCAGCCACAACAAAGCTACCCTACTACCGGTCATAGAAATCACCCAATGCACGATTCTAAACGTTCTCCATTATTTCAAACTAATTTACCTCAGTCGCCTTGAACTGTTGAGGAGGCGGGCCTCTCCATCTTGGATGTTGGTCCTGTTGCCTGAAGTTACCGTGCCCGCCTGGAGGCCACTGTCCTCTGGGAGCTCCCCTGCCACCTCTTTGCCCCCCTCCGTTCCCTCTAGGCTGTCCACGCCCACGTCCTCGCCCACGATTCTCTTCGAAGTCACGCGGACGCTTTCTATTGCCTGTAAAGCGTAAAGGTAAAATGTAATCCAAACATAAATCAATATGGTCTCAAAGAACACACCACAAACACATATGTCTAGAATAGCAATTCTCGTCTTCCCAATTTCACAAAACGGACATAGGTTAGGAATCGAAATCGTCTACACCTACTTATAACATATGTACATACCTAAAATAGACAAGTGAAGCCTTAGCATAAGTCGGCACTCAGGAGAAAGCACAACTCCTAAGGTACGAATTCTCATGCCTGAAACACACCTTTCTGTCCTTGCTCGTTTAGCTTTGTCTCATCCTCGGAGTCTTCTCCAGACACATCACCATCTTGTTCGTCCACGATCTTCATACTGAACAAGAAACTCTGTCAATTCAAATTCAACATCAATACTCATTACATTATCAATCATATCATTAGCTCTCCAGAGGCCGTATTCACCACTCAATTCCCCATGGGGAATTCCCCGTCTTTTTCTCTGCGTGTCTCACACTACAACGCTCTTTTCAGTCCCCAGGGACTACTTCCCCGAGGGAATCGGAGTGGTGAATATGGCCTCAGGAAGAAAAGTGCAAATACGTATATTAGTGTAAAGCGCATCTCAGAGGTGAACTGAAGTGGTGCCCGGGCTTTTATTCCAAGAAGTGGGAAATAAAGACACACACACACACACACACACACACACACACACACAAACACACACACGTACATACCGAGACAGCTGATCGACGAGTACAAGTCTAGTGCACTCTTCATCATTGGCCGCGATGAACACTTCAGTTCCAACTGGCCATTTCTGTGCTTCTTCTTGCGTGTTAAAACGAACACAGTACCATGGTTCGCGGACATTACCCATCACATCGTAAACCTGTAATATTCTTCGCATTATGTATTATAACGAGTATATTTCTGAAATAAGCGACGATTTGGGAATTGAGGAAGTAAGTTTCGCTTTTGTTCTTTTCAATAAAATATTCAATACATATAAAGTAAGCGCCAACATAATATGCCTGCGAAATTTTTACTATTCACTTCTACTAGGAAAAGCGAGGCCTGATCGTGCATTTCGACCACGCCAACCATAAAGAGTTCAGTTTTCTTGAACCTAATCTTTCCTTTCGACTTTTACGTACGATCTTCCTACTACCCTTCTACTTCCACAATTACCGATTAGTTTTGAAGCAAGCAATACGCAAAGACGACGCACGCCGGAAATCAATAACAATGGTTTATTGGTTAACAGGTTAACAATAAATATAAAGCAAAGAAAGTACGTCAACCAAAGGGAACAAATTCGGCAAAATTCGCAGTTATGTACATCACAATAAGATCTTACCTGACCAATCACCTTCTTCTGTTTGTCGAACAAAATTGAGTCAAAATCGAGGGCGATCGCATTAGCGCCATTCGAAGCCACACAAACTAAACAACAATGAAATTTATTGGGAACTGGGATGCAGGAAAAACTAGTCATAGAATCTCTGCTCTAAAAAAAGTTACGAGCCTTTGAAATTTTATATATGGAAAATTTGCTGTGTGTGGTTTTATGACTTTAGGCTCAAGCTACTCTTGCGAGATAATTCGACTCACCAAGCTTATCGATGATGCTGACCACTTTTCCAAGTTTTTTCATCTCAGTCTCGGGTCTGAGAGAAATAGACACCGTTTGCACGGAGCCCATCTTGTCGTATTCGTGTTGTGCAGGCTCTTTCCGTGTGTTCTACATTACGTATTGTTAGCTACGAATCTTAGGCACGTGTTTGAATCAATTTCAACAGTTCGGTGACCTATTTTTACCTTCTATTGGATGGCATAGGGCTGGCTATACGGCATAAAAAGATGTTGAGACCCACTATTTACACGACTCCGGGAAAGCAAATAAAGTTAATTCGGCAACCCCTTTTTTGCCGATAAACATTACCGACCTAATCAGTTCCAGTCACCAATCTAAAAGGCTACCGAAAGCCACTCCATTTGGGGCTGATCATATCCGCATACTATTTATATATTTAGTGAAACATACTGTTGTTACATCTGACATCCCCTTAAAATCGTTGTTATATCTCATTGTAAACAAGTCGACCAGTCCTGTCACTAAGCTAAACAAGCCACCTACTTTACACACGGATTTCACACCTTAAGGTTTAAAAAAAACTCGACTATATGACGGAAAATTAAGATAACACCTTAGCAAGTTCTCATTCAATTCAAATAGAACCTACCCGTCTTCTATTGGCTGGCTGTGGCTTCTTTCCGTACTCCACCATATGAACCTCCTCCAATTCCTTGGCGGCATACGAAAGAATGCTAAAAAATGAATATCTTATTATGTTTATAAACAATTGGAAGTGACTTCTTCTTCTTAAACTCAACTTCTTACTTGGAAGTGACTTCTTCTTCTTAAACTCAACTTCTTACTATTCGCAACAGGAATTTCTGATAAGAACTTTCAACAGCGTAACTCCCGAATTCCCGAAATTCACAGGAATTTAGCGAAATTAGAGTAATTATGCAATCATATTAATTTTAATGACTCTATGACGCACTTATTGAATTCTTCTTCAGAATCGTCAGCTGAGAAATGGAGCGAATCAACTTCCTCTACATCCGAATGCGCATCTCCACGAATGTCCTGGAAATGTCACAGTTCTCTCACTATTATTTTGTATACATATATTTTTATAGTTCCATAGTTCAATTAATTATTATTATTGCCACAAATAAGCTATATTTCTATCCACCTCTCTTAGTTGAGCAGAAGCTCTCAAATATTTCCGACAGTTTCGGTATTCTAAGTACGCCCAAGCCATGAGGCATATTCGATTATTGCCCAAAGATGTCTATATCTCTGCAGCGCACTACTTAGGTAGACCAGAGCGGACTACAGGAACCCCTGCGGGGGTCCCTGAGGCCAGCTTTAACCTTTGACGTCACGTAATGTCTTGTGGCCATTTGAAAACTTAAAAAATGGTTGTCGAAGGGTATATAAAATAAGAGGATCGCTGAATAATTCTACCTCAACAGCTTCTGCTTTGATCTTCACCACGGATTCTATAGCGGGATACGTAGATGTGTTGGTGCCCTAAACATATAACAATGCAAATATAAAAACTAACAAAACGGCAAAAATGATCGATGGAGTATATCAACAAACATAAATATAATCTAAAAATACATACAGCTGAGTTCTCCTCGTCGAGGACATCTTCAACTTTGATCCCAGCAACGGTTACTTTCCAGAGCAATTCTTCAAGAATTTGTCGGACAGCGAGTGCAATCTCTTCTAGATATGAGTAAGTCATTCTTATTCGAGTGCGTGGACCGCGTTATTTGCAATACGTACAGAGAAAAAAGTAAACAAAGGGTAAATAAATAAACAACGTATGAAAACCATATTTAACTTAAGAAAAATAAAACAATCACTCACCATCTGTTTCAGCGATAGCAGCCTTTGCTTCAATAGGCGCCATCACAACTCGGCCACTAAAAGCATTCATCAGAAGAACAAATCTTATTATATAAAGGAGAAGAGTTTGTCACGGGTTTGTTTTTATGTGCACAACGAAATCCCTTCATAAAGAAAAGACAAAATAATTTCGTCTCATTTTATTTACTAACAAAATCTTGGCCGCTGGCGGGATTCGAACCCACAGCAGCTCCCAATCTCTCGATTCACAGTCCAACGCTCTACCTGTTGAGCTATGCTAGCTTATATGAAGAGGATCTTATAGGAGATAGAAGAGCAATTGCAATAGCTAATTTGCAAATTTGCATGAAGTCCAGAACCATATTATACGTTTCCACATAAACATAAATGAACATCTTTTTTAAGTTTGAAGAAATTCCTTTTTTTAATAGGGTAACAATCGGCCGAAGGCCGATTCCTCCAGTCGGAGAAGGAACGGCTGGTACTACTATACAAAAAATCGCAGAAAACAAAGTGAAACTGTGTACATACTTCTACTATTCTAGGCACGTTGGCCACACACGATTTACCCAAAATATCAAGATAAAAAGAGTAATACACACAAAAAGACTAAATAAATAAATTTTATAAAAAAAAATTCAAAAAACATTTTTTTGTAGATTTGATAAATTGTGAATGAATACGGTAGAATGGTACACTCATTGCAGAAATCACAGTATACCAAAAATCGCAGAGAGTGCGAATAGTTCTCGAGTTCAATTCACAAAGCCGACATGAAATTACAAATGACGAAAATAGGGGCGTTCCGGATTTCTTTGTTTAGCGGGAAATCCGAGAAACTAGCTCAATCTTCTTATAGCTTTAGCAAATATTCCTTATATAGGTTTATTTCACAGAGGCTCTACTCTAGCATGGGGTACTCCGCATACACCAGACTTGGAATATTTCACGTCTAAAGCCTTCCACGTAATTATATAGTTTCCCAATTTTGACGGTGGCGGACAAAATGTAAAACTTCACGTATTTTGTCCAGCATATAAATCAGGAACTAACGATCGCCATAAAAGGCTTGTGTTAGTGTTAGCATACGAATGTTTTCCTAATTGTGTAAATGGTCGAGAAGAAAGTTCTTCTCAATTTACAAGCACATGCGGTCCGGAATTTCAGAAATATTACTGCGAAAACAGCATTTCTTTACCCTTAGTACTCACAGTTATTCCCCGGCATACTTTTCGGCCAGGTACCGTAGTCAGTACGTTTTTTAGGGTTTATATTCATCTATTAGCATTCTTTCTCTACCTAATAATGGTTAAACGAATGAAGATCATTCCTACGATAATAACAAGACGTGTCCAATACTATGTGGACTAAAAGCGCAAAAAGTGATTCAGACTACGGTACCTGGTGGAACAGTTTGCCGGGGAATAATTCCGTGAGTTCTAGGTGTAAAGAAATGCGGTTTTCGCAGTAATATTTCTGAAATACCGGACTTCCTGTGCGAGTAAATTGAAGAAAACTTTCTTCGCCTGGCACTATAACGCATCATTGTATGATTTACATATTATATGTGTCATATACTGTCACCACCGATAGTGACAATACCTGGTGTCTTGTGATGCGTATGGACTGCGTCAATAAACACCTGTTTATACAACAAATTTATTTAACACAATCAAAATACACAAAACAAGTGGAGAAGCTAGCAGTACCGCGGGATCAGAGATCTACCACACTGCTATTAGGTTGCTTGTAGCGAAGCAATTCGTGCCTCTGGCTCGCTCGCTCCATCTCCGAGCTGCCCCGATATGGTGGAATCGTAGGCTTAAGTACCGTACGTTTATGGGCGGAGCAGGAGGAAATCTATCTGCGTATAGAGAAATCTCAGTGGTAGAATGAAAAAAAAGTTCAGTGGTAGAATGCTCGCCTGCCACGCGGGCGGCCCGGGTTCGATTCCCGGACGGTGCACCAAATGTACTGTCACCACCGTAAGTGACAATACCTGGTGTCTTATGATGCGTATGGACTGCGTCAGTAAACACCTGTTTAAACAACAGATTTATTCAACACAATCAACATACACAAAACAAGTGGAGAAACTAGCATCGCGGGATCAGGGATCAACTACACTGCTAGCTGTGAAGAGGAATCGGTACCGCGGGATCAGAGATCTACCACACCGATTCTTGAAGGAGGTGAAGAAGCGAACCTGAGAGGCAGTACCGCGGGATCAGAGATCTACCACACTGCTCTTAGGTTGCTTGTAGCGAAGCAATTCGTGCATAAAAGTCTATCCTGAAGGGGGTTTAAGTACTGTGCAAAAGGGGCGTGTCAGATGGGCACTCTGTTTTGCACCCCTGCGTTTACCTAATTTACATACTGCTTATTATAATGTATACATCTATCTTAAATCCTCATGTTACCCAATGCCTAACGAACTGATCGGCCAGACACGGGATGCCCTTTGAGGGGAGAAAGGGATTAGTCTGGCCCTCTCCTTAGATGTGGTCTCTCGCCTTTTCTAACGGCGGGTAACTTACAAAGGGAAGCTGGAGGGTTCTTTGTATATATTACAACGGAGGAGAAAAAGGAGGCAATATTGCTCAAAGTTAACTCACAAGATTATCGATCTACATATG
This sequence comes from Pelodera strongyloides, assembly GCA_036852015.1. Taxonomy (NCBI): domain Eukaryota; kingdom Metazoa; phylum Nematoda; class Chromadorea; order Rhabditida; family Rhabditidae; genus Pelodera; species Pelodera strongyloides. The sequence goes on from JAANDG010000005.1 coordinate 59,611, forward strand.
CGATTGGAAATATATATAGAATACAAAGAGGATATGTGGAATACAATCTTGTGAGAAATGCTTAATTACTAATTAACAGTACTATGGGTGATCGCTAGAAGTGCGTGGTCAGCACATGTCACGTGCAAAGTGGGTGCCCTTCAGGCAGCCAATTTACATATGATAGGTTGAGACGCAGGTATAAACGATAAGTTCCACAAACAAGGTAAAGTACTTCATAAGTTCGCTCAGGGAATGTCGTATTTCTCGTATCTTGAGCATCAACAGGGAACTATATACGTCAATTCTTTTGTAATTTTTCGGTTCTGCGCTAATTTTGGGTTGGGAAAAAAAATAGGAGACAAATCTACAGATATCAAAACGTTCTGTCAAAACTATAGTATTTTTGCACAAAACCTGCATATTTTATATAAAAAATATTCTCTTCCCAAATACGGTAAATCTTGAAGCGAAATACCGGCCGGTTTTTGAAACGCACCGTGGATAATTGAAATTTATAATAATTTGCGCGAATATTTTTTATTCTAATTTAGATTCATTTGCATAAGCTGCGCAAGAATGCTGGTCTAACTCGATGTGTTTCAAAAACGGGCCGGTATTTCTCGGAAACTCTCGGAAACTCATACTCGGAAACTCAATATACTGTATTATATAATAGTAGATTAGCAGTAGATTAGCAGACTGTATTATTTACAAGCCATTTTGCAAGCCGGCAAAAAATTTGAATGCCCACTATGGAAATCAACTATTTACTACGATCCAAAATTTTTATAGACTTCATAGTCTTATATTAATTTACTCCTTCCAATTAAAAGCTTTTGCTTTGTAAAGCATGTCTTTCGGGATTTAGTACCATATTATTTCGATAAAAGGAAACCATTTGAGCACATCATTCTCGTGAGCCTCCTCCTTTAATAGTAGATACTGTATTAAGCGGCTGTAAACACGTCGCGAACGCGCGGATATGTTCCTCCGCCCTCTTCAAAGAATTGTGCAAGTTACGGTGGAATAATGCAAACACTGAAGAAATAATACAGTATACAGTAGTGGTACTCGCCGCTAAATTGCATTTCTGGATCTCGAGTCGACGCGTGGCGGGCGTTTTCATTGCTTTGTGAATGTTTTCCTTCGTAATTTTATTCTTTTATTTCTTTACGCTCGTATTATTGTATATACTGAAGGTTCACGGGGAACTCTTGAAAAAAAACTTAGGTCTGTGGTTTAGAATGAGCCGTCAATTTTGGATGTTTGCGTCAGCGGTGTTGTGCATTACCGATGTTTTTCCATTCTTTCTAATAAGTGGCTCGAATCATATTGATGTACTGTGTACTCCTGGCCTCCTGTCTTAATTTCCTCTGACCGGACCTTTTCCCCCAGTTTCTTTCTACTGTGTAATGTGATTAGCTTCATGATTTATATGTTCGTGTTCGTTAATAGAAGCGACCATGTATGCGTGTTTTGCAAAGGTGATTTAACTTGTTGTAACAGTGTTACACATCCATTCTTTCAGAGATGGTGTTGGCCGATCTTGGTCGTCGGATTCGCAATGCGATCGGTAAACTCGGTCAGGCAACTGTTATCAACGAGGTGACATTTGAATTTGTCTATGAACAATGAACACTAAGTAGCCTAGTCATTAGGAAGTTTCCTACTTATAATTAGGCAAATGCTGGTCCGCATCACTCGCTGACCTGGGTGGTCTTCTTATCAAACCGATTTTCAGGAGGAGCTCGATGCTATGCTGAAGGAGGTGTGCACAGCTCTCATTGAATCTGATGTTCATATCAGACTCGTGAAACAACTCAAGGACAATGTGAAGTTAGCGAATTATTGGATCATTTCTATGTTTTTTGCATAAGGGCGCGTTCGAGTTGGGCGGAAAAACGGAAAAACATGCTACTTTTCCGCGTATAGAGTGCGCAAAGTGAGAGACGCAGACACACGTTTTTCCTTTTTCCGCCCAACTCGAACGCGGCTTAAACTCGTGTGTTTTCTTGAAGCGAGGTGCGGTACGAACGTAATGAAAATATGCTTTCACATGCCATGCCTGTATAATGATATGCAGGAGGGAGCATTAAATAACATTACAAAATACTTTCATAAATAATTTTAGAAAGGCGATCGACTTCGAGGAAATGATTGGTGGAGTGAATAAGAGACGACTTATCCAGAAGACGGTTTTCCAGGTTGGAACGATTCTTATTATATTTTATTTAAGATCACGGTACTGCGACCATTTTTTACGTCTTGAAATTTGACATATGTGACAAAATTTTCCACTAACCTTTTAATCTTCGAAATTCACGCTAAAGAAAAAGATAAAGTAAACCGGGTTTGCCGGGTTATATCAACCGAATCCGCGGAAACGATGCTTAATTCACGCTAAAGCCACACAATAAATCTAGAACATTGTCACAGAGCCGAACGGAGCGGTATGCGGAGATAAGTTCTCGGATTGTTGTGATCCATTGTTTTATTCATTGCAGGAATTGCTCAAATTGGTTGATCCGGGTGTGACATCGTTTGCGCCAAAGAAGGGACGGCCCAATGTTATTATGTTTGTCGGTCTACAGGGATCCGGTAAAACAACCACTTGCACTAAGGCTAGTTCCTAATTTGATTACATAGTATGCTTTTTTCGAACACGCTTGTTCATACAGAGGCGATATTCACCACTCCGATTCCCTCGGGGAAATATTCCCTGGGAACAGAAAATAGCATTCCAATATGACACACACAGAGTAAAAGACGGCGAATTCCCCATGGGGAATTGAGTGGTGAATATGGCATCAGGTCGTTTGTTCTCGGGTTCTTGCAGCCTAACATGGCCTGTTTTTCCCTATCACTAGCTTATTCCGTTCTTATTTTAAACGTATTCCAGCTCGCTTATTATTACCAAAGAAAGGGATGGAAAGCGTGTCTCGTTTGTGCGGATACCTTCCGTGCCGGTGCTTTCGATCAGCTGAAGCAAAATGCAACCAAGGCCAGGTTGGTTTTTGGACTTTATTTCTTTTGTTTTCTGTTTTTTTTCTCTGGTCTGACACGCAAGTTTGATCGTTTGTCGGAATCCGTGGAACACAATTAAGAAGAGTAACCGCCATGAGCTCACGGTGCTGTTTCTCGATTGATTGAAACTGAGACTTATATAAAGGCTTCTTTTATCTTTCGTCTGCCAGCAGATGACAATAATGTTTTTCATAATAAACCTTTTAGAATTCCCTTCTATGGATCTTACTCGGAAATGGACCCCGTCGTCATTGCAGCTGAAGGAGTGGCTCGATTCAAAAAGGTGCTTTTTGGTAGCTTCTGCTTGCTGACTGTTTATTGTTTGTTCCTGGAAGGATATTGTTGGTTTACAATTGTTATTGAGAAATTTAAGTTGACTTGATTCGATACAAGGTATTATCATATGAGTAATATGAGTAAAGTATATTTGACGGTCTGCCTAATGTAATCGTAAGTGTCAACTACTGTCACGTAACAAACCTTCAGCCTTTAGCTTCAATACTATTTCAGGAAGGCTTTGAAATAATCATTGTCGATACATCCGGACGTCACAAGCAAGAAGCCTCGTTGTTCGAGGAAATGCTCCAAATCTCTAATGCTGTTGTGAGTGCTTAGTGTTTTTTTGGAGACTTACAATTAAAGACAAGTACCGTATTGGTATTCTTGGACTCGACTTGTGTGATTGCTGGAAAACGTAGTTGTTCAGGATTATTGTCTGTCCTCGACTGCTTTATTATCTCTCAGTGATACGTCTCACTAAAATACAAAAATACTTCAATTTGAAATAGCTGAAGGTGGTCTGGACAATCCGGACAGGGAGGCATCGTGCTCGATTTTTCACTTATTAGCTTTCTTTATTTTTACCCAACTTGAGAACTTGAGATTCTTTTGACTTGAGACAACTTGAGAAGCATTTGGTCATTTTTTGCAGTCTCCCGACAACACCGTCTTCGTTATGGATGCGTCGATCGGTCAGGCTTGCGAGGCTCAAGCACGCGCCTTCTCGGACACGGTAGATGTGGGATCGGTGGTGATCACCAAGATGGACTCACATGCTAGGGGAGGAGGAGCTCTTTCAGCGTGGGTCTTTGAGTCTTGTAGAAGTATGTGAAATGTGTTTGACATGGCTCACCGTTATGGTCCGAAGTCCGAATTTATGTAAACTTCCATCTGTACTCTTATGGTTTTAGAGCCATTGACACCACCTCGGTTTATTAGATTTAATTTAGATTAGTGCGCGTGCAGCTTTTATATTTACAGCTGGGTTTAAGTCGGCTTTCATGTTGTTCCGCTACTAATTGTAAGATATTTAGCTATTCTGAAAAGATAATTTAGTGTGGCAGTGACCCGATCCCCTGTGGTATTCATCGGTACTGGAGAGCACATTGATGATTTCGAGGCGTTCAAGCCTCAGTCGTTTGTGCAGAAGCTACTCGGTATGGGAGATCTCAAGGGTCTTGTGGACATGGTTAACGATATGGGCATTCAAGACAACGAAGAGCTCGTGAAGAGACTCAAGCATGGTGAGCGTTTGGTGTCTTTCATTTTCGAATTGATGGAAATGGAGTGGAGCTTCTAGTTAGGAAACGAAGATGCCGTATGCCGTGATTTGGTAAAATCGCGTGAATCACATTATCCTGATGCTGATCCCACGTTTGTAATAGTGTAATATCGAGACGTCCCTTAATTGGTGTTTTGTCTTTGTGAGAGAGAGAGAGAGAGAGAGAGAGAGAGAGAGATGGAGAATGTGTAACGGTGACTGGTTTAATATCGCTTTACTTTCTAGGCCAGTTCACCCTGCGTGATATGTATGAACAGTTCCAGAACATCACAAAGATGGGACCATTCAGTCAGATTATGGTGGGTGTTTTAGAGAAGATCTCTTGCTCTCTTCAGCCCGTTTTGCGGATTTTCTAGCTAGGGACATTGTCGCGCACTGTTTTTAGTCGCATTTCATCAATTGTGTCAGGCTTTGTAGTAAGGTTTACTGTCACTTGTCACATTGTGCTTCGTGCATGCTTCCCCAATGATGTATGCTGAAATTTTGGTCTCCCTGTACCTGTACGTACTTGTATACCGGGTCTAAGTTTACACTTTTTTATGTAGTACCTGACGTATTCTATAATGCGAATGTTTCAGCTAGGCATTATCTAGTGTGGTGGCTGAGGCAATGACAATGAGATAACATTCTCTTCAGCCTTCAGCACTAAATCTATCATCCGTGTTTCATCTTACTTCCCTCCATGAGTTCGATGTTTTCCAGAGTATGCTTCCCGGTTTCGGCACCGACTTTATGAATAAGGGCAACGAGCAGGAAAGTCAGAAGCGACTTAAGAAACTGATGACAATCATGGACTCGATGAGCGATATTGGTTGGTTCTAAAGCTTCCATTGGGTTAATTTTACATTTTTCGTGGAGTGGTTACGGTACTAGTACATCTTTCGTAGCCACTCAGTACTCAGTCTCTCTCTGTTTAATTAGTACCTATGTAATGTAGTTGATGTTCACAGTAGTCGTACAGCACCTGAGAATCGGAGACTATTGAATATTGAATGTGCTCAGCTTGATGTTTCTCTCTTTCCATATTGCCACCGTTGTTTTCATATCCATGTTTCTTCTTTTTTCGGTTAGCAGTTGCGTTCTTCTGATTAATGTATTAAATACCAGCCGTTCGAAGAGCCCTACGGGCTCTTCTCCGACTGGAGGAATCGGCCTTCGGCCGATTGCTTCCCTATTAAAAAAAAAAAAGAATTGTTACAATGTAAAAAGTAAACTCTCGTCTCTTTCTCTTCCGTGCCGCTGACATTGACACGTCTCTGATTGTGGAAACGTATAATAATCAGTTTGGATCTCCACTCGACTAATGCTACCATGCAAATGCTTATGTAGAAGCAGATTGTTAACCCCTATGATAAGCTAGCATAGCTCAACCGGTAGAGCGTTGAACTGTAAATCGAGAGACTGTGTGCTGCTGTGGGTTCGAATCTCGCCATCGGCAAAGATTTTGTATGCTCTTTCGAACTTTCGATCGAAGAATTTTCTTTATGAAGTGATTTCGTTGTGCACATAGCGTGACAAACTCTTCTCCTTTATATAATAAGATTATTAATAATCCCTTATCGTAGCTACTGAAATAAATTAATAATATTCAGACTCTGAACCTTTTTTAGAGCTCGACCATCCCAAGGCTCACGACATTTTCAACAAGGAACCGCGTCGTGTGACCAGAATTGCTAACGGATCGGGAACTAGCGAATTTGACGTAGGGTTTGCTTTTTGGGGCCGTTAAAATTTAGGGATTTATTTAGAAAAGTTTTATTCAGGAATTTTTGAAATACCGAGAAAAATTCTCCAGCTTTAAAGTTTTGTCGTGTAATCGTGCCTCGAGGTGGCATCCCCATCTATAAGGCATTATGATATAGCTGTTTTTTTATGTAACTAATAATCTGCACAATTTATCATTATATTAACGTCGTATGGTACAGACTCGATTAATGTATTTTAATTAAAGGTGCGTGAACTTCTCAGCCAGTACAAGAAGTTTGCCGATATGGCGAAGAAGATGGGATCGATGAAGGGATTGTTCTCGGTTGGTTGAACTTATGTGCATAATTAATAATTACACGTTACGAGTTACGTTACGTTTCCCATTTCAAGCGGTTTCGTCAAGCAACATTTTCCCGCATCAAGCAAGAAATGGCGCGCAAAAGGCACAGCGCAGACAATTCTTTACGTATTCGCGTACACTTGCGGCGGTTTGCTGAAATGATGATTAGTGCAGTGCATTGCTGCGTCACTAACCATCACTGATGGCTGGTGACGAACGAAACCTTCAATTATTGTTAGTACAATGCTACGCACTTTTTCCATTCACCAACCTTTGTCTTATACCAGATAAACTGCTGTCTTTTCGGTTTTAACTCAGATCATGTTTTCAGGGTAAGGGCGGTGACATCAACCCGGCGAAGGTGAATCCCATGCAGATGGCCAAACTCAACCAGCAAATGGCCAAGATGATGGATCCTAGAGTGCGTTTCTTGAATACATTATTCGGGGATTGTAGCCCCTCCGGCCTCACCAGGGAGCTAAAGAGTGCGAGCGCAGAAGAGATTCAGAGCGCTCATGAACCTAGGGAGGGTTCCCTGTGTGTTGGTGAATACGGCCTCCGGCTCAGGCAACCGACCCCATGCGAATTGCGAATAAGCTTCACTGAGTTTTTTCAGTGCAAAAAAAAGTTAGCAAGTAAATCGGTATATTGTTGTCATTTCAGGTTCTCCAACAGATGGGCGGCATGGGTGGTCTGCAGAATATGATGCAACAGTTGGGAAAGGCCTCGGGGGGAAAGTTCTAAGCGGATGCGGAAATAATACGGTCAGTGGGAGTGGAACACGCGTCGGGCAGGTGGGATATAGGTTTTTTTTGTATGTCTTTGAAAACGAGTCAGGGTATCTGCAAATGTGGACTGATGAAGCCATAAGATGTTGGTTGGCGATTCCATTATACTAACAGGGACATAACCCCTTACCACTCTCGTTTGTTTGTATTAATTGCGTATTGTGAAGAGTGCGTAAGACAGAAACAGTGTTGTCAGAAATTCATGCGAATTATAAAGGTTCCTTGAAATTAAGAAAATATAGCAAGAACTATCTGAAGTCCACTTAAATATTTTCTTTTTAATAAAGATTTATTAACTGGTTAAAAGTGTATACAACAAGAACAATATGATGAAAGACATACATTGGTATAGGTTGAAAGGTTAAAGCTGGGACCACGACGGATTGTCTCAGCTCTCAGCTTTAACCTTTTAACATTTAAAGCGAGATACCAGCCGGTTTCTGAGACGCATCGTGGACAGCTGCATTCTTGTGCATTTATGCTAAGTGGGGTCAATTTTTTATTCTAAATTATGTCCATTTGCGTATGATGCACAAACAGGTGTCCACTGAACGTTTCAAAAATCGGCATGTGTATCGCTTTAACATTTTAATCTTTAACAATATAATCATTTCATTTCAGCACCGTCAGTTCCGTATTCCTTGGCCGTCCGCATCCGTGACCGCCTCATTTATATGCTGCCTTTTAAAGTTTTCTCTGTTTCTTACTTTTCTCTATTTCCTGTCCCCGCTTACTTCGACGACTACTGCGACTACGGAGCCTTCGGCGTCCCTTGCCCCTGGCTCTGGTCCAAGACCTAGGTCTAAGGCAATCCATCTTAGTCATCCGATTTGTAGTATTGATTTTCGTTTATTGATTGTAGTATTTACACTTGTCCCCCCGCTGACGTCATCAGTGCAACGCATGCTTTCAAGCATGCGGAGAGTACGATATGCTTCGGCGGATTCTACACTCCGTACTAGTTTGATATTGGTTAAGTAGGGAATTATGTTCCGGATATCCAGTATACTGTGATTGTATTATGAAAGTCATTCTAACTCAATTGAAAAATAAACTTTTTTTATGTATACTTTGTCTCGTATTGTCAGTTTGGCGGTTATTTGCTGTATTTGATATCTCTTTCGAATATTCGAATCGTTTTAGACAAACTGTATGTTCTGGAAACGAAGCGGTGTGCAGTTAGTGGCTTTGATTTTGTGTCCCAAGACCCCTACCGTAATTTTTGAACTATTCTTCCCGTACGGTATTTGCCTGCCCGGTTACTGTAATGTTGTCGTGTCGGACGTCGGTTCACTTGCTTACTCGTCATACTGTACATAATATCTGTACATGATATTTATTATGGTAATGTCTTTAGGAGGGCGGAAATGGTCGCCACAAGGAAGACTCCCAAGGCAGAAATTGACGACATTGAGAATGCTGAGGTTTGTTTGCACTTTTTGCTGCTTGTGAGGCTGTTTTCTTTTTAGCTTTAACGGCGATATTAGTATAAAGTTGTTACCTAGTTACCTTTTTGATTTGTGAACTATATTCCTTAGTGCTTGCTTGTTTTTAGGAGGATATCGTGAAAAGTGTTGCGAAGGGTCCGCCTCCATCACAACCATCGTACTCGCGCAAGTTTTTGGTGTGCTCGAGTAAGTTTTTGAATGACTGGCATTTTACAATACGTATAGTACATAAATACGTGGGGTGTAATAATTCAGTAACGCGGTTCACGGTAAAAACTAAGAGAAATTTCTTTGTGCTTCCAGAAGGGACCGTTGCTGGATCTAAGGTTTATTTGATACGACATCCGAAGTTCCGGACTCCTGTTCTCTACCGGATCGGGAAGTCTTTTTGCGATGCGGTATGAATTATAATTATGAAGTTTAACGCGAATTGCTCATGGTTATGGTTCCAGTACTCAGGTACTCACTACTCTCAATCAGTCTCACTGAAACTATTTGTTTTCCTATCCATTCATTTATTGACCTACTTAGCTAATTCGTCTTGAGCCCATTCCGCGCATTTGCAGGTGGTTTCTTGTGGTGACGAATACCGATCTTGGTTCTATGGGAACTCTGTTATCAGTGATGGGGCGCTGCGTGTCTGCTCTCCCATTCATCCCTTCTTCATCGCGCTACCGTACTTTGTGGCCAAGAAGGTTTGCTTTGAAAACGAGCATACTGTTTGAACCATTACATTGTGTCCGTAACTTTGTACGTGTGTCATAGAGGGCAAGAGGGCTCTCCGATCATTCTACCTATTATTCGTTATAGTAAAGGTACGGGGTACTGTAATACGAGGACTGTAATACGAGGACTGTATTAGATGAAAGTGTGAACTAATACTAAAATGATGAAAAGAACTGGGTGCTGCTCTACCATAAAGGTTTCTATATGTTGTGGTTATTCACTGTGTTTTAGGAGCGATTCGAGGTGCTGGACGAAATAATACAGGATCCTGAAGTTCCGGCAATTGCGAGATTGGCGGAAAATGAGGTGTTCTTGAGGTGCTTGAGAACTGTCGCGGACTTTAAAGGTAGGATACTTCCTTACTTCCTTTTTGAAATAGCGTATCTTTCAATATAGTACATGAGGGCATAAGTCTATCAAAAGTGAGTGTTGCCAGTGGATTTGGAGCAAATATAACCTGTAACTAAAGGTACTGCCATCAATGTTTTCAAATTTAAGACATTACCGTAGTGAACAGTCCCTGGATCTATATTGAAGCGTAAGGGACTATTATAAGCTATAGTCAATAGTCTACGTCTACGTTTTGTGCGATTCGTCGAAATGAAACTGGCGTATGGATGTGGATACCCTTTTAGAAATCGGCGACGAGATTGTATACCGATATAGTGAAGAGAAAACGCTTTTTTGGTTGGAAGGCAGGTTTGCCAAGTTGAGAGATGCCCTCAAGGAACATGCAAATTTGCACGCAGGAATTACGGACAATCGTGAGTTTTAGTTTTTGTCTAGTTTTTATTTTCTGTTTAATAGGAAAATAGGAAGGTATCATCTGACCCCATTATGTTGTGTTATTACGTTTTTGCATCAAAACAATAGGGCTTCTTAGATTCTCTTCGAAATTATCTGTTAGAAATGTTTCTATCTGAAAGCGAGTAGCGCCAGTATTTAAAAAAAATTACATTTTGCATTTTTTTATATATAGAAGAAGTGATGGATCGATACACGTTTGCCATTCTATGTGAATACGTACCTGATGCGGTGGCACCACAACTTAAGGTATGTATCTTATATTTTAAAAAAGCGGTATTTGAGCCGGTTTTTGAAACCGCAGTGTTGTGGACGCTGTATTCCCATTTAGTGTATGCAAGTAACTGAGCGATGCGATACTGCGTAGTTTTTTATTCTAATTATATTAATTTGCATTCAACATATGGGAATGCAGTGTCTCATACCCCTCAGTTTGTTTCTTTTGTTTAGCATTCTTTGTTGCGTGATTCGAATTAATTTGAGTGAACATTAATTAGGGATATAGTATATAATTTCGAAGAATTTCTTATATATATATATATATATATATAAGAAATTCTTCGAAATATATATATATATATAGATATATATATATATATATATTCCAGGAATTGTTGAAAATTGTGGACGCTCCCGTTGAAATGGAACGCATTGACCAGTCTTATAAACGGAAAGCTGCTGACGATGAAGGAGAATTCGCTATGGAAAAACCGATTATTAAGGTGGGACAATTTGGGCTGAAATTGAAATGATATAACTTTACGTTGGACGGAACTGCAGGTGGTGTTTGCTATAGCGTGTAGATGTATGTTTTGTTTTAACTTTTAGCCCGTCACTGATGTCGGTCAAAGTCGTAGCAATTCCCTTACGTGTATGCGCTACGCGCTAGCACCTTTGTACGTGTTTTTTTTCTCAGTTCCGATGGTTCCGAGCTTTAATAATGTCGTTTTAGAAAACAAAAGAATCGGTGGCTCGAAAGCAACTGAAGGCAGCCAGTAAGGGAACGAAGAATATTTCTTCTTTCTTTGCAAAGAAGTCGTGAGCTTGGTTTATTTCATTAGCCTCCATTATTAACTACTGTTTTGTGCATTCCCAGATAAGCTTTTGAATACCTTATCATTTGTAATGGATAACCCCAGGTTTATTGCAATTTTCGCACGTTTGCTTTGTAATTGGGTTACTGTACTTCCCTAATTATTGTATCGCCCTGTGCGATTTTTGTAATATACAATTGCACCATTATTGATTATCTCTCTAACTGTAGGTTTGTGGCGAACTTTTGCATTTGCTTGTAATTGTAAGTTGATCGTTTTGATATTTCTTGTTTTGTGGTTTATCTTTCTCACTTTTTATATCTTATCCGCTAACAGGTTTTTAACGGATCTCAGCATACTGCTCATTCTTGCATACACCGGTTTGTACCATTTATCACTTTTTAAACATTTTATTTCAACACCGTTGTCCGTTGTAATACTTTGAAGGCTGTGTTATTTTCAATTAAATAACATTTTACAAGTTATTTGTGATTCTTTGCTGGGGATGCGGACGGTTACTACCGGACACGCTTATCTCTAATTGTGTAGGATTGTCAATAATTTTGTTGGTATTCAAGTGAGAGAGTTTCTACGAAATTTACTTATTCAGATCATGGGTTCCCGTCTGATGGCCTCACGGATAGCACACGCTGGACGGGGAATTGGCGAGGTATGGTTTTTTCATTGGTTACTAACTTTTTTGCAAGGGTACTGTAGTATCTCGAAACCGGATATGCTAGCTACTGTAGCAGGTAAATCACTTGCGGCGGTGTCGGCGGTGATGTCCACCAGCCACAGAAAGGACGTTCCAAAACAGTCTCACGGTTCGCCATCAAGCTTGATTCTGAAATGATTCCGACGCGTTTCTTGTATGTACGAAGTTGAATATGTATGTGCTTTAGGCGACTGCGTTCGGCAAGCGCATGGACAGACTAAGCAACCGAATCTTTGGAGAGGTGGTACGGCCGACCGATGCGAGGAGTATGAAGGTGGGAAATGATTTACATCTTTTCTTTTTTTCGATCTGTTAGTTTTCTGGAGCAGTGTCTTATATATATATTCCATGAACCTTAACTTTACGATCTAAATGAAAAATTTTCCATCCATTGTAAAGACTGACGTTTCACTGAACGGTTTCGGAAAAACACTCGTAAGTAGCAACCAGCTCGCGTTTAAGCTGGATGTAGAATTAGATTGAGAGTTCATAATGATTTACTCATTGCTTTTTTTTAGGTAGTGCGAGTCATGTCGGCGGAGCCATACGAACAGCAAGAGCAACTGTCCCCTAAATACTACCCGAATCTGCCCATGTTCCACTATTTGACCAAGATGCTTAGGTGAGATTCTATACGATCTTGACTTTTTTTAAAGGTAATACGACTTAATATTAATTCTCTAATACAAGTCTCGAATGAAGCCTATGTACTAGAATGTATCCCGATGTTAATAACGGGATACATTCTAGTGCACAACTTCATTCGAGCTTTGTATTACTCGTATTATGTCCATGTCGTATAATTTAAAAAAGGTCATCTCGCTTTTATTTAGCGCGGTTTTATGTATGTTTTATGATATTGCAGACTAAAGGGCGTTATTTATCCGCACGTAACTGTTAATTATATTATTATTATTATTATTATTATCGTAAAATAATGGTTAAGGTTCCACGGTCTGTTCTTTGACGATCACGTTGTATTCCGACAATTGCAGGATGAATTGAAAACGATTCGTGGCAAGGTACGCTTTATTTATTTTTTTCAAACTTAATTGTATCATAACAGTTGTATTTGTTTTGATTGGAATTATGATAAAAAAAAAGCATAATGCTTATACAAGCATAAAAAAACCAAAAGAAACAATAGAGCGTGCGCCGATGTGCCTTCAACAATAATCGATCAAATGTAAAATATATTTTACAATACTTCATAAGAAAGCCGTATCAGTGGAGATCATAAGCCCCCTTTAGTATTATAGTAATAGTGAAACATAGGCACTTTTCGGGGAGCAGAATTTAAGGAAATCGATAGCTTGACTGATTTTCTAGTGAAATTTGCATATTCAGCAATTCAGCTACAAATTTGCTTATATTATTATGCTTAGAATTTCCCATATTCCAGTCATTTACTTCACTTAGGTTGTACGACCGCCGATCGGACAAGGAAAACGAGCACAATTGCGTGGAGGAAAGAAGTGATCTCATTATTAAAAGACTTTTTGTTTTCTTTTTTTGGCACACCGATCCAATCTCAGTGCTTTGGATTTTGTTGTTAGCTTTAGTCGTAATTAACTTACCATAATATAATGGTTTTTGTTTAGTTCATAGTATACCATGTATAATGATTTTATATGTCAGCAAAAGATAAATGGCTTCCTCAGGAGTTCCACCTAATTGTAAGATGACTGAGACCTTATCAACGTTTATGTTTTCTCGCTTTGTCGTTTGTTGTTCAAGATCCTGATCCAGGGTGTAATCCGTTGTGTTTTTTATTTGGTTATAGTTCTAGTTACGTTAGTTGTAAATAATAGGATATAATGATAAAAAGTTTCTCACATATTATTTTACTTAGAGTAGGTTATAGGTTACTGCCTTATTTATTTAGATTGTGTCGTGTTTTTTTTTTTGTGGAAAATAAAGTATTTCCATAAATTCTGCCATGCTCTGACGAATTTGTTTGATAACAAGTCTCCTTATCGGTCGTTCGCGTTTAGACTTGTTTTATTGTTGTTTGATCAGATTGTTGCTAATTGTTGTTTGGTTCTGGTTTATTTACCTTTTTTACTGGAATCTATTTTTCTTTTAATATTATATAACCTTGTGAAAATACGCCCGCATTTGACAACATTTACTGCTCAACTCATGTGTTCACCTGTGTAAAACATTGATAATCTGTTCCATACCTATAGGTCAAAATACGGTAGTTTTTTGCGAACGTCAGAACGTGTCTTTGTTTCGTTCATTTTGTGAGACTAGTTTATCTGTGATTTTGTGGTATCGTTTTTGATGTGATCCCTTGTTTTCAATTTTCAGATTAGGAAACAATTGAGTGTTATTCGTGTGGTAATGAAGAGAACAGCCGAGGGAAAGATGAAGAAAGGATCTAAACAGGTCCCTATTTCTGGTAAGGTATTGAACTTTTCTCAGCGGTAGTACGGTAGAGACTTGGCAGTTACTGTAGTAAGATCAGTCTGACTGTTTATTCTAGGTTTGTTGTGTCTTGGGTGACGTGGGTGGTCCTTTCTTCGTTGGACGTTGTGGGTGGTCCTCTATTGGGCATCGTGGGTGGTCATTGATTGGGCATCGTGGGTGGTTCTTCGTCCTTGATTGGGCATCGTGGGTGTTCTTCTGCTGGGCATCGTGGGTGGTCCTTTGTTGGGCATCGTGGGTGGTCCTTTATTGGGCATCGTGGGTGGTCTTTATTATGGATCTATATACTAAGAAGCGAGTAGAGCAAGTGCGAAATTTGTATCCCTTTTTAGACATATTTGGCGGTGAAAACAATAAAATTGGTTCGTGGATTGTGATTGGCAATGATCTCATGGTGTTCACGCATAATGATGTAGTGCATAGACCGAAGGTGGCCTCATTTGATGTTGGTGGGTTACTTTTTCTTTTGTATCAGTAAGGCGTATTCATGATATTTATGATCTATACACAAAGCGAATATACCGTCAAAGTTTTGTGATCGAATTCACGTAGTGCAGTAGTTTTGAATTAGTGTGCCTGGGCTGACTGCAATGCTTCTGGTGGTCAGGAATAGGCACTCACTAAAACCTAAAACGTATGGGTAAATAGAGTTGGCAACTTTTGAAAGAATGATTGCCGTGTGAAATTTTTTCATTATCCCTCTTTCAGATGGCACTATAATCACAACAAAATCGGGAAAAGTGTTCCCCAAAGATTGGACTGATTGGGTATTCCTGGACGATCGGGTGAGTAAACCGACCTGATATTTAAGCGGAGAAGCGAGAAGCTAGTGGGAGATGGGAGATAAGTAGAGAGAGTGAAGATACTGGGAGGGAGAATGACGAGAAAACGAGAGAGTGGAGACTTAGCGGGGGAGAGAAGAGACAATATGAGAGGGACGAGAGCGCGTTTAGTCTTATTTCTATTTTGTTTCAAGTCTCATGATGCTGACTTTCAGATTGTGCCAAAATTGAAAGAATTGCACGCGGATGATGTGAAAATCGTCTTCTTTACGAATCAAAAAGGCGTGCAGGTTTGTGTGAACTTTTTGAAGATATAATTTCTTTTTTTGGGCTGCTATTACTAAATTGAGTTGGGAAATATTCACTACTAGCTATTCGCTCCAAAGCTCTTGGTTTTTTGTGCTGATAACTTATGAGTACACATTGTTATCGACCAAAGCATGACATATTTTTTGAGACGAGCCAGATCCTGTACATAACTGAGCGCTTCCTAAGATTGCGCGCCCTTTTAGTTAGTTTTTGAAACATAGCTGTTGACAAGTTGACAAGTTGACATAGTATGCGTTATCTTCAGTGTGTTCCTTATTCGTTTACATTGAAAAGTAGAACTGTGTTGAACCACGTAGTTTTGCTAGTTAGACAGTTTGATAACTTGTGCCCTTATTTGTAAACTTCTCTACACTGAGGTAACTTGAATATAACTGTGTTTTGTTCAGACTGGCCAGCTGAAAGCCGATGACCTGAAGCGTAAGGTGGAAGCCATAGTGAAGAAAATTGGTGTTCCGATACAGGTAACTCGTTTTACCTTGCACCTCAAATTGGTTTATTATTTATTGGCGAATTTGTTCCGGCGCCAATGTGTAGTCTTAGTAATTAAGTAATGTGTGTTTTCCCCTGCACGCCGAATACTTATGCCCGAGTAATTCCCCCCGAAGTACGGTATGCCTACTGTAAGACGAATGTTTGTATAGTTTGTTTCTAGGTGTTTGCTGCGATGAGCGGTGGAATCTACCGTAAACCATCGTTGGGAATGTGGAACTATTTGTGCAATGAGGCGAATGGTGATGTGGCAATTGATGTAAAGGAAAGCTTTTATGTTGGGGATGCGGCTGGAAGACATAAGACCAAGGTGAGAGAGCATCTACAGGAGAACAGTACGGGGTATGTAGTATTGATTTTACGAAACATAATAAATAAATGGTCCACTGCACGTTCCACAATCTACGTACAATTCTGATTTTGTAAATTCTTCAATTCGTTTAGACGCGTCCAAAGAAGGATCACTCATCCGCTGATCGTCTATTTGCTGCGAATATTGGAATTTCATTCCTCACACCTGAGCAGTTCTTCTTTGGCCAAAAGGTTGGTTGTTTGGTCTTGTTATTGTTATCTGTTTCACTTTCACTAGCCTTAGGTAAGCTGCATCGAAGGCTAAGATGCCTTGCCTAGAGCTACGGTAAGGCCTTCGGGGTTAGGTAGTGGTGCGTTCCAACGATCGTCTATCCTTATTGGTATGTGAACATGTATGAAAAATTGAATCCTGTTGTTTCTAGACCGAAGAACCATGGGGACCCGTATCTTTCTGTCCTGTGGACTACGTGTCTAAGAAGAAGACCCAATTTGAGCCAGAAGGTAAGGTTGAGAAATGGGTGAAACGACAAGTCAGTACGTACTACGGAAATGTCACAAAATCAATGCTCCGAAGAGCAACGTGACGTGTTGTATCTTTGTATCAATTAGTTTTGAGTTTTGATTCGATTCCTCTTTGTTTTTGTGTGTTTTTATGAGGACGGCGACTTTGGTGTTGCTTACAAATTAGTACGTAGCTGTGTTTCTTTTCAGACACCAAGTTTCCGTCCGATGAAAGGGAAGTAATCGTAATGGTGGGATTCCCTGGATCTGGAAAGAGCACATTCGCGAGGAAAATGGCCGAACTACACGGGTATGACGGTACTTTTCAATCCTACAGTAGTCATGTTGTGTATTCAATGTCCTGGAGGTTGAAAAAACGCATTCACTTATCGGATAGAGCTAGTATGTTGATATTAGTGAGTTCATTCTCGATGTTTGAGTGTCGCATCTGAGGCTGGCCAGCTGGCCTACACAATATGTTTCGTGGGGTTATTGCAGGTATCACGTCGTCAATCGAGACACACTCGGAACATGGCAGAAGTGTATTCAGGAAGCGAAAACCGCTTTGAATGTGAGTTTTCTCCTTTTGTTAAATGTTCTTTGTTACTTGTGTCATGGTTTGATCTTTATTATGCGAGTGTGGTAGTTTGACAACATACACATACAGTATGTATGTGCTACTAACTACTGGGCTTCTTCACGTCTCATAGCAGCGCATCTTGGCTCGAATCTTACCCCGAAGTCTTTTTCAACAAAATCAATAACTTTTTACAGTGTTTATTTTTCAGAATGGCAAAAGCGTCATCGTGGACAATACGAATCCGGACAGTGAGTCGAGGTATATTCCTGGAAAATGTTTTGTATGATAATGGTAGTCTAGTTGAGCTTTGGGGGACACTCGAACATGATGTGCTTTATCTTTGTATGTCAAGGTCCATTTTTTTCTGTCTAGCTGGAGTCGAGAGCATATCACATATATTATACGTTTTCCAATATGTGTAAGAAATATGTTCTCTGAAAGCTGAATGTGTATCGAGCACATAAATATAATTCCGTTTTTTTTAGAGAACGCTACACGGCATTGGCAACCGGAGCTGGCGTCCCATGTAGATGTTTTGTCATGACGGCTGACTACTCGCAAGCGGTATGAATGTCCATGTCGCTAAGTATTTTGCGAGAAAAGTTGCGGAATATCTACCGTGCTCTGCTCTTCAGTTACATCTTCATTTCGCCGCCTACAGTAACTGCTTTACGCTTAGGCTCACAATGTACGGTACCGCTACCTGACGGGAAAGTCGAAGAACGAAGTTTCGACGATGGTTTTACGAATGCATAATAGTAAATATCAGGTAGGCGCTAGCTTTGCATTTATTGGCCAAACGGCAAGTTTTGGAAATCAGGAACCTGCTAACAGAATGCAGTGCGCGTGAAACAAGGGGAAGAAGTTTCCATAAAATGGTCTGGGAGCGGAGAAGGTCTATTCTGTTTGATTAGTATGCAGTTGACGCTCAAAGAAGGCTGTGCTTCTTTGAGCGTCAAGCAATACTAAAAGCCTCGAAACGCAGCGACCAACTACATTCTCGTGTATTATATGCAAATGATAGTAGATTTGCGTGTCTTCTGCACAGGAAGAGGAAGGGCACAGATGCATGGTAATGCGGTTCAACAGTATTGCAAAACCACGTGACCTACAGCTTTAACTTTCGTTTTTTTTGTAGAAACCAGTGTTGGACGAGGGTTTTTCGGAGATTGTCCACGTGAATCAGGTGCCCGAATTTGGTGGAGAAGAAGACGAACGACTGTGGTCCTAGTACTTGTTGGATGGATAAACCATTGTCGATTGGGACTTCGCACCGAGAACGTATGTGACAGAAGGGCGTGTTTAGATGACCCAGAGAAATGAAATTGTCTGTGTTTGTCTGGCGTCTCACTCTCTCACTCATGTTGGTTCTTTTAGTAGTGTATGTCGGGTATGAAATATTACTTTGGTCCATATTTAAACACGCCCTAAATTTTTTTGAACGCTAGATGTTCTACCTGTAGATAAATTTATGGGGACTTATCTGCCCTAAGAAGTATGTCTAAAAATGTACTGTTCATATGTACAATTTTGCAAATTAGTACTTTATGTGTTTGTGAATACCGCTTCTTTGACCTTCTACGTACTCTGGAACTTTGGTAAAATAACTCTAACTACGTTTATTAGCGTTGTTTCTGTTTACATTTTTGTATTTTTTTGAGTTTCGTTTTATTAATGGTTGTGAAATAGCCATAGCTGACTGTTTGAACGAACAGGACCTTTTCTGACGGTTGTCTGTTACAGAATTTTTACAGTAGTTTTACTCTATAATAGTTGTAGGGAAGAACATTATCAGTATTATCAGGCATGTTTATTTATCTTTTATTTTGATACTCATGTTACCCTTTGGATATTGTTCCTTGTCCCGACTATTACATCTCATCCTATAGATGCTTTTATGCAGATTCTTTGGATGTAGATATAAGAGCCATCATCAGGGGTGAAGCCAACAAAACCTCAATGAGGTCATCTTTTATTAGTAGGTACACAAGCTTGCCATCTTGTTTTTTCGTAAACATATATCTAAGGAGAACATCTGCAAGTCGCAAGCATGTGTAATTACACCACTATACAAGGCGGATATAAGATGAGATTGGTTACACTAGGCAACAAGGCATACAGTGGCACGAAAAGAAAATGGCAGAAAGGTTATGCGCATAACTTTTGCAAAATGACCAGCTCTTATTTAGAACTTTTGCTTGTATCATCTTTTATTAGTAGGTACAAAAGCTTGCCATCTTTTTTCGTAATCAAACATCTAAGGAGAAGAGCTGCAAGCCGCAAACATGTGCAATTACACCACTATACATAATGATTCCCAAAATTTCTCTTTTTTTGTTTTGATCTCATTGAGTTTTTGTTGGCTTAATCCTTGATGATGGATCTTATCTACAACTATAAAATCTACAGAATCGTACCATCTGTAGTATCCACAGAATCCTTAACGTTATATTTTGTATCAATAAAAGAGTTTATATAATTTCTCTGTAGTATTGCACATGGATACATTAGGTAATAAAATAGTTTATTGTGTACTTCGTACATATACGTTTCAGCAAATAAATAACTGCTACCCAAATGAATATATGTAGCATCACGTACGTAGGCTCAGAGATACTTGTGTTCGGCGGGTATTATTATGAGGTAGCTGTGCTACCTTATCCATTTGTATTTCTAAAATATATAGTCTTCAAATCTACAATTAAAAGCATTTTACGGCCTGACCCGCGCACAAGTATCTGAACCATTTTTGCGACAACAAAAACCGTAAAAGCAAAAACCAGCACGTAAATTCTTGACATGTAAAAAAGGAACACAAAATTATGTATGGTACCTAGGAGTAGAATACTGAGGGAAACTCTTAGAAGTATACAAAGATTGAAATAACATTAAAAACAGAAATAAGCTTCATCCGGAGTGTATTATTGCTTTAGAACACTAGGAATGTGGACGGAAATAGTGAAATGAACACATGAAAGATGTAGGAACAAATGCGATTCTAATAATAAATATGTAGGAAACGAAGAGTTAGTTTCCAAACTAGATACTACACTTGAGTCATGAATATTGATAGAAATAAGACTCGAAACTTGGGCCTTTCACACCTCGTTAAGATATTAAAGCGATGTGGTAGCAGGTTTGAAGCCCTGTACAGACAACGTATATTTAATTATTTTAGCGCACTATTATGCACATCCCACATAAAATTGAACAAGCACAAGACTGAACATGTCTTGCGCATAAGTAAAGAATACACAAGTCAAGTATCTGCTTCACAAACCACGTGCCACACCACTTTAAGGACATCAAAACATAAAGAAATGAAATCTTGCTACTAACAAAACAACCCGGAATTCGTCGCACATTCGAACGAATAAGACAAATCACTAATATCATTCAACTACAAAAAAAACTACGAATATAAAAGGTGACACGTAAATCAAGTGTGTATCATAGAGAAAAGAAATATGCGATTAACACAAAACAACAAACTATATATTCTTAGGAAATGGAATACTCTAGCTAAAAGCAATTGTTACTCTGTGTGTGAGTGGGGTGTCGGGAGCAAATTTATTAACATTGGGAAGGAGTACCCGGATTCAACAGTACGGAGAGCGCTCTTCACAGCTTCACACTGGTAACTTTGATCAGCAACAACGACTGTAGGCCAGCATCCAATGGGTTAGGTTTCCATCTTCCAGCAGTTGGTCCTGAGCACTTAAGATGAGAGAAGTAAGTGATCGGCAGGTCAACAAACTGGGAGCTCGTCTGAGTATCCTGACGACGTTGAGGAGAACGACCTAAAGTAGAAGAGTGATGTCACACGTTCTACTTGAGTAATCAACATACTTTTTTACAAAGGTACAGTGGGCAAGTGCCGAGCCTTTGGGATAAAAAGCTATAAATCTAGCTTTTTTTATCGAAATAGTGGTTCTGAGGTTGGCTTGGTTTTCGGCTGCTATATAATTTCACATAGACGTCAATGGATTGATAATTGTCCTCGTTGCTAACAGTGTATTTTCACAGCTCTCACAATTTAATCATCAAATAAATTACGGAACTGTAGCTGGATTCTCAGAATCACCGACAGGAAAACAAACAGTGATAGATAACACTAACACTACCGAAATTATGGCGGACCACTCAGAATCATTGAACCGAAACAAGCAGTGACGACACAGCTTATAATTGGCGCCAATGGATAAATCAACATACCTAGTCATCATCAAGGAACTTTCAGCTTCTAATGTTTCCACTTCTTCTACTTCCTGTTCCGCACAGTTTGCATTGGACGAATCATCTTTTTGTGATCCAATAATTCTTCGAGCAACTTCCAAACAACCGCCCACCAAGTGCCTGAATGAGTAATCATTTGTATTGGGGAATCTATGTTTCTGTTCGACAGGGTGTTTCCCGCTAACATGGTGAACCATGACATGGTGCTGTCCTGGCAGGCCCCCCTAAGACAAAACCCGGGCGACAGGGAGTTACGAGCTACAAGTAGCTTTTCTAATCAACGTAATAATCCGCTTGACAGGCATGGAAGTGATTTTCTGTAAGTTGTATGTGAGCAGGCTGCCACTAGGGGAAACTCCCTGCCAATAGAGGGTTTTGAGGGAAACTCCCTGCCAAATAGAAAGAAAAGAACAAAATATATGTTGGTTACGGTAGCCCGCTGAGTCTACTCTCCTGGGAACAAGTCACCAGGTTTCAGTGTTGCGGAATACTTTTTAGTAAGGATTATCTGTTTAGACTGTGAAAAAAACGGGAACAATTACCAAAGATCAGACACGAATATCTGTTTGCTGAAGAAGAAAAAAAATGGGGAAACATCTGTGAACAATTACTGAAGTGGGCGCATAATTAGGCTGACAAACAATTAAATGTGTGTCTGTTTACATTGACATTCACACTCGTGCCACGTGGATCTGTGGTGCTAAGGCTCGCGTGAATCACCGCAGATCTAATTGTAAGTCTCTAGATTTACTATGAAACCTAGTTACTATCTGGCGAAAGTTCTTGTGTGCACGACGATGTCGAGTAGAGTACTATAACGTGACACGCCGTACACTCCATGCTAACGCTCGTTTTCCGGCATACCACTTATGACACACCGCGTATTCCAAATGACCCGCTGAATACTCACTATGACGCACCTCATAAGCCACATGACACACAATGACACCGAGTGACGCACCACACTAATAAACTTGCGACATTTTAATGATTGAATTACCTGACAAAATGATCTCCGGCGAATGCTCCTACACACATAAGAGTCGGATCCTCCTCCGCCGAGTAGTCGAGGAAGGTATAGGGCTTGTCGAGTACCTTGTCCATATTCGAACGACGACCGATACACACTCCCAGTATTGAGAAGGGCTCCTGGAAAGAGGGAGGATAATTAGGCAATCAATGGACGTTGAAATTGGAAATTACTCTAAACGATGATGATCCAAATTACATACCCCGACCAAACACCTCTAGGTTAAAGCGAAATAAAGGTCGGTTCGCGGACAACTGTATTCTTAGCTCGAATTCAGCTCGATTTTTTATTCTATTATATGTTCATTTGCATATATTGCATAAGAATGCAGATTTACTGCGTTTCAAAAACCGGCCGATACTTTGCTTTAAGTCTCATTTAATTCGATTATGAAAGAGTGTATTATTACAATTATCATTCCCCAACCCCTACTCATTTCAATTCTGATTACGATTACGTGTGTGTGACCGGGCATCTATGCTTCGCGTCCTCAACCATCAAACGCATGGTTTTTCGATGGCTTCAGCTCTATCAGCCCGTTCCGCGCTGAGCACAAACATAAATAGCGCGCGCGTGCGGCGAGGGTAAACAAAACAAGAAGAGACGATGGTGACGTTTTGTCTTTTGAGTAAGATAGGTTGATGCTATTTAATGATGATTGATGTCGAATTACTGTACCCGAATTACCGACCATTTGGAGACCACTTCGCGACTATGTGGTGCCCAATTGACGACGGTGTCCGAAGAAAAATCATCACTAGGTGGTCACGTCACCGAATGGTTTGAGCCCACGAAAAACCGGGAACCTTCACCAAATGGGTTCTTCCACTTCCTAATGTAGTAGCTGGTTTATACCTGTACAACTCGTCCATCTGTCCTCACTGCTGCTTGTCCCTTGCTCAGCGATGTGACCTGAGCTCCAGTCCTCCTCTCATAGAGTGGGTGGTGCTCCTTGCCCGTCATCAGCTTATAGACACGGAAGTATTCGGCGTAGTGCGTCGGCGATAGACGAGACATTGTGATCGCTGAAGAGAATTACAGATGATAGTTGGCTGATATGTCGTGACGCGCTAAAATTTTTACCAAACGCGCGAATATTGAACCTACAAATAGCAAAACGTCGCTCTAGCCGTAGGCGGACAAATGGCAAAAACGTAACAACGTCATCTTACGTCTGAAACCCCTGAAAGTCATTTACCATAATACCTTAATGGCTCCTACTTAATCGTTAAATTTATTGTTGGTTTTTCTAAACTCACATCTCAGCTGCTTGTCCGTTCGCTTTATCAAGTGTAGGACAGCAATTCCCTTGTCGAGACACTGTCGGACCATATCGGCAGAGGAGATTCCGTCGCCCACGATCACCACACGTTTACCGTGACGATCGCTTCTGAAATAGCTGGATTTTTAGACCAGAATGAATCAGAAATTACGGAAATTCTGTGGTGTGTCACCTGAAATTTAAAGCGAAATACCGGCCGGTTTTTGAAAAGCCCCGAGTACACCAGCATTCTTATGCAGCTTATGCAAATGAACATAGATGAGAATAAAAACCGAGGTAAATTCGAGCAAATTAGCATAAATATGTAAGAATTCAGTTGTCCGCGATGCGTTTCAAAAACCGACTGGTATTTCGATGTAATGGGTCAGACACATGAATACTGACTAGATCGTTATCATTTGGTAATAACAGGAAAATTCTACGTTGTTATAAAAGCAAAATGTGAAACCATAGAATATATCTAGAGCCGTACCCATTAATTTGCCGCAATTTGTTCCGTAACTGCTTGATGTCGTAGACAACGTTCTTCTCCGACGCCTCGCCTTCGACCTAACATTCAACAAATTAACAGTTTATTTTTCTCGCTTTACCTTCTTTTTGTTTGTTGTAACACTTTAGGGGGAATCAAGCTTTTCGTTAAAGACAAGATGTCCTAGTCCACACGCAGATGAATATCGGAAGATGGAAATTATTTGGCATATTTAACCTTGCCTAGGTCCTAGGAAAAATGTTGGGCAGCCAAACCAAACCATACCCTAAGAGGTACCCTTAGATTTTGGTGCGCACCGTCACTCAACCATGGAGCTGCCAAGGGACCACCATTTCACACTTAACCCTACCTCAAGCATTTTCTGTGTCGTTTTCCCGCAGGCGAGTACAACCTTTCGCGCGGTTATTGAGAAACAACAGAAACGTCCGGGACATCGGCCGCGAATTCGCCATAAATCGCCTTCCTTCTGAAAGTACTCTATGAAATTCTCTCCCTCTCTCTCTCTCTCTCTCTCTCTCTCTCTCTCTCTCATAATCATCCCCTTTTCTCCACGATATCTCAAATTACCGGATATCTTGAGCCCTAGATAAGGGCGCAATTTACTCTCAGGATAATCACTCAAAATTCCCCTTTTTTTGAAGTGCTTGACCAAGGGTAAAGGACCAAAGGTTTCTCAGGGATAAAGCGAGCAAACCTCACGAAAATCTATTTGCCAAACGAGTGGCCCTCCTCTCTTTCAACGCGAGCGAATAGTTCAAGTGCAAATAGCCAAAACAAAACAAAAATCTCTAAACCGTAGGGTTTAAGTAGTAGTCACGCTAGAATAAACAGAGGTGCACATTTTGACCGCGAGAAGCTGGCAAAACTCCAGTGAAATTTTAGAAATCCTATTTGCTCAATGACCAGTGCATAAAATACAGAAAACAGAGAACAAGACTAGAGAAATCAAAATCAGAAACTACACTACGGTAACTACAGTGATATCTGATATCCCGCAATCATATGTTTACTCTTTACCTATACCGTAGTAAACTTCCCTACTAACATAACAGGTCTAGAGACAGATATGGCAGGATTACGGTAGCTTGACTAGATATTTATACCGTAGTAAATACAGTACGACACAAACAGTTACAGTACCTTAATAGAGGTGACCCTGATGTGACTCTTCATTCGTTGCTTCATTCCCAGTCTTTCCGCATACGCTTCCATGTATCGACTGTACGTTACCGCTGGTATACGGGCGGTACTTGGTGGTTCTTCTGAATTATTATAAATGAATTCGTTTTCCTCAACACTTCCCAAGTTTACGACCAATTTATGACTTTAACAGTAACTAGTCGTACCAGTTATCATTATTACTAAATGTTTACTGCATTATCAGTAAGAACACAGTACCGCGAGCCATAAACTTGGACACTAACAATAAGCTTACAATTAGTGAATAATACTACTACAATCAGAGACCATACAACTCAATGCATAGGATTTCTGGAGCTCTTCCTAGTAAAACAATTTCGGCTAAAACCTACTAATAGAAATGTTATTTGGGTGCTAAACAACTCCATAAGCGCACGACCTAAAGGACTTTAACGCTTTAATCACCCTCCCTAACCTAACAAAAAAAATCAGAAGGAAAATTTATGAAAAAGTACCTCCTTGCCATTCTGCTATCGAATACCCAGGAAGATCCAACCAACTATGGAATGAGACGGCCAGCATCTAAAGATAATTATTCATCTTTTCAGCGTCATACAGTTTCCATACTAAAAATTTGTAGTTTGCAGCTAAACTTCCCAGACAGTGGGTCAAGATACCCACCGGTTCAGTTCAGTAACGCTATGCGGATTGATTTGATTTATGCTTGCGGTATCTCACGTATACCGAATTTTGTTCAGCAGCAGTTAAGTTTTTCAGTCAGTCTCTCTCGTTTCATACATATTTATATTTCCCAAGCATTTCCACTACTGTATCTATTAGCTAAATGATGCAGACTTGTTACCAATCAGCTCAAAAAGTTCGTAATTCAGTCAGACAGATCGACCGGTGCCGCCAGTCTCTCTTTTGGAACAGATACAGAACACAATTTGCAATTTCCGAGAAAAACACAGCAAATGTCGGGGAAAATTTGAGCTCGTTGAACTTTTTTTTCACCGACTACTTCGGATAAGATGGGAAGGGTCAAACAAGGAAACCAACTCAGCTAAAACATGTCACTTACGCAAACCCTATGAAGTTCCTATATCAATACGATACACCGTCTACGCCCAAGCACTCCCACGCCCAAGCATTCCCACACCCACGCATTCCCACAAAATAAGGAGGCCACGATCACACATTACCGTACGTCTTTATCGTAGTCGACCCAAGAGCCACCAACTGATGATTCGGCCATAATTAGATGGGGAACTGCTGTGGAGGCCTCTTGCTCCCATTGAAGACACGATGGGTAGTTGTACCTGGAATGACGAATTTTAAAGCGATACGGCACGTGGTTCGTGAAACATATACGGACAACTGTGGAACATGTATTTTTATCTAAATTCTGTGCCATTTTCGTCATTTCCAGCCAGAATACACCTGAGCATAATACGTGGGAATGTAGTTGTCACGATACCACATAAACCTCATGTCATACCGCTTTACTAAATCAGGGTTTTACCCCTGACCTGCAAATGCCCTAGATGCACTTGACAATTCCGCTCGTAACAAAGCAAACTACCCCCAACAAGCACCCGATCTTAAGCGATCAGCTCTGATAAGAGACCCTATAAGAGGGTTAAGTGCGGGGGGTTATCACCGCATTGTTCCCCAATGAAAAACAAATAAAACTGCGAAAGTGATGTCGCTGAAAGACGAAATGAACCCAAATGATGTTACAAAGTCAACAAAGTGCTACAAAGTTATTCTAATGACAAGGATTGATACAAAGAGTATTGTAAGTAAAATAAGCAAAGTAATGTGTTTATATAGTCTGCAAGTTCGTCAGTAAACATAGCACGTTGTATGATTAGGTTACTCCGTTCCACTTTTGTACACTGCTCTCTTGTAAGTAGGACAGAAATCCATATTACAAGTCTCGTATAAAATATCAAAAAGCTTCCATACCCCCACGGCTCAATATGAAATACCAAAAGGTACCGTAATTCGAAGTAATTAGCAGTGGTGAAGCAATTAAATCCCAAAAAGTTACCGTACCCCAAATCTGCTTTCGGTCGTACAAGTGTGTCGTAAAGTGCAGAAATAGGCCGTAGTGTTGATCCAAAACCGCATTCGTCCCACGTGTAGGCCCAGGAGAGGCTCTGAAATAAGGCAGTGATATAGTTATTGATTATTGGTACTACCGATAAGGCCCCATTCACTTCAATGCATTTACATGTATATTTCTCCATCCTTTATGTATGACAAAGTTGTACATTTTATCTTTTCATTATTCGGACTTGGAATATTCTTCTGCACACTAATACAGATTTTATTTTACAGTAAACCTGTGATTGAACAGGACTATGGAAACTGAATTTAATTGAATATTAATTGAATTGATTAATATTTTCACCGACAGTTCCACGGAAGTGGAAAAAATTGAATAAAAAAAAATCATAAGATCTATATGAAAAGGAGTTATGCCAGTGACGTCACGACCCAGGAAATCGAAATTCGTATCGCACACATACGAAATGCATTATCAGATATTGACATTACGAAGATTGAAGATTGCAAAACTTGCCTACGGTACACTTTCGGACTATGACCTTTAACAAACTATGCAAAGAACTTGTGGCTATTCATCCCTAACTGATTTCTAACTTATATTTTCCCAATGGCCTAGATAATTAGGCCCTAGACAATTAGGCCCTAAATCCTTAACCCCATCAATCTACCCTAGGTGGTCTCAAACTATGCGGCTGTGCTCTCTCGCTCCTGAAAAAGACCAGTCTACCGCCTGGCACGCAAAAAGTTATGATAGACGCCGACGGAGACGCTTCAGCGAGAGTGTGTTAACATAGGAGATTCCGACGACAGAGTTTAGCGAGATAACGAATAGTGATGAGTTTCCGACGTCAGAGATAAGCTAAGAGATACCGCCCAAAGATCTTTACAGAAAAGTTTTTCTCCCACTTACTAACGATCTAACAACAGCTATATATCATTTAACGGTCGGCTGCAGGGTGATAGGACTAGAGTAAATAAGTCTGAAGAAAACAAGATTGTAAACAAAATCAGTTAGCCAGTGCACAAACAGTTGTTGCACTAAATTTAACCCTTGTACCCCGGTATACGCATTATGGGTAAAATTGAAGAACATTACCCCAACATTGTGAAATATACTATCAAGCAAAATTCTGAAATATACTACCGTCTGATGTTTGTAGTATAGTTCCTTAGCTGTGAAGCTAAGGGACTATACTACAAACACCATACGTTTTCATAGTAAACAATGCAAGAACATAGTACTTTGTTTGTGTAAGTACTTCATACATTGATGAACTTCATGTAGTACATTAGTACATAAGTACATATTACTTGGCATAATGCAATCGTCTAGTTCGTAACCTTGTTAGACAAAATGTTGTTCAACAATACATTTTAAACATCAAAAAATCACGAAACATATTACATTTATTTTCGAAATCCTAATATACTTTTAGATTTACGTAAAACTTTTTTATTGTCATATGTTATTTACAGTTCATAACATTTTGCCAATTAATTATAAGCCTTATTTTCCTCGGATTTATTGCCCTTTACCAGTTTAGACAACAATTCCGGTCTTATAACATTACAGAAATAGAAAACCAATCACGATGGCATTAAAGGGGATTACCCAGTGGCTAAATAAAAATCACATTTAAGTCCACTATAGACTACAGTACTCTTAGAGAGGCTTAAAATGGTGCAGTGCGGTAGCCCTTTTTTATTCATTTGCGAAATAGTGGCGAATTTGCGGCAAAATTGGCGCTAACCGCAGCTCAACTGAATAGGGCGCATAATTAATCGATATGATTAGTTCGAAAACAAATCTCATGAGTGTTATGCTATGACGTTTTCACATCCATATCATGAGTACTTTAGCTCTTGTACATGGGCCTGACACTAGTTCACTTTAGCATCACCAAGGCGTTGAACATCTGTTTATGATTTGCACTACTGAAGGGAACTTCAAGCCTTATTAATTATGGAGCCATGCCTTATCAACTTGTGTGTTCTTCACTCCCGCAAAGGTTTCTGAAATCTTGTCGAACACGCGGTTAGCACGTTGTTTTACTGATTGTCACCATAATCACGTCAACTTTTGCACCCAACTTCCACGGTGATAAGTTTGATAACTGAGTCAGAGTTAGAGAGAGAGTTAGAGAAACATAGAGAGGGAGAGAGAGAGAAGATAAGAGAGTAGTAGAGAGAGAACAGGGAACTAGCATAGGTAACAAGAGAGCACAGGTCGACAAAGCACAAACTCCAACTTCAGACTAATGCATCAGACTAGAAAGACTAGAGAATTCCTGACGACAGAGACTAGAAACTATAAGCCCTACAATAGATATAAAAGAAAAAGAGAAGTTATAGAGACTGTGTCCAGGTGAAGGACATCGACGACGAGGGGAAGAAGGACGCTGCAGAATAGAGTAAGTGAGGAGAGAGACCAGACGGAGAAAGGGAAGAGAGAGAGGAGCAAAATTATTGCTGCACAAAAGGAACATGGAAACATTAACGAAAAATGCGACGAGTGAAAGTTTCGAAATTTGTTTTCAAGCCTCCCAAAAATCTGAAAAATAAAACTGTTTACGCATGGAATAGCCAAATGAGTATTCTAGAAAAACGGATGAACACTGATGCACCCCATACTCCTTGCATGTAAAACACATGTGAATACATTGGTTTGCTAGTAAACAGAAGAAGACGCACTTTTGCGTACGACAAATTTTTTTGATAAATCTACAAGGCTAAAAGGCTCAGGCTCACGT
Organism: Pelodera strongyloides; assembly: GCA_036852015.1. NCBI lineage: Eukaryota > Metazoa > Nematoda > Chromadorea > Rhabditida > Rhabditidae > Pelodera > Pelodera strongyloides. The sequence continues at coordinate 90,165 of JAANDG010000005.1, forward strand.
AAAATAATTTCTTTGTAAGTTTTAAGTTTGGAAGAATACTTCTGACGAACTGACGTGTGCAACAAAATGCTGGATTATTAATACAATGCTCCTTTATTTTAGTTGACTAATAAATACGTATTAAAGGGTCAGGCCCATTTCAAATTACCCCTATTTTTGATGATTCCATCTGATTCTCCACGTCAAATATAGTAGGATGCAATATTTTCTAATTTTCAAGAGCAAAATTCACACACTATTCAGCAATTTACCGTGGGCAGTCATACACAACTATTTATCGCAGTTAGCACGCCCGTTCGCGCTGATTGGCCAATATCGCAATTGCCACGCCCAATAAAGCATATAGCCCAATTAGCGCGAAGGAGCGTGACAACTGCGATAAATAGTTGGGTATGACTGGCAATGGTAAACTGCTCAATACTGCGTGAATTTTGCGCTTGAAAATTAGAAAAATATCGTATATCCTACTATATTTGACATAAAGAATCAGATGGAATCATCAAAAATAGGGGTCATTTGAAATGGGCCTGACCCTTTAAAGCAACAATTTCCAAATAATTTTCGTCATGACGTCACGAGTTATAGTTTCTAGTTTAATGTTTCTAGCGGAAATCCCATGGTCACCTCCAGTTCATAAAATTTCGCGCGTCTTTTTAGAGTGCCATTTTTCAAGCTTTTCTTGCATGCTCCATTCATGTTGCGGAATATTTTATGTGGGAAACGTCCCGAGAGAAAGAGAGAGAGAGAGAAAGAGAGAGAGAGAGAGAGAGAGAGGGGAGGGGAGGGGAGAAAGAAAGAAAAAAGTGAGAGGGAGAGAAGAGACGCAATAGAGAGATCCGTGACAAATCAAACATGAACTCTCTCTCTCCTTTCCTCCGGGAGATTGCGAAATCCAGCTTGATGTTTCTGGCAGAAAAATCCTGCAGGGAGGACGGAAATAGGATGATAATGATCAGTGAGTAAGTGTAAGGAAAAAGAAAGAGGAGAATGAAATGGGAGAGAAAGATAGAATTAGACGGGTAAGTAAGTGGAAGTTTAGAGAGGCTGGAGAGCTCGGAGAAGTCAGAGAGCTCAAGACAAGACTGTCAAAATCTTTGAAAAGAGTCTTCGACGCATCAACTTTGAGCTGTCTTAACTGCTCGAAAAAAAAGAGATCAAATTACAACAGAAATAGGATTTTCAAAACGGATCTTCGATTTTCCACCAAAATTACAAAGAAAATTAAAATAAACTCGAAAATGTACAAAACGAAACAAAATAAATAATATAAAAATATATAATAAATTCCCACCTGCTCCAGGAGTGACTCCGATGCATTTTCTGATAATTGTTCATGTAAAACAGGGTCTGGATGAGGTGAATTCTGATTGTAAAATGGCGAAACTCCGCTCAGAAATGCTGATAGGGAAAGGCCAGCCGGGCCATTGCCTAAAACATATGTCAGGTTAATTTGCATATTTAATAACCACAAAGATAATTAGCATACTGTACTTGGGTTGGGTGTCTTCTTACGGTACTTTGTATAATACGTGATTTTCCATACATTTTCCAAATTTATGGAAAGGATTAGTCTTCCTAATATTTTTTAATGTTTTTATTAATATCCTTAATGTTTTTTATCAATAATTTTAAAATTAATATTCAGTTCAGGCTTTTATGCCGCTTGAAATCCCTATTACGTGCAAAAACAGACACAGACACATAGGAACACATGTCGACATGTCGTTGAAAAGGAAATAATAAAAAACAGCAAGAAAGCACCATTGAATCACAATAAATTACAATAAAATCAATAAAACTTAATGTAGACTGGGATTCGCCTCTATCTCTCTCACTCTCTCCCTCTCTCTCTCTCTCTCTCTCTCTCTCTCTCTCTGTCTCTTTCCCTCTCTCTCTTCCTGAATTAATAATGGAGTTGTATAATTGTCACCGGCACAATTTAATAAAATAATACACGAAACACGATATATTATTCTAAAAATGAATAACATAAGCTCAGCTTATATATATGTATAAATTGAATGATCTCTGATATTATGTACAGTAAAATAAATAAAAATAGTTCTTTGAAAACATTATCAAACACAAACAAAAATGGTTTGAAGGTTTCAAAACAGATCATGACTTTTATAAAATTAAAATAACATGAAAATCATTGTTCCAAACTAACAATGACCTCGCTTTTGTACGTACAGTATACTCAAAGATCAAAAAACCAAGTTCTGATATACAACAATGCAAAGCATCCCCGCTAATATTCTTAGTTTATTATAATATATTTATTGATTTTTTGAATAAATTTTGTTTGGATACAATAGGTTCGATATAATAATTATGTGTTGTTAAATTATTATTATTTTCTATTAATAATTATTATTATTCGAAAAGCCCCCGAACCCCCGAAGTTATTTTTTGAACCTTTTACATGCTTGCTGGACAGCAAAAACTTTGAGCCCGACTTTTTTCGAATAATAGAAATAGTATGTGAATGCAAGAGTTGTTAGGCAAGAAAGATGTTAGATACGCCACTTTTCACGGGAAATGCTGGAGAGAGCAGACATAGCAGAGGAAATGCTTTGCTAGAAAGAAAGTAGGTGATATGCCTCAAAATAACGGAGAAAAAATCTCGGTGAAAAAATTATTTTAAAGGGATATACCCCCTATTTTTCTGGCTTTTCTCTGTTCGCTCGCGGGGCCGGTGTGCACTAAACTAGTTCTTCATATAATTTATGTTCCTCTGAAACCTATTTTACCAATTATTAACTATGCTTTTATTTTAATACCTTCTTCACAAACAGTTATATAACAGCACCGAGCAATTGCCATAGCATGAAGCATGACCACTAGTGTAATTATTTAGAGAAAACGTTTATATAAAAAGTCGTTCCACTAAATAATTAATGCGCTAAATAATAATAAAGAAACAATGACCCTGACAAGTGACATTAGTAAAACAACCGTTTACATAAAAAATATAAGGAATGCGAGAGAGAGAGAGAGAGAGAGAGATAGAAAGATAAATATAATAGAGAAAGAACCGAAACTGGGTGAAACACGTTATATGGCGATGGTGCTCCTGCAGTGCCACACAATTCGCTTATTCTTCCAAACAACTAATTGTGGAATCAATGAACCAAACAAACAAATACGATTAACATGGTTAATTTTGTATATTATTATAATACATCTATGGTATATACGGGAGTATGAAGCAGATTGACAAATCTACTAGAATATAAGCAGTTGAATAAAAAAAAAACATGTTAAAGTTCTAAACCAAGTAGCAACGAGCTAAATAAATAAAAAAAAGAATAAAAAGCGGTTTGAAAATTCCTGAGCTTCATTTTGTGTAACCTTTAAAAAAATAGAAACAATATTTATAATATGTTTTGTAGGTTGTAGTCAATTAGTCTAAAAGCTAATTATCTAATTATCTTACCTATGATGGCGACCTCGGTGTCCGGCACAGCGTGCATGTTGCACGTCTTTAGCGCGCAATGACTTCTAAGTGGGCGGGGCTTCCGCAGGGCGGCTAGCTCTCCCGCTCCCGGGGTGATGCAGACAAGCGGTTGGGAGGGCACAGAGAACGGCTGGGGCGGGGATGGGTCCGCAATCCAGTTTGGGAGGGCCCATTGGTCCGCTGGAAATTTGCCAACTTTTTGGAAAATAGCCGCGCAATAGAAATCACAATTTTTTTACATGAAGCAACATAGAAACTACACACTAGAAATTATATTTTAGAATGCAAAAGGGCTTCTTTTATGTCACAAGACATCTCTATTTAGGCACAAAAATAAATTAATGAAAAGTGCAACAGAGACTATAAACTATATACTTGAAAAGATAAAAAAGGTAATCATAGGCCACAAACCGTAAACTATACTAGGATATCAATTAATCTGGGAAACACTACACAACCCCAGTTGTAGGCCCCTAGGCTAAAAATACTATGGTGCCGTGCGGGGTACAAAACGCAACTCACTCAAAGGCCGCGTTCAAGGTGCGTGGCATGGTTACTGCTTTCAAGCGTGCAAGAAGCGTGGAAAGAGTGGCGCGTCGCGGCATGAAACGGCGTGCAAAATTGCACGCGGAAACCACGCCGTTTTCACACCGCGTGCACGCCACTCTTCCTCAGTCCAACGATGAACACGGCCATTATGAGCAAGTATTACAAAGAGCAAACGAAATGGTGTGCGATGAAGCACCACCTTTTGGAAATTTTGAAAGTGGTTGAGATAGCGTAGGTGTGCCACAAATGCGCCACACACGCGCCAACTTTGGAAAGCGAACCAGTTTACCAGTGGCACACAACCACACCGACACTCAGTATAGAAATGCATAGACATCTGGGGGACAGATACTGAACACTTTTGCGATCCAAACTCTACATAAGTATCATTAGTGAAACGCATTATTAAATGCTATGCAAAGTGTGGTGAAATAAAGATATGGCGGCGGAGCGCATTTATTTACACTTATATGTATTTTTATCCCATACTGTATGTACGTTAAAGCAGTATTGTACCTACGTTGGGAAATTTGCATATGATACACATTTCCTATGTATCCTATGTAAAATTGGTGCCGGAAGCTTATAACGGGAACTAAAAAATTGCATAGGAAGGAAATGTGTATCATATGCAAATTTCCCAAAGTAGGTACAAGGCTACTTTAATCTTTAATCTTTAATTGTTCAGAAAGGCAAAAGCTGTAGTCGTGCGTTGTGAAAGTATGTGAGTACGAATATACGACAACAGGAATACTATTAAATACTCTACTTCCACGATTGTCCTAGTGGCGAAGAGTGCATCATTGGTGGAACTTTTTATTATATATCGGGCCGAATGCAATGTATAGGAAAAACTACCGCGAGAAAAAATCCAATAGATATTTTCCAGTGTTATTTGTTATACACGATAGCTGCAAATGAGGGATATGATCAAGAAGAGCTCGGTAGATAATCAAATCATTAATAAACAGTAATATCAGTTCTGAAAAACACAGACCGGCTAGACAATAAACCAGTGAGAAAGCTGCGTATTGTGTAACAGTTACAGCATGCTTACTTACGGTATGTCGCAATATGATGATACAGTACTCACAAGGGCAAAACTCGGCCAATAGGTAACTTATGAAAAATCTGCCGATGCCACACGATAAGCAATATATAGGGTAAGATTTTATAAGAAAGATTATCTCAGGAACACCTTTCGCAAGCGAGATAAGTTTTTTTTCGGTCATTGTCACAGGCTACCAGAACTATAATTTCAATCGTCGTTTAGTGTAGTGGATAGGGCTTCTGACTGCTAAAAGGAAGGTCACGGGTTCGAATCCACGCTGCGGACATTATTTTTGCATTTATAACTGTGATATTTTTTACATTTTAAAACTTAAATTATGGATGTAAAGAGTAACTGTTTCGCGTCTGTTCTACTTTAATAGTGTTCATAACACCTTCATGCACTATTTAAGTTAAAAAAACGGGATTTCATTTTTCCAATTTTTTCATGAAATCACTGATGCTACCCATAGGGGAAAATGTCAGTCGGAAATTAAATGATGGAAACAACAATAAAAATGACTGTGAAGCATAACTTCGTAGTTTTAGGGTTTTATACGATTGAAAATTATGTACTCCAAGTTGATGCTCACGAACTCCAAGTTCATGCTCATCCGAAACATATAATCGGAAAGATCAATCAGTCATATATAATAAAATATACATAATTTTCAATCGTATAAAACTCTAAAACTATGAAGTTATGCTTCACAGTCATTTTTATTGTTGTTCCCATCATTTAATTTTCGACTGACATTTTTTCCTATGGGTACCATCAGTGATTTCATGAAAAAAATTGGAAAAATGAAATCCCGTTTTTTTTTAACTTAAATAGTGCATAAAGGTGTTATGAACACTATAAAAGTAGAACAGACGCGAAACAGTTACACTTTACATCCATAATTTAAGTTTTAGAATGTAAAAAATATCACAGTTATAAATGCAAAAATAATGTCCGCAGCGTGGATGCGAACCCGTGACCTTCCTTTTAGCAGTCAGAATCCCTATCCACTACACTAAACGACGATTGAAATCATAGTTCTGGTAGCCTGTGACAATGACCGAAAAAAAACTTATCTCGCTTGCGAAAGGTGTTCCTGAGATAATCTTTCTTATAAAATCTTACCCTATATATTGCTTATCGTGTGGCATCGGCAGATTTTTCATAAGTCACCTATTGGCCGAGTTTTGCCCTTGTCAGGGGTAACGCCTAACAAACATGCCTATTGTATGGAGAAAAACTCTATGGACACTGGTGGAACTCCGCGCCATCGCCGCGCACAAAATAAGGGGCCGACGCTGGTGCGCGGCGGGTGCGTCATAGGTGCGCCACAGGTGTTCTACTTCACTTGGCGCATCTGCAGCGCTCCATTTAGGGGGGGGGGGCACGTGCGCCATGGGTGCGCCTTATGGTGTTAGCGCACATCTGGTGCCCCGTCGAGCACCCTAGAGGTGGTGCGCAGCGCCCCTGTGGCGCACTCTCTTTCTGTGCGCGGCGATGGCACGGAGTTTCACGTTGTAGGATAAATAATTAAATTTAGTGTAGCAAATGCAAAAGTGGGATATGCCGAGTATGGGAATGATTGTGAATACTATCGTACTCCACCATCAGCATGAATAACAAAACTGAAACGTAAGATCGTTCAATCTCTCAACGTACCGATCGCACGACGACGTGAGCCAAAGCTGTAGTCGTTCGCAGCGTTCATGTATTCCATGGATGAAGAAGCATGAAATAAAATAAATAATATACAATAGGATAAGTAAGCAGTTTGGACCAATCGAAATCTGACCCACACCGTGGCTACCGCTGCAGGTAATTGGAAATAGTTTCCATCAGCAATCAAGATATAAAGAGATAAAGAGTAAAAAAAAAGGTACTTGATAAATACACAGAAATTGGTCCCTCACAAGCAGCCAACCTGTGTAGTTTAGCTATGTTTTCTCAACTTAACTACCTGTTCACGCTACTCGCGCACTGCGGTACTCGCGCACTGCGGTACTCGCGCACTACGGTACTCACGCACTACGGTACTCACGCACGGCGGTACTCACGCACTGTGGTACTCACGCACTGCGGTACTCACGCACTGCGGTACTCACGCACTGCGGTCCTCACGCACTACATATAAAGAAACAGCAGAACGTAGACTCTTGCATACTACAACTTCTATCAATATTATTTGTTTGAATCCCCACACACTTACTTTCATTTCTTCGAAAATGCTGGCGTGCGATGCTCGCCTGATTTTATTTGTCATTAACTAATTGACCCACCCGAGTCCATCTTCCACAACTCGTCCAAGTTGGCATGGAGCTCCTCGTTGCCCATGTAGTCATGGACGTCCTCGACCATAACCTTGTCCTGGAACTCGACGTGCTCTCACGTAAGCGCAAGCGCCGTACCCATTCCTTCGGTTCCTAAAATTATTGATTACATAACAATAATGTAGAGGCTTAAAAATATTCGCGTAAACAGTGAACTGGCAATTTAAACAATGCTACACACTAGAGGCTCAGGCCCACGTATATAAATTTCTGCTACATTTTCCAATGACAAAGCTGCATGTTTTCGCAATACTGCATTTTGTACTGTAACGAATACTGTAAGTTATTAGCAAGACTAGATCCTCGTTCGTTATCGGCAAAATTGGTATTTTTACCGAACGGGGCGGGGATTGTCATAGACTTATTTTTGAGAGAAAATTAGACAGTAACCGATAAATAGATATTGATTAAGATCGATCGATTAGACCCGGGTCAATGAAATCAAGGTAAAAGAAAAAGATAAGGCCGCGTTCGAGTTGGGAAAAAGTTGGTGGAATTCCGGAATTCCACCGTTCGAGATGGACGCGGAAACGTGCGAGAACCAGCAAAAATACCGTAGTGGAATCGTTGTGGGATTATATTTTTGACAACTGCAAGAGCCAAAAATGTCGCTTGACCCCGACGGTTGGGGCTAAATAACGGAAAAACATTTACGTTTCCGGTGTCCCATCTCGAACGGTGGAATTCCGGAATTCCACAACTTTTTCCCAACTCGAACGCGGCTTAAGCTGCAGCCGAGCACTGGCATCACTCCCATAATCTAGAGAAATGTTTCGCCAAATTAGAATAACAGTTTATTTATCATAAATTTGCACAATCGGTGAATTTCCAATGTAATAAATTGTCTAACGCACGTTTCGAGACTCCCAACTTAAATTGTCTCTAACTCACGAAAATAGTGCGTTTCATCAACTACATGTCTTATGAAGCGTAGGTGAGGACAGTGCAGTGCTACCAGCAAGTGCACTCTTGTAAGGAAAAGTTAATATACCCAAGACAGTTCGTATTCATATTATTGTGATAATAAATCATTTTAATCAATTGAAACAAAGCGTGTCTCATGTGCGCGACTGGAATGCATGCCTTTTCGCGAACCATGGCATGCGGGTTCGCCCAAAATTTCGCCAGGATCTCGCGGCGCGGCACTTCCGCGCCAGAGTTTCGCCGCGAACTGCCCAAGTTTCATCAGTGTAGTGGCACACCCCATGTTGTCCTTTTTCGCGTGGAAATTAAGCTAAATTTCACCAGTGTAAAGGCGTCCAAGAATGCAACACATATTTTCAACTGTGTTTGGAAGTATTTCGAAAGTATTCTGGGTAGCGGTAAGTGTGCTTCACGCGCGCCCTAGGTGCACCAAATATAACCACCTGTCGTATCCTCCACGCACCGCGTTTCCTCTTAGAATAACAATCTGAACAGACAAATTGGGAAATGGCCCGAACGAACACTTTCGCAATCTATGAGAAACGTGTAACTACTGAAACGCCTAATTAAATTTTATGCAAACATCAGCGGCATGGAGAAATTTGGTGGTGGAGCCCATTTACGCTAACTTATACATACATGTGTCGTTTTACATTCTGTAGATGCACGTCCCACATTCAGAAAGGCAAAAGCTGGAGTCCCTTCTATGTGACAGCAACGTGAGACTTTGATGGTGCGAGGCGAAATAAACAGGTTTTCTCGCGGCCAGATGTAGGCGCACCTGTGTTTTTTTCGCCGCGCACCATCACTAAGAGTTTTCTCAATGACGCTGTCGAGCAACGTTCCGCGCCATCGCCGCGCACAAAAAATGGGTCCACCGCGATGAGGCCCCCACAGGTGCGAGAATTTAGATGGCGCACCCGTGTCACACTGTAGGCGCATCTGTGGTGCGCATGTGGCCTGCCACTCCACATACGAAAGGTGCGCCGCTTGTAAGCCAAGTATAATCGATTACCTTTCCGCGCAACTGTGGCGCACCTTCCGCGCACCCTAGAGGCTCTTTCTGGGCGCGGCGATAACGGCGCGGGATTTCATCAGTGAAAACTAGGTAATACACAAATATTTTCCAGTGTTTTTCACTATCTTTCTATGAGTAGGTATGATCAAGAGATCACTTTAATCTACAGATAATCAAATAATGAATAAACAGTATTATAATTGTCCTGGAAAAAATGCAGACCGGCTAGACTCTCTGATTTTTACTATTTGATGAATTAGACTAATCAGTTATCTCAATTTTGCACGCGCTCTAACTAACCAAGAATACTGTATATTGTGCTACCTACAGCCGCTCATGGTATGTTGCAATATGACGATACAGTAAGCTGAATAAGCAGGGCGTAACGTACCTACGGTGGATATAGATAGAAAAAGAAACTCTATAGAGAAAAGTCGATTCAAGATATTTAGAGTACTAAACCACTAAACGCAAAAGCATGGGAACGAAGTTGAGCGCTATCGCACTCCAACATCAACATAAATAACAAAACTGAAACGTAAGTTAAAATTTATGGGAAAAAGCTCTATCCAAAAGACCTGACGCATACGTACTTGCTAGCTTGATAACTAATTGTTAAAGCGAAATGCTAGCCCCTTTGGAAAATTTGCATATGATAAGCAAATCCTATGTATCCTATGCTAATTTTGTACGATTGCCGTGGACGATCGTACAAAATTAGCATAGGATACATAGGATTTGCTTATCATATGCAAATTTTCCAAAGGGGCTAGCATTTCGCTTTAAAGGGCATGTCAAGGGGGATTCTGCGCAGAAAGGCACCTCCAGAAGCAGACTAAGTAAATCTCAAAAGGCGCCCAATACAGTAACGCATAACAATGGCGCCAGAATAAAATATTTGAGATTTTGTCATAAACGTGAACAAAACACGCCGCAACGCAAGCAAACGGGCGCGTTGCGGCGAGCCGGTAATTCAAGCCGTCCCGTGGACAGAGATTTGGCTTAGCTCTGTCCGCACGACTAGAATCCCATACTGAAGGAGTTTTTTGGAGGGGTTTGAAATTGTTTTTCTTCTTTCATGAAAGTTTTTGTTTATTTTTATTTTTATTTTCACTTTCCTTACCTTCAAAACGCAAGCTTTTTTTTGAGCCCAACATGCAAAACCGGCTTGACATTCCCTTTAAGGCAGGTAAAGCTCGCTGTTTTACCGAAATGAGCACTAAATTGTGTCTTTCTTTTAAATAGTAACTGATACATTGTAATAAGAATTCAAAAGTCCCGTGTCGGTAAAGTAAAGGTACACAAACCAAATATGTAAACAAACTGTAAATTGCAAAAAAAAAAACTTTATTTTTTTCAAAGTGAGTTAAAAGGGACAGGCTCACGCAAAATTGTATCTGGTGAAAAGATCATGCATTTACTTAAGCATTTGGCAATGAAACAACAAACAGAAACACAAGCGTACTCTGAGAAAGCTTCAGCATATTGATTTTTTTTGAACCCTTTAATAATGATAAGTATAGATTGCTAACAGCAGTTGCAATATGCAACAAAGCAACGTGAAAATTGGCGTGCAAGCGACGTGGAAAAAGGCTGCACGTCGTTGGGTTCTGGCGTGCAAGTTGCCCGCCGTAAGGGTGCCGCTTGCATGCCAACTTTCGTTAGTGAGGCATAACGCAACGTACAAGGTTACAATGCGATACAAATAATCTGTTGAACTCAAATAGATGAACACTAAAAGCTTGCCTAACTTATCCCTGAGTTAGATATTAGTATCTATTGCAATGTATATTAGTATTATTTCATACATAGAAAGAGCAACGTTACAATACAATACGATATAGTAGTGACACAAACAATATTACGAACGAAATTCCCGTAGAAATTCACGTAAATGTCAAAAATATAATTTTTCAAACTGTTAAATAGAAATAGAATAGAGATCAGCGCATGAGATATTCGTACATATAACATATATTGGATAGCTGTAATATAATAAGTAATACAACATCCAGTCAACCGCGTAGCAATATAAATGCAAGGATTACAGCGAAATACCGGCCGGTTTTTGAACCACATAGTGGACAACTGAATTCCTACCTATTTTTGCAAATTTACTCGAATTTAGCTCGATTTTTTATTCTAATTTATGTTCATTTGCATATGCCACATAAGGATTCAGTTGTCCACGATGCGTTTCAAAAACCGGTCGGTATTTCGCTTTAAAATAAATATATTTTATATTAACGAAAACAGAATGTTTAAACAGTGAAGAATTGGCACATTAAAACAAAACCAGTAGTAACATGGAATGATAGAGTTGCTAGATACCAAAGGCGTATTATACTTCAAATTAATACATGGAAACACAATTTGGAAACACAAAACCTTTTTTTAAAGGGCCGGTGACCGTAGGTAAGATAGCAAGCATATCGCGAGGTAACCGGTTTAAAGCAGTATGGCACATGGTTTCGCAACTTTGAATTTTATTTCATTCCGATTCGATGCCGGTAACGTCCACAGCGGCACATAAATTTTCCACAGACCATGTGTCATAGCGCTTTAAACACACGCCGTTCAAACACAAGATCTGGGCTCGGCGGCCACGGACAGTTTCCAGGACAGTACCGAGTCCTTTATCTTTGTCGACGAAGGGACAGGAGTCATCGTCGGGGTGAAGTTGGCAGATTTGGACATGGAAACGCACACATCATTCGCATTAGAAGCTTTATGATGGCGAGGATTGACGCCCTGAACAATAATATAAGTTTTAATAATATATTGTTAGGAGTTAGAACTCCGTCTCTAGGGGCCAGCGGTGTTCCGATTATTATGTCCAATAGTTCAATTGACGTTGAACGTGCACTGACTGAACATATTTAAAGCGGTATAACAGCTGGTTTTGAAACGTATGCTGGATGCTGAAGTCCCATTTTATTCTAATTATTTTCATACAACATATGAGAATGAGCTGTCCATCATACGTTTGAAAAACCAGCCGGCTACGACATTTTCCTGTAGTCAATGCAGTATGACGACAGGGCAAAAATAATACAAAAAGGCGATCTATTTATACAAAAAGGTCTGGAAAATGTCCATAAACACAAAAATGCCGAAAATAAAGTCACAAACCTTTAACTTTTGTAGTAATCCTTCCACACTCTTGTGAATGGCCTTTATCCGGAGTGTGTAGATGAACGGGTTGGCGGCTAGCTTTATCATTACCTGGAAAATTTACAAATATTATTAACTCTCTTTCTCTTTCTCTCTCTCTCTCACTCTCTCTCTCTCTCTCTCTCTCTCTCTCTCACTCTCCCTCTCTATCTTCTCCTTCCTCTTCATCTTTTTTCTCGCTTTCTCTCTCTCTCCTCTCTCTCTCTCTCTCTCTCTCTTCGTACTCGCTCCACTTTTTAATCTCTACTTTAAACTTTAAGTTTGAACTCTCACCAAGCAATTGACCAACGACGATATGAAGAGTGAAAGGTAGAATGATATTGATACTCGATAAACGAACATGCATCCCTCCTGGCAGACGAGTATAAAATACAGTACACAGAGACCCCATGAGAGGGAGAATGTGGACACGATTAGTAGAGTGGTCCACACCAATTTCAACTTTGAAATGACGTGCGACCGCCGGTTGACACGGTTTAGACAGGATTCACTGGAAAAGGATTCACTTAGGCTTAGGCTTAGGCTTAGGCTTCGGCTTAGGGCTATACAATTATGGGGGTGTCAGAGGCACCGGCTGTCCTGCAGAGCCTGATTTATGGAATGCGGCTCGTTTAAATATTTGGCACTTCTGTTCGACAGTGGGATGATCGGAGAAAATTCAGTGCGATGCTATGTATACATACTTGAGCAAAAAGTGGGCCAAATCAAAGTGAGCTTTTTCATGGAGAAATTGTATACGTACCGCGCTGGCTCGTATACTGACCCTCGACTAGTCAATACAGTTTATTTAAGTATCGTAAGCTTACTTACCCCTCCGAATCCTTGGGCTTAAACTGGGCCTTGGCCTTTAGCAGGCTTGAGAGGATCATAGCGTAGAGCACGAGAGTGGCCAAGAGGGGCAGAGTGAATAGTAAGAATATGGTAATTCGGAAGGGAAATTGATTGTAAAAGTGGAAGTGACAGGCTTGGTGACGAAGGCCGTCATCCTCGAACCACACGAACCTGGAAGAGATACGGAAAGATAATTGTTGTACACAGGTAAAGGGGGAAGACCATTTGGCGACGGTTCTCGGACGGTTCTCGGATTTTCCCTGATCAAGTCATTCCGCGAAAGCGAAATTCCGCGGCCGGTTCTTGAAACACATCGAGTACACCAGCATTCTTATGCAGCTTATGCAAATGAAGCGAATTAGCATGAATATGTCGAAAACTTTCGATAACTGTACATTGTATAGTCTCTAAGTAATTGCCAATTTACATCTGACCGGTCACCAAATGATTTTTCGGCGGAAACCATATGATGAGCAGTTACTACGGTTATCTTTGTTCTCGGGGTGCTCCGTTTCTTGTGACAGAGTTTAGTATCATAAAGATTTTTTCTGTCATATTTCTATAGGCGTAGTAAAGAAACGCTCCACATCGTATGAAACTCATTGAAACCCACACAGGCATACCCATTAAGTGAAGCATGCCGATATAGGCCATATAGGTCCCTTCCTTATTAAATTAAAAAGTTCAAAAATGAAATTCCTACCATCCAACAGTGAAGAGAAAAGGCACGATCCACAGTAGGAGAATGAGACACCGGACACGACTATGGGTGACGATCATCTGAAATAAATTTTGTAAAAAAAAAGACTTCTACTAAAGTTGTTTGCTTCATCATATACGCCACCACATGTATCCTTTCTACCTTCACGGATAATTCGCGGCAGCTTATCTTATATATTAGAGGCGTAGGCTGCAGGCTTTGCACCCTACGCATCTGATAGCTTATTTTCTAGGCGTGTCCAGCGTCCAGCATCTGTTTAGAGAAATTTGCTATAACCTAAGGACCAACCGGTACTTACTTAGAAGACTTGCAGCCCATATATATCTTCAAGGCATATTATCCTAACAGCATTCTGAATTTCCTACTAACAAGACATAACTGCATGTGAATCATAAAGTCGACCCACCCTGTACTTCAATGGCCATACGGTGCCCACAAACTGGTTTATGGCCAGGGCGAATAGATGCCAATCTGACGTTAACATTCCGGAAACCCGGAATATTTCCAAAATAGCATCGGCACACCGGGTCTGCTTCTCCATACCGACCACCACGGGAAGGTACGAATTGACAAGAAGACCTGGAAAATTAAAGCGAGATGACACGTGGTTTACCACCGCCATGAGATGACACCATGACACCTTGAAAAGGGCATCGTCATAGATAGTTGTTTGTCCGTATAACGTCCGTATAAGCGAGTATACCACAACGTAACTATACACTAATCAATCATTATTTATTTTGAATCAACCAGAAGAGCTGGCCGCTTAGAGAAATTTGCATATCACATAAGGATCAAGGACCAACCAGTAATTAGAAGACTTGCAGCCCACATATCAGCAGCCGCTAATGATATGCATAGTCGGAGGTATGGAGATACGGGGCGAGAGAGAAAAGGCGCAGAGAGGCAGATCACTCCATTTCCTACCACGGCAAGCTGAAAAATTTGTTAACATTGAATAGTTTATTAGATTAGACAGAAAGTATTTACCATCATTCGGATTCTGAAAATTCGAGAGCAAACACTGCTAAGCATATTTACTAATGGTTTACGCTCAGGTACAACCAAGTCTTGCTGTAATTTCTGTGTGGATTTATTATTATAATTCGGAATCAGAAATTGCAAGTCTCCAAAAGCTAGAGGGCCTTTTAGTTTAATAGACGCTTATACAAGTTTATTCCATAGTGCAAAGGTTAGGGACTTAGGGAAGTGATCCCAAACTTAGCAAAAAAGGGGGAAGGAAGGGGAAGAGCATGTTGAAGTGTACACACTAATTGACAGTTTGATAGTTTGATTTCCGCCTCGAAACATGGCATTTCACAAGTTGAATTAAGGTCAAAGTTGTGTGGAACTTAACTTATCAATTACGTAAGTGAAATTGTAAAATCTCACGTCTAAATTACAGCTCGGGATGAAAAGTTTTTCGTATATGCCCTCTTTAAATCACTCGCGCTCAGTCAGATTACACATAGGTATGTCACTACATCGCTACATCATGAAAAGCGAGTGGTCGTTTAGAGAGCGCGGCATACAAGCCAAGAGCGCGCCGCCGTGGTGGCATGCGCGCGCAGGCATGGGTGCACCGGGAAAACGCGGCAATTTTGTTCGCGCAAACGTGGCATGGCAAATTACACGTAAATATGTGACTAGATCACTACAACAATGCGCGCGGCACACACGCCAACGGTGCGCCGCCGTTGTGGCATCCGCGCGCGCGAGAATGGGTGCATGAGGAACATGCGGATTTGTTCGCGCAGATGTGCACAAACTAAAAAAAACACTCACCAACAAAATAACAATCATCGCAGGTATCAACCATTCGTAGATCCTCTTCACCATTTCGAGTTGCTCCATTAATTGGAGCACGTGCGGCTGAGAAGATACTGTAGCTGTGTTATTGATTAGAGGAGCTACCGTAACCGTAACCAGATTCGCAGCTTTAGACACTAGTGATGGGAATACTGTAGATGTCATTATTGATTGGCTTGGCGCCTCTGAGGCAGGAAAACCCGCAGACGTCGACGGCTGATCGTACATCTACAATTAGCTATTTTAAACACACTAAAAATCTAAAAAAAAATAAAAAGTTCTTGGAGGGAGCGAGGTAGCATTAGTAGCGAGTGAAAAGTAAATACGTAAATCAACCACTGATAAGTAGTATAATATCGATGACCTAAAGGGATAAACCGGTAGTTAATGTCTTTGCACTTAGCGTGCAGAGTACTTTAACGTTGGGTACACATTCCCTTTAAAACAAGGGGCGTCAAAGAGCTTAGCGTCAGTGTGTGTTAAAGTGAATAAAAAAAAAAATCAAATGTCCGAGTTTCAGATACATCAAAGAAAAAATTCAAACGGATGCGAAACGGATTCAAACAGATATACTACGCTGTTTTCAATGAGAAACAGAACATAATGCACCTAGAGTCATAAAATTAAGGTAATTATAATAACTTAGTCATAGACATCAGTTGCCAAGTCCAATCATTACTCACTCAGTCAGACAATCAGCTGCGAGTTCTTGAATGGAATAAACAAAACAAAAGGAGGCGACAATACAATGTAACTAATGTAATTAATGATAATCAGATAATGATAAAAAGTAATAAAAGGCAAACAAAAGACTATAGTGACCCGGAACTTAAAGTGATACTGATGTGAAAAGTGAAAAAAGTACAATGAAAAGGGCAAAATTTTTTTTTTATGTAATTATGTAATACCAAAACTTGAAGAAATTGTTTGTCATAACCTTAACTTAATAAATGATAATGAAATAAATGTTGTATACGAGTATACGATGTGAGTCAAAACTTCTATCATAACTGGGCTAACATGTATATTGCATAGTGCTTTCATATATCGATGCACCCTTTTGTCATTTGTGTGAGAGTATCTGTCTCTATTTCTATTCAGTCTAGCTGCCTATCATATCGTTTGAATAAAAATGCATATGGATATAATTCCTGGCCTCTGCAAATGTTTGGCAACATTTTTGCGCTAAAGGAAGGTGGCGTGGCACTAGTACCCGTCCGAAAAACAAGGGGTGTATCCCTTTAATGGCTGTGTTGCACAGTGCAAGACAGCTTATTAAAATGAAATGCAACTGACAATTATTAAGTGGAAAAACACGAATAAACGAGGAGTATTATTCACTACAAATTGCACATTACACTTATTTCCTTGTCTCTCTCTCTCTCTCTCTCTCTCTCTCTCTCTCTCTCTCTCAATCCCTCCATTTGTCAAAATCTTGTAATTTAATATTAACTACTTTTTTGCAAAATATTTAAACGTTATGAAATTGTTTCCTCGAGAAAATGGTAAATCATTTTAGGTTTTTTGTCTGAAGTATTTGCTACGCAATCTAACAAGGTTACATAAAAATGCCTGTAGTCGGGTAGTAAATACAAGAAAATTAGAAAAATTTCTCAATCACCGAGAAAATGCTCAAAAACATTGTGGGCACAATAATTGTACAATCGATAATGCATGCTCAAGGGATTCTGGCGATATGCGGGTTACGGTATTCTAACTACGATAGACCAATTGCTTAGTACGGTACGCTGATATGATTATGGTAGGCTGATTAAAGCACACTTGCCATTACTAATTACGAAGGATACTGTAATTTACGAAATATATAAATGTTAAAATGAATTTTGAGAAAAATTTTGAGAGGTGCGCCATATAGAATCTAGGGATCTAGTTCATGATAAATTATTGAAATTTTGACAAAACGGGGGCAAACATCAACTGTGGTGCTTCACAAGTAAAACAAAATAGGTCGAAGTCGTCAACCCGAGATCAAAAGCTGAATTTTTTGATAACTTCATAGTTCACTTGGTGAACTTCTCGTACAACGATTAACAAGCTTAATCCATTGAAAGGTTTGTCAAGAAATCGAGAAAAGTTGTATTAGGTGATCAGTGAGAATAACAATGCAAGATATGTACAATCAAACAATGATGCAAGGATTAGACCATTAGGCGTTTGGACTTACTTTTAAAAATTAAATAAATTATGAAAGTGTATCTTCATCAGAAATCAAATGATATTTTCATCAGTTTTGTGAATTTTCAAGTAGAATGAAAAAAGTGGTATGGTGCTTGCTTTGCTCCGAATTGGAGAAACACAGCCAAACACAGTCCCATGTATTATATGCAAAGTTCGCAAACCACGTGTCATACAACTTTTTCAAAGTAGTCAGACAGAAAAGAAAAAGAGAGAGAGAGAGAGAGAGAAAGAGAGAGAGAGAGCTTTCACTTCAAATAGTCGAAAACTTAGTGCAATACCAGAATGGTACATATAGTGAATAAGCAGGTCGTCGACATCGGTTTAGGAGCACATTCTGTATAGACAAAAAAAATCCGACAGAGAATGCAATTAATCTAGTGCAAATGAATAAACTATATCCGAATACTAACACAAAGAGAAGAAAATAAAACGAGCTGAATTGCAAAGAATAGGATTGAACGGTCAGTTCTACTTAACTATTCAGCTGCTAAGCGATACAACACGGACCCGAGGGTCAAAACTCGCCAGTAGCGCTAGTGGCACATGTGGCACTACAAACGTGGGGGTGATGCTAGATGTGGTCAAGAAAAAGAATTCGATCTCAGTAACAGCTACTCTAGTAATATACAAATATACTCCCTACATCCCTACATCAATAACATCAAGCCATGGCCAATAGCTAGCCAGCCCACCTCCCCCACCTCCCCGCACTCAATAGCCCGCAAGCGCGCCTCCCATCAAAACGGAAGTTAATTTCGCAGCCTCGGATACAATTTTTTTCAATATACTCCCGACAAGAAGATGGCCTTTTTACAAAGTTTTGCGTTTTCTGGGAACCGGGATGTATTTTTTTACCGGATACAAAGAACAGGCTGCAAAACAATTTATGGTGAGGCAAATTCCACCCAGCTCAATAGAACCACTCTCTCACAGATGAGGCGCAAACTTTACGCCACAAACAAATTAAAATTAATAACGCGCGCAAATTGAGTTACGATACGAGGCGGCGGCCAAAGTTGAAAACTCATTTTTTTACGTTTTAGTAGTAGTAGCAGTAGGGGAAAGAGGATCTTATTATATAAAAGAGTAAACGTAGCGTGCGCTAGCACTCACGTTAGGGAAGTATAATTCGAATAAATTGTTCCGCTTCGGGTATAAAAGAGTGCCGCAGCTGAAATTAGAATATTATCATGTAAAAAACGATGTTTTCTGCATTCGTAAAGATTTCAGCTACGTTACAAACGTTTTATAAGTATCGAAAGTCGCCTCAGGCGGCGTAGACGTCTGTAGTTCCAGAATGTCTTTGTTTGAGTGTAGGGAGAACATTGGTAGAAGAAACATGCACGATCAGGGTCAGAATCATGGCAAACTGGGTGCGTGGATGTCAGGATGACAGGAGGCTATTTAATACAGTAACATTCAGATTGTCAGATACTGTATCAAGTCGAACATGGATCATTTAGACTAAGACTAAGACGCATGAAATGATGTAAGGTTACCGTGAACAAATTAGTACAGAGAAAAAGAGCATGTATGCCGTATACCAAATGCGATCCTGCTGGATACAGTATGACTATCTACACAGGAAAATGAACTAGCCGGACACCAAATGGTTTTCACCGAAAAAAAAGTTCCATGACCAGTTGACGGCGGTTTTCGAGAAAACTTGGTCACAACAAGGTCATCAGTTGGTCACCAAATGAATTGACTCCAGAAGAAAAACCAGCAAACCGTCGCCAAATGGTTTCCTCCATCAAGGAGGGAATCCGGCAGAGTAAGTACTGGGTACCCACTGGGCACACCACGCGAACCTACCATTGGGCTCCATCATACCAAGACCGTTGTCATGTAATGGGATAGTCTACAATGTGTCAGGATGACTGTTTTGAAACTCACCGGATACTGTCTCGCTTTAAAGATTATTCGCATAATAATCCGCGGTCTGTGGTGAATGAAAATGATTACATATAATAACACAGTAAAATATGCGGGCCCTCACTCCCACATCACTAGTAATGATAATAAAATAACCATGACAAAATACTGTGACCGGGTTTATAAGTTTTTTTAAAAACAGACAAAGGTGTAATGCATCAGCAATCAACTCTCTTAAAGGCTCAGGCCCACGTATTAAATTTTTTTCCCCAATTATTGTGTGATGAACCTCCCGGATTACTCAACTCTGGGTATGAAAACAGTTTTGCAGAAAGCGAAGCGGATAAAAAAAGGAATTGCACACTTATTTTATTGTTAGCTCTCGTGAGCCTCCTCATGTAGGTAAAAATTCCAGAGAGAGAGAGAGAGAGAGAGAGAGAGAGAGAGAGAGAGAGAGAGAGAGGGAGGGAGAGAGGGAGAGAGGGAGTAAAGAGAGAGAGTAGAGAGAGAGAGGGGGGGGGGGGGGGGGGGGGGGGGGGGGGGGGGGGGGGGGGGGGGGGGGGGGGGTGGGGAGTAGAGAGAGAGAGTAAGAGAGAGAGAGGGAGTAAAGAGAGAGAGTAGAGCGAGAGTCGAGAGAGAGAGAGGAGTAGAGAGAGCGAGAATAGAGTGAGAGAGACTAAGAGAGAGAGAGAGAGAGAGAGAGAGAGAGAGAGAGAGGTGGGAGAGATAGGTGGGAGAGATAGAGAGTGCGAGAGAGACTGAACGATAGCGAGGGATAGAGGAAGAGAGTAAGACAGAGAAAGAGGGAGAGCTTAAAGCGAAATGCTAGCCCCTTTGGAAAATTTGCATATGATAAGCAATCCTACGTATCCTATGCTAATTTTGCGCGATCGTCCACGGCAATCGCGCAAAATTAGCATAGGATACATAGGATTTGCTTATCATATGCAAATTTTCCAAAGGGGCTAGCATTTCGCTTTAAAAGATTTTGGGACGACTTAGTATAACGAACACATATGTATAAGGCGAAAACGCTTAGCGAATATAAAAGACATGCTGACAAAACAAGTATTTAAACTTCTAAACTTACACTGAAATACGCATATTTGTCACTAATTATATAATACTTGTGTAAAACTCAAAATTAAGGAGATGTGGTGGTCTAAACCGGCTTACGGACGCCAAAGTTCACAAAAATATATTTCACATCACTGTGAAAATGTGACTAATACAGAACTCAAAATTAACATTTATGCTCGATTACAGTAGTTTACACTTTTGCATGCAAAACAAACTATGCAAAACATCGACAATGTACAGACAAAAATAAAGTTTACTAACGGATGGAAATCTTATTAGATAAAAGAGTAACTGTAGTGTAGCGTGCGCTAGCACTCACATTATTACGGAAGTATAATTCGAATAAACTGTTCCGCTTTGGATATAAAAGAGTGTCGAGCTCAATCGAAGTTCATTATGCAAAAGAACCTATTTGTGATTGTCTTCATTCTCAAGGCTTTTCATCTAAATGTTAGCCTTTTCATTAGTACGCAAAGTCGCCCCAGGCGGCGTAGCCATCTGGTTACCAATAAAAAAATACATTATTTCTACTATGACATGCACAGAGCTTACTGTAATGATGAAATATGATTACCGCCCACAACAAAGCAATTAAGTTTCACCTGTCAATAATTTGTATTAATAATAAATCGTAAATATTTGGACTAATTTTATTTTTTGACCCTAAAGTGACGTGATAGCTCTTTTACATAATTTAGCAAAACGTCTCCAATCAATTAAAAAAGGAAAAACAGAAATTTTAAGACGTTAGTGTACGTGGTTTGCGAACATCGTATACTGGACGAGTACATTCCCATCACATGTATTGTTGGTATATGTAATCTGTGGCAATCGTCAGTTCCAGGGCACAGACAATTTGCATATAATATAATATATTAGTTTCACAAAACACGTACAATACCGCTTTGTAGAATGGTAGATAACGTTCGGCCAATAAACCGATGAAAAATTATGGTACGAAGGGAAACTCCCTTTTTGGATATCTGTGGCGGAATCATAACTCAAATTCTCCATGGCTCCTATGCTAGTAAGACGGAAGACGACGTCCACAATTCTATATTTAATGAATGCTAATAATTTATTTATAAATTATTTGACCGGAAAGCATATACGCCCTGTGCGTAAAGAAAAAATTTCATTTCCGCAATCAAATTATAATTAGTGGCAGAGCTAAATGCAAACCAACAAGAGCATGATACTAGAGCTACTCGTCACGTAATTAAGCAGAGAGTAATTAATGTAAATGTAAGAATATGGAACATGCAAAAAATACAGAATAGAGATAAATTATATGTGATATATTTTATGTAATGAATAAAGAGTTATATATAACTCTTTTTCTCTGCTATTTTCACTTTCGAATGCAATTTTCTGTCCCTAGGGAATATTTCCCCAAGGGAATCGGAGTGGTGAATATGGCCTCTGAGGTATTTCAAAGGTACCGTATTCTAAATGGTTCAAATGATCTTGGATTTTCCACAGAGTTCTGCTTAATTTCAATCGCCGACATGAACTATGAACCATTATAAACAAGGCACTTTACATGTTGCAAACTCATTCGCAATTCAGACAAAAAAAAATGTAAGCAATATGTCAAAAGCACGCATATTTTGCAGAAGGCTCTCATCTCTACTGGCAATGAGTTATATGAAAGATTCCGGATATACTTCATTAGTATACTGATATAAAGCCAAAGGCCAAAAGCAAGAACAAATCAAACCATATGCATAAACATAGACCAATGAACAAAGTTTTGGTATAAACTAAAAATTTGGAAAGTTGACCAGCCGGAATCGAACCCCAACCAGCTACTTTGGAATATTTGCCCATTACGCCACAGTCATCCGCTCTAACATTATTTATCTTCAATTTCGAACAAATTAATAAAATGCAGATAACTCTTCCACGGGACTTTATCTTTATAAGGTATGACTAAACAATTTTAAGAAATTAATGCTTGCCTATTATTACGATGACGCAGTTGGAAAAAAACATAAGATGCATAGAAAAACACACGTGGATGATTTAATGAATATCAGCAAGATATGGCGATGATATGCTGCAAATACTTTGCAGCAGAAGATAACAAGAAATACCAATTTCTACATCACCTCACAGTCAGGGTATAGCTAGATTCGCTACCTTCTATAAAGTTTAAAGGGACGGGCCCATCAAAATAAACCCATATTTTGCATGTTTTTATAATTTGTATAAAGGGGGTTTATTATAATATATGTACACTAAATTTCGGCTAGACTTTATCCCGCTGAAATTTTTCGGTGTCGATAAACGCATAAGTATACCGTCGAAGACACACAATTGCACCCTTATTTCCTTACCGTGTCCCCCGAGGATACCTCGCTCTGGTTGGGACCCGGGAGACCATCTGTCTATATAGCCATATTCCCCCGGGACACGCGACAAGAAAATAAAGGTGCAATTGTGTGTCTTCTACGGTACACTTATGTGTTTATCGACACCGAAAAATTTCAGCGGGATAAAGTCTAGCCGAAATTTAGTGTACATATATTTTAATAAACCCCCTTTATACAAATTATAAAAACATGCAAAATATGGGTTTATTTTGATGGGCCCGTCCCTTTAAAGCGAAATACCGGCCGGTTTTTGAAACGCACTGTGGACGACTGAATTCTTACGTATTTATGCTAATTTGCTCTAATTTAGCTTGATTTTTTATTCTAATGTATGTTCATTTGCATCATAAGAATGCTGGTGTACTCAGTGTTTCAAAAACCAGCTGGTATTTTGCTTTAACTCTGTGTGGCAAGTGATTTGTGGAAAGCAGTTATTTGAGATGCGTCTCAAAAACCGGCCGTTAGTTCGATTTAAACTAAAAGGTGCAATTTCTACGATATTCAAAATAGTTTTTTTTCGTTACGTTTACAACGAAAAAAGTATTTGTAGCCTTCAAATGTAGGCATTTATGTACACGCTGAACCGTATCATGTTCAAAGACCAAATGTTGTCTAGTTTCTCGAAATTACTTTTTCTTCATATGTAAAAAAATCTCAAAAATCATTCCACTGCACTGCCCTAACTGAGCCAGACCCATGGAAAATAATATATATATATATATATATATATATATATATATATATATATATATATATATATATATATATATATTACTGAATTTATGCTTTATAGTTTATACGAGAAAAAAAGTTTACATATAGAAGATGAAGAAAATGCACATAAAAATGACCCACTGAGAAATAGACAACTACTATGCTTCTTACAATTGGGAGATATCTTACTGTAGCAGCATACTTCAAGACTGAACAATTTCATATTACTCTTGGAGCTTTACTATATTATATAATTACGCTAATTCTTTTCAACAAACTGGTCTGGCTTATCGCCAACTATCTTATTATATAAAGGAGAAGAGTTTGTCACGGGTTTGTTTTTATGTGCACAACGAAATCCCTTCATAAAGAAAATTCTTCGATCGAAAGAGCATACAAAATCATTGCCGCTGGCGGGATTCGAACCCACAGCATCCCACAATCTCTCGATTCACAGTCCAACGCTCTACATGTTGAGCTATGCTAGCTTATGGGAGGAGGATCTTATAGGAGATAGAAGAGCAATTGCAATAGCAAATTTGCATGAAGTCCCGAACCATATTATACGTTTCCACATAAACGTAAAGGAACATCTTTTTTACGTTTGAAGAAATTCCTTTTTTTAAATAGGGTAACAATCGGCCGAAGGCCGATTCCTCCAGTCGGAGAAGAGCCCGTAGGGCTCTTCGAACGGCTGGTCTTATCTATAAAAGAAATGTGAGTTAGGACTCACGTTACGGAAATCATTAAAATAAATTGTTCCGCCATACTCAAAGACAGACAGTGGCAAACATTATTCATAAGTATATAAAGACACTTCAGGCCGGTTGGCCGTCTAGTAAGCTATATAACTGATGACCACAACTAATTCCCGCCCCTCCCACCCAAAATTAGAATAAGTGGTTATATTTGTTATAAGATTTATAAGGATTGCTCCTGGATTAGTGGTCGGCCAAAATCTGAAAATGCCACAAAATTTAAGTTTTAAAATATGACATGACTTGCTGACATGACATGACAAAAGCCGCACTTCTTCGCAAAAAGTTACATTTCACTGTAATTCTGTGAAAATAGACGGGAGCTTAGATTTCGTAATATTCTAGACATCAAGAACCATTCAAAATAGTGTTATGATGATACTCCGTCATCCAGTTCATCCTATCTCAAGATCGGGTACTTCAAGAGTATTAGAATTTCATCCACTACTACTAGGAAATATTTTGGTCTCGCGTCACAATATCATGAAGTCTCGGAGTCGCCGCGCAAAGGGGGCCAAGGGTTCGCGAAAGGTGTGCTATTCGAGTTCGCATTTGTGGCTTAGGCTTAGGCTTAGGCTTTAGGCCTAAAAAGTGCGCCACAAAGCGCCAAATGAAATCTTTGAACTGTTATATTAACTGTGAAGTGATAATTTCGCGACGAAACCCCTTAATTAATTGTGAGCAATGCTGTTAGTGTCTATTTTCCGTTCCATCATAAACGAAATACTAGCAGCTGAAAAAAGTGGTTATGTTATGTTGCGCTTGCACTCCTTGCACGAAGAAAATTGTTTCAAATTTCAAATGCGAGGAAAACTTGTTTTCGGCCAACTTTCTGTTATTTATTAAGCAAAAGCTCGAGGCGGAAATATCAAAAAGTGCTGACCAAAACGTATTAGAAAAAGGGCTTTAAATGAGTCTCGTAGATAGCCGGGAAGGAGAGATGGAAACGTAATTAAATATTAAACATAGGATACGTCTTGTGCCAATCTTCTTAGTCTTAGCCAATATGGCGGAAGAGATATTTTTAAACTTGCGATTTAGGAACTTTGAGGACACAGTGGATTGGAACTAAGCCTAAGCCTAAGCCTAAGCCTAAGCCTAAGCGCTCAAGGGAGGTAATATGTATGTGAACATCCAATATCATGGAGTATAGGACTGTAGGACTGCCTGAGCCTGAGAAAAGATTGAAATTCACTTTTAACATGCAAATTAGACCTAAACAATACATACTACAGGATAAAAAGTTAAGAATATTGAATTGCTTGTAAATTTTTCGTGTACTACTACCACTACCGCTCTATTACTAACCATGGTGATAATTATTGCACATAACAACATATGACTTTCGTGTTTTGTCATCGAATACACAAAAAGACTGAGAAA
This sequence comes from Pelodera strongyloides, assembly GCA_036852015.1. Lineage (NCBI taxonomy): Eukaryota > Metazoa > Nematoda > Chromadorea > Rhabditida > Rhabditidae > Pelodera > Pelodera strongyloides. The sequence continues at coordinate 116,413 of JAANDG010000005.1, forward strand.
TCTTATTATATAAAGCAGAAGAGTTTGAAACCGTGTGATTTTATTTGTGATTACGACCACAACGAATTATTCTACGTTTCAGACATATTTCCATCTCAATAAACTACTAATGATAAACCTATAAAATAAATAATAAATAACACTTTGGACTAGCACTGAGTAAGTAAGCGTTCGTTTTGTTTTAAAGGGATGTGGTCATGTCAGTCATCAAAGGCTATGTGGCAACACTCTGATGAACTCCGTCAAAATAAACATGACATTTCTTCTTTCCAAAGTGACATTCTATTCAAATGTACAAAAAAAACACAAAAGAAGCTTCGTGGATTTTTTTTAGCAAATAGCGCTATTCTTTGCTAACATTATGCTGCAAAAATCACAAACATAAGTGGACCAAATAGGTTAATTATCCTATATCCTATAGCAATTTCTATATCTATGGCAATACAACTGCTGGTTTTTGAAACGGATGTTGGATAACTTCATTCCCATATATTGTGTGCAAATGATTATAGTTAAACTAAAAAATCGCGCAGTAATTTGCGTACACTATCATTGTAATACGCTGCGAAAAGCGGCTGTTACACCGATTTAGGAGTTTTCGGATTTCTGCATCTCAAGCGCACCCGTAGTAGTACTACGTTCTGGGGCGCATAGTGCGGCGCATACTTTCCCGCACGTTTTGGGCGTGCGTGCATACTTTCCCGCATGGTGTGGCGTGCGCGCAGACTTTCCCGCAGAGCTGCAGACTTTCCCGCATACTCTGCCATCATGCGGAAACTCGCTGAAATTACACATTGCGACACTTTTGTTCGCCCAACCATGCGGCAGACTTTCCCGCAGACATAACCGCGAGGCGCAGACTTTCCCGCAGACATACCCGCATCGTTTCCTGCAGACAAACCCGCCCCGCAAAAAAGTTGCCTCCCTAAAACGCTTAGGACATAGTTCAAATGACTGCCAGACGAGAGACGTCCCCGCCTTTCCATCCTTTTGCCACATGTGCGGTTATGGCTGAGTGGTTGAAGGCGCTGACTACAGATGAGTGGTCAGGGTTCATTTCCACCCATGTGCTTATGTCTTATGAGGCTTTATTCATATAATATATGTTATGTGAAGTGTTCTACATGGCACATAATATGTAATATACTAAATTACACAATAAACAAGCATTAAATTATTTTTCGAATTTTTTCTCCCTGCAGACATATCCGCACGGTGCACCGCAGACTTTCCCGCATGTGCGGTCCTGCAAACCCGCACCATGCGGGAAAGTCTGCGGTGCACCGTGCGGGTCAGGTTCAGAGTAGTACAGTGCTGTGCGCCAACACAGTGCCATAGCTGAGCGCAGTTTTCGAAATATTTTCGCTCTCAATTACTAGTGACAATGGGAATGATTTCCAAAATCATTAGAACTATGAACATTCCCAAAGCCAAGCTGATACTAATGAGCTCAAAAACCGCTTTGCACGAACTTGCAATAAGAGAAAAACCACCTCAACAATATGTAAGAGTAGGAGTACGAGCTTTGGGGTAAACACGCGAATAATAAAATAATTGTTGCAAAGAAAGTGGCGAAGTCAGATTTCTGAATACTAGCAATCTAGTTAGTCGAATTCGAAAACATGTTTAAAACGAGGAACCCCGAGGTTCGAAGCAAAATACGACGTAACTAATTGGCAGTCATATGCCATATAGGCGAGAGTTTGAGTTGGGAATCGAATTTTCACTCAGAATAAGGAACTTATTACAAAGTCATAATGGAATTTTCTATCTTACTATGATAACCAAACGACGAGTTTGAGTTGCACGAATAACCTTTTCAATGTTACATATCACAATATTTTATGTGGATACTTTTTGCATGTACAAGCCAGGCACAACTGATTCTGTTTGTTAGGTAAATACAAAACATACCTAACAAACAGAATAAACAAACTTAAAGCGAAATGCTAGCCCCTTTGGAAAATTTGCATATGATAAGCAAATACTATGTATCCTATGCTAATTTTGCGCGATCGTCCACGGCAATCGCGCAAAATTACCATAGGATACATAGGATTTGCTTATCATATGTGCAAATTTTCCAAAGAGGCTGGCATTTCGCTTTAAAGCAGTATTGTACTTACTTTGGGAAATTTGCATATGTTACGATTATCCGGTGTATCCTATGCCAATATTTGGTGCCCGTCAGCTTCCGGCACCAACTTTACATAGGATGCAATACTGCTGAAAAATTAAAAGAAAACAGTGTCAAAAGGAAAACATTCATGCGCGTCTATAATTCTAGCAACAAAATACAATGGTTTCTATCATTAGTAGCCCATTATGTACATCGAGCCATCGAGCTATGACATTATGATCTGGACGTAGAAAACCACATGCTACTGACATGAATGCAGCCAAATCCCGTGCAATAAATCAAAAGAAAATAAAAACAAACAAAAGGAAGGGATATATCAATCGGACCATGCAACAATATACACTTCATGGTCTATTGTTTCAATAAAGCACGAAATGCACGCAAACTGGCTATTTAAAAATGTACATGAACACTACGGGAGACCACCAGCAGATGAATAGAGTTTGGTGATTTGATACTAAAGATATGAAAAGCAATGACTTATCTTTATCTTTATGTTTATTGGATACATATCTCAGAAGTATTATGGTCTATGTTCTATATATATATATATATATATATATATACAGAATTTCTTTCATAGCTTGATAAATTTGACATAGTTACTTGTTTACATGTGAGACAACATGCACGCTAATAATATTTGTTTGTTAGATCAAAACACCACAAACATAAAAAGTATTTCACCATCCAGATACTCAGTGCACAGTCTTACAATTAGGATTTCTTTTCAACGTTTTTCCAGACCCAAGTAAATACCGCGGTCGTCTCGCGCAAAATTTGCGCGCGGTGATCATCCTGCACACAAAGTATTTATATCGTCACTTGCAAAGAAATTGACACAGTAATATTCTTATTACAATCAATTGTTGTGCTCTATTTAGCTACTTCTTTTTGAATAAAAAATAAAAAAATTTACACCCCCCAGGAAAAAAAACTCAAGCACTAATTAGCAAATCTGGTCCATAAGGAAAACATGCAAAAGCTAAACATCCTAGCAGATATAATCATATAATAAATAACACATCTAACGATCACCTTTCAGAAATACAAAAAGAAAGAATAAGAAAAATAAATGAGAACCATTCAAATGTCCATAAAGCCGCGCGAAGCAGTTTCTTCGAATGATTTAAGAGATTTACGGAGGCCGTTTTTTAAAACGTCCGAATGGTTTTGATGGCGCTTTATGCAGGAAAAGTTTAAAATCGGAAAAGTCTAAAATAGAAGAAGAATAAAAAAAAACTGAGCATAGATCAATGAAGTCTTGAATACATTTATGTATGTATAAGAAACAAGGTTGCTAGCTAACGAGCGACCGCAGCGACAAAATCCACTAAAGAAAAACTAAACATATCGATATATGAACACTGGGGTGGTGTTTTAACAATTATTAAAGCGAAATACCGGCCGGTTTTTGAAACACATCGAGCAGACCAGCATTCGTATGCAGCGTATGCAAATGAACATAAATTAGAATAAAAAAATCGAGCTAAATTCGAGCAATTAGCATAAGTACGTAAGAATTCAGTTACCCACGATGCGTTTCAAAAACCGGCCGGTATTGCGCTTTAAAAACAAATATTTAAATCAAAATAAATACATACAAACATAAAGTAAAGGTCAACTATTAAGCTTCACGAGTTATCAACATGACGTGAGATTTAGCAGATTGCTAAGTGCTCACGTACCCAACACAACATTACAAAATTTTATCCAATTGCCGTTTAATTTAATATTTTTCCAGAACTTCGTCAGTTTCACCATAAAACCAAGCATAACTTTACACTTCTGTTTATGAGAAATTCAATAATCGGACAAAAAATAAAATTACCAATAACCTTGTTACGAAACTTACTTCCAATTGCGCTTAGGCATTAGCTCCAAAGCGAAAACCGACGAAACAAAAGATAAATCTCATCCGCCTACCTATCTCAACATCTCATATAAAAAATTGATGAACTCGAGGGCTTCCACCCAACTATGATGGAAAAAAGCTAAAGAAGTTCCGAATCTGATTAAGCAACAGTTCCTACATATCTGGCTTTGAGAGATTTCCAGAACTCTTCAAAACTTTTCAGAAACATGGTGTGCTGTATAGGTGGTGTATGGTAATCACATACAGTAATAATCTAGCACAGTATTACAAAACAATATATAAACGTCACCTTGTAATACGTCTTCCGTCGTGCACCATAAAAGTTCCATTGGTGCAAGATAGTCGCGGGCCCTTTATTTAGAGACCTACAATCAAGATTCACGAAAAAAAAAGCTCCAGGAGAGTGCCAAACGTTCGCCGCTTCACAAGTTGGGCGGCCACTATTTGGCGCACTCTTTTCCTCGTTACCTACCAGTGTTTTCTTTACGTTCAGCACAATTATCAAAAGATTTTACACTTTCACAATATTTATGCGGAAAACAGCAGCAAAACAGCAAAAAACTTTATTAAAGGGAATATGTAGGCACTCAAAATGAGCAAAAAAAAGCGAAACTAGCGTTTCCATACCAGACGTTAATTTAAATAGGCGACTGAATATGTAAATACGAAATTTGAATGCGCTGCATCTTGAATCTTGCTATTTGCCGATTTAAACTGAAATTTATTCAATCAGACCCAAATTTATGCAAGGGTTCCGAATTAGCGTTTACTATGGAAAAGGCGAGCTTTGTAATTGATTTTCTTTTAAGTGGGTAATTGTAGACAACTTTTGTTATTGTTTCCTTAATGGGCAACACGCATTCTATTAATACAGCTTAACTTCAAAAAGGGCCTACATATTCCCTTTAACAAAATACAATGAAGACACAGAAATAGAAACCCAATTCTAAAAGTAAAGCTTGAAACAATAATCCACTACTATGCAAATTATGCTATACTCGCGGACAATATGAGGTGATCAAAAAAAACTTCCAACGTCTGATGGGGTTTCCAAGTATGGTAAAAATTTACCGCATAGTGGAATACACGGGAATATTTTCTAATTTTTCGTATTATATATGCAGGTTTCGTGCAGAAATACGGTAGCATTGACAGAATCTCACCGAATTTTTGGGATACTTGGAAACCCCATAAAGAAAGGAAACATGCAAATCAACACAAAACATGCAAATCAACTAAACAAACAAAAAAATAGAAAGCACTATTACCTGCAAAAAGAACAAATGAATATGAGTACAATATGAAACTTAGGCCGGCGGTCCGACAAAAAAAGGGAAGCGCCCTATACTGGCACTCGTTCCGCACATAAAACACGGGGGGGTGTTCACCCTACGCATGACTATTTTCAGTGCAGCACATCCGAACAAAGTTTTGCTGTTAGTTTAACAATAAGTGAGCGAAATGCTAACAACTATCGAAATCAAAGCATAATAAAAAACGTTATAATAATCATACAACGAAACCACATTACCACACCACCCACCTTCCACCTAAAAGAGCATATAATATTACGGATCTTAAAAAAAACTAGGAAAACAAAAAGGGAAACCCAAACAGCGATAACGATAATATGTCGATAACAGAGTAGCATAGCTTTTAACAAAATGCTTAACCAGAAAAAATAACATAGAGATCTCATGAAATAACAACCGTTCCTACACGTTGTATATACATACAAACATACTAGTCATCAACGAAAACTTTTCATCAAAAAATCTAATCCAAACCAAGGTGACATCACGAGAGCATCCAAAGCAGCAAAGTAGCTTCAAATCTGATGAGTGGCAAGACTCGTCTCCACCTAAAATCATACACGTAATGGCACGCGGACGTATAAAGACGGATATGTTTGAAAAACAGTTTGTACTATAAAGCCTTTCTAACCAAATGAGATTTGAAGTATCGAAAGTAGTGAAAAGGCTGATTTGAATAAAAACCCACTTCAGTTTCATAGACCAAAAGTGCAGTCTCAGGATGGCACGGGAGCGGCGGGACGAGATAGAACGGCAGGGCAACGTGCTGAAAAAGAATCAGCCACATGTTTAAAGCAAAATAACGGCCGGTTTTTTGAAACGCATCTCAAGTACTTGCATTCCTATGCATTTATGCAAAGTGGGGTCTAGTTTTTATTCCAATTTTTGCTCATTTGCATGTGCTGCATAAGAAAGCAGGTGTACGCAATGCGTGTGTTTCAAAAACCGGCCGGTATTTCGCTTTAAACAAATACTCCTACCCGGCGAAGCTCCCGCTGTTCTCGCATATGGGAACAGGAACCTCCTGGATTCCAACAGGTGCACTTTATAATTTCTCTTTACGTTTACGTTTACCCACAGACAAAATGTGTGAAAACACCTAACCCCTACCTTTTCCGTGGTCTGCGCCCTCTTCAGTCTCTCTAGTACCCACTGTGGTACCAAACCGTATCCCTGTTTCGTATTCACCGCCACGTGGTCGTTCAAAATATGACGCTCCACATCATTCACATCCATCTCGACCTCTTGCACGGGCAGCAGCACATCAGCGTAGATCTGCGAATGAATGCAAGTGTGGGAATGGGAATAAGAAACAACAGACAGATTAACCGTTCACGAAACTACTGTAATGTGACTCAACTATGTGATTGGTTTTCGTACACCAACTTTAAAAACCTGCACATCAATTCAACTACCGTAATCCAAAAAGGTTCAGTCTAGAAACTTACGACCACTTGATTAGTCTCGAGAATGAAGACTTTCTGCGTGCACTCCTCGTCGATTGTTCGGTTCGACCACTGGAAAAAAAAGGTTAAGGTTAGACCCGTCTTCGCAAGAGATCTGAACTCCGCGCGGGTCCTGTGCCTGAAATACACGATGCGGCCTCGGGCCTGCTGTGGATCCGGCGTGTTCTGTACAATTAAGAGAAATCAATCAGGGCGCTCTATTGCAAATGTAAATACTTCTTCGGTTAGAAGTTTACGGTTACCGATCCATGCATGGAGGCATAATTTGTACCGTGTACCGATTTCCACTCATTTTACAAAACGAACCTTAGCAGCGATGTACGGTACCACATGGTTGGCGCCTTCCTGTTTACAGATCGCCTTTTTCACACGCACACGCACCAGATCGCCCAGCTGTAGCGTATTAAAGGTGAGCCTAAAGATAAAAGCATGAAAGACGAAAGTTGAAACAAGGGGCGTACCCATATAAAAAATAACGATCCATGGCTAAGTTACTAACACAATTTTTGCTAACAAAATAAGTTGGGAAGCACTAGATATGTCGAAAGGAGAGCTAAGTTCCTACCTAGACATATCATACACTAAAACCTTGCCTTTGTTTGTTTTATACCGCCGAATGAACCGTATAACTATCTTAACAATGACGAGCAGATCTAAAACACATAAAATAAGAGTTAAACGGTTCAACCCACATATCCTTCTTTTCCGCCGCCGTTTTGACGTCGGCTTTCATAAGAACCCAACGGGGCACTCCCTCCTCCAGTGCCTGCACAGGATACAGAAGTGCGTAGGAATAGTCGGAAGCGATGTGCGTCACCACACATCGACCCTTGAACATCACGTCGCTCTGCAATGAAACTATGCTATATGTATACACGGAAGCCATATATCAAATAGCTTATGAATAGTCCGTTGGGATACTGTACTCTACTAGGTACACATAGTGAAATGTCTTTAGAAAACGCTCAGTATCGCTCAGCCAAACAATACATGTGGACGTAAGTTTCTGGTAAGCAAAAGAAAAAAAACTAGAAATATATAAATTTACCCGTGAATTGACGGAATACAAATCTGCCTTCAATCCAGCCACATATTCGGCAAAGTGCTAAAATAATCGGTGAAAATAGTGGAAAAGAAAACAGAACCGTGCCTATCAATCAACCGACGAAATGTAAAATGTACTGTAACGTTATAAAGTGAAAGTGCACACTTCAGAAACTAATTTCAGTCTGCCACACTACTGACCTACAATGCACGTTTAGCTAAGTCAGATAAAATGACTATTCTCAACAAAAATAACTAGTGATAATACTATTTGTACACGTTACTTTTAGTAGTAATTCAGTAAATTTATGTACTGCCAGCCGCGCGGCGTTCTTCTAAACAGCCCAATGATTAAACATCCTTACAATCTCATAGTTGGCCATTCGATTTCGACTAATGGCAGCATTGTCGTCATAAACTGAATCCTCATCATCCGACGATTCATCGACCACCGTTTTCTGGAAAAGTTCAATATGCAATGTTCCGTTCAATAATCAAAAGATAACCCGAAAAATACCATTATTCATTCGTGGTGCCTAGGTTTATTTATAATCTTGCATTTCAACTTCCACACGCTGTGGAATGTGCCGCATCGCCAATAAGTCTTCAAACATGCAGAACATTTTGTAGACTTGTTACGGAATAGTAAAACTAGGGATATAAGAAGAGTAAAGAATCTTCAAACTTCAAGCTCTGGGTTTCGGCATAAAAATATGTGACGAACCCCCTCCGGAATTAGAAATCGCTCATCCAATGAGACATTTACAATGTTTCACCGTCAAGACCGTGAGACGTATAGCTGCCCACAAAATGTAAATATACTGTAATATACATATAATATCATTGATATAAATAACAGAACACACCTCTGAGCACTGGGATTGTGAATCGGGATCATAGACCTTATTGTATTCGGTGTCAGTGTCTGTCGTCACACTGTTGAAGTCATCTTCAGGCAAATCCCTCTGGAAAGACTGGGAGCAAATGGGGCTTCATATGTCAACGTCATCAAGATCAAGAGTAACGCTCAAAAACAAACAAACAAACAAGTGTAAATGAAGTTAAAGCGAAATACCGGCCGGTTTTTGAAACGCATCGTGGACAGCTGAATTCCTACGTATTTATGCAAAGTTACTCGAATTTAACTCGATTTTTTATCCCAATTTATGTTCATTTGCATACCTGCATAATAATGCTGGTGTACTCGGTGAGTTTCAAAAACCGGCCGGCGGTTCGCTTTAAGAATTAAGAAAAGTTCTCACATCTGAATATCGACCTCCTTCGGGCTCCGTTGATTCCGTGAACGTTGTGTTAGTAGTGACAGTCGACTCGCCGCACTAAAACAAAACAAATAAAAGAAGAAATAAACAAAATGAATATACAACAATTACAACTACATTAGCTAGTTGCCCAGCACGCCATCATACATAGGCTCTGTTGCATAACGTTTTCCGGCAGACCTCCTCAAAAAGCAAGCAGCTCTAAACCTATACTGCCTACATACCTGCGCGAGACCCGGGTTCTCTTGAAGTCTTCCAGCCAACGCCATCTCATACATCTTCTGGTTGTATTCGGCCAGTGCTTGTGACGATCTCGTGTTACGGTATCTGAACAATATCTCTAGAGTGCAAAACCGTAAACTTGCCTTAGAGGGGGGGAGGGATTCAAAACTACACTTCAGACAGACATAGGCACACAGATGAAAACCACGACACGCAGACACACACACAAACACACACACATACACACACAATACCATCCTGCTTCCTCATCCTCTTTAGTGAATACCAAAGCAAAACAGAAAAACACCAGTTCAAAACAGAAATAAAACTCAAACTCACACTGACGGCGGTTTTCCATCATGAAGAGGACCTTCGGCAGGTTTCGGTGGTTTCGAATGGAAAGGCAAGTTTAGTTTAGTGAGAGGCCCGGATAACACCGGCTCCACAGGACCCGGAGCACCCTAAATCACATTTTTTGTTCCGGCTCGTCGTGTAAGGCTGACACGTCTGTCATCGTGACTTAGTCAGCCACCTAGCCAAAATACCACTACTAAATTAACAAATGGGGCACTAAGCCTTTGTTCGATAGATATCACACAAAATGAGGTACCTATAAACTACCGTATAGCACACAGGTTCGGGAGATGGGAGCCGGGAGAACGCGGGAGATTTCGCATTCAGGCTTAGGCCGTTTGTGCCCATATTTTAAAATTTCCCTCTAATTTTATGACTCTACCTCTACCGCAAGTTGCACATAACAACGAACGTCTTCAGACGCGCCAGCGCCATCACTTGGTGACGTCATTACGCTATTCACATTACTACCTAGATCATTATCGATAAATGACTAAATTACTCACAATTGCAGCGTGTGGCGCTTCTCCCATGCAATGTCTCACCATTCGGTAGTTGGGATCTTCAACGACAGTAATCTCTGACGGAGCTTCCTGCAAAACAAAATAAGACAATTTATCTGATTAGGTGTAAATGGGTATGAGTATAAGGAGAAGATCGAACAGTTCGTCCGTCGCTGAGGGCTGAAAATACCTTCAGGCTCAACTGCAACCGAGAGCCAACTCTGAACTCTCACAATTAAGTTGGGAGCCTAAGCCTAAGCCTAGCCTAGCACAAACACGGACTACTATTACAAATTACCTAATCAAATTTACTTATAAAAGGATGCCATTAAACGAATAACAAATTACTAAATTAAATCTATTAACTGGCCTTATCCTCAGGAACAACGATCGTTGTTGGGAGAAGGATAGGAAGTTTGCCTTGAATTCGAGCGACATGTTTTGGTTGTGCATGCTGAAAACAATCCTTTGTACACACAAACGCAAATTTCAAAGCATTTCTTACTTCACCCCAACTATGAGTCCACTCGTTCACGGAAATGATTGACGAGGTCAAGTTCACGAATCAAATTTTATAATGATAAAATAAAAATTATGAATTAGTCGATAAGTCATAGAGTCTTTAGAATCGGTTTAGTGATTCCGACTCCGACACTACATGTCGGTCCTTGGAACGGAACATAATCTTATTATATAAAAAAGTAACTGTAGCGTGCGCTAGCACTCAGGTTACGGAAGTAGAATTCGAATAAATTGTTCCGCTTTGGATATAAAAGCTTGGAGCGAGGTTTTCCAACCGATAGCTGGGTAACTGCTAACTGAGTAGTTGGCAACTGGGTAATATGCACTGCGTGTCAATATTGAATACTTGTACATGTATAAATGTAGTTGGTCAGTAAGCGGGCATGCGCTTCACAAACCACGTAATATACCACTTAAACAAGCAAAAAATCTCACGTAATAGTTAGGTGGTTGGTATCCAGAACGCTGTCTATCCTGCCGGATCCAGTTCGAATCTCCAGAACGTGCACGCTAAACAAACGGTGTCACATTCAACATTAATCGACAATTAAAGTCCAAACAATCATAGCCCATAGTTGTTCCACGGTTCCACTAAAGAAACGAAATTATCAAGACACACGGAGAATTCCGTATTCTGGAAAAAGCGCTATTGTCTCACGTCACCACTGTCAGGACGTATCGGGAATAGTAACGCGATACTGTACCGATACAGAGTAATGTACCAAACAGGTAGAACTACAAAAATACAACCATGACTCATAGAACGGGTAAAAATTTGAACGGCTACGGCTCAATTACAAGAAGACATGTCATCATAAACAATAAAGAAACTCACGTAAGTGCCAATATTCTCCTTTAGTCCAGTCTTGGAGATCATGCAGTGGTACTCGAACGGGGTGGAATCGATCTCTGGCGGGTCGACTACCCACTCCTTTACTCTCACCAGAACCTGCAAGATCAGAGTTACAGTAAGCCCTAGCCCGAAGACGTCGAGCAATTTGTCATCTGGAACTCGTCGCCTACGCTCAGGACCTCTGCGGAGCATGTCATAAGCAAACTTTGAATATGAACCTGAATAAAGGTGCACGCTCTTGAAGCGTAACAGATTTATTTGTTTATTTATAGTAAATCAGCAACAAATAGAGCCATACCAACAACACAACAAACAAAAAAGAAAACAGTTGCCGTTCGTTATGAATGATTTATGGAATAATACACTAATACAATAGCAGTAAGTTGGGTAGATGCACCGCATGAGGCAACCCACCCCTCTGTGTGTAACCCGGTGCCAGGGACAATCAGATTTGGTTGAGTGAAAAATGGGCGCGTGTAGCTCATGCTCAACCGGTGAGTGCTTGTCGAGCAGACAAGTGACGCGGTGTCGAGTCCGCTCCACGCCAAGTTTTTGGCAATAGCCCAGACTGCTGCCTAGGAGTCACAAGGCCACAATAAAGAAGGGCCAAGAGCTAGCCGTTTTTCCCCTGCTGATGTCACGCACAACCTTACATATCCATATACCACAAATGGCATACAACTCGTCTCTCAAACGACCAACCGTAAAGCTCTGGATTCCAACAGCATCTTGCAGTTCGCCCAAGTTCTTTTGGATAGAAGACGGGAAGGAGACGTGCAGTCCAACGCCCAAATTCCTCAATGTTTCGCTCACCAAGATGTAACCTTCAAACTGGAAAGTCTCCTTGGTCTGAAAATGAAAACATTATATTATTTATCTCTCACGTTCTACTCCTTGTTTGTCATACTTTGAGGAAAGACGACTATAACCACCACTGTCGTCGTTAGTCGTTGTTGACATAACACTCAAAGTTGTAAAGACAGAAATACAACTGCAGTCACAGACATTTCTCCTGCTTGCGCCCAAAATTTAAATGAACATAAGAAAGAGCTAAGCCCAAATTTATCGATTATACTAAAAGAATCACCATGATAGTGTGAAAGCTCGGAGGGAAGTCCAGTTTCGGTTGTTGAGGCAAGCTGGGGACGAATTCCTGGAAACAAAGAACCGAACTAAAGAAATCCGTGAAAGAGCCATGGAAGCTTAAACAGGGTTCAAGTTCAATTAGACATAAATCTATTAAATCCTCCCTTCCTTAACTAGACAGCTCTTTATGCCCCAACCCCAAAGGCCAAATTGACCACTCAATTCCCCATGGTGAATTCCCTTTCTCTGCGTCTCTCACATTAGAATGCTATTTTCTGTCTCCAGGGACCATTTCCCCGAGGGAATCGAAGTGGTGAATATGGCCTCGGGATACACTTCGAAAGGGAATACTTACGTAACAATCAATGTATCGCTGACGAAATGAGTATATGGTTTAGATATGGTCCGGGCAGTATATTACCTATCCGTAGAGTAGACATCCTACAGTACAATTTAAATTTTACAATACACAAACGTAAAAATTAAAATTATTGAAATCGCATACCTCAAACCTCATCGACATACGCTCCGAGTTCAATACCGGACGCACATTCATTGCCTAAATAGATCTGGCTTCATTTTACGTGTCTAACCACATATCTAGCAGCCGTATATACACTATACACATTTCAATTTCCAACAAACACATAGCCCGTTAACATGCACATACCGGGTAGTTCACAATACCGACAATGATACAATTTTTGTAAAGATATGTTAAGAACATGGTTAAATGAGTAGACATGCTAAGGACATGGTTAGGAATGGCTCAGACTCAGGTCCATCCCGAACGGTGCCCAGCAAAAAATACAGTATGAATTGGCATGCAAACCATGCTAATTCAAACTGTATTTTTGCTTTCTCCAAGCATTAGAACGTTTCCAAAATGTCCATCCCGGACGATGAATTTGCACAACGCGCCCTAAATGAGTAGATATGTTAAGGACATGGTTAAATTAGGATCGGGCACTTACCTTAATCTTCAGTCCAATATGAAGTGGACCATTATGCGGATCAGCCACCAGATCGCACTTTGCTGCATTGCCGGGTTGCAGTTCAAGCTACAAAAGGGAAGTTCCTATTATGAAAACTGCTCACCTCATCGACTATGTGAAAATAACGTACATTAAGCAGAATAAAACGGAATATGAAAGATTATTATCAAAAAATGGGATTTTATCTAGTGTATTTACAGCTACGGTATATAGTTACGACAGAGTACATAGTTACGACAATTAAGTAAATACGTACATATACATACGTGTCTATTTGCCTAGCGAGAAATCACAAACATCATAATTATATACTTAGAATAGTCTCCGTATCCGTATGCGGATGGTTAAAACCACCACGCTCCCTTGTCAGTTTGCTGATGGTGAGGCGCGGTGTCTTACGGTTTCCTTTAGAGATACGTTAGCTTCTTAACTTTATTTATCTATCATCAGTAAACTATTATTATTATTATTCAGGACGACGCGTTCGGTACGGCTTTTACACGCCGATCTACACCGACAGGCCTCGGGGTACGAACTCTATCCAGTGCAAATGATCCTGCTGACTTTTGTAAGAAGCCACGGAATCAGAAAACTCACAAGAATAGACAGCATATCCGTCATTCTGCCTGAACGCACTTCCTCGTCAAGATCTGTATACACGTGGTTGAGGCTGAAATGTGATACTGATCAGACGCTTAACACCTTATTCGCTTCGAAATGGGAAATCGAAACCGGCTACTTTTGTTCTATGTGACAGTGACAGAAGTAAAAAAAAGTTCAAATCGAAAAAGTCCTAACTGAAACCTTTATATATGCTATAAACTTGGGGTAACGTCAGAAAAAAACGTCCAAATCCAAAAATTCCTTACTAAAACCCTTATATAAGCTATAAACTTAGGATAAATCTCATTCCACAACTTAAACAAATCAAGAAAAAAAACATCGGAATATAAAAAAAACTCACTACACGGAGAAGAAAATAAGGAACTGTTTTCCAGTCGCCGCGTCATTGTGTTCGCGCACGAAGATTAAGTTCACGTCTAAAATAGTACAATAGTAAGATGTGATGAGTTCAACAATTCAACAATTTCTAGCCCTATGCATGTGTATGAGTGTGTTTTCCCCCAATAATTCCTTGATGCTTGATGTTGTAAGCGGATTTTGCCACGGCCACCACTTCGAATACAACGACACATAACAACGAACCAAGGAACCAACAAGAAAAGAACAATGGACAGTTTTTGAACAAGTGAAATTTATATACGACACGACATCAAGCAACGCACCCTTCTCGTAGAAATCAGGATCCGTAGGCGACATCTGAAATATAAAATAATGTGGCAGATTGGATTTTCAAAATACAATTTTCTACTCGATAGTTCCAGCGATATTATATCTATGAGAACTATCCAATACCGTATTCTATACATTAATATGAAAAATAAACATCTTCACACTCGTACCGTACACCCTCACACATGCAATACCATGAAAGTACGTTCTCGAACAAAAGCCACCACAGACAATGTACAAGCACCAAATAAACTAATAAATTCTCCAACTCACGGTCAAAGGAGGTTCAGGCATCCAAGTTGGTTCAGACTTCAAGAAGATGCCCATAACTGGAGGGGGCGTCTGCAAACAGGAACAGTAAAGTAATGCATAAAAGCACACGAAGGAGTCTCTTCTGCTGAACTCCGTATACACTAATTTCTAAACAATATAAGGAAAAATGGGATCACTAAAAGTATGAAAAGGAAAGGTGATATAATGCATCATAGCTTTACAAACGGAGAGACAAACGATGTTATCATAACAAATGTCATCTTAAACGCGCCTTTAACATTCAGCTCATTCAAGCTTCTGTCACTAAGCAAAGCACCAGCGCGCATTTATATGCGTGTGCACCGACCGACTCCATAATATCCTCAATAAAGTTGTTGTCATCCATCGATTTCTTCTGTGTATATGCCTGTACTTTATCACAGACCCAGAACGCATCGTGTGCTGACATTCCCATCCTTTCCTCGTCTGTGGCGCACATAATCGGGCTGAATCGGGTTATTTAGTATCGAACCCGGTTTACTGATGTATACAGTAAAACGCGGGCAATATGACAACGAACCCATTTCACGCCTACTGTGCGACCATCCATAGTATTATGGCTATGAGACAGAATATTATGGCTGTGACACCCTCCCTATATTATGGCTATGACACTCCATATTATGGTTATGACACCCTAGCCTGTGGCAACTAAGAAAGACAGAGCGTACTACTTTATTACGTCACGTATGCTAACCACAAAAGAAAAACGTCTTTAATGCTTCAAACCAGAATTACCAACAGTTTTACCGTAGTTTAGGGCTAAATGTACAGGTGCTCGTAAACGCTGAATATTCACAAAGTAAGAGACACCAAACTGGCTTCCGCCTGGTTTAGACATAGACTAAAATCAAGTAAAAACTAAACAATAATCAACCAACCAGTAAATATGTCCCATGTATAAGATGCCGGGTTTCATTTGTTGACCATCCACCATGGCTGCGCTGTCCAGAAAAGTGACCTGAACGATGTTGAATGTGATAAACATATAAGGAACGAGGATCACAGACAGAACGAGGTGAAACTATTCAATCACGACACTAACCAGGAACATAAGGAAAGGAAGTTCTGGAGTAAACAAACGTCCATGCCGATTGCCGTAGTGAAATACACACCCTTTTTATTTTATATATACTACAATAGATACTACGTCATTGTCAAACAAACCAAAAAATACACACCTTCATACCAAGCGACGACCATCCAGACTTAAAGCACGGCGATTTCGAATTGTACGCAGATTTGCTGGGAATCACACCCACGTAGGCCTAAAGTACCGGAAGCAAATTAAATGTGTCTCAGCAAGTCAACAGCCATCAGAGACACTTCTCCTCTTTATTCTGATGGAAAGGAGACTACGAAAACCTCAATACGCAATCCTCTTGCAGTTGTGTCTCAATTCGACAAACTGATGTATTCCTTTACCAAGATACAACCAGGAAGCTAACAGTGCACGATCGTTCACGCTGCCGCACCACATCAAGTCACCATCACAAGTGCTACGCCCAAGGACCAAAGAGGTAGAGGGTACGGTGGAACGATAGAAACTCAGCTCTGAGAGTGAAAACAGACTTAGGGCGCGTTTAAGATGGCCGAAAGAAAGAAAGAAATGCGTTTTCGGCCGTTCAGGTTGGCCGAAAAGAAAAGTTTTAATACTAAGGGAAAATGAAAAAATACAGTAATTTTTTTCGGGTTTTGTCTGCGTGTCTTGTTTTTGCATTGTCTTTCAAAGGTTTTCTTTTCGTCCAACCTGAACGGCCGAAAACGCATTTTTTCTTTCTTTCGGCCATCTTAAACGCGCCCTTAATTACCGTAGCAATTTTCCAACGATCTCTCGTCTCGACCACCAAGTCAGCGAGGATCATGTTCTGGCCATCTGCAATTTCGACCACGTTTCCAACCTAAACAAATGAAGGAGGAGGGCTTTCGTCAGGAACAATCTCCCGTTTCTTATATCTTCATGCTAATTCATTCACATATCAGATCTCAGCTACAAATGAGTGAACCAATCGAAAAGATCAAAGTCCAACCTTCACAAACCAATCATTATCTTTACTGGAACATACAATGGAACAAACTATTTCAATAAATGATGAAACTACAAACGTACAAACTACATTCAAATAAAAAATGGGAATTACCTTCAGTGCATCTCCACTATTGGGCAAGGTGAGCTTTTCACCGCTTCCAATCAGCACCGCATTTGGCCCATCCACGCCCACCACATAGGCAATCTTGCTCATTGCTGGAAATATACATCAATATGTAATGTAAATATAGACGTCGAGCAATTTGTCATCTCGAGCTCTCAAGATCTCTGCGGAACACGTCATAAGCTAACCTTGTATTATTTGATAGATGCACGCTCCCGAACCGTAACCATTTTAATTTTTAATACGAAGAAAACCAAAAATATGCAATTGTACAGAATATCTCTCGAAAAAGTCCCGCGTTTTTAACAGAATGGAAACAACATAAACAATATCTGCCGTGAATACAATAAACTTTCCGGTCACAGTTGAAAGTTTCACTATAAAAACAGCAAAGCAAACAAACGAATATAACAAGAACACCCAATTTTGTAAACAGAAGAAAGAAGCAAAGCTTGCAATATTTCTGTGTAAACCACTACGGTCTAACCAACCCAACCCCCAACTAATCAACACCGTACTTTCAACGACCGCACCTCTTAAAACTCCAAACAAGTTATTCTCCAAACATATTCAAACTAATTACATGACAACAAACATATTCAAACAAATTACAAGACAACATAAATAACCCAAAAACGATAAATAATGGTGCCTGAAAACACAATCTGCAAGTAAACAATGTTTAAAATAAAATTTATTTGAAATTCGCAACATATAACAAGGGGATAACAACAACTCTCTTTTCAATGGGTCGGGTACTGTACTCTATACTCTACTTTCCCAATATGCGCAAAAACGGCCCCACAAATTTGCATGCTATATTAAACCAACACCAATTCTATAAAAGCTTGCAATCAAGTATATTAACGAAAATTCCAAGCGAGATCCAGTAAACTAACAAGAAAGATAATTCACACCGATTACTTTAATTCAGTTAATAATAATAATATCTCGCAGTCGAGCTATGAAAAACTACAGAGCACTAGAGCACGCATGACTCCGAGGAATTGGGTCCTGTGACGTTTCAACTTTGACTAAATAACTAAAACTTTGACTAAATAACTAGGAATATAATAACATTACGCTTATCACTTCATAAGAGACACCTAACCTGCTTATACGCTAGCGTCCTGAATCAAAGGCATCCTTAAAGGGAGAGGCCCACGAGAAAAAGGTGTCTCTTGGTTTACTTGAACAGAATGTCCGGAATTTCAGAAATATTACTGTGAAAACCGCATTTCTTTACGCCTAGAACTCGCAGAGATATTTCACGGCAAACAGTTCGGCCAGTTACCGTAGCCAGAAAGGTTTAAATACGTTTTTACGGTTTATATCCACCCATCAGCGTTCTTTCCCTACATAATGATTGTTAAACGAATGAAGAACATTCCTACCATTATAATACAGCTTTTTCAATACTTTGATACCCTAAAAGCGCAAAAATTGATTCTGACTACGGTACCTGGCCGAACAGTTTGCCGAGGAATAACTCCACGAGTTCTAGGCCTAAAGAAATGCGATTTTTACAGTAATATTTCTGAAATTCCGGACATTCTTTTCAAATAAATTG
Organism: Pelodera strongyloides; assembly: GCA_036852015.1. Classification (NCBI taxonomy): domain Eukaryota; kingdom Metazoa; phylum Nematoda; class Chromadorea; order Rhabditida; family Rhabditidae; genus Pelodera; species Pelodera strongyloides. The sequence continues at coordinate 135,395 of JAANDG010000005.1, forward strand.
AGGAAACCTTTTTTCTCGTGGGCCTCTCCCTTTAAATGAGCCTTTAGACAATTATTTGACTAACAAAATAACAAAAAGTGGCCAAAACAAGAAAAAAAGACCAGACACATGAACAAATTCTACCCGAAACTGTCAACAACAAATAAAATACAACGATTCGTTATAATTAACCAATTAACTTAATTACTTAATTTATGATAATCGCACAAACCACCCAAAAAGGTGGTTATCCACGGAGCCAAGAACTAACACCAAGAAAAAGATTGCTGAAAATAAGTGAAATCTCCTTTCACACCCATGTAGGGAAGAACGAAAACTTCACCAATGAAAATTCATAAATTCACACGAAAATAACAAATGGATATAAGGCACCAATCCAATCAAAATTCATTATCCTACTAATCAACAATAACAACGCGCAGTTCACATGCCTACATAGGACATCAACCAGTCAGTTCTTAAATAGCAGTTAAGGACCTAGGGACACGTGGCGCAGTGGCCTAAAAGGCAGGGATCAACGCAGCGTGTTCAAGTTGCTGATCGCTAAGGCGGCTAAGGTATCTAAGGTATAACAAGACACTATACCCCATTAGCTTCCGCTTCCGTGGTGAGCTGACGCAGTCGTTCGGAGAGTTTCTCAGCCTTTTTCTTCTCAGCGTCTAGCTGGGCGCGCAACTCCCTAGCCTCGGCTTCACTTGGCACAACGGGCTTTTGATCCATAGGTTCTTCCTGCTCATCACGCTTCTTCTGCTCCTAGAATGTGAGATTGATATGAAGTAAGCGTGTGTATCCATCATGCTAGGGAAAATCGGTATTGGTTGCATGAAAGCTTGACGCGTGTAGCTTCAGCCCTTGTGACATACAAGCGACACGAGATATAACACGGTTCACATTTTTCACAACAGAAAAGATTGACGAAGCCGAGAAGGCGAGAAGGCCAACTATGAATATGAGACACAAGGACAAGTCCCCACCATTTATTAAAATTAAATATGTCAATATGCTCTAACAAATAACCTCCAAACTAACACATACACAAAGTCCAAAAACAGCACACATCGAACTAGTCGACATAACAAACCGCAAATAAAGTGTTACTCTTATGCATAACTCTTGCGAGTTATAAACAAAACAAAAATCCCAACCTGCCGCGACCGTAACCGCAGCTCGTCCCAATCAACACTTCCAGTTAAATGGTGCTTCACCTCTCCTAAAACAATAATTATGTGTTCAACTCAAAACTCCCTGTCCCCTTTCGACTTTTTCTCTAGGACATATTTCTTTATTTTTCTTCGCCCAGAACCAGCCCTGTTTATACCTCTCCTAAAACAATAATTATGTGACCAGTGACGTCATAACTAAAAAACAGACACGAAAATAAAATTCATATGTGCGGAAAGAACAGTCAATCACCAAAAAAAAGATAAATGGCCTGCCACGTCGTTGCCGCGGCTGGCCATTTCCCCACAAAATCATCAAAGCTCGTAACAAACGTCAAGAGGACCACAATGGTAAATCTTATTCATACAAAGCAAGGGACATTTTTCATTATTTGAATGATATGCGCGTTGTGCATGTTAGACAATATAGAAAGTGCACTCAATCAGGAAAACGCACCACAAAAGTAGATGGCGTCGTTGCCGCGGCTGGCCATTTCGCGCGCTCGTTGCGCGTGCGTCATTCCAAACACTCCGCCCGACGAGGGAGAGGGATCCGATTGCGATTCCACCGCCACCACACCCTGCAAAATAGTGGAATATACCCTATTTAGAAAGCCAGCCTGATTTTTAAAGTTTACAGCTTCACCCCAACTATACTTCGAACAAATATTTCGCAACGTGATTCAATGCATCAAATGCTAAACTAAACAAGAAAGAAGGACAAAGGGCGTAATTTTTAGGGTTACGGAACTTGACTGCGGGATTTCGCATTATTTCCATATCTATAGTTACTAATCCTCAATAATTTACGTAAATAAAAATAAACAGTACAGAGGCCTCGCCAACACACAGCGAGCCCTCCCTAGGCGCACGAGTGCTCTGAATCTCTTCTGCTTTCGCACGTTTTAGCTCCCTGGGGAGGCCAGGGAGGGATCCCTACGTGTTGGTGGATACGGCCTCAGTTCACTCACCTCCTGTAAACTCCCGGTGCTGTGGTGGGTGAGATCAATCACCTGTCCACCGACCTCCAGGTATACACGACCCTTTTTCGTCACCCGCAACTTTCCCAGTTTCTTACCCTGAAAAGCATGTTTATGTTTATATTTTGATCAAGCTGTGTGCCTTCAATACACACGCATAGGTCAAGAAACACGCGCAAAAATGGGTTCCACCCCTTCCTCCAGCCGGGGGAACCCCCCTTCCGCCCGCATCGCAGATGGTTATTGTACCCCTGGGGTATCTAAGTCTGCCATTTCACACTCTTTAATTTTGTTTTAAACTGACGATCCCGTGTCTCTCACTAAGCAATGCACTCTTATCTGGAGGAAGGGTACATATACATTTAGTATATCTTGACCTCAGTACACACGGATCCGTAAAACAGTTAAACGGTAGCTGACAACCAAAGTAAAAAACGTTTACGTAAGACTTTAGAGGCCGTATTCACCAACACTCAGGGAGCCCTCCCTAGGCTCACGAGCGCTCTGAATCTCTTCTGCTCTCGCACTCTTCAGCTCCCTGGGGAGGCCATGGAGGGCTCCCTGCGTGTTGGTGAATAGCATAATCTTTTCTGCTGTAGAAGGCAGGTGCACACCCATGTGAGCACCCGACTCAGAACTGCCTTATCATAGTTATCTAATAAACACTCCTCAAAGACATCATCATTCGTCTCATCGTATGTATTACCAATTAACTATACCCGTGGTAGCCGAGCAGTCTCTCGATCCTTGGGCGTGTCATCCTGAGCAGAAGCAGAGTTCGGTAGCGGAGACGACAACCCTGGTTCCTAAAAACAAAACTAGAAAATAAATGGTCAAAATATTCAAAAATACAAAGTATATTAATCAAGTACAAGTACACGAACGCAGGATACGCGATAGTCCCTAATTCATTCAAAAAAATGGATGACCATAATTAAAAGTCAACTGATGCTTGTGACTACCTGTTTCACGGGTAGTTGTCTTTCTATTTCCATGTCATCCTCATCGCGTCCATTCATTGACAAAGTCTCCAGTACTGTGGGTAATTGAAGAATGACAAGCTCCTCGTGATCTTCTAAAAACAACAATTAAATAATAATAAATAAATAAATAGTTTATGCTTCAAGGGCGTGCACCTTTACTCAAGATACAGTATGAATCACAGTAACAGTAGAGAAATGGGTTATGCAGGCAGATCATCATTGGGCAATTAGAGGACGATAAATGATAAACATCATATCATATGACAAACAAACTATTAAAGACAATGACTAGGGAAGTAAAGAAAAGCACCTTTATACAATCTTCGTAAAACGTCTCCAGCCTTCTTCATGCTAGTATATACCGGATCCGAGGTTGCGCTAACGTTTACTGCCATTTTCTTCCTTAAAAAAAGCACATTTATTTAATTAAATAACACCGAGGTGTGCACCAAATAATATGATGAAGAGAAAGCAATGTACACGAATTTGCAATCTTTTCCCGCGGACGCGGCTACGCATTTGCGCGCTGCGCGCCTGAGGACCAGAGTTACTCGACAAAACTGTACGTTGCATATATTTTTCTCATGAATTTTATGTGTGCGTAATAAATTATTATTATAACGAAACCACTTGTACAGTAGTCGATTAGCAATCGGGTAAAAAATGGAAAGGTGTATCATACAAGTGTATATATCTTGGCCTGCTTTACATGGTTTTGCAAATATTTCCCTAAATCTTTTGTCGTATGTTGTTATCAACTAGCTCCACCTACTACACTAACTAAATAACGTAAATTTACCTCTCTAATACGTGTGAAATTAAGCACAATTCAAAACTATGGGCTTGCCAACGGTAGAGTTTTCCTCATGTTTCATATAAATTGCATAAGGGCGGAAACTATGTGCCAGTCAATCCAGATAGTATCACAACTAGGGACTATATTTAACCTGCAAACCATCAACTAATCAAAACAGTTTCTGGGCAAACATAATAATATGGTTTATTTCGTTTGCATTATAACTTACATTTTGAGCTTGTCTTGCTCCATTTCCTGTAGAGCTTCTTCTCTTTCCTCCTCGCCCTCAGAAAGAATCTCGTCTGGAATATAAAGGTTCCAAAGTTTTTAATGCTTCCAATTTTTTTGAACGGATAACGGATGATGTTCCTCGTAATTTGGATGTCCCCCGTGAGATCCAAGTAAAAGTAGTAAAAAAAAGTGGAAGTACAACAAAGACCTATCAAAAGCAGCACATCAAAAAGAAATGAGCACATGCAACAATACCGATTAGATTTCTTACGGCCACTTGTTATCTAATTGCGCGGTTCCCCAACAGCTGTACCACTGTTTTATAATACGGCTACGGACTATGTTATGAGTGTACGACGGCGGGGCACATTTACAGTCTACACGGTACTATGGTAAGTGTTCTCCTAGCCCGTAAACGTAAGTTTTTGAACAAACTCTCCTCATATAAAAAACGGAAAGCGCACCTTTAATGGCATTCGGGAGCAAGTCGATGAATTGAACTTCATCATGTCGTGGAAGCACCACTGGTAAAATTGAACCGCGTTTGTAATCGGACAATATCTAAAACGGTAAATAGAACCAAATATGATCGTTGTGCTAAATAATGCACAGTCAATTATGAAATATTGCGCTTCTAGGAAAAGCTCTTTACACAGCGGAGTATCAGAATATGAATTCATTCAAATGAATTTTCAGTCACACAGCCGCTTTTCATCAGGCTCCCAAATAAGAAATTATACTATGATAGAAAAAAATACTCAAACATACACCATCGCGCACAAGTTCCTGCAATTCCGATGCTTCTTCGGCCTCATCAAATGTCCACACAGCATCGTAACTAAAAGAATGCGAATTATAGCGGGAAATGGATTGTTAATTTGTTATTTACAAATATTTTTATTGAAAAGTTATAAAAGTTTAATTATTATTTCTTCAACTGAATCTTTTAATTGAATCATTATAGGATTATTTTTACGAGAAAAGCGATGCCCCACAATTGAAACTTGGACCTTGGCCCATTGTCATTTAAGTATACTCGGTTGAGGGGCTCCATTTGACTGTGACTCGGCATAATTACTCAATAACTACTGTGCTCACCCTTCAAACTTGGTCTTTGCAGCAGCTGCATCGTCATCCATTCGTTCCCTGCTTTCGGTAGGATCATAACCAAAGGTTACGGCTGAAATAGTAAAAACATTACGATTGTGGGAGAACCACGTGAGATACGCTGGTCGGTAAGCTATGGACTTACGTTTGTCGCAGCTTTTTACAGCTACATTCATCAATCCATAAAAAGATAGTTTTTGTCTAATGTCGGTCGCCATCCATCATTCACATACCCATACACAAGATCATATAATTTACCTGGTTCCTCTCTCCTCTGTTTCTTAGTTTCCAGGTTCGCGAGTCCTTCGGAGAAGATACCCTCCGACTGGATAAGTGCCGGTCGATCTCGCATGCCACCCCGCTGTCCACCACGGGCTCCCCGGCCACCCCTGCCAGCCCCACGTCCACCGCGGCCACCACGTCCCCGATCATTAGTGCTGGAATAACGAAATCGCATACAATCACAAAGATACACTAAACATGTGTGACTACCGAAACAGGAGCGAATTCTCGATTACGTGACATTAACTTCATATTTATATTTATAAGAGCTCTTTATAAGTAAAAAAAACACACAGTGACCGTATCACTGATGTAGATGTAGGATGTAGGTACCTACTTCCGACACTGATGTCTCAATGCCTAGTGTTAAACTGAATACTAGTCTCACCCCTTCGTCTGTTTCGCATCCGGCTTCTCCTCCCTCTTGCCCGCCATCGCCAGATTCGGCATCTTGATCGTGGCGCCAGAAGTACCTCGACCTCGCCCCCGTGACGCCATTTTTATCTAGAAAAAACTGGAATCAATAATCTTGGCAATATGCAAAACAACTAGCATAATCCAATCAAGACAATACGCAAAACACCAAAAAAGCACAAAAGTAGCTCAAAAATGTAAGATACAATATACTTACACTACATCAAAAAAAGTGAATTAAACAAAATAAACAATTCCACAGAAAACAGATATGAAACCCTAATAAAGGGACACAGTGCTGGAAGAAATTCAGAAATTCTACAGAAAAGTTACAAATTTTATTCGCTACGGATTTTGAAAATAGGACTGACAAAGAAATCATAACATTATGAGACCAACCATTCACACGGTAACGAAATCTGTAAAAGAACCTGAAGCTCCAGTAGTTGAAGAAAAGGTTGAACCGGCTAAAGTGTTACGAGATATAAATATAATGCGTTGATAATGCTTACAAAAACAATCGGGTACTATATGTGGGAACCGGGATGCTTCATTACTAACCAACAATAAACAATCAATGTACAACAACTCAACAATACATTAAACAAACCAACAAAATCAACAAATTCTAACTTATGAATCTAATTGTATTCTGAACATTCTGAACTGTCGGAAAAAAATAAGTCTGTAAATACAAAACTAAAGTAAATACTCTGCCGAAAAAAATAAGTCTGCAAATACAAAACTAAAATGATTATGGAATTATGAAAAACCTCAATGAGCTCGACTAAAGTCCTCCACCAATTTCAGTACGGCTTCAGAGTTATCTTCTTCTTGATCTGAAACGAGAGTTAACATTTAGACATCCTACTTTCCTTACTTAATGCTAAAAGAAAAATGGTCATCCATTGGTTCCCTGTCATAAATCTCGTACATGGATGGAGGCTGTTAAGCTGAGCGAATGAAACGTCAGCCGAAGGTTCCAAGGCAAAAAAAGCAAATAATATAATATGAATCGGCGAGGGAATCATGGCCCTAGCCCGAAGACGTCGAGCAATTTGACATCTAAAACTCGTCGCCTAATGCTTAGGACCTCTGCGGAACAAGTCATAAGCACACTTTGAAAATGAAATTTGAACCCTCTTGAATAAAGGTGCACGCTCCTGTGGCGTAAAAGGTTTATTATTATTTAAAATAAAAAGAGAGAGCAACGAGAACATAAGATAACTCACATTCTGTCGGAACTGCCACATCCTTGACGATCCGTTTCGCCGTCTCCCGTGGCATGTCAAGCAGGCCCTCCACGAGATCACCGTCGACGAAACCAAACGCCTGAACACAAGGAGGGATTGAGGGTTTACTCACAAAATCAAACTCCCGAACAAGGTTTTCATAACACTCCTTATAAAACTACTAGCCACGCTCACTTTACTATACTAGTTCCCTCTGGAAATTCATATGAAGCAAAGAAACACTCATGATATATGCTCATATGGCTCCACCTAGGTCAGTTAACTCTTAATCTGTAAGCAGCACACAACGAAGGAAGCCAAAACGCACTGATAAGCACTGCTTCTCCGTGTAGAACTGCCGGTAGGATGAATGTGGTACCCGCATCGCATTGTCCGTATAAGCCGCAACAGCTTTCTCAACGTCACGCGCAACTCTGAAAAAGGGTAATTGAAAAAAGGTTTACACAAACTCGTTATATCAAGCAATACATCGGACTTTCCATTTTCAAGTTTTGACCTGATATGAACCATTTTTTGCTCTGACGTCAACCACAAAAACGACTCACTTATAATATCCCTTGTCCAGCTGAACAACCACACCAAGTGCTCCTTCTACCGTACCAAACAGGATCGGTTTCACATTGGCACAGGGGAAACCGCCCTCGACGTGCTGGGTGACCAGGGAACCGGCACGGAAAACATTGACCGAGTCGCCCAGGTAGTACATACCAGCCTCCTGTAATACAACGTTCAGGATTAAGTAAAAGGGTAGAGATAGACCCATAATAAGAACGTAATTGTACATTGTACTTTACGTGCGTTCCGCGCCTAAGATACCGCACTAAAAGTTGGCCTTTGAAAAATTAATGATTCTCAATTCACTCAATTGGTACAATTACTGGAACAAACTCACGGTCCATATTTGAGACTTAAAAATCCCAAACATACCACCATCTTCTGCCTTTCGTCGGCATTCTGGGCTCCAGTCTCTATCTGGTTCGTGAAGAGATTCAAGTTGCTGTCGGCTCCGAGGAACGTCTCCGAGTCAATCACCTCGATCGCAGTCATCCAATGCGTTTGTGGATCCCTGCAAAAGGATTAATATACGATTCGGATCAAACAGACAAACATGATATAACACAACGTTTTGATTGAACTTCTCAGGGTAAAACCCTCGTATGCGATTTGAGGTCGAAACGGGGTGTCATGTTAGAACATGATGCATTCACTTTTTTCACTTTTTAACACTCTCTTCATTTATATTTATAATTCCTTATATTGATTAATACTCACTTCGCCACCTCTTCAAAAGAGGCCTCCAATTGCTTGTACGTGATCAGTCCCATTGAGCGCATCACATCACCGACGAGCACCACGTCACCCTGCAACGATTATAATCAACGATATGTAGTAGGTAATACAGTAATACCTAACAATACTGAAGTTTCTAGTGAATATAAGTATAGTAGAACCGTAGGCACAACCTTTTTATTCTGCACACACAGCCTTTTTATTCTGTACTTTATTCGCAAATCCCTATTGACGTCCCATATGGAATGTCGGCAACAAGAAGTTTCATTTCGAGCTTAAAGCGAAATGCCAGCTCCTTTGGAAAATTTGCATATGATAAGCAAATCCTATGTATCCTATGCTAATTTTGTACGATTGCCGTGGACGATCGTACAAAATTAGCATAGGATACATAGGATTTGCTTATCATATGCAAATTTTCCAAAGGAGCTGGCATTTCGCTTTAAAAAAGGCACACACGAAATATTATTAGTAATTAGTGTATTGAAAAACTACCTTTGTCTTCAAATATAGTGCACAAATGTATTGGAAGTGAGAACATTCCAATCGCAATTCCTTCTCGGGCGTCCATTCAAACAACCGGACAGAACTGAAAAGGGGATAATCATATAGTACAAAAAAAGACAGTAAGAATAAATACATCAGATTCAGACGTGATAGTAGGTATTTACGCTCGCAAGACCTGAACTACAGAAAAGAATCTCATCTAATAAAGCAACTAAAAAAAAGAAGTCGACAACACATATGCGCTTTATCAAACACTAACGATAAGTTAGTTACGTAATTTATTAGCCCACCTATTCACCGAGACCAAAAGTTTCCCGTGTAATGTTGCAATGGAGAACGCAGCCCCCTTGATCTCTTTCTCGTGGACGAGGGTCATCTTGAGGCGGTCGGTGCCCTGACCAGTACTGAATACCAGCAATCGACCCTGAACAACACAAGTCAGTGTCAGTTGTCGGAATACAATCGAATGACTGAATTTAGAACAAGTCTCGAACATACAATCAGCGACGCGTACGAAACGCACATCACATTAGTAATTAGTACACTGTACTGACTGTATCTGTATAGTAAAACCTCTCACCACTCGACTCTCCGTCTCATCCTCAAAGACAACGGCTGTTCCCACAACGAGGTACTCCTGCGGGTCATCCCCCATCCGAATCGCGTGGATAGAGAGCGCCTCCTCGTGCGGACCGAGCTCGTGCGCGTGCAGACATTCAAAGGTATTCTGGTCCATTAGCACAATTGAATGGATCTAAACGGTACATTCTTGCGGAGAAATTCAGTGCTGCCAAATCAGCATCACAAAGACAGAATAATCCAGTACGAAAAGAACTGTACGCTGAAGAGATACCCACGTGGATGTAATTACAGACGTGAAAACCCCAAGGATACGCTCGACAATATTACCTCGTGTGCCTCGGTTCCCTCCCTTGTCGCGGCTGGATGTGCAGAGCATGAGTTCCTTTTGGCCGATCTCGCCACGCTCATCATCTCCGAATTCTAAAAAAACGAGGTGAAACCACACCACGAGGCCATATTCACCACACCGATTCCCACGGGGAAATATTCCTTGGGGACCACTCTACTAAAGTGAGACACACACAGAAAAAGAGGGGGAATTCTCCACGGGGAATTGACTGTTGAATATGGCCTCTGAAGTAACCAGAAAAACGTATTAATTAAACGAAAAGTGGGGATAGAGTCAAATACACAGACTGCCAACCTTTTCTCTACACGTTAGCACAGCAATGCTTCCATTATCCTTTAGGTGTGCCACCCTCGAGGGACTCTCTCCCAGGGGTACGGTACGGATGTGCAACTTCTGAATATCGTCCACACGACCGATGACCATCGTCTCACTGTCGCACATTACCAAACAATCTCTGCAAACGGAAATGAATGAAAATGGCTGAGGTACGGTAATACAAATACAGTCATCAAATATACCAAGAGATTTTCCTCGTCTTGAACATATCACATATAACCAAATGAACACATATGTTTCTGGAAATAAACTATGCCTACAATACAGTACGACGCAATAGCACGCCTGCCGCCTTGCCTGACTACCCTAGCGGGCTTAAGTCATATAAAACACGCGAAATAAGCAAGCACTAATATGTTACGCAATCGGTTCTTATCTTAATTTATAACAACAATAATAATGAACAAATGAACATAATGAACAAACCATACCTAAAACTATTCGAACTCAACGAACACATGTGGCTCACAACTTTGACGTTCACGTTGGAAAATACCTGAATGGAACACTTTATATATAAGTAAGTCAAGTATGATGATGATGCCTTCACCTAATCTAAACGTCTAGGCACTAGGCCATAGACGAACAACAGTGCAGCAAGCACGCGTTCGACAAGCTAAAGGTTTCTACGACCTTTGAACCTGAAAGCTGAATTGCACACACCGGGAATTAATTCCAAAGCGGCATAAGTTCCGCTCGCATACGTGTTCTGATTATATGCTAAAATGTGGTCTGAATTCATGTTATGGAGATATCCTTGTCGCTGAATCTCCACACTCAATTCTAGTGTATTAGTCAACGAGATAAATTTACCAGTTTGCCGTTGCTCGAGTAGATCACCGCTGGTCGGTCCGAGCACACGAATACATGGTGTGTGGAAGAGGACTGGAATGAGTGCAGTGATAGGGGCATCGTACCCAGAGAAGCACGCTTGCCCTCCGCCAGACCTGCAACATAATTAAGCAATTGCTAAGTATGAAGTACATACATATAATTGAATCCTATAATAAACACATCTGGTATAATACTACTGCTAATTATGTATTATAAAACAACCTCTGTATTAACACATTGCTAAATTACGTACTAAAGCATAACTACAGTAATATCATACGATTGACGGACTGTTTTATTGGGTGAAGTAAAATCACGGATGAATTAGCCATAATTACTATTATGTCGACTGACAAAAACAAAATTGCTCAGTGACACCCAAGGAACATGTACTTCCCAGTCAATTTTCCTAGTAAAACTCCAACAAGTACATAATCAATAGTTATAAAGTAATGAATAGTTCTAAAACAAAAGCCTACCGTCAGAAGTAGCATGGAAATAGTATAGTGTGCCGTCACCAAGTCCGACCAGCATGTACACATTTTCATCAAATTTTCTAAGTAACACTGAACGCGGCAGCGTGGTGCGGGCCATCGGGTCGCTGAAATAAATATTCATTAACTCAGATGACACATTTGATACCCTACTCTGCTGAGGGATTCCAGATTCTGGAGATTCCTACGAATAAACACCACCATACTAATTCCGAAACTCCCAACGCAAAACTAAATCTATCAGGTTCACACTACAAACCCACATTTAAATCGCCTTTCAGAAACATTCGATTGTAGCCACAAAAAAAGATTGAGTCCGTCAAAAAAGAGTCCGTCTTCGCAAGAGATCTGAACTCCGCCGGGGGGGGGGGGGGGGACGTGCCAACCGTTTTCTGGTGCACATGTTTTGGAACAGTAGTATTGCATATATTTTAAAATACTTACGTTCCCAACAGTTCAAGTCCGGTTGCTGTTATAGCGTATAATCGACACTGGTTTTCGAACCACGTGCCCAAACCGAGTAACGTCGATCGGCCGTCCGGAGCTAAAATAGACTCAGTAATCATCATCTTTACGTGCGGTAACCCCAAAGCCGAACAACTCGAAGTCAGGCTATAAATCTATGCGTAAAATTACGCATCAACCATCTCCGGATTGGCTTTGACCATCTCCGGAGGCAAATGCAAATATATAGATTTGGGTGAAACGTATCAGTGGTATTTTACGGTTGGACTCTCAACTAAGCGACCATCATGGAAATTATAGCCTGAAGTAAGATACAAACCGCTTAGATATACGGTAAGATACAAACCACGCTCTACTTGCATTGCACTTCGGAAAACTACGCTACATTTCCCGCCAGCACGATATTCACTCTTGAACAATTCAGCTTCAGCTACAATTAAAAGAAAAAAAAGTAATAAATACTTACAAACTGGAGAAATGTCCAGGCATGAGCAGTCCTTTTCTAGAACCATATCATGAGTGATAGCAATCCCAGAGATGGTTATCTCCAGGATAAAAACACGATCACGCGACGCAATTCCGATCTTTAAAAAATGCTAATTAAGGGGACATAGAGTGGTGCAATAATGGATAACCGCACATCACAATAACCAGACAATGAACAAAATATCAAAACAAGGATAGCACCGATATTCTCTCTCTCATGAAACGAATGCTACGAAGCAGTATATAAAAATGGTAATCTAGTTCGCAATGCATGTGTAGAATAAACCCAGGGACTGCTAGTAGCTCCTAGGACTCCCTGGGTCTATTCAACACATGCACTGCCCGATAGTACAAATCAACAAGTATTTAAATCACCAAGCACCAAAGACAAATCTGAATCACAAACCTGCCCAGATAGCTGATTAACCGAGCAACAGGTGATCTCCTTGGATGGAGTGTCTGGCATCCATATAACAGGTTCACCACCGGAAGCCGGAACAATACGGACTGAGCTTGGAGTCACCTAAAATGCACGGGCACAAATTACACATCAGAGGCCATATTCACTACACCGATTGCCTCGGGGAAACATTCCCTGGGAACAGAAAAACATTCGAATTACCCGAGATACATAAAGAACCCATGGGGAATTGAGTGGTGATGTGGTGAATATGGACTCAGGATCAGTTAATGCAAATTATAAAAACTACAACTACACTGAGAACGGACTGAGTGTAACCAGTTCACCTAAATGTTTCCATGTATACCACTACAAGTGTAAGAATTGCAGTATTGTCAAATGGCTAAATAAAATGGAAAGTTGAGCAGATTGAAACCAAACATGAATAACTGTGTATTCACATATCAAAACAAAGAATTAACATACTTGCAATAAACATCCAACAGACAAGCATCCCGCAAAAAGTGTGCGTTCGCCAGCTTCCAACCCTGAACAGAGAAATTTCTAGTACTTTTTAATTACCCAAGTTTGAGGTATTTATTCCCTTGTCCTGAAGATGCGGAAAGGTGAAACAAAAGTTGACATAAAGATTTGGTTTACATCTGTCCAACCTGTCTTACCGTAATAAGCTCGAAGATTCTACCCATAGCATAAAACACCCCGCCAAATGAGGACGATCACCTCCCGAACAGTAATGTATTGCATGAATTAGTCTAAATCACCTCCCCAAAATTTTGAGATGCGGACCTAATTTCTACCTTTCTATTCTAGTACTTTGCTCGCTCAGATTCTTATATTTGGTTTGAATACTTGTGCAAACCAATAAAAAGAACATCATCAAAGTTTACTTTAAATCGAAACGGTGTGTCATGTTAATTCATGGCTCACTTACCTCTTCATTCTAAATCCTTAGTTCAAAATTTTCCCTTGTATATTCCATATTCCATACAGTTACTTTTCCTATATAGTAAGACATTGTTACTTTTTCTATTACATGTAAACAAATATAAACATACCATTCATTGCATACTCCTCCAAGTCTTCCCCACTAATCTTGAGTATATGGGTTCTATCAGCCAGAGATAACACGAGGAAATCGTCCGAATCGCCGCACGTTCGAAGAGGAAACATTCCTTTCACACCTGAAATGGGAACGGATAAACTGTCGCAAACTTTGAACAGCTCACAATACTCAAACTGTCTAATTAGTTACTTAAATACGGCAATGACAATTATGTGCTTTTCCCAGATAAGCATAATGTTTCGCACAAACACACAAAAGCTAATGGACTTCAGCTAAATACTGCTGCTAGGATGCCAGCCAGAGCCAGGTATACACACTGATTGTGAGAACAAAAAAAATATACGAAAACCAAGACACTGAAAGAAAACAAACCGTGTAAGTCCACACTGGCTAGTTCCTCAATACCAATACCATTGCGTATAACGCGGAGAGATCCGTCCTAAAACGTCAGTACAAATACCGATAGACATGACGCGATCAAACGTTTAAAAACTCGCCCCAAAAGTATTAAAGGCAACTGATAAGTAACGATGCTAAGCGACCCTTCCCTGGCAAGAACCTAAACCTAAATACATCCCCGAATAAAGACTTCATAATGCTTACCTTATAAGCTCCTGAGCAGGTGACGAGCTGAGTTTGGCCATTTTCGTAGTCAATTAGCACCATATCTCTAATGGGAGCCAGGTTTACATAGCTCTCCAACACGCTTACAAATGACCCACTTTCATCCGGTTCTGAAATATAATATGAAGTTTTTTTTAGCGTCAAGATGTTCATCACATTTCCTCGCCTCGCGGACCTGTCACTTTTGTACTCAAACCAAAGCTTCTATTCAAATATACAAAGTTATAAACTGGCACTGGATATGTGAACGCACACCCTAAGCTACGCACATAACTCGGTGAAGATATTATACTTAAAATAAAATAAAAATTAGAAACGCACACCACGTACAGTATCAATTAAAGCAAGGGGGCGCGCCACGTGCCGCTGGTACAAGGCCAACCAGAAACAAAAAGATTGTAAATATGCGAACAGACGAAACAGAACCAAACAATCGAACAAAGCAACGCTTCCAAAAATACCTGTGCTCAAGCGGACTAGCTGTGAATCGCCAAAACGGGACCCGACAAACACACATCCGTTGTCAAGGTACACGAGACATTCAGGGATAGACGATCTGCCCAAACGTTCCACCTTGAGCACAAAACACAATTATTATTATTATTATTACTTAATTATGGCTGTGTCTTTTCATACAGCGCTGTTACATTTTCATTTTCATACACTGTTCATACATGTTACATTTTCAATTTCCATACATGGTCCTTTGTTCACGCATTAATAATTTGGTAACATACTACATTTATGTACATCTCATAGTTTACCTTCTCACAGACAGTCATATCTGGCTTATCAGATTTATCGAACAAATACAGTTCACATATTTACACTTATCAATCCTTTAACAGTCAGATATAAAGTATAAAACTTAACAACCATATCGTCAAACATACCCTCATATCCTTAACTGTGGAGGTGAGCGGATCTGTGTCCAAAAGAAGAAGCACCAGTTCACCGGACAGACCACCAAGCAAGAATCGCTGACCGTCACTGAAAACGAACATATCCCAACTAAATCATTAAACTCAACTTAACACGCTTATCGTTAACTTTAAAGTGTTGTGTCATTCACATTGGCGCCCGCAGTACGCACCAAATGAAGTACTGACGGCTACATGCCGTAAAAGACGCTATGGAGCTTTTTTTTAACCTAGCGACACCAAAAAAACGACGAAAGAAGGCCATAACAATAACTAACGGATCGATCGGACAGTAGCACTGCAACTGCGAATTGTTTGCTTTCGGCGGCGAGATTGTTATGCCGGAATTGTCCTTTCTGAAATAACACTTGTTTCATGTACTTGATTGATGTTGCATCTGATTGATTGTATGTGTGAACAAAGTAGTGATATTTTATATTTTTAAATACCTACGAGAGTTACTAATACACAAATATAAAAAAGGTTGGTTATCAAGTTATCATTTGGTGGTGCAGCAAGTAAAGGTATCCACGTGCATTTCTAACACTTACAAATATGAATATCATCATCTTCTGCTCTATGCCCCAACAAAAAGTCCTCACCTATTGTACATGATCGAATCCTGTCCAATAATGATCACTCCTCCATAAGGTTCGGGTACGGGTATAATCATACGAGCCTGAAAAATACTACGTAGCACACTGCACACTCATCAACATAGGGATAGAGACAAGTCAACGGCAAACAAGCCAATAAACGTATATCAGAGAAATGAAATCAAGGACAAAACAAGACGCAAACAAGGCAAGAATGACCATAAAACCGAGGAAAAAGCACTTCTACATAAACAATTAAACTTCCTCACCTCACTCTCAATACCCTCATGTTGCCCAATTGTTTTCATCTCCTTTTCAGCTAAATTCAATTCAACGGTCTTCAGATGTCGGCCCTGACCATCCTGATAAATGTAGGACAGCAGGATCTCTTCACCTGTAATTGATAGTTATTGTAATGCAGTATAAATGTTTCCTGTTCTTATTGCTGCCTCATTGGAGTTCACAGCGAAAACGAAAACTACCGTTATATTAGAATAAAGGTTAACAAAGACAAACACAGTTGTAACTTGGCAGATAATATAACGATTGAAAAACTAAATAGTGAGAACGCAAACCTGCATTCTTCAAGAACTGCACGTCGATCACGCTGACGTTTTCAAAGCGAACATTGAATGCCTAAAGTTCCGAGATTTAAAGCGAAATACTGGCCGGTTGTTGAAACACATCGAGTACACCAGCATTCTTATGCTGCTTATGCAAATGAACATAAATTAGAACAAAAAATCGAGCAACTTAGCATAAATACGTAAGAATTTAGCTGTCCACGATGTTCAAAAACCGGCCGGTGTTTCGCTTTAAGTAGACTATATGTGACGAAGAAAGAGCCAGCTCACATAATCCGACACAACCATATGCTTACCGAGTATAGAATTCAAGAATTTTGTTCATATTAAAATACACAGTGAAAAAGGAATGATACATTCGGTGGAAACAATAACTTGAGACTATTTTTCTTTACGGGGTTCTTTCTTTCGAAGAAGGTGTTAAATTAGGTTCTTTCTTAACCCGGGAAACCCCCATTAATTTTAATAATAAAACAGAAAAAAAGAACAAACCCGCAATTCCGCACCATCGTCCCATTCAACAATTTTCAGAATGCCATCATAGATACGGAACGCAATCAGCTGAAAGTGAAAGTCACATAATAATGTAATATTAGAGAAGCCACGGCAAAGACATATGCACAGTACGATCGTACGATGTGAAGGGATTCAGGAAGACAAAAAGTTAATAAACTTTCTCCCTCCCTACCAACCAGGGGTACCGAACCACCTCCGGATTGGCTTTGACCACCTCCGGAAGCGATTCTAAATTTATATATTTGGGCGAAACATGCTGTTTTATGAAAGTGGTCTATCACTAAGCTAAGCACACCACCTCCATTTACGCACGGAAATTATACCCTGCTACCAACCACAATTATTACATCGCCTGGATGTTCGATGAATAGATAATGATAAGCACTAACCCCAGAATGGTGCACACAACAAATGAGCCCGGTTTCCGCCGGCCTTCCCACTTTATCCGCAATGTGACCTGCAGCCCGTGTAGCCTAAATGAGGATTTAATCTTTAAAGAACCTCACAAACAAATAAAAAGCTACCAAACCCTTATTTTCCAGGGAAGAAACGCATCTCCGAAATAAACACACACTAACAATAACGATATCAACTGAATGTAACATACAGCTACTGAAACATTATAAAAAGAACACCAACCAGTTTTCCATCTTTCCAAGCCAACACGGCCATGTCGTACTTTTCCGTGACTACGACGATACTATCGCGTGCCTAAAATAAAATTTACATATTTTCCATGAATTCAACTCGGAGTTTTTTATTGCGTGAAATGATAAACATCAGGCGACTGCTTAAAATAAAACGTTGACTGTATATATTAAACACTTCATTATGAAAAGAACAAAAGCTAAATAATACAGTTGGCTAGTCGAAAATGTTCAAAGAAAGTTTGACCCAACTACCCAACAAGATCTTGTTGAATGTGATCGTACAACCCAACCATGAACTTTGAATTTTTTTTGAAAGAACTAATGACATGTCTAAAACACGCACCTCTCCACGTACTCGCATCAGTTGTACTTCGCTGATTTTCCCGAAAATGGCAACCTCTTGGATAGCTCGCAGACCATCCGTTGTCACGAGGTGAATTTCGAGACGGTTAACACGGGCGATAATTAGGTTCAAATCATCGTCATCTAAAAACACGACCTTCTCATAATGCAAACCGAAGACTATGAAGAGAAGATATGAAAATACATCTACGCATGCATACTATGTAACCGACAATAATTCAAGAAAACCCAGTCTTCAATTGAAATAAAAACTGCTCCACTCAGCTCATGCGAACCCTCATTATTTCTGAACCGATAATTATATGTATTACACTACAAACTACAAATAGTTAATTAAATAAACCTGTAAAATTTCCAACAAGTGCGTGTGAAACAACCGTCGGTTTCTTCGCCGTAACAACATAATTGGTCGCCATCTCGGCGACCAAATAATACCTAGAACGGAAATGAAATTAGTTAACAAAAACTTTCCGTTTACAACAACAAAGTATAAAAAAGCGAATAAAAAAGCACGAAAATATAAATAAATACAACGCGTCCAAACGCTCATATAGTGCAAAGAATGTACATGTTTTCTCTTTCGCAAGTTTATTTTTGACTACGAAAAACTAGGAACAACAGAAAACAACAATGCTAGAAAAGAGTCTAACTATCCTAATCGAAATAAACGGCCGTTAAGATATAGCACAAGTCTCGGGTCAAGGCGGAGGCTTGAGGCTTGAGGCAATAACTCATATATAGTAATACCGTAGAATTCATATTTGGTAATATCTCCGCCTACTCAAGTCCCTCAAGAACAGGTTTCCCAAGATTCCCATAATTTACAATTAGTCAATAATAACAATACACAATTATTCATTCGCCACTCGGGCATTATCAGGAGACTCCGACTCTGATGTTTTCTGCGTTTCAGTAGATTTCTTGCTGTGTGGTCGTGATTGGCGTCCTCGCAATAAACGGAGCTAAATTTTTAAATATAGAATTTCAATGCTATTTAGCTATTTTCCACATATATTCATAAGAGAAACAGGTTCACTGGCAAAATCAAACTACCAACCAATGTAGCATCCGCCTCAAGGAGCGTCAAATCCTTTTTCGAACCCAGAAAACGTTCACTCAATTCGTAGTCGTGTAGCCTAAAAACAACAAACAAATTACTTCCCGATGCGAAACGAAAATGCACATCCCATTTACAGTATCTCATAGAATAAAACTAAATAAAAACATGGGAGTAAGAGGACCACGGTGCTTCAATATACAGAATCGCCTTTTCTTTTCTCCACGTCCATGACGGAACCGACAGAAGCCAAAACAGTGGGCGGATCATACATCACAAACTGAGATGACCTTCTTGAACGACTGGCTGACATAAAAGGCGCGTTCGAGATGGGAAAAACGCTACTTTTCCGTGTATAGTATAGAGTGTGTAAAATGAGAGACGCAGACACACGTTTTTCCGTTTTCCGCCCACCTCGAACGCGCCTAAACGTTCATGCGCTCCACGGTAAAAGCAGAAAGCACAAAACCCACCTCAACAAAACTTGTGATCCAACGGCATACTGTTCGGAATTCACCGCAGGCACCTTGCAAACGGTGTTCAATTTTAATCCAACATCGATGTAAACATCATCGCCAACTCTAAAGGCGTGAAAATCTTTCCAGAAGAAGCTAATATCATTTATGCAAAGCCGAGACATCAGGGTGAGATCGCTCAATCAATCAGGTTGATTACTAATAACATACTAACGACTTATACAAGATTAATGATGAAATAATATAGCTGAATAAGAAACGGGTAAATACTAAAACACAGGGAGCTCACATCACGCTCACACCTACCTTAAAAAGGCTACCATAACAACTAAAGCTTCAACAGTTGGCACATATGAACACAATTGTATCTGCTGAAATATATCGAAAAAGTTACCTATGTACAATGTTTCCAACAACGACTCGACCATTAATATCCCCAAGTTGCACCAATTTCGACTGTCTAAAAAGTAACTAGTGTCATTGGAGCTTGGAGCATATAAATCTGAAGAAAAAAAAAAGTAAATTAATTTATGTCATTAAATTAAAATTCGGTTACAAACTGCACTATCATGTCCAAACAATGTATAGCTTTTATCACTCTCCAGCCTCCTCGATCCCGGACGTCTACTCTACGAAACAAGTCATAAGTCATGCTCCATACATGTGTTGATCCACTCTTGAACAAAGAAGCATGTACTTGACGTGACGCGCAAATATTAAACTAGAAGCTCCATTCTAAGTACATACAGAATATCGACCATACCTCAACATTCCCGCAAAAGTGGTCGCTTTGGCTGTGGGTGATGTGGTGGCCACATTGTCCACAAAGTCATCAAGGTCAAAGACCACCTCAGAAGCCGCTGATTCTGTCGTGGTGGATGTGGCACTTGTAGACGAGAATACTACTGGGACACATAACCGATTACACGACAATCTCATCGGAACCGCGATCCGTGCCAAGAACATTCTGAAACGTTGGTAAGCATTTAAGTACGGAACGGGCAGAAACACAGAAATAAACTACATTAAAACCATTTTCGACTGGAATTTTCACCTACGTGAAAATGAAACAAGGTATGAACATAAAAAGTGGAGAATTTTTTTTACGAAAATCAAAAATTTGGCAAACACCGAGGAGAAACTCTACTACAAACAACAAGGGGTCAATTGTACACATGCGTACATACAGATATCAAGTTTGCCAACAACAAGAAAACCAAAATTCAAGCGAAAATACAACGTAATCTTTATTTCATTATCAAAATCAAAACCAGTACCAGCAAATTACAAGTGAAAACAACGGATTGTAATATATGTGAGATCAAATAAATAAAAATTCGGATTCAATTATATTCAATAAACACCGGCAAAAGTACAAACAGATACAGTAAACATTTCGTGGTAAATGACGTAAAGTTGTGCAAATTTACAGTATGATCAAAGATTCAAAAAGGGATAGTACAGAAGTATTCATAATCAAAACTAATACAAT
This sequence comes from Pelodera strongyloides, assembly GCA_036852015.1. Classification (NCBI taxonomy): domain Eukaryota; kingdom Metazoa; phylum Nematoda; class Chromadorea; order Rhabditida; family Rhabditidae; genus Pelodera; species Pelodera strongyloides. The sequence continues at coordinate 156,706 of JAANDG010000005.1, forward strand.
TTAAAGTCGGCTGTAATGGATACATGCGATAGCAAACATGATATGTATTTGTTTTAGCATGAGAAAAAGATTCATTCCATCATTACCCAATTACGCAACAATAGCAAGGGCACATCTTCACAATACATGTAGTTTACAAACAAAGTTTTCACACAAAGTTATATTTCTCTCAACAAATCGTCTGCACAATAGTCTTCGTCTGTGCATCATATGCAAATTGATTATCCTTGAAGATGGTCGATTCGTAGAAAGGTTTCACGTTGTCGATGCGCAGTTGTTGCGCCTGAATAAATCAGAATGTGGATTGAAAAGGGAAGACAGGTAAGCGATTTATAGGCACAACAGTGTCACAACTGCATTACCAAAAAATGTCAAGCACCCTGTGCGTTCGTCTAGTGCTAATAATTATTCTTATGCAAACCTTTTCAATAAACTCTGATTCGGGCACGGCGACCTTGGTAACTTCAACGGCTCCTCCGCTGCGCGCCGTTTCATAGCGAAGTTGGTCCTACAATATGAAAACCTCGACATAACACTCGACAACAAGCTTACTGTAAAACCAACTACAAACTACAAAAACACAGCTACAAAGCAGGAAATGCAAACCACAAACCCTAGTCATTTGCTTGAGGACAAAGAGCAGAAGTTGTGTGGGCGATCTGTTCGCCGAGAGGTTCTTCTGGAAGTTCTTTCTCATCTGCCGCATCACTGAGGCCTTCTGCGTGCTGATGAAACTCTCCAACATGATAGAAGTGGCCGCTTGCACGTCATCATCATTCACATAGGACCTGAACACAACGAATACGTCAAGGCATAAATTTGCAGTAGCATTCCGATACGGTTCATGGTCTATGGGCCAGGGCCACACCGGAGGTGGCTCACGCTCACGGACTATTTTACGCATAGCTATGCCAAAACGAATGAATAATGAATGCATAATAAGAAGGCACATTCTCAGGAGTGTCAGGTGCACACATTATCTCTAGCGTAAAATAAACTTTCAGATTCAGAAAGCTGAGTCCGTTAGGATAGCCGGCACTAACAACAAAACCGCGAGGATATGTTAAAGTGAACAAACCTGAGGTGCAGCTTCGCATGTGCCTCCGATAGTCGGATCATCGACTCCACGTGACGGACGGTGATTGCCACGGAACCAGTTGCCTAAACGACACTGACAAGTTAGATACAAACCTGAGGTCGACAAAACGGAATCAGTGTCGACAAATCTCGCGGGCATAAACCATAGTTACAAGAAAAAGCTAACCTAGTCTCTTGCGATAATCAAATCAAAATAGTGCGCAAATGGTGAAAAGAGAAAAAAGAAGCGAAACACACGCCTAGTTTTCTGTGCTGCGTGTTGAAGGTTAGTACAAGAAGAAACCTACCAAAGACTCTTTTCTGAGCTGGGCGAAAAGTGAGGAAAGCTTCTCCTCTGGCATCCTGTCCAGTTTCGGGTGCACGTTCTCTCTAGCGTACATAATGTACTTCTTCAGCAAATCCTGGGGAATCAATTCAAGACCGGTGGCACGATCGCGGCGCACCTAAATTACCTGCGCTATAATACCGTCAAAATTTCCTAACATACATAATTTGTTGAATTGTTGATGATTTTCAGTACATGAGTACTAGGGATTTCATTCCAAGTATGCTAAAAATTTACCATATCTTGGAACTACACGATTTTTTTAATTTTTCGTATTATATATGCAGGTTTCGTGCAGAAATACGGTAGTATTGACAGAATCACACCGAATTTTTGGGATTGGGAAACCCCATTATGAACACGAACTGTACCGTACTCCTCAAGAAGGAGAACACCATTCAAAAGCTAGAACACCAAACTCCCTTACCTCCTCCTCGTCCTTCTCATTCTCCTCAGTTTTGAAATCGGGATGATGACGAATATGGTTTCCAACCACAAACTGAGCGAGTCTAAAATTAATTTAGTTTAGAAGTTATAAGGTTATAAATGTCTGAATCATACTAACTACGATCACATAAGCAATACTTCACAATAATGTATGCAATTCATCTGTCACGGCAATATTCTCTTGCTTACTGTAAACGCCTTTTGATGCACTCGATCTCCGTCATGCCTTACATCCTGAGTGTTCACCTTTGACACTCGAGACAAGATTACTGACGTTTGCTCTTTCACAATTTCACATGATAACAAGGACCCAAGGAGCGGATACAACTTACAAATGACAATCAGAAGTGAACTTTCGTGGTCTAGGAAAACCAACAAAGGACATTAATAAACACATAATCAGATGTGCAGAAAGTAATATTCTACAAACCTCTCATCTTCAACCGGGTCGACGATATCTCTAACAACACAGAGCACGTCGAAACGGGAAAGGATCGGTTCGGTCAAATCGACATTTTCGGCAAATGTGCGAGAGGGATCGTATCGGCCACCGATCGGGTTCGAAGCGGCAATCACAGTACATCTCGCCTAAACCATGAGAGTCAGAAAAGTTGACAAACGTCATTTACCTGGACAAAAACCAGCGAACACTCGGTATGATTAGCTACATTTACAAAACATTTCAAGTGCGATACGCTAGCAATACGTAAAATCCGACAGAAAAGCGAAACACCTCGTTTCAACATTGTATGCATCTTATCTGTCATAGCAACATTCACTTGTTTGCTACAAACGCCTTTTGGTGCACTGCAACTGCACATACAGTAAAGTTCAATCTCCGTCATGCCTTACATCCTGAGTGTTCGCCTTTGACACTCGAGACAAGATTACTGACGTTTTCATTGTCGACGAGCATCGCATTTCGTACATCAATAGCAAGGATCTTATTCCACACATCTTCCACTAATGGCAGAAAAATTACGCCAGGCAAAAGTCCCGTCCGTGAGAAAATTGAGGCGGTCGTGCCTTCCGAAATGTACACAAGAATGCAATTTGCAATTGCCCCTTGAGCTTGAGGCGTCTTTAGACATAGTTTTACCTTTACGCCCAAAACACACCTGAAGTGACGTCACGATTCCAGCCTTCGAGATGGAAATCGACTGTTGTTCCATGGCCTCGTGGATGGAGGTGCGGTCCTGATCGGACATCTTGTCGAACTCGTCGATCAAGCAGACTCCCTTGTCGGCGAGCACCTGGAACAGACAACATTGTACCAGTTGATTACTCGCAAAATTACTTCAATAATCTTGCTCCTTCGCACGCAGCCAAACCTCCAAACCAACATAATAGTCATTCAAACACAGTTGTTAGAGCTCGTACAACTCTAGACACCAGGAACAAACAAAACATTATCTATACCTAGACCTGCGTAGAAAGAACCTCACCATTGCTCCAGCTTCAAGGGTCCACTCACGTGTGACAGGATGTCTCTGGACGTACGCAGTCAGACCAACGGCAGAAGCACCCTAAACATAATAATTTGAAGATATACAATATACACAGACCAAATCCTTTCGCAGTACTCCATAAAAGAGGTCGAATCGCTACAAATCAAGTAACCAAAGCAGATCAAAGTACCAACTTGTCCGGTGGTGAGAACAGCTCTCGGTGCAATGTGACCAGCATAACGCAGGAACTGAGACTTGGCACAACCAGGGTCACCACACAAAAGCACGTTGATGTCTCCTAAACAAGCAGGCTTTTCAAAGGGGAACACGATATTCACTCGACCAACTGTCCTCAAATATGACTTGGTAGAAACCAATGCGGCTGAGGGTGCTCGTACAAAGACCCAGGATAAGAAAAATGCGCATGTTAACAGTAGCGCCGATTACGTAAAAAAATATTTAGATAATTTCAATAAAGGCAATAATAATAACCTCTGAGTCTGTGCTTCTCTCCTGGATTCTTGGATTCGCCTCTGAAGAGTGCCAGAGCAATGGCCTTCTTCACATCGTCGTGTCCGTAGATTGAAGGCGCCATTGAAGCGAACACTCGCTCCGCAATACGCGAATCTTTGGAAAGTTCGCGAATCGCCTGTAATATGACAAACATCTCAAAATTAGTTACTGAAAAGCATAACTCGAAGAAAAGGCTAAAAATCCCAGCCAATTGTTTTTGCCCAACATTTAGCTCACCATTAACATTTGTAAGGCTTGAGCCTTGAAACAATATACTGGAAAAAAATGTACAGTAGAAAATCAGCAGCAAAACTGTTGCAAATCAAACAAGACCACTTAATCAAACGTCTGACAAAGGTTGGGACCTGCACCCACACTTCTCTACTAAAAACCAGTACAGTACCTTGAGATCCTCATCAGAGAGATTGCTGCTCTCCAACTTGTCCTTGTTATACACATGATTAGCATGAATCAAAGTGTTAAAGACGGGGAATCCTTGTTTGTTGTTCAGTGATCCGTCATAGTTATTCGTGTACACGCCGGTCACTTCCTAGAAATTGGAAAGCCTTATTTACGGAAAAGCCGTAAAGTATCGAGCTATCGGTGGGTCGGTGGGTCCCATACACAATTCAACATTTTTAAATATTGTAACTGGTAACAAAATTCCAGAAAACACACCATATATTAATGCAGAGAGACGAATAAACTAATAGCAAATAAAACACTAAACTCAGTGATGATAAATGTAAGAAGGAGCTAAATGTTTTGGTTACTGTGCAAAACAAAACCAACTCACAATCTCATCTCCGGGCTTGCAGCTGTCGCACAGATCTCCGAGGAGCACCACGTCCTTGCTGCGAGGCAGACGACCGGCAGCAACCTTCAAATACAAAGTGCAATTACGATCGAAGTCGAAGAAAATGACGAAATAAATGCATTTGCTAGCTGTAAACAACTCAATTATCGGAATATCAAAAGCATTTTCCACTTCAATCAAGAAACATGGACCCCACTCTGTGTAAAAAAATGGGTACATTTTTCATTTTTCGCATAAATAAAAAGTACCTTATTCGGGCTTTCCTGGATTGTGATGCGCTGGTAGTTTTGGTAGATTGTCTGAATTGGGAAAACGATGAAATGAAATAAACCCACTTAGATAAAACATGTCATTCCGCAAAAAATCAACAATCGCATTGCTGTTTAATTTATTTTTAATCGTTTAAGCTTCAAGCACTTTATTCAATGCACAAATCTTGAAGACTCTGGCTGGTTCTGCGTAGGTGAGCCCTGAGCACACTACCGACAACACTAGACACCGGTTACCCAACAATTAGACTAGAAAACAACTCACATTCTCTGCATTCAGTTCAAAGGGTCCCTTGCCCTGACAAGAAGGACAAATCGTTGGTTTAACTTCATCGTCTTGTCGCTGGATAAAAGGGCCCAGCAGGTACCCACAGGCACCGCAATCGTATTTGACGACGGAGAGTTGTGGGAGGATACCTAGAGATGGAATACATACGTAAAATATAAACAACTATAGGAGTATTACGACGACACATCACTGCCCACCGCTAATATTTCGGTAAGCTAAACATAAGGATAACACAGGAAGCACATACATTTTGCAAAACAAACAATTTACCAACCAGTAGTGACAGTGACTACGCCGCTCGTCTTAATCAACATATTCAGATGGATTTGCCTCAACATTCGAATATCCTCTTCAATTGGAAGACCCTTGACCCGCACCTAAAAATTAATTTTGAGACAATTTGCACAAAACTACAAAGTACTGTACAAAACATGATGTATTGACAAAATACTATTACGAGCTGCTTGCTGCTTACGACTAACAATAAGATCCTTTTCTACCGGTGTATTGATAAAGTTACAAAATACATGCTATTTCGAGCTACTTAATTGTCAGTGGCATTTGTTCTTCTGATACAATAAATACGACTACGACCAAGAGAAATAAATATTGAAAAGACAAACATTGATCTCTGCGCAAATACGTGAGTAGTATGGGAAAACCGAGATCACAATATCGGTTGCAGCCTTGTCCAGGCGTTCCAGGATCTAAAGGTTACATAAATTATACACACAAAACAATACACAGCAATACAGTATATTGAGAAACTGGTGATTAGATGACAGTAGGCAACGCATAATCTTAGTATATATTATAGATACAATACCCAAAATGCAAAAAGGCTCCACTTTAGAATTCCAGTAAAAGAAAATCACTAAACATTTCATACTTAATTTTTCACAGCAAAGTTTACTTCTCCATTTAAAAATTAACCTGAACGGGTGCCTCTGGGAGGAAGTATGCAATATTCTGCTCTCCCGTTTCTCTCGCCAGGTCTTCGTAGTCAACCTCCAGTGACTCCCTAAAAACTTTCATAATAGAATCGATATATAAGATAATATAACTTAATCCATGCTTGAAATTTACAACTGTTTTACCACACAACATACCGACAACTCGCGTACACCAGTGCCCTCTGCCTCTCTAGCACCTTGACCTTATGGTAACGAAAAAGTCCAGAGATAATAACAATTTTACAATTGTAATAACTTACCTGTTCTCTGCCGCCATTTGCTTGATCGCCTCCATATACTTGAGCTTCTTCGTTTCTGGATCTTTGAATGCGCGCAGGAAATTCTTGAAACTAAACAAAAAAAAAACAATGGAAAATCGCTGCTCGGTGCATACCAGGTATTATATGGGGACATGGAAGAAACTATACAAACAAAAACAGTGGATGCATCCCAAATTCCCAAAATACATCTCATGGCACGGGCAGGAAAAGAGGGAAAAAGCCATTTCGTAAGCGTAAGTACTTAATTACATGCTATATTAGGCAGCTAACATTAATATCCAGTTGCCTTGTTGTTTTAAATTTCTCACTTGATTTTTGGGAACAAAAGTCAATCTCTTGTATGTCCTACCGTCTCTCAATCTCCCTTCCGACGGCCTCGTCCGACACGTGATCCCTAGTCGAACGTCCTCTCATATTCTCGAGAATATCCACCGGAATATCATCGTCGACCATTTCAATGTCTTCACCTGCATCGTCCCTTTGGGTAGGACGGCGCCTTCCGCGTCTATCATCTTCTTCCTACAGGTCAATAATTTGAACACAGAAAAGGGACTAAAAGCAGCCAATAGCATTCGCAACATTTAGGAAACAGCAGCGCGGCTCCCAAGCAGAAGTTCCCAAGGTTTGTGCAAGTATTCATTTAGGATGATGATGCTTATATGACAGGACGGGGGAATTTTCACGTAATTACAAACATTGAATAACATTCGGTAGGCACATAAATAAATAAACACGCTCTTTAGGTACACAAGACTGTTGGGATGGAGTCTGAATGATGTGTGAAATATTTCATTTTAAGAATTGAAGTTCACACAGATTTTTCACAACCAAAACTAATAACTAAAAAATATTCGTACGTCATCTTTAGAATAGAACAAATCCTCGTCCACCAATCCATCGCGTGCATTCATTTCAGCCTCAGCGCGCCTAAAACAGTAATATATAAGGGAGCACACCTAAATTACGAATTATATGGGTTTCCTTAGATTAAGTTTATATGCATTTGCGATAGCTTTTCGGGCTCCTACCGAACAGTACGGCCTCTTTGGAGCGAGTCCCTCCCGGATTTAGAAAAAAATAGTTGCAACGTTTCTTCGTGTTTAAACAACTAATTCAACGTCTAAGGGAGTATTTACTGAATGAAACAAAGGTGGGAAACGATTGTCGCGACTTAGAGGGAATAAAAATAAATCATAATATAAAACAGAAAGAGGGAAACCCACCTTCTCGCATCGTCGTCGTCTTCTGCATCAATATCAGAAGCATCATCGAGTCCAGATTCCGAGAGACGGTCCAGTTCAGGTTGTTCGCGATAGTCTCTGAAGTTCACTAGTTTTTTATTCACAACATAAATAAATTAATTTTTCATAACAATTAGCAAGTAAACAATCCCCAACTCCAAGAATCCAATATTTCCTAATTATGAAAAAACGTGCATTTCAAGAGAATCGGATCAAAGTATTTAAAAGATTTCAAACAATGCTAACTCAAATACTGGCACTCATAGAAGAAAAAAATTAAACACACATGAAGTGGAAACCCTTTTCCGTTTCCTAGTAGGCCATTTCATCCCTATACTTTATATTTCTTCTCAGAATGTCTTGGCAGGTAGAATGTACATCATAATGCCAATTTCTAGGTTTTTGTCTTTAAAATCCATCCACCTAACCTTTCCATATTATCCCCAAATAGATCTTCTCCTTCTTCCTCCTCCTCTTCTGGCTCTTCATCGCCGAACAAATCCTCAGCGTCATCATTGCCTTGGGCTCCTTGACGGTTGCTGCTATCTGAAAAAGGCGATGATACATTTCTGAAAAAGGCATTGACAACCTAGCCGTGGCACAGACAAAAGGGGGTGGATCCAGCCTCCTAATCCTAAACATCAACCAAGGGCTCGGACAAGGCCCACTCCATTGGTTTATTGACTTATTTAACTAACCGAGAAGATCTTCTGAAGGGTCATCACGGCGGGAAGACATTGTTTATCTGAAATATTAACGTAAAACATAATAATCATTGCCGCAACTGGAAGACCGCCAAAGAAAATGTTCATAGGATTGGAACGGTTTCTCTAGTGAGAAAGGGTAGAAGGACACATTTATGTGAATTTGGTAGTCACATCTCATACGATACCATAAACGAAGAAAATAAGATAAAGGGCGCGTTTAAGATGGGCGAAAGAAAGAAAAAAATAGGTTTTCGGCCGTTCAGGTTGGCCGAAAAGAAAACTTTTGAAAGACAATGCAAAAACAAGAGACGCAGACAAAACCCGAAAAAAATTACTGTATTTTTTCATTTTCCCTTAGTATTAAAAGTTTCTTTTCGGCCAACCTGAACGGCCGAAAACGCATTTTTTTCTTTCTTTCGCCCATCTTAAACGCGCCCAAAACAAAGTTTTTGGAAAAGATTTTGGAATTTTTGAAAAATGTTATGTTTTTATTGTTTAAATATTTATATCTCGCGCCAAATATTCGCGCAATCGCAACGCAAGACGCAGCTGGTAAAATACGGTAACCATACCAAATCACGCATCGCTCAAAAAACCACACCTAGCAACTCAGGGCGCGTTCGGGATTGCGAAAAGAAAGAAAAGAAATCAAAAAAGTAGTTCGGGATGGCCGGTCGGAAATGTAAATCTTTTCCACAGTACACATAGCTCGTGGGCACAGAGGCATTCAAATTGTCTCCAAATAGTTCTGCATATCTAAATATAAGTGGTCTCTGTGCCCACGGGCTATATGTACTGTGGAAAAGATTTACATTTCCGACCGGCCATCCCGAACTACTTTTTTGATTTCTTTTCTTTCTTTTCGCAATCCCGAACGCGCCCTTATATCGCGAGCTAACATAAAGATATCAAATTCTCACAAAATAAGAAATTTATATTCCCATGTCGACATGTTAACTGATAAATATATCACATTAAAATACTATTTTAATAAATTTATCGCCACCAACATTATTCTGAAAACTGTAAGTAGGACTATGATTCATAGCGCGGGTCGCGACATAAATAAAAGCCTATACGACGGTACACTGCAATGAGCAATAAAATATGAACTTTTCAGTTCCAAGCATCACAATTAGCTGTCCAATCTTCTTTATTACTAGTCTGTTCCTTATTCGAGTGCAGAGCTGTTCGCCTACATAAAGCCAAACCTCTAACTTATGAAATATCATGTGAACTTATAGATTTTAATGCGAGAAAAGTCACTTTCGTAGATAAATTTGAAAACATGCCCCGAAAGATCTACGTCCCCTTTCTTTTCTGAATTGGGAATTATTATCTTTAAACGTAGATATATATTATATTTATGTCAAATTATCCGTAGCACGTAGCACATCTATACAAAAAACCATACCAACAGTAAAATTATGTGAAATTATCACAAACTTACAACCACATTCATCACAGTACTTATTACTTATGCTTATCTGTTCACATATTTAGGCTACAAATATATTATTAGTTGCACATACTATATAAAAAGTGTGGGTAAAAGGCCATTATTATTGTTATTTGGATATGCCACAATCTAAAAAATGTGTGAGTACAGTACAAGGTCATAATCATAGTAATACGGATATGTGATATGTCACACTCAACTGACTTATCAAAAAGATCAATTATATATAAAAATAAATACATGACAAAATTAATGCTAGTATGCTAATTCTATAAAGAATATTTATATTTTTACGATACTATAAACTATAATGAACCTTTATGGGGTTTCCAAGTATGCGGGCAAATTTACCGTGTTTTACGACTTCGCGAGACCCATGTATTAATTTCTCATGTCAAATATTCAATTCAGGGAAAATACGGTAAATTTGTCTATACTCGGAAGGGAACGCATAGTTATTTTTGGCATACATGGAAACCCCATTATATTTTTATTAGAATCTCACTGGGATAAACTTATACTAGAATGTCGTGATCAATCTGGTACAATAACATACAACATACCGTAATACTTATATTTACAATTCACGATAAAGGAGTCACACGTCAAGGCCTGTAGTTTAAAGCCGTATTGTGCCTACTTTGATAAATTTGCACAATTGATAGGAATATCCTATGTAGCCAAGTTAATTTGGCGGCGGAAGCTTCGGAAGGGCACCAACAAATTGCGTAGGACACATAGGAAATTCGTACCATACTCAAAATTCGTACCACAGTAGGTACAATACGGCTTTAAGATCGCCCTAACTTCCTAACTTGATAACTGATTAGACGAAAACATTGGATAAGACATAAGTTCATACGCTTTCGGTAGCTTTAGACTCCCATGCTATGACTAACGGAAAACCATAGGCTATGCTTTCATATTGTAGTTGGTATACACTGGACAGAACTGCCCTTACTCTTACAGATCGCTAGTTATTTGGACGACAAACTTGATGACAACTTCTTCACGATGACGACCAACTGACTTCGAACCTGAAAACAATGAACCTTTTTTCGGTAGAACTGTATCTCATCAGGTTGTTTTGTTCTCCAAAACAGGGTGGCCTTTGTTCCCCAAAACAGCGTGGCCTTTGTTCCCCAAAACAGCGCGGCCTTTGTTCCCCAAAACAGCGTGGCAAGATAAATTTCAGTTGAACTAGATCTCATCACGCCTGATAAACACCAGCCGGTGTCGCTTTGGTCCAAGCATGAAACTCCACACTACAGTGAGAAACACTGCTGACCACTCATTAGGTGTAGGTGTTTTCTTATCGGTCCTTTGTGCTTCGTTCCTTCACTAATCAACGATTCCAGTGCTACGGTCACTTCATCTATAATAAGTGTCTATTATAATCAAAAGCTCGCATCACCGCGACTGGCAATATTCACTTTATAAATGGCACAATACTGTAAATGTACAGAATGTGAGGCGCCCGTCCGGCAAGCTTTCGGCACCAAATTTGCATAGTATACATAGGGTATGCGTAGCATACGCAAATTTCCCAAAGTAGGCACAAAAATGTACCTCAATACAACAATCCGAAAAGTTGTTTAAAAACATACCAAATAACAAAACATCGGGTGAAAAGGTCCTTTTTGAGAAAAGACCGAGTCGGAAGAAACCATCTGTAGAAACAATTGGGAATTGAGTGATCACCTAAATAATAGCTGTGATGGGAGTACAATAAAATGCCCAATAAAATACGATCAACTATAAAAACGTGTGATTCAAGGACGAAAAAATATAGGGAAGTTAATGCACTACAATACTTCAACCTCCACTGATATATTAGCGGTGTGACATACATTACACGACTGCTGCAGACAAATCTACGGTGATGCGTTCTCTCTAGCGTTGTTAATCAAATGTTTACAAAATGTGAACAACAACCGTTCCGGTACGCAATTCATAATTTTGTGTCCCTAGCTAAACCTCCTCAAGTAACTCAGCTACCTTCAAATCGGCTATCTGACTAGCTTCAAACTCAGAAGTTTCCAATGCATCGTTCAATCCAAAGCGACACACAATCTAAAAAACGACCAAATTAATAGAGACAGTGATTCTGAACAAATTTCTCAACTCGACCATCTCAGTTATATTTAATGAACGCTCGGAACCGGACTCTAAAACAAACTGATATCTTACGGGTGTCTCGTTAAAAACTCTCGGGTCCACATTGTTCACTGACATTATTTCAACAAGTAACCGTCCAGAAGGATTTTCCAAAAGTGGAACTGTACGCTTCTGAAAAATGCCAATTTTATGCAATAATCGCCCTTTCGCCACAGCGCCAATTCGTCGCAGCCATATTGCCGCACAGGCGCCAATTCCTCGCGGAGACATCGCGGCACAAAATCGCCCTTTCGCCACAGCGCCAATTCGCCGCAGCTATATTGCCGCACGGGCGCCAATTCCACGCGGAGACATCGCGGCACAAGCGCCGTTTCATATTATTTCATCACATACCTGTTCTGCAATGGTGGCCGCGCACTCGTCAATCGTCTGTTCAATCTTGCGCATCCAAGTTTGTCGACTGATTTGTGTCGGAGCACGCAGATAGACTACCGTATCACCTAGAATCCATGGACATCAAAAAAATCATTTTTATCCAGAGGCCTTATTCAACAATACGAAGGGAGCCCTCCCTGGCTTCCCCAGGGAGCTAAAGGGTGCGTAGAGAGTGCTGGAGCAGAAGAGATTAAGTTATTTAAGCTGTGAACTATCTATATTTTATGCATAGTTAGACTATGAAAAAATATCCTACGTATTCGATAGGATACGTTTAAAATGAGAAATTAAATGAGAAATCTTGAGAAATGTAGGATAGGATACGTAGGATATTTTATTATTTTCTCTTATTCTGTTCAAATACAATATTAGAGTTTACACCGGCATTGGCGGCATTTCTCAACTTCGCATCCTGCCTGAACCACAACGATCAAGGGTTGTGACACGAAAACACCAGTCATACAAACAAACAAAATATAAATAATGGGGTTTTCAAGTATTCCAAAAATGCGGTGTGATTATGTCAATACTACCGTATGAAACCTGCATATATAATATGAAACACAAAAAAATATCCTCGTGTGGTTCCAAAATACTGTAAATTTTCAGTATACTTGGAAACCCCATTAACTACGAACCATATTTCAAAGAGAATTGCGTCTCTTCGGCATCCTTTGCCACGTGTAGACGGTCGATAGGAATCACATTCCGGTACATTGTCAGAGTAGTTTCAATCGCTTTGCTCATCTTGAACGCCTCAACCTAAGTAGTTTATGATTTGGTAATACTACGGTTTATTGGTTAACAAAAAAAGGCCAACAGGAACCGAACGCGCTATCAGTATGGTATGGGGTACAAATAAGTAAGGATATAGTGAGAGAGAGAGATAGAGAGATACAGAAAGAGATACAGAGAGATACAGAGATAGAGTGGAGAGGGAGAGACACGACAAAAACTGCCTGTTAAGTAACTCACATCTTGAATGGGTTCGTCCGGTGTTGTGAGCAAAAAGAAATCATTAAAGAGTAGTGCGACGAGGAGTCGTCCACTTCTTGCCTTGTACAGTACTCCCGAGTGGATAAAGCGACGATCACCCTGAAATAGGTTACAGGCTCATGTCCACGAAAACAAAACAAAGCTATTCTACATCTTCGGTTGGATCGGATGATTTAAAGCGAAATATCGGCCGGATTTTGAAACACATCGAGAAGCTTAAGCAGCTTATGCAAATAGAATAAAAAATCGAGCGAAATTCGAGCAACTTTCGTTGTCCACGATGCGTTTCAAAAACCGGTCGGGATTTCGCTTTAACATTTAAAATTAACAGAACTTGATGATTAAATGAGAATAAGAAATACGTTATCATGTGCTCATTTTACATAAGGCGATCAAAACATTACCTGAAGTCTCGTCTGCGATGCGAATTCAATGGGTGGTTGTATAGAGTGAACATGTTGTTGACACCAACACAACATTGTCACGTTATCCATCTGAAACGGGCACATCATATATTGTTGATTAACAGAAACTCAGAGTTATCTAATAAGAGCTTGACATCGCGCAAGCACCTACCACAGGAACAAACGCTACATCTATCTACACGATGTAAACACAAAGGAGCGCTACGCAACCTGTCCTTTTTCGTTTTTTTTTAAGCGAAATATAAACCGGTTTTTGAAACGAATCGTGGTCAACTGAATTCTTACGTATTTATGCTAATTTGCTCGAATTTAGCTCGATTTTTTATGCTAATTTATGTTCATTTGCATAAGCTGCATAAGAATGCTGGTCTACCGGCAGGTATTTCTATCCGAATGAGCAAAGAACACGAGAAAACCCACACCTTATCTATTTTCCTATTGATTTCCTCCACGTAACCTTTCACGACGGAGAGTGCCATCTCAAGAGCCGAAAACTCCTCACTATCAGGATCACATTTGAGCATTTTTTCGAAGAGAAGTGGATATCTAAAGAAGGTAACTAAATTAAACTGATAATTCGTGTAGGTATTAAACAGGTGCGCGGGTAGCGTGTGTGGCGAGTAATCATAGGGGAAGTATATCATCGAATGTAGTAAACTCCCGGGCCTCCGGGTCCCTGTAGGCTCCGCCTCCGAGGGGTTTATACTGTTCGTCTGCGCCCCCGCGGAACATCGCGACATCACAGGAAGTACTTTACTGTACATTAGTATGCGATTGTTTGTATAAATTATCATGGTGAAACATTTTGGGTTTACTTGAAAATACGAACAATAGTGTTTGTTCAACAAGTGACAGTAAAGTAACACGAAACCACAACTCCAAAATCTTTGGTAACGTAAATTACTAAGCATGCATACATAACAAAGTAATCTTATTATATAAATAGTATTATATAACAATCCCCACCGTGTAATCCTTCCCAAAGGAAGAAGGAGAAAGTAATTCAGTGTCATTCCACGCGCGTGCTTGCTCATACAACATTGGGAATAGACATGTCGAACGTTGGAATCCTAAATATTGTGTTCATTCATTGATGAAATCCGAGGCTGTGCGGCGCACATAAGGCCTGAAGGGGGAACGGCGGGAACACATTGCACAGAACTCGCACTGTTCCGTAAGTATGTCACCGCGGGCACACTCTCCGCGGACGCAATACGACCGCCGCTTCGCGCGAATATTGTATGTCAGGCGGCTGAATGAAGTTTTGCATCGTCTTTTATTAATACACATGCACACTTCACACCCACCTGCAACATCGTATTCAGGGTTTCTAATGCAGCTTGTTGTTGCGAACAAAAAGTGACGAACTCGTGAAGACCATCGATTTCACAAAGGAACGCCGTACCTAAACAAAAATAACAAAAATGTCTTTCATCATTGAAAAGCATTCCAAATTACCGTATCCACATGTGCAGCGTTCAACATACAGGGAGTCCTCCCAAGGAAGCTCACGGGCGCTCTGAATCTCTTCTGCCCTCGCACGCTCTACCCACTCTTTAGCTCCTTGGGGAGGCCAGGCAGGGCTCCCTGAGTGTTGGTGAATACGGCCTCTGTTCTATCGCGGCACCGAGGATAGTTTTAATAATATCCACCTGGTTTATTTCCTTGCGCTAGTCGATCTCGTATCCTCTTCGACAGCGCAACTAACTGATCCCAATTCAGACACAATGAGTTCATATCCGCCATAGATGCCACCGTCGACAGGTTGTGATGGAAAAGGCGCTTAGCCAACGACAAGTCATCCAGATACCGTTCCTCCGTTTGTAAAAGTTCCTGTACGATCTTGTCATATATAAAGGTTTATTGATAAAAAACGACAAGTACAAAATAAGAAGGTAAACGAGAAAATAAGAACCAAGTCCCAAAGAGTAAAGGGTTCAAGTCCTTCACTACTTACGGGGAACATAAAATTAAATGCCATGACCAGGTTACTGTAGCTAGACGCTAATGCTACTTATGGTTTGTGGCTACTTATCCCTGTTCCCCACGCATGGTTGGTGCGTCAAGGAAGCAATAAAAACTTCTACGGGCCATAGTTTATGGCTACTCATACCCAGCCCCTGACGTCTACGGGCCCAGGCTTGGAAACAGTAGCTAATTACATTTTTGAAAAAAGTGTTCTACGCAATGCCATTCTCGTAATACCAACAAATAAATAAATACCCCTCAAGAATAAACAGCAACCAACCTCGGTCAACTTCGCCATCCTGATAGACTTCGGTGTCACAGTTTGGATAGTTGTCGAAGTCGTGACACCACTAAACACCAACACACAATTACAACAGTGACACGACACGAGGTACACATGCAGACACTTTCAACATTTTTAAAATTAGGTCAGAAAAGCAGCGACGTATTTGAATTGTCTCGAAAAACACAGGTTCCTTGGCGACGAATTCAAAATACAATCAAATCGGATGAACTTATTTTCAGAAATGGCCTATGTAGTTCCCCAGCCAAAGACCAGGACCTAACACTGATAAAACTCCGCGCCATCGCCGCGCACAAAATAAGGGGCCCGTGCGCGGAGCACCCCCTCTGACAGGTGCGGTGGGTGCGCCACGTGTGTTCTATTTCACTTGGCGCACCATTCAGGGAAGGCGTGGCAGGTGCGCAGCAAGTGCACCAGTGGTGCGCCATATGAAGTTAGCGGAACACTGGCGCACCCTATGTTTGTGCGCGGCGATGGCGCACAGTTTCACGTTGTAAAGATCTAACCATAAAGATCCTACGGCACGCTTGAGGCATATTCACAAAACTTATTTCTAATTGCCTAAAAATACAGTATCTTAAGTGCTTAACTTCCGAACAGACCAATCCACAACACATACATATACACCAAAGCCACGACATTCAAAAACCATGAAAAACAAAAATTCCCATATCACAACTATTTATTACTAATAATCACATCTCTTATAAATTATGCAAATGTGTAGATTCGAAAGTTCGGCTCTATTATATCCATCAACACCTACGTAAATAAATAAAAGTAGAAGGACGGGAAGCTTTTCCTTAGGAGATCAAAACTAAAACTGGTGAAATAAAAATCATTTTCTTCACTAAATCTTCCTAGAAAAGCTTCCATACCATTCACTGCATTTAAATGGAAAGTTAAGTGTGTCGCATTAGCTTACTTCATATATTTTGACATGCTCACATGCAAATTTCGGCACTCTCTGAACTGAAGCAACACACTCAACATCCCTTTAAAGCGAAACACAGGCCGGTTTTTGAAACATATCGAGTACACCAGCATTCTTATGCAGCATGCAAATGAACATATATTAAAATAAAAAATCGAGCTAAATTCGAGCAAATTAGAATAAATACGTTGTACACCAAGTGTTTCAAAAACTGGCCGGTATTTCGCTTTAAACAAAAAAAAATCAAACTGGAATGAAAATAATAACACCAGGTTCCTTGTTTCAAGTGCAAAGCAAAGTTTTTTTTGGGCAATCTCATAGAACTACGTATTTTCTTTGGCTTATATTTTCTAAACTAATAAATAATTAAAGAAAAAGAACAAATAATAAATAAATCTATGACAAGCTGAAATCTATATGACTATCGCTATGGTACAGGGCATTCACACCAAAATAATAATAATTTAATTATACAATCTAGGTGACAATAGAAAACTCTAATTGTAAGAAAAGAAAGAGGCCTAGGCCTAGGGTTCAGACTTGGCAGCTTGCCAAAAATAGGTGTCCTTCAGAGTTACTTAACACATCGAAGAATCAAATGGAGGTTTATGAATCATAAACTAAAGAGAACTGAACGTTTGAAAAGTCAAAATCCAAAGGACAAATCAAAATCAGCGATCTTTCAAAGGACAAATCAAAAGTGGAACAGAAAAGCACACAAACTTATTGCATACATACAAACAAATCTCTGAACTGAACTTAAAAACTACTCATTTCGTGGGGAAAGGAAATACACAAACAAAAAAAAACTCTTGGATAGCCAATGGCGTGAAAGTGCAAATAAATCGCATGTGTTTCCTGTGATCAGCTCACAGGTTTCGTTTCTTTTAGCTAAAGAACTCACGGCAAAATATACATATCTTCTTTAAAAAATTTTAAAACCATGAACTGATTTGATCCTAACACTAAGACTGTTTCCGAAGGAGGGTACGGGTACGGCAAAGGAAAAGGTGCTGAGAGGGATTGGTTAGCGGGGGGCACATGATTCTAGCTCCTAGCTCTTCATACAGAGTCACGAGTTCAAATGGTGACGTTAGACAGTCTCTCAGAACCCTGATTATAGTCATCTACCTGAGTGATTCCTCCGGTGTGGCCGCACAAATCTGCACATAGGCACAAGGAAAGAGGCCAGTCACCGATTCGTGGCCCAAACGGTGCCCTGTCCACCATTCACTGTCGTTGTGAGCGGTGACCACTATCTGCAAAGAATAAAGCATGTCTAAGTCCTGTAAATCTACAATGTTTTTATTTGGTACTTTTATTTTAGTAAGAATTGCATTTTTACGTTTTATAGTTACTCACTGTGGTATTGCCTTGCCTTATGCGACACTTTATGTTCCTAATAAATGTTATGTTATGTTATGTTATGTCTAACTGCACTAAAGAGCCACAGCCACGTAAAAGACATGAAATCTTGCTTGTGGTTATAATTCCGAAAAAAGAGGAACGCAGCCGAGCCCTCAGAAAGTTGCTTCAAAACACCCAGCTGATTTGCTCATTCCCAAGGGTAGAATCAAGTCATTGAAGACGTGAGGAAAATACGTAGTTCCTATGCTAAATAACTCGAGATAAAATGTTAAGAAGGTTACTCTACTATTAGAAAATCATAAAAGACGAACGAATTCCAGTTTTCAGTCCCTACCTTCTCTCCAGTTGTGAAGGAAAGTTCGTCATGCTGAGATGCCTCGTAGTCAAACAATGCCACTGCGATCTCACTGTGTGCGGTGGCTGAGGGTGCCACGAGGGAATCTTCCTAAATACAAGACCGACATGGAGTTAGATACTACTGCCGGTACCAGGTACCGCAGTTTCGTTCCACGCAACCACATCATGTATCATGTTCATTTCAACAGTACGCGTTATTCACTGCAAAACAGAAAAACACCGATAAGTTTAGATTTAGCCCAACATACACTCATCAGACATATAGTTAAACATTGTGAGTGTTACTACTCAGCCCGGACAAACGACGATCAAAAGGAAATTGTTTACAACATACTCCATCATCCGTATTTTCCAGAAGACAGAAGACATGCTACACAAGTTAACTACAAACTACAAGCTAATAGTTCCATTCCGATCCCTCCCTCGCAACGTCATAACCACCACTACCCACCTGCACTTGTACATAATTTGCCGGGAACCATCCAATCAGTGTCTGTCCACCTTTCTGCATCTCGCCTTCCCACCAACCCTGCTCGCTGCGAGATCTGCAATAGAAAAGAATATAAGCCTGATTACTTATAATCACAGAAAACACCACACATTCTGCCTGATTTTCTTCATCAAACCTAATGGACTGATCAAAAAGAATTACGCATTATTCAAATACTCCCTCGAGTTCCCTCTAGTTAATCAAGTACGCTATCTATCCCTCTGTAACTATTCAGTTACTCCCTCAATTATTGATTATTCAATCCTCTCTCTCTCTCCCTCCCTCTCCAACATACCTAATCGTCAGCATATCTCCAACACTCAGGTTCAGTTGGTTAGCCGCTGAGGCCGTAAAATCAGCAATTGCACGAGCACGTTGGGCAGCCGCAATGGATCCTGAACAAACATATGTAATTAACAAAGGAAGGTAAAGTGTATAAATTTAAAAGAAGGGCATTATGAGTTATCTCAACATAAATTTCAAACAATTTTAACGACAGCTTGCTCATAAGGAGCCAGGTACGCTGGCTGTGGTACAATAGAATTGTAGAAAAGTACCTCATCACGAAAATGTATTACCAATACGCAACTTTAGGCAAAACGCCAATTTAAAGGGAAATACCGGCCGTTTTTTGAAACACATCGAACAGACTAGCGTTCTCATGCAGCGTATGCAAATGATCAATCATGAATTAGAATAAAAAATCGAGCTACATTCGAGCAAATTAGCATAAGTACGTAATAATTCAGTTGTCCACGATGCGTTTCAAAAACCGGCCGGTATTTCGCTTTAAAAACTAACCCTTGCGCACATCCGCACTCTGCACCATTTTCTCCACATAATTTGCCGGGAAGATGCCTTCTCTTCCATTGCAAGTTCCCTAAATACATACACTAATAATTTACTATGAATAATGAGAAAAGAGATTATAAAATTCGTTATGTTCCAACACGGAATGAAAAATGTGAGCCGTCACAGTAGGATGGTGCAGGTACAGAGCTACTGCTTGAAACGAAATGCTTCTACACATTATACAGCTATCACCTTTCAAAACTTCCTCTCACTAGACATACGCTTACTAGTGGTTCTCTCCATGCGAATTTCCTTTTTTTTTTTAATTCCGAGTGGGTTTCGAACAGGCAATAGTCTGAGACCTTGCACCTGGCATAATAACTAAAACGTCCACATTCACTGACATAATATATTCACATACGGACCGTGAATTCCTCTGACTTGAAGCTACTAATTTCCTCCAAAAACCCACCTTCCACCACTGATCATGTTGCTCGGTGACCAGGATTCGATCTCCAATCTTGAATGGTAGATCCGTTTCTTCTACCGCTTCAAAATCATACAACGCGACGCACCAGTCGCCAGCCGGCGGTGACGAGTTTCCTTGCGGCGACTTCCACGCGGCTGCAATGTGAAAACGTTTAATATTACCGACCGCCTTCTAACTTTTAAATCTTTTATGCTCCAAGGGCGTCCCTTATTCAAGAGTTGTTCAAACAATACAGTGTCTAAGCTTCTGAATGCGTTTTCTGAATGAAAAAGTTTTTAGGAGAATCAACGACGCGTTTTTGCGCTGCTAGCGATCGGCGTGATATCGGGTTACTTATTTACGTAAACTTGAAAAACTGCACATCATCTAAGAGCATTTTATGAAACCATTCCGTAAATAGTACCAACAAAAGCACATGCTGTGCATCGATGATCAAACTACACCACATAAAGAAAACAGTTGTTCAACGGTTAAAGTTTCTGTGAGGGAGCGGAGCAGCTTTGAGGAATAGCCACGGAAAGAAACACTGCTAGTCTAATGGTAAGTAATCCTTGGCTTTACTCTGCTGCCTTGCGAAACACGACGTAAAAAGCAATTGAAGTCATTCAAAAAAACCCAAACCTCCACATCTGATATAACAGCGGGTAAACCAATAAAAAAACTAAAACCAGCAAAAAGGCACATCAAAAGCGTGTGATGACGTCTATGACTCTTCTTCAGCGACTTGCACGAACATAAAAAAAAGCAAAAAAAAAATGCATAGTTTACCTTCAGCTAGACTTCTTTCACTATTCGAAGTGGGCACATCACCGGGTGGTGCATCGTAGAGGGGAGCGTGATGGGCAGCTGAAGTTAAAGGAAAGCCTCGGTGGGAAAGAAAGCAACACAATGTGAAACTAAGGGCCAGCTCCAACACACTCACACACTTCACACAAAGCATGACAGCCCATAGATGTCTATCAAAATTTGTGAGGGAATAGGGAATAACACAAGTCCGCGAACGAAGGTTATTGTTCACAACCACAACCGATTGGGAACCTGAAACACTAAGACAACGAGAGAGAGAGAGAGGCAGATAGATTACTGTAGTTCAACTGAAAAAATTCTGACGCCGCGCGAGTCAATGTTTCAAGGCTTGCATAATAGACCCATAATCGCACCAAAAATGCTGTTTATAAGATTAACTAAACGCGCACTTTCTCTACGAGCATAAGCCTAAAACATAGATGGAATGGAAAACGAAGAAATAACGGTTAATAAATAAACACAAAAAATACCTGTGCTAACGTCTCCCGGAGGACAGTCATACATCGGTGCCGAGTCTAGAAAGACTTATTACATTGAAGATAAATTAAATGTTAGAAGAACTATTTATAATTGTAGACTGACATTTAGAAGGCTGACGCTTAAAAATTATGAAACACACTTCGTCCTTGATAATACATGCGCATATAGGTGAACAGGTATCTCAAATAGAGCTAGTAAAAAGTAGAAGGAAAAACGGAAAGAATTATAAAACAAAACAAAACGATATCCTTACTATTATTTGGTGCCGTAGAAATTGGAACATCTCCAGGAGGCAAATCATAGGTGGGTGCGACTAAAAATCCCATAAATATGCCAAACAAATTAGAAAAACTAAAACGACACTCCACAAATACACACAGTACAGTTGGAAAAAAAAACAATATAAAAAGTTCCCAAAATGTAAAGAGTAGTGGCCAATAAAAGGTTAATAAACAACAAGAACGTACCACTAGACGAAGTCACAGAGCTATTCTGTCTTGGCAGTTCGCCAGCGCTCTCCTGAAAAACAGCAAATAAATTAGCTGTGATAAAAGTCAAAACTGGTAATACCGCTTTGGTAACTCAACTCACTGTGCACGTTAACCAAATTTTCGATGAAACGACAACGGTGTGCTTTACTTTCCCCCATCACCCTTAGCGTATTTTTCGTTCTTCTGGCGCACAGTGAATCACGATGCGCAAATATACAGTGATACGAAGAATTCATGACCAAAATCAATGTCATCCTTACGGTTGATCAATATTTGTGATATGAAATCGTAAATCCCACCTGTGCAACCTTGACGTAGCTCCTTGGAAACCAGCCTACAGAACCGTCCTCCTTTCTGCCTTTCCATTTCATCTCGTGCTGTTCCAATACCTGAAAATATACAGTTCTACACAAGTCGACAAACATCAAAGATAACGATAAACAGGTCAATGAAACAGGTCAACAACTACATAGTCAATATAAAACAAAGTCAATCAGTGACCTGAATGGTATCTCCCTTCGCAAAGGATAAATCACCCTCATTTCTCGCTTTCCACGGGAACTGGGCAGTGCAAGTGCAGATGACAACTTCAGGCGAAGAATGAACGGGGGCGTGGTCTGGAATGCAGAAATTGATAGATTATTCACTTATTAATGTACTACACCCCCCCCCTCCCCGACAATGCGCCCTTCCAAACAATGCATGGTACATAAAATACACAGAAAAGCAGTCACTCAATAGAAGTTTCAAAAACCGGATGTTATACGCTTTGAATCACACTCATACCTTGAGTTACGGCACTTCTCTGCTCTGACTGCTCTTCAACAATCTTTTCAAGTGAAGCGGAGGGAGTGACCTCAGACGCCGACTGGATTGGCTAAAATAAAGTAAAGACATTTATAAAAATAAAGCACGTTTACCTACCTGCTCACAGGTCGGATAATGGCTACTCTCACTATTCAAAATAATACTAATAATAAACGTGTATTGGATAAACGAGTCGTAGGGATCCAATAAACATTTAACTAGTGAGTTGTATAGTAATTTGAACATAAGGGAAATAAGACAATTAAACTTCACGGTGCAATGCCACATCAATAACTGTCAGCACACTACTTCATTTATAATGCGTTATCGCCAATCGCGAGCGTAATCACATCATTACAACTCATACCGCGATGCGAACAATAACTAGGCCATGAAACATAGCTCTTTGCAAATATGTAGTTTCCTGCATAAGCTTTGGCAAACATACAGATTCAAAAAGCTCTCTACGTGTGCAACCAGGAAAGAAATCAACGCACGCTCAAAACATATTATTTCTCGACACAAAACAGTCCTAAAGCGAAATACTGGCCGGTTTTTGAAACACATCGAGTAGACCAGCAGACCAGCATTTTATGCAGCGTATGTAAATGAACATAAATCAGAATCAAACAACGAGCTAAATTCGAGCAAATTAGCATAAATATGTGCGAATTCAGTTCTCCACGAAGCGTTTCAAAAACATAAACGAACCTGTGCAATATTCGTATTGATCGGTGCAATTGGTTCGGCAAACGCAGCGGGGAACCATCCAACCTGAAATTAAAGATACGATACAACAAAAGTTAAAGCTGTATTGTACCCACTTTGGGAAATTTGCATATGATACGCATATCCTAGGTATCCTACGTAAATTTGATGCCGGAAGCTTCGGACGGGCACCACAAATTTGCATAGGATATGCGTATCATAAATTTAAGTAGGTATAATACCACTTTAAGATAGATAACGAAGCTACAGTCGATCGTTAGAGCGGTCACACCTCTCAGAACCAAAATACTTTGCTGTATGTGCTCTGATCTGCTCAGTTTGTGTATGTTCCTCTTCTTCCACATATTATCACATCACTTCTTTTGCGTACATAAGAATAAAGATAATAATAATAAAAAATTCATTTTTTTTCCATTTACAGCATTATCACACTTTATCAACTGAAAGAATCATGCAACTGGAAATAAATTATTATAATATAAAATCGACAATGTTCCTACCTTCTCTCTAATCTGACCAGCCAGCCATCCAGGTTCTGAAGCATGGCCCTCAAACACCAGCAGAATGTCTCCTGAATTGAATTACGACATTTTCGATTCAACTATTCAATAATAGCTCTATCAATAGAATTCGAAAAAAAAACAGTTTCAGATGTCAATTTTAATGGAATTCCGCAACCGCATTGAACCTAAAATTACGAAAAAGAACTCTTCAGCTGTAAACCATCCAAACTAAATACGATTCATTTATTTGTGTAAAAATGCAGCTCAATTAAGAATGAGCCAAATGCAGCTCAATTAAGAATAATGTATTCTTGTTGTACAGATGTTGTGTCCCAAATTAAGAATAAGCTCACCCTCCTGGAAACTGAGCTCGTCTTCGGTCCTCGCTATGAACTCGTATTTGGCGCGGTAACGCGCTGTACCTGCAGTTGAGGCAGTCGGAAGTGGATTCGAACCAGAAGACGAGCCTATAAAAAGCAAGGAATCTGAGAATTAAGAATGAAAAGGTAAAATAAGGGCTCTCCCTTACCTTTACATTTTAGTGTTCCCTTACCTTTAGATTTTAGGTATCTCAGGTAAAAGAAAGGCTCTCCCTTACCTTTACATTTTAGTGTTCCCTTACCGTTACCTTTATATTTTAGTGTTAGGTAATTCGATCAATGGCAAGTAAGGCAAGAAATAATGTGAAGAAAAGATACACCATAAATAGGTAGACAAAAATAAACCTTGTGGAGCCGAGTGCTGTGTTGAATCTTGTCTGGAAAACTGAGCCGCTTCAGCCACAGGTGAGGAGACCTAAACAGGTGCTCCATAACTAACAGTAGGTATGTGTTTGTTTCAGGTGCTCCGAAATGCCGGATCGTGTGCGAGCGGGTATCGAACCCTGATCCCTTAGATTACATATCCACCGTCGTAATACTACGATACTGCGCTCCAAAACTATGTGGTTCGCCTAAGACGTAGAGGGACATTAAACAGAGGATAGCGCGCATTCAAATGGTTTCCTACACAAACTAACCTCCCACGCAGTATTATCCGACATCTACATCTCTTCTAAAAACAATTAAACAAATCACCAAGCCTCAAACATACCTTCTGTGCTGCGGGCTCTGTAAAAGCAGGGACGAAAGCATTGTTCTGTTGCTGCTTTTGAACACTCTCCAGGCGTTGTTTCTCCGCTCTCTCGGCAAGTTTTTGTTGTGCTTGTTGTTGCAGTTGCATGAGCAGCTTCACAGCATCCGTGTAATCATTCCGCACCTTATCTTGTTCAGGACGCACAAGGTCCATCTCCTGCTGCTTCTAAAAGCAATTTTCCAGATATCGGACGGAGAGTCGGACTGTCGGACTTCTTCTCAGCACAATCATTATTGGAGACAGTGATGCAAAACCCACTAGAAGCTACAAACAAAACAAAATGTAGCCAGAGAACGAGAGTTTTTTGTGCTCCCTGTCGTTCGGTTCCGCGAGAGCTCATGGATAAATCTCATATTGCTCACCAGCACTAATCATACAGATACAATACGTAATTGCAATAATCTCAGTTGCTAAACATTCAACTGATTCCTACCTTCTTGACGAGTTCCTTCTGTTTCTGTGTTCTTTCCTTGGCCAGCTCCACTTCCTTTTTCAGTTGTTCTACACGAGCCACGGCAGCTTCCCTTGCCTAATACAAATTTGATATTTAAACAATATTCAGCGAACAAAAAGAGACATAGTAAAGATAAACCGCCCCACTACTTTTGGAAAGTACGAAAAGTTTAAGGCTGCTACAAGTTCAATGGCCTGCAACCTTATGACAAACTGTCGCGTGTCGCGATGAGCATAGAGTATGTTTAAAAAACCACACATATTCGTATTCTTACATTTTCAGTTTGCTCCACTTCGTGCAGTCGCGCAGTAGTCTCCTTGTTCGCACTTTGCAGCTGGAGCACAGCGTGAGCCAACTCCTGACTTTGGACGGACAACTGAAATATACAACTAGTAAGGAGTAAGGACGCCGTTTAGCAGAGCCGAGCTACCGAGCAACGCCCAGCCTTCACCGCGACCGTATCCACCGCCTACCAGTCCTTGTAAGGGCGCATTCGAGTTGGGCAAAATGCATAATTTCGCGAAATATTCTGTTCGAGTTGATAGGGTGAGAGATTGTTGACAAATGAGAGGGCCCAGGAAAAAAATATTTTCAAGACTCTGCGTCTCTCACATGAGCGGGATATTTCGCAGCGCGCTAACACCGGCTAACAGTGAACTCGAACTGATTATTTCGCGAAATTTATGCATTTCGCCCAACTCGAATGCGCCCTCACTTCTATACCATTCCTACAGTTCCCGTCAGCTCAGCGCAGCTGCAACATAGAGCAGTAAATGCCAAAATATCTATATCCGCTGAAACATCATTTAAAATGTGCTAAAAAATTATACCTACCTGCTGCTGTTGCGCTTGAAGTTGCTGCGTTCTCTGCAACTTCTCATCACGACTCGCGCGCATTCCCTCAATTGCCTTGGTAATCTCTTCGATTCGTCCACGAGCCTAGAAATTGACTCACCGTTTAGGGTTCAAATGTTCAAGCGAAATACCGGCCGGTTTTTGAAACGCACAGCGCACACCCGTTTTCTTATGCACCATATGCAAATGATCAAAAATTAGAATAAAAACTAGACCCCAATTAGACCTCATCTTGTATAAATGCATAGGAATGCAAGTACTTGAGATGCGGTTCAAAAAAGGCCGGAATTTCGCTTTAAAGTTCAACAGTTTTCTATGTTCTATCCAAAAGTTATCCTCACGCATCATAGTAACTAGTAACGGGAATCCGCTAAAGGTAAGACTCAACAAACTGCAAAAAGTACAGTAATGTCTGACGCTATGTAGTTTGACTGACGGAACCCTAAAAAACATACACAATTAATCAATAATGAATCCCACCTGCGTAATTTGCTCATTTACATCGGTGGTCTTCTCATCGAGTGCTTGAAGTTGGAAACCAAGGGTCTTCTGTCTTTGTTGCCTTTGCACGGTGGCCTCGGACTGGGCTTGTTTTTGGGCCTACAATGATATGGTACACTATAACAAATACCAATACCACCTATCACATGGTTGTACCACTCCAACTACATTGAAAACAGTAAAACCAAAAAAGATCACAAATACTCGCTCTCTTTTGCAAAGTCTTGTAAACTTGAAGGAAAAGTCTCGCCAAAGAAAAATAAACTTCGTCGTCCACTCATAACTGAAGGTGGTGGGCATTCCCAGAAAAACGCACCTGTAACTCCCGTGCTCTCGCCTTATCTGCTTCAACCTTTCTTTGTTTCTCTTGTTCTCTGCGAATGGCCTCCATCTCGGCTTCTCTCTTTCTCTGCTCCTCCATTCGTTGTTCTTCGAGAAGGCGCTAGATTAGGATTTCGCTAGAACTCCAGTTATAGGACAGACAACAAACACTCGTTTCTTGTAATCCCAAATCACATGCAAGTGAGCTATCAGCCACGCACAAAATATCATTTTTTGTTGTTGTTATTATGCTCAATAACGCATAGCGGATTTGAGTCACTCTGCATCTGCTTCTGCTTCTGCACCATAAGAAGGTTAGGTTAAGGTTAACATACAACACACCCACCATAGAATATTCACTCTGTGACAAACCTGTCTCTCCATCTCCCGTTGTCTCTCCTCTTCTCTCTTTCTCTCCTTCTCCTGGCGTTCACGTTCTTTGCGCTCTGCTTCCTCGCGCTCTCTCCGCTGAATTTCTGCTCTACGCCGTTCTTCCTGGAAAGTTTATTAATCACTCTACATACTACAAGAAAATGCTACAGTACTCATCGACTCATTTCATCTCCAGCTAATCATTAATTTAAGTTAAATAACTAACGCGATCGTCGCGATCTACAGTAAGCGGTAAGCCGTGTGTCAGTTCGTATACCACACCTCATACACAAAGGCTACTGTACTCTAAGGTAATGGAAACACCTGAATAACGCCAACCTCTTCTTGCAATATCTGCCTCCTTCTCTCCAACTCGGCTTGTCCTCTATCAAAATTATCCCTTCTCTTATCTTCAAAGGATTTCGGCGATGTGACTTTTTGCGGTGGAGCAGCACCGGGTTCCTGTTTTAAATAAACATAATCATTATCATCATCATCCCACACATAGACATAAACCATCTAAAGAATGAATGAATAAAGTTTCCAAAACGACAACAAAGACTATGGCAAAGCAGTTAATCATTAAACATAGCAATGGGAACATCAATGCCAATTAAAAATAAGACAACAAATAAAAAGCAATTGGGGGTAAAAAAATAATAAACTCAATAGCAAATGACCTACTTACCACCATTTGTGGGCTAGCCGTCTGCGGCCTGGCCCCACCACACATATCCAAGAGCTCCTGAGGTGTCGCATCGGTCAAGGCAAATCCACTCTACAAAAAAAAAACAATAAACAAATAATAGTATAAAGATATGATTCATAATGTAAAGATATAAAAATGAAATAATATGACAGTATAATAGCAAAATATAAATTGTTCGTATTAAAGTTAGAATGTATATTTAGAATGTAAATGCCGTGTAAAACACGGACATTTTTAGCGCTACGAGTTGGAGAGTGAATCCAAATTTCAATGACAGTTTTTGTGTTTAAGCTAAGACTTTGTCAATTATTAAGTAAGGCAGTTAACAAGGAACAAGAAATTAGCAAAACAAACCTTATGCATATCAATCAAGTGACTGGCAATGCAAAATTCGTCAACGCTCAGGCGTCCGTCCTGAAAATGTAATATGTAATAGTCATGACGTCCCATTATTATCGTAATACAAATATAGAAGCTTCATAAACTGACTATGAAACACACCGAAATAAAACAGTGGTCACATTTCTACAATTCTTATTCTTATTATTGATTAAAGAATATCACCAGTATATGGTGGTCATTTTCTTTAAAACACTCCGTCGGACATCTGAAAAATTGCTTTTAGAAGCAACAGGACTATGCTATGATGGAGTAAAAAGTAAAACCACGGATTATTAATTATTAATAACACAAACCGCACCCGATTCACATCCGACAAGTACCAAATATGAGCTAGCGTAGGCATGGATAGTCCGCTTTGTCCCATTGCGTTGCGAGCAACCTGGCCAGTCAAGAAGCCGACACGTTGCTAAAAACACAATTTAACACAATACAAGTTGTACTTAAAGCGAAATACCGGCCGGTTTTTGAAACGCGTCGTGGGCAACTGCATTATTATGCAGCGTATGCAAATGAACATAAATTAGCATAAAAAATCGAGCGAAATTCGAGCAAATTAGGATAAATACGTAAGAACTCAGTTGTCCGCGATGCGTTTCAAAAACCGGCCGGTATTTCGCTTTAACCCGAAATTGGAATTGGATCTTCATACACATTTAACGAGAAGTGCACTGAGGAATAAAAACCAGACACTTAAAATTTGCAAGTGAATTCATTACGGTACCATAAACATACTTACATTTGTATTCGTTAGGTGCAAGTATAAAAACAAAGCATAATATTAATATCCCCTATTCAACATCGTCTATTTATCCATTACAAAACCTTATCTACTATCTCAGCTAAAAAGAAAGAACCGAAAACTAACCTTATCTAGGTTGTTAAATTGCTGGCAGTAGTGCAACTTCTTTTGCTGTGGAATTGTCCAATTACCGCATGGCCTTCCTGGAAACATTTATTATACTCATGAGTCACGAGGCCATATTCACCATTCAATTCCCCATGGGGAATTCCCCGTCTTTTTCTCCGCGTGTCTCACATTAGAGCGCTATTTTCTGTCCACAGGGAATGTTTCCCCGAAGGAATCGGACTGATGAATATGGCCTATGAAGTAAACAACTTTCTAAAAAAAAGAGTTACTACTACACTCCACCTCGCAAAAAGTTACTCTGTACGTCGTTACGTCCTGTCGTTGTGAGGTTGTCGTTGGAACTCATCTTACCGCACTATGAACACATGCAGTGTTCCCCGACAATGTATTAATAAACTTTAAAACACTACAAACCCTGAGAATACGGTCCTTGAGATGCATTTTCATGCAGAGCCTTCTGAAGTACGGCCGCTGGGGCCGTATTGGCAGAATATGGTGGCATGGGTGGTTGGCTCATTCCCATCAAAGGCGGAGTTCCCATGGCCATCGAAGGAGATGTAGAGTAAGGGACCGACATGGGAACGGATGCGCTCATGTTCTGTTGCATAGAGACCTGATAGGTGGTGTTAATTAGGGACCTGATGTTTCGAGTTTCTTCAGTAATGACGGCGAAAGAAAAGTAAAAGCAGAAGAGACGAGTAATTTTTAGTTCATACCTAGTTGTTCACGAAAAAGTTCACAAAATTTTTTTTACTTAGTTAACGATATACTCATTTGATTGCTTATAACAAATGTTAACGGCAAATGTTTCAAAGAGAAAGTAGCGCACGTGAACGGCTGCTAAAGATAAGGAACTAACAAATCCCGGTGTGCTGTGTCAGATGCTTTTCCAGACAAAAAAATCCTTCAGCTCAAGAAATAATCGTAGAAAACACAATCACTCACTCCCAACATCGAAGGCGGCAGCGTGGATGGGAGCTGCAGTCCCGCAATACAGTTCCTCGTGAGGCGCATGGCAATCGAAAACTCTCTCGGATCCAGTTGACCATCTTTATCAAGGTCAGACAATGCCCAGATCTGGAATATAAGAAGGTTTTTCGTAGCAAACAAATAAGAAGACAAGCAAAACTACACAAACTGAAGACCAAAAACAAACAGGTTTCACTAGGTGCGAAACTTGAGTCACTAGAAAGAAACAATTCTGTCATCTAATCTCCTTCATAATATCACACGTTACACACACATACAATGTTTCAAAATATTTATAAAAATGGACGTTTGTTTTTGTGACGCTGACACCTTCGATTACCAATGTAATGGAAAGCTGGCCAAGCGAAAAATTGCCGAAATGGCACACTGCGCTCATTTGGTGTCAATACAGTCAAGAGATCTCTACTTTACTCAATCAAGAGAGAGAACTACACTTTACCCACACAGTAACTGATTGATTCGATTCACGACGGGCACGTGAATACCCTTTGAAGTATTATTATGCTGGACAGCTGAACACCCCAAATTGTGAGACCCAACTTGCTGATTCACGATGAAATAAGCTAACCTGGGCCAAAATATTCGCCGGTAAGTTGCTCTTCAACAACACATTTCGAGCGGATTGCGCCGGCAATTTTCCACCAACTGGACCGGCCATTTGAAACTGGGCCATGTTTGCCTGGTGTTCCGTGGCCGATATTTCCCATGGCGAAGCTGCAGCCATTTTCACAACCTATAAATAATAGTACAATAGTTCATCAGCCAAAAAAATGCTCTTCGCTACAATCAGTGATAGAATTCGATCACAGACATAAAAAGGTTTTCATATAATCGAATATGTTATAGATATTATAGGGGTTATCACGCTAAAGAACATGATACACTTTATTTATCTACACTCTTCTTTACACTTTTCCGCATACTACGTTTC
This sequence comes from Pelodera strongyloides, assembly GCA_036852015.1. NCBI lineage: Eukaryota > Metazoa > Nematoda > Chromadorea > Rhabditida > Rhabditidae > Pelodera > Pelodera strongyloides. The sequence goes on from JAANDG010000005.1 coordinate 188,584, forward strand.
CATTATTTACTTTCTTTTGAAATAGATAGAAGCCATATCATTTCTAATTCATATAGCCACTAATACTAATCTCCTCACACACTCGCAATCGCAAAATCGCATAGATTTCAGGGTTACGGGCACGGGCACAATTCTATAGTCAAACAATGCAACACTACAACACAAATACCGCGCCACGACGCTCCCTTAAAATAACACACCGACCGCTCCATCGGCTCCATATACTTTTTTGATTATACATTCATTGTGAATTTAGGAATAAAGCATATCTTTAGAGAACTTATAGTTGATATTGATATCCAGCATAACAATCAGGTCACTTAATCACTATCGAAATAAAAAAACTAACAGACGAGTTAGAACATTTGACGATATGACTCACCTTCCTAACGAGGCACCTTTTGTTTATTTAGTCTCTCTCAGTGGGTCCGCAGAACTGAGGTCGTTATAAATACATACAGCGCTGAAAAGTGCAAACTAGTGTATAAACTCTGCACAAACACTACAGCTGAATAATAAATTAAGTGCAATTGCCAGCTGGAAACAACTAACACAAAAAATGAGACGAAATCATTTGTCCATTTCCTCCTTGGCTTTGTGCCAGATACCGTATCCCGACTATCCCCGCGCGACCCGCAGACAAAATTTGAATTTAAATTTTGGCGCGAAGTTTATATTTTCGAAAACAGACGCCAGGCAACGTATTTTTTTTTACAAAAAAAGAAGGAAGGATGCAAATCACCATTTTTTTAAAGCGGAAAGACTGTAAACCACACAAACGAGGAAACATATTACAGGCATAAACAATTTATTAAACAGATGTTTAAAAAAATCCATTTTTCGAATCTGCTGCGTTGCATTCATGGATTCCTTGCTCCTGTCGAAGTGCGCGTGTGTGTAACGTTTCGGGACCTGCAATAAAAAAATCAGAAGCTACCGGCCAAACTTAACGCAGAAACGAGCCTGAACAGCGGCCATAAAAAAACAGGCACCAAAAAGCGTGAAAAACGGGTTAAAGCGAAAATAAAGTGGAACAAACCTGACATGAATACAGCAAGCTGGTGTTCCGCCACCTGAGCCTTCTTCTAGTCTAAACCTCGCCGGGAGCCATGTTCTAGACGGTAATTCCGATTTCACGGAGCCTTTCTTCAATCAAAACCTTGCACTGATCCATATTTCAGTCAAACGTATCACAGAAGCCCTGAAAAATAAAATTCAAAACAAACAAAAACAAAAAACGGCAACAAAACACGGACAACCGCACGCACCAAAAACACGACGCCGAATGACCGGTGAGCGCCGCCGCTCGCCTTATATACCCTGCGTGCTGATGGGTCCCGCAACGAAAACGGTTACGGTATCTGGCACAAAGCCAAGGAGGAAATGGACAAAATAATTTCGTCTCATTTTATTTACTAGGAAACAACACGTCTATATGAAGTTCTACATACGTACATGATATAAAATTATCCCTTGAAAAGCATGCGCATCAAAGAAAGACAGCAAAAGTGTTTGCCATACAAACAGGTGGAATTACGCAGATTTAAAAGAAGCAAATAACCAAAAACCAACTACAGATCGTATTAACGTGTATTCTCAAATTGGCTTCACAATAGATTTAGATGGCAAATAACTCAAGACTAAAGCTTCTCTCAGTCCCGAAAGTAACTAACAACTCAAATCAATACGCACTGGGGGAAACTACTTATGTATTCGAGGAACACTTTCATAGAGAAAAGAACCTAAAGAGAGCAATTGGAGCATGTTATCGGACATCGATTCTGGGAAGGAAAGACAGCATGCGGCAGAACTACGGTAGGTTTCGCACAGACTAGAGACTAGAGATAACCAGATAACATCTCGGAGAGCGGGGTCTAATTGGATGGAACATAATCCGCCACAATTGTATAGATATAAAAAAAATGAGATTGTGAAAGGAGATGTATGGAATATCACTATTCTGCTAGCATAAATTGAATAATAAGGGTGATGTATGCGATTAACTCACTAACCGCTTTGAAATGGTTACAGTATACAGTTACAATATAAATCGATTTATCAGAAAAACTGATACAGTAAACGTTTCTGAATTACTGACCTCTAAAGCAAGCTGAATTTTTTGAATTGATAAAAAAAATGCAAATCACTCTCGGAAGCCGACAAAAGAGAAGAGCACGAGATGAAACCAACCTGTTACTTACTTGGAAAGACTAAATAATATGATAAAATTGATATTGATTCTTATTTAGAACATAACATGCAATCCACGAAAAAAACCTATCAATTAAAAAAGCCAACAATTATAAAACTCACCAAATCCTATTTACAAACGAGTACGTATATTTCGGCGGCACACCACGATACAGAAATCTGAACAAGTTGAAAGTCACGAAAACACCCACAAACGCACAAACAATACGACAAATGAAATAAATCAAATCGAAAGTTGAAATAAAAATCCAATGATATAAAGCCATGGAACAACCATGAGTGACAAAGAACCCTTCTAGGAAAACTATTTATTGAACTAAATACAATATTTATCTACACACATAATATATTCACCCCAGGGTGGGCGTAGCGAAAAACACTGAAAAGTAGATTACGGTCCAAACATTGATAACATATAATAATGAACCATACTGTAAAAAGGTAATGCGGAAATAGTTAAATAAGTTAAATTCTCCAAAACTCATAGAAATACGCATAAAAGTGACCCGACTGCTGACTCGTCTCATCGCACGAAGCATATAAAACTTTAAATTAAATATGCCGAACTTAAGAATAATCAAATTAGTTAATTTGGACAAAATAACAAAACGTCAAACACATCTCAGAAATATGCTAGTTATTCCAAAAAGTCTCACTGCGACCGTGCCAAACGCGGATCTTTATTCGCGAATTTTTGTCCGGGACGCATGCCTAGATTTGGAGGCATCGTTGGAGCTTGCTAAATTAAATATTTGTGTATTAAAGAGAAATACCGGCCAGTTTTTTGAAACGCATTGCGTGCACCTGCTTTCGTATGCATCATAAGCAACTGAGCAAAAATTAGAATAAAAACTAGACTACAATTAGAACCCAGTTCGCATAAATGCACAGGAATGCAAGTACTTGAGATGCGGTTCAAAAACCGGCCGTTATTTCGCTTTGAACCGTTGACATGAGCACAAGTTATCTGCGTAAACAGAGGTGGTTTTTTCCACTAAGTGGTCAGTCAGAACTCAGAGCCTTCTGTTCTCCTGTATCACCCACAACAATAGGAATTTTTGTTTACTCGATTGCATGTTTGTAAATTTGCATAATGTACGTTACGCCCAAGCATTCCGATTGATGCAATAGTGACGCCCTTACACTTATTTAAAAATAAAGCCTACCCGAGGATCCTTATTGCCATGTCGCGGGTCGTGCTGTAGTGGCGGACCGCCTCCCTGACTTCCGTCGTGAGGTGGCGGAATTTGACTAGTTTTTCTACAACGAAAATTACTTATATCATGGATGGAATAAACAACCTACTTCAAACTACACATACGCATTAGATCTGTATTCAAAATACAAATATTCCAACCAATGACTGATCTAAAACTCCTGAAAAGATTTTAAATTGAAAGTTTGCGTACACTCTGTCAGACTGTTAGTAGACTGATGGTTCGCCACCTTACGGAAGTACATTTATTGCTAGAAACTCTATAACCTAATAAGTATACATATAAAAAAATCGTATGATATTAGGAAAGGGAAGAACCCACTTCATATTTGGATGCGCGTTGAACAATTCTTGACTATATTCACTAAAGTTGGGTGTTTCCGTGAACGGGAAGTGAAATTCTCCCACTCGAGCTAATTCGCTTTGGCGGCCACAAGTGACGGTCATTTGTCCCTGAAATTGTATGTTAAGAATATGATATGTACGAGAAATGAGGACTTTCTCTACATGTTTACGTGCACTCCGTCAGATTTTATGGAAAGCCTTTAATTTCTCAGGGCGACTAGAACCCACTAGACCCCGCCACATATCTCAATTGCATAACACCTACACAATTGAGAAGGAAAATGAAGGCATGACTCAGAAATTCAGGAAACTATCGGGAGAATATCGTTCCAACCACGCCCTATGCCTATGACCGGGTTCGTGCGACCTGCCCCCTGCCCCATTCTCCTCATTTGCATACTTACAAGGCAAGGCATGGGTCAACGTACAGGAAACACTATCTAACAACCCAAAGCGTTAGCTCACCTAACCTGGTAAAGGTTAGAAATGGGTCATAATTTCATAATGGATCTGGCTCTCTTACTCACCTTGAAAATATTAGTGTAAAGATTCTTCATGCGTAGAACGTCACCAGGCTGTATTAGTGGTTCGTATTCGCCCGTCATTATAGACACATTGATACTACCGGTTCCATCAGCAATACGCAGTGTATGGATTTCGTTACCAGCGGTCATCCTACGTACAACTCCTAAAATATATTCCAGCCTGCTAAATATGTAGTCAGGGTATAAATACACGATTGGTGCCCTGCTCATATCAGGCAGTATTTAATAGTATTATTAAACTGACAATGACACTGGCATTTTGAGAAACAATTAAAGGGACTTTTAATTTAGAGAGCAGCTGAATGTGCGGACAAGATATAATGATGTTGTTAGCAATCAAAAGAGTGGGTCGCAGCAGTCATCGGACCAGACCATCTAGGAAAATACGATGTATACCTTTGCGGATGACGATTCCAACGAGGGAAAAGTTCTTCATCAACGGCTGCACTTGATTGATCATTATTTGTTTACCGTCCAACATTTGAGGGGCGTTGGGAATGTTAGCCATCCTGTAATTTGGTGCGAATACTACCCAACATTGCATAAATACAAACTAACTTAGTTCAATCACGATGTAAAGAACGTATTATTAGAAAGAACAATACATAAGATGAAACGAAATTTGAGTGTAACCATATGCTCGTTGTCTTTGGCCGGTTTCACCGCCATGACGATGACGCCCCATGGCACACAGCAACTTCCAATCATTGTGAACGTATTGAACAACGTGAAGTGAAAATAGAGGAAAGATATAAGCACGAGAAACAATCTAAATCAAGGTCTTTGTCGGTCGGCCGTCACAAATCGAAAATAATTTTTTTATAATGCACACTTAGTGCACGAGTGCGCTAATAAAAGTCTCAAAACGAAAGACGATTTTGCCGAAAGTGCACTTTTGCAAAAATATATAAAACAAATTTCATATTCTTTATATTATTTAATTTAGTTACTTTTGTTTTTATTTATCTGCTTCACTTTTTAAAAAAGAGCCACTGCCACATTTTGTATCATACTTTTGTGTTTTACGCCAGACTGTGTTCGTGTTCGTTAATAAGTAAATAAAGTTTCTGCATTAACTGCTATCGCTAACTCTAATTCATTCCAATATAGAATGAAGTCCATATCGCGGGTGCTCTTAATACGTGGACGATCTGTCCTGTGGTCAGCTTCACGTGTACAATCTACGTCCGTGCCGGCGGAAGTTCCGAGGTCAAGAATCAGAGCTTCAATGGAAAGTGTTGTCGATGCGTACGAAGAGTTCATCGGAGTAAAGGGCGTGAAAGCAGCACAGGCTGGTGTTATGGAGGTGGGCCTTACGACTCTTGCACCTTCTATGCTCAAAATTATGTCGATAGAGTGGGTGGACGTTAAAATTCAAAGTATCCATCCATATTCATTCTTGATCTATGGGATTGAGGTTCATTCTCACCTTCGAAAACGGTGGACGAAGAGTGGGAGCCCTCCCGGTTGGGAGAAATTTTCGTGCTCTTTCTTCCTCGCTTTCTCTCACCCCCACTGGGAGGCTGGGCGCATGTTCGTGCATACGGTTATGGGTGAAGGATTCAAGGATTCGATGTAAAGAATAACTAAATAATTCAGTGGGAAAACCGTCTGAATGAGGCGCAACTTGCCAGACGTCAAAAGCAATCGGAGTTGAAACAGATCCAACGAAAGCTGAAGGAAATTCACGTTGAACTTGATAGGACTGCTCGCGGTGAGGATAGGTGAGACATCAATATACGTTGGTATTCAATCCATTTTGTGATCTTTTGCCTGCGACCATTTGCTGGAAATTGTATGGGCGCATTCGAGATGGACATTTCCGGAAAAGAAAAAGAAAACTTTTGGTTCGAGATGGATTTCACCAGAAAAGAATGCAATTGCCACGCATACACATGCAAATGATCGATTGATTTTAGTTTCAATTACGGTACAATTGCATTTTCGACAATTATTTTGCGTGTATTATTTTTTTCTCGGTGTCCATCTCGAACCACTTTTTTCTTTTCTTTTCCGGAAAATGTCCATCCCGAATGCGCCCTATGGGATGAAATTACAATACTTGTCGATTCTAAACAAGAAGCCGCATCCAGCATTTTTCATAGTTACGATTTGCCACTTAAACCTATAATCAGTTTAGATACCTCCACCTATTAACAGAGGAACACCAGTTGATAAAGAGGGAACGTGGAGTTCTGGATGAATTTGAGCAATTCGAAACAACTGAAAGAGAGGCGTTCCATCTTCTCAGTACGCGGTTAGTTTTCTTTAGGTCTTCTTTAGGGTCTTGCGAAATACTGGCCGGTTTTTGAAACGCATAGGGTACACCAGCATTCTTAATTCTTGTGCAGCTTATGCAAATGATTTCGCTTTAACATGAATTACAATGAAAAATCGAGCTAAATTCTAGTAAATTAGCATAAATACCAAATACGTAAGAACTCAGTTGTCCACGATGCGTTTCCCGGCCGGTGTCTCAACTTCGATGTTGTGGTGCATATTTAGTTACCCGTTCAATAGCCCGCTAATTAATTAAAACTACGGCCATTCAATTGTCGCTGAATATCTTTCATCATATGATGCACACATCTTAATGTGTCAATAAATATTTAATATTTTAATATAAACCCTCAACATAACTTTTATGGTTTCAAAATTATACGGGCGTTTCGGGTTCCTTTACATGCATTTGAGTATATAAAATCTCACAAAGGCACATAATACTGTTCTTATTGATGTTATATTAGGGTTCGCGAAAGTCACGAGAAAGAGCGTGAACGAGCGGAGAAAACCAAGTGGTGGTCGGTGAGCGCATCGCTAACTGGAGCTCTTCTCGGTATCATCGGAACAAGCATAGGTAAGCTCGTTAAAGCGAATTGCCGGCCGGTTTTTGAAACGCATCGTGGACAGCTGAATTCTTATGTATTTATGCTAATTTGCTCGAATTGAGTTTTATTCTAATTTATGCTCATGTGCGTAAGCTGCATAAGTGCAGGTGTACTCGATGTGTTTCAAAAACAGGCCGGTATTTCGCTTTAAGTCACAGTTTGGTGCGTTTATTTGGAAAGAAACATTCATTTGTTTCTTGTATTAAAGGGACAGGCCCATCAAAGTAAACCTATATTTACGAAGTATTCATAATGTATATAGAGCATTTTTATTACAATATATACAAACCAAATACAAATTTCACCTGCTTTCGCCCTCGAGGACTTTTTCCGATGTGCTCATCCACATATGTATACCGTAAAACTGCAGAGATCGAAGCTGTCTACGCAAATTTATCAAGAAATTAAAATGCGAGCTAAATTTGCATATACACCTTGGAAGTCTGCAGCTTTATGGTATACATATGCGGATGAGCACATAGGAAAAAGTCCTCGAGGGCGAAAGAAGGTGAAATTTGGTTTGTATATATTGTAATAAAATGCTTTATATACATTATGAACGTTTCGTAAATATAGGTTTACTTTGATGGGCCTGTCCCTTTAAGCTGAGCATAAGTGCGTAGCTGTAGCATCAAACACCTCCAATGTAGACCATTTCCTGCGAATATTGCATGGTTTTATTAGCCCGTATTCTCGGGCTGCACGGAACTTCAAAAATGGGAACATGTTCCGGGAAAATATCCGCACGGAAATCTTCCGCTGCGGAACTGGTTCCGCTCTGGATGGGCGCCAGAATGCGAATCGAACGGAACATGTTCCATGTAGTTTAAAACTTTCATGTTTTGAGTTTATACTATAATGTTTTATTGTTTTTATATATAAATTAAAACATTTGTTCTTTGTTTAAAGAGTTATAGCAAATTTCCAGCATTTATGTGCTTAATTTTTCACTAACGAACTGTAAATTTAACAAAAATTATTCTTTAAAAATAAAAAAGGTGAATGAAAAGAAAAACAAATAACCAAAAATTACAAAAGAAATAAAGTAAAAATAAAGCAACGGAAAATTTCCGTCGTGATTTCCCACCCAAAAACCTCGGGGAAATTTTTGTATGGAAAAAAATTCCGTTTTGCCGAACGGAAATTTGCAGACTACAAACTACACGCTCCGTTTTTCGAGAATACCACTCTTTTCGCGGAACGGAACGTGTTCCGCGACGGAAAATTTCCGTGCGCCCGAGAATACGGGCTATTGATACATTCCCTCAAACGTTTCTAGCAATTAAGCTAAAACTAGGTGGGCTATCATCATTTATGCACGGGAGGTATTTGTGCCCTGCCACAAACTGTTTTACCGCCTAGACATAAGACATTGACGCTTAAATTTAGGCAATGAGCTTCGTATGCGTCGTTTTCGCGAAATGCTTCCGGCGACAAATGAAACAGCGAAGGAAATGGCCACAGCCTTACAGGAACACAACGATAAGGTGCGCTTACAAAGCTTATATAAGTTAACAAATTTGTTGATTTGGTTAATTTTTATATACTTTGTTTTTTTACCATCAACCTGACACAACGTGTCGATAGGTTGTTTACTTCGAGCTATGCATGTGACGAGACAAGTACAGCTAGCAAATATTGCTTCATTTGTGTAAAAAGAAAATGAATAACGAGTAACTTTTCACAGAGAGAAATATTTTCCCTAGTGGGACACTGTACTTCCTTTCGTAACCGATAAGTCTTACTCTATTTATTAGAACTTCTGATTTAGGTGTCTGCTTTTCTGTGTGAATTGAAAGAGTCCTTGCATGCCGATTCACTACAAGTCACTCCAAAACATCTGCACATTGACACTGCTGATGCGGAAAAGGTAAGGATTTGAGGACTGTTTTTGTGATGTGTGCAGGGAATAAATTAGGTCCGCATCTCAACATTTTGGGAAGATGATTTAGACTAATTTGCATACAATGCATTACGGATCGGGAGGTGATCGTCGTCATTTGGCGGGGTGTTTTATGCTATGGATGTGTGGTAGTTTGGTCCGTTCGTTGTTTAGGTCAGAGATTGGTGTGTAGCGTGTGAAAGTTATAATAATAAACGAAAAATGAGGTAATTCGAAATGTTTCAATAGTGTTTGAAAACACGTGTTATATCAAACTAGTGTTAGTCTCTATTCTATGGTTGCTGTGAACTGTGAACCTAAACGTATGTGTTTCTTTGCAGGCGCTATCTCAAATTCGCGCCGAAAACGAGCGTCTAGCCTCACAAATGGAGGAATTGGCGAGGTTAGCGAAGCTGGATCACGCCCTCCAACAACCGGAAAACGTGGTCAGTTGTCTACTTTAATTAGCATAACATTTATTACGACAACAAAGTATCGCGCACGTTTTTTTGACAATATAAGGTCATTAACAACGAATAAGTGGATAATAATACAAACAAATAAAACAGATGAAAATGCACTATCAAAAAAATTGGACGATAAATACTGTATTTGTAAGCTTAGTTACTAGTACGGTGCTCTAGGAAACAGTAGTCGCATTCAAAATATACATGTCCTTTTTAAAGCGAAATACCGGCCGGTGTTTGAAACGCATTGAGTACACCAGCATTCTTGTGTAGCTTATGCAAATGAATATAAATTAGAATAAAAAATCGAGTTAAATTCGGGTAAATTAGCATAAGTACGTAGGAATTCCGTTGTCCACGATGTGTTTTCAAAAACCGGCCGGTATTTCGCTTTACTTGGGCGATAATATACTGTAATTGGAAGCTCAGTGACTACTCTAGGAAACAGTAGTCGCAGTCAAAGTACACATTATTTCCTTTTTAAAATAGGGTCTTTGTTACCGTAAGTATATTTCGGATTTTACGAACGGCTTGCAAGGAATACTGTATATCCTTTTTAGGTTTACGTTGGCAATGAGATGGAGCGATTATTGGACGAAACGGAACGTAAATTGGAGTCGAAAATGAAGTTACAAACATTACTGTCGGTGGTGTTCGTGTATGCTGCAATTGGTGTGACCATCCCATTAGCATTTGCTTTCTTTAGAGGAGGTTAGAGTCAGGGCGTTTTAGACTTAGGTATTGTATTGTGAATAGACACTACGTTTTATTAGGATTAGTACGTGTGCGTGAGTTTTGTTTTAGCCTTAACGTATTTTTGTGTATGTACCTCGGTAGTCAGTCAGTAGGAGGAAGTCATGATATGAAAGGTCTGAATGCAGACGCCATATTCACTAACACGCAGGGAGCCCCCCCCTGGCCTCCCCAGGGAGTTAAAGAGTGCGAGAGCAGAAGAGATTCAGAGCGCTCGTGAGCCTGGGAGGGCTCCTCGTGTGTTGGTGAATACGGCCTATGAACTGTTAGAAGTAGAGATAATGTTACATATTCGTGCACTGGTTGCCTTCTTAGTTTCTTATTTTCCTTTTTATTAGGTTTAAGCCAGTGGTGTATACTTTAGTCTATATTCCGTTTATGGTCTTGCCCATAGAAGTATGTTTTGATATTATCAGTTGCGACTTCCAATTTTCCCTCAGCGATCGAAGTAGGGTTTCAGAAGTAGAATCTGAATCCTAGTCACATCGGTTTGTAATACAATATGATGTAATAAGTAATAATAAAGATATATAGCTTTATATAATAAGACAACGCAGAGAATATTGGTTGCTTGGTATTATCAGTTGTTACGTTCTGTGAGTATCTGCTCCGTATTCCCACCACTTTGTAACCTCTATAGTATTTTTTTTTTAGTTTATCCAAAGAATGCTGCCTTTTTATGTCTGCTCATGCGAGAGTATGCCTGGAGTATTGTACAACGTGTATAGGAATATAGGGGTTCACTTTCTGTACGTTTGTAAATAAGAGTGTAGTTGTAGCGTAGCCGGGAATATGTATAAATCAGTTCATTGGCTGCGTGCATATGAACCGTTAGCAGTGACTGATGACTGATAGTTCGGTTTATTTCCCGGTAAAGAATGAACGATTTTTTAGGCAAAGAGTGTATATTGATGTGATTGTGCCAAATAAACGTTTGGAAATAATATTTGTCTTCTTGATGGAACTAATTATTACGATGGATGAAGAACTTTATTTAAAATTTAGTGGGATAGTGGTATTACAAAGATACAAAGAGAGCCTTCCGCAGTGGCAGGCTGACATTTTTCCACGATCTGAGCGATTCAGGCTTGTTGACAGCGTACATACGTTGTGTTTTAGTTTTCACAGGCAAGAATTACCGCAGCACGACAATTAAGCTACATTACAATGTGCAGTTACTCTGTTCGTCTTAGGCGGGTCGCCAGCTAAAATATTTGCACCCGCGAACCCGCCCAGCTAAAATATTTCTACCCGCGAACCCGCCAGCTAAAATATTTCCATTGCCTAATTCGCTGGCGAAAGTAAACTACTGTAGGCGCTTCGCGGGTTAAAATTAAGTGGGAAATTGTGTGGATATACTGTAGTATCGTGCATCACAGAACAACATTTTGGTCCGATTGATTTTCAAAAACTTGCATTTTTTCAGTTTTCAGTTTTGTTTCAATCATATGTTTTGCTTTGTTGTGTTGTGTAAGTATTCGTTGTTGTTATTTTTAAAGTGTATGAAGAACATGTCAGTGTTTCTACCTGGCCTGCATTTCAGAAACAAAATAAACGTTTGGTTCGGTTACTTTGGAGTTCAATGAAATGACTTATACATTATACTTTCTTTAATCATTTCTCCTCGTTGATCACCGTATATTTCCACGTTGTTTGCTATTTATGGTAAACAAAGGGTGTCTTCATTTTAGGCTTGGCATCTGGCCTGGTTGGCCCGTCCATTCAGGTAATGGATATGAAGAGGACGGAGAAAGGAATAAATGGCGAAACCATGTTAGCAAACGGATGAAGAAGGAATATACGTAAGTAAAATATGAAAATAGGAATAGCTAAAATCTTCTCGCTTTATGTGACCGTTAATACCGTTTGTACGGAAAGGATTCATTCCACATCCATACTGTCTTACTAGTTTCATAGAAAGCTCGAGGTTTCGGCTCAGTTTGTGCAATTTACGTTTACGTATAGAGATGGTTAAGAATGTATGTGGGTGCGGTGCGGTTACCGCCCCGTCCCTCCGGTTGGTAAAAAGTATTAAACGCTCAACCATGTCCATTTAAAGTTTAAAGTGTACGTTTTTAGGTGGAAACGTATGATGGTCAACGACCAAATGAAGCAAAGTTAAATAAGCGAATCACGAACCAGGCGGAGGACAGAGTTAGCGGATATCCATATGCATAAGGTTTTGTTTATTTTTTTTTTATGGTAGCTTAATAGTTTATTTGTGTGAGTTTTACCAATGTGCACAATTTTGACACTCCATTTAGTCGTTAAGGCGCAGCCGACGCTCGGGTATCCAGTTTCCTTTACAGCGCGCATTTTGCCACCGCGGCGCAAGCGAACGTTTTGTTTATTCCGCAATGTGGCACACTTTGGCGAAATTAAGGCGCACTTCTGAAGTTTGCATTATGTATGATAGAATTGCTTATCTGTTTCCAATTCTAGTTCTGCTTTTACGTTTTTTTTTTTCAGAAATCTGAATTTGAATGGGCGGAGAAGCGTTGGAAAGTCTGACTTCACCAGCAGGCAGGACCGCATAAGGCCACATCACATTCTTCTATTACGTGCCAGATTGCCAATCCTCGAGCATCTTGCACAGCCTAATTATTTATTTTATCTGAAACTGTTGGCATTTAGTAGCCACCGTGTGTTAAATTACCCCTTATTGTGTTCTATAATAGTAATTTAAATTATGTTACCTTGTGAGCTCTCTGATCTCGAAATTTGACATGTTTATTAGTGTTCGTGTGCGTGTGCTCATTTTATGCGGTGTCCCGATCATTAGGAGTAGACTTTGTAAATTCAATAACATTCGTTTACCGCAATTTTACGCAACTCTCAATTTATTGATATTTAATTTGGGCTAGAATTAGATACGATAGGTGTGCTTCACTTGTTTGTTGAGTTGTTATGTGTATTTTTATTTTGGTTGTTGTTCTAACTTCTGGTCTGAAGTGGCTATTTTAGGACTAGGTATATGTATACGTAGGACTGTGATAGTTGTGCTCAGAATGTTGATTATTTTGTTTGCATTTAGGTTGATTGGTAGAGGCATTTAGCCAAGTGTTGAAGGAGACACAAATTTTTAGCAATGTCGTGGAACTTCTGTACTGAACGTTGTGCTTTAATTGGTGTTTGCTTATTATTTTACTCTATAAAGGAATTCGCGCATCATTTGTTGTCTATGAATATGGTTTATTTGTGTGGTGTGTTTATTATTAATTCGTAGTTTATAGCGTGGTTTAATATTCTCCCTTGTCTGCGTCTCTCCGGCGAGAGGGGATGCTACACTATTTGTAGCAAAACAGCGAAGCGCCTAGCGAAAATAATTCAATTGACACATCCGCCATGCAGGTGGACAGGCGGTTCGCCATTATTTTCGCTGGGCGGTCCGCCAAAAACGAACGCAGTAACCTACATATGAAATTACAGTACTTTGTAACGTTCGTTCTAACATACAAGCTCTGTTCCTCCTTGACAGGGAGTTTCCCTCAAACACCCATATTGACAGGGAGTTTCCCTCAATGACAGCCTGTCGCCCGTATCAAAAAGTCCTATTCACAACAGTTCCAAAACTGACAGGGAGTTTCCCTCAATGACCGTAACCTGTCGCCCGTCGACATGAGTACGCTAGTATCCAATCCACGAACCCTCAATTTTTTAGCGTCGCGCTGTATTTCGCGTACTTTTTAAATTTAATTTTTCTCAGGAGAACCTTATCGAGGTCGATGCCACGGCAAGACACGAAAATCGGTCCATCGAGGTCGATGCACGGGTCGCGGACAAACCCCACAATTTTCATAAAATTTTCCATTTTTGTCAATTATTGACGCGGTCGATGGCGAGGCATTTTTTGACGAGGTCGATGCACAAGGCGCGACCGAAGCCTTTCTTCAATACCGCAACGCAGTGTAAACGCGGAGCGTCCGTTACGAAAAACTTCTTTTTTAGGCAAACTCTGGGTTGTATTGTATTTCTTTCGATTCTATGTTTTCCTGTTGCTTTTAAATATGTATACTCCTGTAAAGAATGCCCTACATTTACCCGGGTAAAATCGTTTCCCGGGAAAAGTATTTTACCCAAAATGACCATTTTTACCTTTTCCCGGAATTCACCACTTTTTCCCTTTTCCCAAAAAGCGAGCTGGGAAACGGAAAATTTTACCCGAGCTTGGCACGGGTAAACCAGAAATTACCCAAGTTGTTGTCTTATATGTTTCGTCGAAAAAATGTATTTAAACATTATTTCTGTGTTTTATTTGAATGTTTGACAATAATTACTATCTATTTCTTTACTTAGCACAAAAAAATTAAGATATTTACGTTAGTTTTTTTTTATGTTCTCTTTCATTATAACGATGAAAAGATTGTAAGGGATATCTACTAATTAATACTTAGAAGGCAAATAATGCGACTTGAGCATTCGACAGACTTCCGAAAAGCTTGTCGTACTATGAAAATGCACGCGTCCGGCATATATTCTACCCTAAATAAATGGTCTGAGTGTGCTATGGATGGAGTCAATTTACCTTTTTCTCAAATCATAGCGAAGGAAGATATAGCTTAGAAGTCTTGTATAAAGAATATAATAGATGCCCCCCATCTCCATAAAAAGGTTTTGTGGCGATTACTATTACCAAAGGCAACATAATCCGTTGTGGTCTAGTGGTTAGGATTTGTGGCTCTCACCCACAATGCCGGGGTTCGATTCCCCGCAACGGAAGTCTGTTTTTGCCCTTTATCTTACCGGGAGAATGTCTTTACAACCTATCTGTAACCTTATTAGCAATTTTTCGTTGGGTATTGTCCTTAAATGTTATCTAACGGAAATTGTGTTGATCCGAACTCTAACTGTATATTAATAATTATTGAGGGTGCTTAGATTAAGTAACGAAAATATACAAAATTATTATTACAATGAAAATGAAGCATAAACATATCAATTAATCATATTTTCGTTGAATTTCCCCTTGGGTAAAATTCCCCGTTTCCCAAATCGTGAATTCGATAAAAACTTTTCCGGAAAGGGCAAAAATATTTCCCGGGAAGGATTTTCGTTAGGAAATTGCCCTGGGTAATTTTTTTCCCGGGGAATTTTTTCCGTAAGAATGGTGAACGATGACGATTCGATGGTGCTGACAAGGACTGAAGTGATCGAGTTGGATGAAACGAAACCCGCTGCGCTGGAACTGTGAAGTGGTTCTCGTGCTGATTCGAGACGATTCGATGGTAAGGTGACAGTTCTCCATCAGTCAATTATGGTTGTTGATTTATTTACATGTTTCTAGTAAATTTGTGTTTGTAGTTAAGCTGTTCAACTTCGCAGTCCATATTTCGCTTATTGAAGATGAAAACATCTAGGTGGCTTGACCTTTGATAAATACACTGTGTTCAGGGTTTCCTTTCTTTCTGTTCTTGAAAGATCAGAGACATAGGAGAGTGGAGACAGAGACAGAAGACCACAAGAACGTAGCAGAAGCCAAGAGGTAAAGAGCGGATGTCTGGAAAAAAGAGGAGCCCTGAAAAGAAGCCTCAGTCGGATAGGAAAGGTATGTGGCTACTTATTAGGATCGCTTTGGGACATTTTGTTTTGAACGTTTTGGACAAGGGCAATTCTCATTGTTATATTGATTCAAGTAAGGCGCGCCTGTTGATTTTATATTGTGTTATGCAAATGTATACAGACACCACAGTCACCACAATGCTGATTGTGAGCACAAGTTGCACACCTTGCAACTTGTGCAAAGTCTGTGTTGTCAAGTTTCCGCTCTAACAAAGTAAAAATATGGCGACCGCGGTAGGGATTCTATTATGGGGTTTCCATCTCCATGTAAGCGATTCACACTTGCGAAAATGGCAATTGTCCATGTTAGAGTCAATGTGTATGAAATGTGAATGTCAAGGTCCTGCAGCGATTTTGAATCTAGTACGGATCTACTTCAAAATAGTACGGCTCAATTTCAAATAGTACGGATTATGATGGAACAAAACAAATACGTAAAAAAAGTGAAGGGCAGCCATTTCGCATAAACTTTGCATTAATCGTGCCACTCTCAACAATAAGAGTCTCGCAGCTTTCAGGCGAGAGAACACGGCCCTGAGAGAGACGCAGCTTGAGAAAGAAAACGTATGCAATGTGCATGCATTACTCCGCCCCGCCCCCTCAGCGGCGAGTGATACGACCATTTAGTGACCACCTTTGCGACCTGTCAAATGTCAAGTTAATGTTTGGTTTCTGTTCGTTTTTTTGTTGTTATTGTGTATCCGTGTTATGTTTATTGTTGAGTTGTTGTTTTTGTTGTTATTTTCCTTTTCTTTGTTTTTTTTTTCTCGACCCGCTTTGTTGTTGCCTTTTTAACGCAATAAAGTATTTATATAAAGCATGTAGTCTGGCGCTGGACACGAACTAGTCACAAACTAGTCACCAACGACGGCTATTATTTCGTTTGCTCGGTTTCTCATAACATTTTTGTCGGTTTTCAATCATTTCGTCTTTTCATTTCTGTGTTGTACATTACGCTTTAATTATAATTTCTTTTAATTTGCCATTTCAGTGAAAATGCTTCGCTGTCTGCGGGTCTTGGGAGTAAGCCGCGTAGCTTGTCGCGCATCCTCTTCCGGAAAGCCATGGGAAAACCCATGGCGACATGCTGTGCCGCAACCCGGTAGATAGTTTATTTAGGGCGCGTTCGGGATTGATTTTCCGAAAGGAAACTCGGCCAAATCCTCGTTCGGGATGGACTTTTTGGAAACGTTCCAATGCTTGGAGAAACAAAAAATACAGTATGAATTAGCTTGCGAAAAACGTGTCCCGCGCATATTTTTCAAATTTTCCATGCTAATTCATACTGTATTTTTTGTTTTCTCCAAGCATTGGAACGTTTCCAAAAAGTCCATCCCGAACGAGGATTTGGCCGAGTTTCCTTTCGGAAAACCAATCCCGAACGCGCCCTAAAGAAGTTTTTTTTGGACTCTGTACCCAGCTTATGTTGCATATAACTGCGCGCTTTAGTCTAAATATATTCATTTGCATAAGACACACGCAAGTACTGGTGCCCAACATACGTTTCCAAAAAAACCGATTGTTATATAACTAAGTTGAGACATCCATTCTTCGCCTTTTCTTAATTGGTTAATTAGAATATCCATGCTTGTTTCAGAAACCACCTTTTGTGAGTTTAAAGAAGTAAACGTGGACTGGCAACACATAGTCGACGTTCTTCCAAAAGAGGTGCTGTGTTTCCCCTTTGTTTCGTTGTTTTGCGTCCTTCTTCCTCCCCCTAGACTACTGGGCAAATAAGCCCTGCATAAGACCACGCGCGACCTCAACCTTTTCGGCGCACTGGAGTGAAACAGTGAAACTTATCCTTGGTATTTTGCTTTTTTTGCCCCTCAACGAAGCATCCGTCTCCATCGTCAAAAAAATCACCGACGGAGATTCATGTTGATGTTGAAATAAAAATTGGTTTTATGTTTACACAATTTCAGGTAATTCCCGATGTGCCCATTAAAGATCATTATCCAAGTGGATGGAAGCCACCACTGAGTGAGTCTGGTTTTGAAAGCTTACTTGAAAAATTAATGAATCTATTGGTGAATAACTATAAATACTGTCATTTGGTGTGTAAAGTGTCAATGACCAGATGCCGTATTCACCACTCAAGGGTAAACATTTCTCTAGAGACAAAACATTTGGAACGCATTTTTCGGGAAGGAGAGTGAGTGGTGAATGCAAATTTTGTGACAAAATCTCGCTTTCTAGGTAAATTTTCTCCGAGAGACAGTTTTCTCCAGGGGTAAACGGAGTGGTGAATACGGCCTCTGATGCCTAATGACACGCATGCACAAAAGGAGTCTCTTTTTTATGCAGTGATTTGCTTGGTTCTGTAGTTTGCGCAGAAGTGCCAGAATTGTAGCTAGACATGGCAACCTTCAAAGTCGCAAATAGCGATTGCCTTATCATATGAAACTGTATCACGAGCAGCTGCTCGTATTTTCAAAAACGAGGTTGTAGGGTTTTCTTGTTGATCTTAGCTATTTACCTGTATTTTGCTTCTCACTTTCTCATTACTAGTGTTTATCTGTTTAGATCCACCTCCCGCCCTACCCTACTATGTTCGACGGCGGCGCGACCATCTGTTTCCACTGTACCTGGAGAGGCAAGTATCAAGTTTTATAGTCAGTCACACTTACCACATAAATTCTATGCTGGCCTCTCTATGTCCACGATTCGCACGCGCACTTGCGAAAATGACATCCATGTTCCGTGTTCGAAGTTCGAGTCAATGTAAATGAAATGGTCACTCAGCGATGTTGAATCTAGTGCTCTATTTCAAAATAGCACGGATCTATTTAAGATAGAACGGGTTTAATACACTTTCGCTGCAGGACCATATCAAACGCGTTATTCGCATGCATGGGGTACAGTAGGCATTTGACATTCCTGTAAAATTTCATGAATTGGACAGGCATTTTGTCATTTTCAAGCGAATCGCAAATATGACGGGCCATGCGTTACTCTTTAGTTTTCAGTCAGGAACATACCCTTACCTCGAAAAATATTATTTTATATACGTCTAAGTAACGCATTTCTTTTAGGAAACGCGACGTGTTAAACGAGACAACACTAGATTTTGATTATGTCGAGCTTGTCACAATGAAGGGGGTGGAAGGCGATGTTTTTGTATGTTTATTTTATTTCTAAATTTTTTAGTGTAATAATTAACAGACTTCCGTTTTCTGTCCGTTTAATGTTTCATTCGTATGCTGTTTCCAAATTGTTGTAAGCTAGTATGGATTTATCTGAGAGAACAGTAATAATGTATCTACGTTTTATTTTTAGTTTTCACAGTGAAACTTTAAAAATGTAAATCGGACCTTTTAGTCGTGTGAGGCAGATTTGCGGACTTTTTTGGAAGATGAATTGGGTCGACCGGTTGCTACTCATGTCGATGAGCTGAAGGTTAGTTATTGTAACATAAAATGTCCTAGTTCAAGTTAAATCGAAATACCGGCTGGTTTTTGAAACGCATCCAGTAGCCCTACTTTCTTATACATCATATGGAAATGAGCACAATTATACCCCACTTTGCTTAACTGCATTAGAATGCAGATATTTGAGATGCGTTTCAAAAACCGCCTGGTATTTCGCTTTAAAGGGTGAGGTCCACATCAGAAAACAAAAAAGTTATTATTTTTATTAGATTCCCCGTGTCTGTATCTACCAGAATAACTAAAACAAATTTGGCACAATATTATTTCCAACGAAATATGGAGCAACAAATGGCCCTCCAGTACCATTATTACGATAGGCGTTACAGGGCGGGGTGCATGATAAACCGCGCTCTCGCCACCGTTGTTTGGGAACTAAAAAAGGGCGGAATTTTGACTGTGCGTTTGTTGCATTTTTAAATCATGCGTTTTATTTTATTTGCCTAGCTAAACAAACCATATTTAATCCCGTCTTCATCATTTTGTATGATTCCGTAGTTATTTTGGAGCTTGTTTTTTTGTTGAAAATTTTTCAAAAAATTTCTTCACAGCCGAAACGTAAAAAAGGTACCAGACTACCGTATTCTGAGGTACTCAGAGAGGGCCATGTTTTGCTCAATATTTCGTGTGAAATAATCTTCTTCCAAAAGTGTTTTAGTTATTCTGGTAGATGAAAACACGGCGAATCCAATGAAAATAATAACTTTTTGATTTTCTGAGGTGGACCTCACCCTTTAAGTAAGGGGGATTGGAGAGCTATAATGCTAAGTGCTGGGTAGGGTTGGGTCCGCTTCACAATTATTAATTATTAATTAATAAGTTAGTGATTTAGCTCACGAGTTCATTCACCGGATTTTATTATTTGTTCATGTGCATTTCATTTTACATTGAAAATACAACATGTGTTTAGGGACGAATTAGAGTGAAAGGCGCTGATCGCAGTTTGATTGAAAAGTTCTTATTCTCGCAGGGATTTTAGTAAGATTTGGTTTATTGGTTTGGTTAGTATTGTCTGTTGTCATTTGTGCCACTTAGGTCCGTGAATGCAATTAATTGTGGTGTTGGCACAAAAAATCTGACTTTAGTACTTCTGCAGTTCTGTATCCGCTTTCCTAATCAATAAGTCATGTAGCTAGATTTATTTAGTAGCCGGTAACTAGATTCAGAAGAGTTGTTTTCGTTGTTATCTTTATTTTATTGTTAATAAACCTGAATTTCACTAATTTATGTTGTTTTCTTTCCTCTATATGTGGTTACTTTGCCCGCAAACAATATTTTTTCGTTTTTTTTTTAAACCAGTCTTATCATCTTTCATGTGTTAGCGCCGATCGCCGTTTAAATATTTTTGTTTTCGTAATAGGAACGTATGATAAACAATAAACATTATGCAGTTCAGTTTTAGATCGCTGGATGCCGGCTGCCGCAGGATGCTCTAATTGTTGTACGAAATACAGCCTCTTCACTAAAGAGGTACCGAATTTTCTATGACTCTGATGTTTGCGTGAGTGTGTGCTCTTAGCCAGATCTTTTGTGCATTACGATCTCTAGTTACACGGTGAATTACCAATGCACTGGATTGATTTGTTGCGCGCTGTGCCAAGGTATGTTGTGTATTACGTTTTTCTGATAAATTCTCGCTCGGTACAACCACAACCGAGCGTGTACGCCTTAGTGTTTAGTGTTGGTCCTGTCCCAGTCCGCTTGTCCCATGTCTTGTAGTATCTTGTGTTTTTACTTAAACTGTTTACTTTACTTTCAGTACGGATGTCCGCTTTGTCACTTGTCATTCTGTAAGAAATGTCTCACACGACGGTTACGCAAGCCAAATAACGGTGAAGAAATTGCAGTATGCACTTCTTGTTTTCAGTCAGTTTGTTGTATTGTTATACCATTTTTTCGTTGTTTACGGTTGATGGATATAGGGCTCATGCCCTCGCCGTGTTGACTATTACTACTGTGATAATCGATGATATAAGGCACTAGCACCCTAGTCTAGCACAACAGGTAGACTAATAATGCTCGGCTGACTTCACATCACATCAAACAAACTTAATATAACACTAATAAGAGATCTAAATCTAAATGAGAACATCATAAGACACAAGACGCAAGTTGTAAAGAAAACTAATGAGACGTGATCTTTGCATGTTATAGTTATACTGATTTATATAGAAAGGCTACAAACCCCCAACCAGTGGCTCCTCCGCGACACAATCGGCCCGGCAACAGTGTCACTGGAGGAAATGGGCAAGGACAGGTAAATCGTTTGTTATTAAGATTATTATTGAATTATATTTCTCTCGTCTAGTCGTCTTTCTTGCTCATTTCCCTTTTTATATGTATGTTCCACCGTTTAGGCTATGAGTCAAGGCGTTGCTTTTAGTGCATTCTGTATACTTTGTATATATAACCTATTGTTCAAGTATTCTCATTCTCTTTAACACTTCACACGAACAAATCGCTTTAATTTTATGTGGGTTATTTCAGCCATGGTGGGGCGTAGGCCTTCCTCCCCCTTCAATGCGGACACAAACCAATCCTGCCCCGTGGAGACAGGTCAACATGGTCCCTCAGGGATATAAGGTAGGTGACCTTGCTCGATTTGGTTTACTATAATGTGTTGTATTTTACCAGGGCGTAAAACTCGACAGTCGGAGGTGGTGCGCAAAATGCTGTATCTTTGTCGCGAAGTGCTAGTTGTGTGTTTGTGTTGTGTATATTCATTCACACCGGCTCAACCGCTTTGCTTGGTTAAAAAAAGGCAAATTTTCACTTCGGTGTTCGGTAGTATAAAAGAAAAAGGACCATGGACCTTGTCTCTTTGCAGGGTTATCCTCTGACTTTCGTTTACTTTTAATCGGAGTTTTTATTAATATTAAGTTTTATGTACAAGTTGCCTTCTTTTATGTACAAGTTAAATGTGTTTAGTGTGCACTCAACATTCAACTTCCGAATATTTATTTTCAGAGTCCGGTGAATGCTGCTGGACCATCTGGTTCCTCAGCACAAGGAAGTCCATGCGGAAAGAATCCAATTCCGCATCCGGAAACCCATGATTTGGAAGAAAAGCTGTCCGAATTGAGGAAGGATTGTATGTTATTTTTATGGTTTCAGTTGTATTTTTCCTCTTTTTGTGCTGTGTATGTGTAACTTAGTAACTTTCCATTTTCCATCTCAAGAAGTTAGTTCTGATTATAAAGCGAAGAAAGCCCAAATTTTGAGAAAAACGGGAATGGGAATCCACGTGCCTAACAGCCTAACTCTAGATGTGACGATCGTATGCCTGAATAACATCTTATCTTAGGATTAGACCTCTTTCGGTGAAACCAATCAATTGTTCATGAATATTCGTTGTTTATTATTATTCGGAGTTTGGTTTGGATTTTCAGCTTGTTAAACTATTGGAATGCTCTGTTCAAGTAAGTTAGTTGTAATTCATGATGTTTTAGTATTGCTATGTTTCAGTGCCTGAAAACAAGCAGAGAGCCCTCACTGTGTCGGAAATTGAAGAGCGTCTGGCTGCTTTGCGAGGTTGTGATGTGGAATTGGTTAGAAATCCGAGAACGGTAGGCTTTTAAGGCTTTTCCGCTTTCCCCCTATTTTGAAAAGTATAACTGTATGACTTCTTTATTCATTCACACACACAGTCACAATCAGATGCAACAACAATCAAGTACATTTAGCAAGTTGTGCGGAAGGGTTGAAAAGGGTGTCGCATACATTCATAATTCATACAATGACTAATTATTTCTTCGAAGTTTGTTCAATGTTTTCCTTTTGTTGATAAATATACATCGTATTCACCGATTGAATCATAACGCAAAGGCGAAGCCCATGTACGCCGACCCTAGGGTGCTAGTTTTCAAAGAAGCCCCTCTTTTAGAAGTGTAGAAATTTGTGATAATTATTTATTTTATTCAGTGGTTTGCGTCTTCTTCCGACTGTCAACAAGTGGAGAGCGACACAGTCGAAGGACTATTAAAAATGGCATCGGATAGGGCGAAAATAGAAGATGATGTGGATAGGGATCTTGAAGAACGCTATAAAAGGTAAGAGAAGAGTGACTGGTTGAGGTGGTGTTGTTTTTGTTTTGAAAAACTGTCCAAATAAGGTGCCTTTTTTCTCCCATTCCCAACAACATGGCGATGACAAGGAGTGGTTGATGTAGCTGGTGACAGTCTGAAGAACTAGTATGCGTAGTGCGTCTGCTAGTGTAAGTGGAGCTACTAGCTACACCGCATAATTTAATTTAATTGTTCGACATCCAGTTTTCTTTGTACTCGTTCGACATCCCGTATAGCACCTCTGGCTTCATGTGTGTGAGAGAGAGAAAGAGAGACTGACTGAAGTGAACTAAGGTCTGATGAGTATCAACCGTGGTCGGTCTAGTATACCGACTTACTCCCTCCTATTTCTTGTTTTAGAGTTCGAATGCGATATGAAGAGGCAACATCGGAACCAAAAGAGGAGCAACCGGAAACTGATGAGAATGGTGGTGCCGGAACTGAGGACTATCGTGAGTATTTGGTTGTTAACTCTTAACTTTCAACCCCTTGCCTCAGAATCAGAACCTCAGATTTCCAATTTCAAATGCACATTTGTAAATTTGCGAGAAAGCCGAGGTCTGTAAGACTGCCATAAAAAGTTGTTGTTGTCGTTAAACAGGGCTTAGTTTAAGGGCAGACCATTTACACACGTTGCTTTTTTACGCAATACCCCTTGTTTTCAGTTTTGATCGATTGTTGTTAAAGACAGTTAAAGTACGTAAGGTTCCCGTTCTAGATGCGTATGTTGTATAACTGCAGTCCTATGTATTATGATAAGTACTCTAAAACCTAACCCTCTAGATTTTACTCTAATCATAATCATTGAATGTACTGCATAGAGTGCAGTTGTCTAAAATCTGTTTCAAGACATTTCAAGTCCGAATTGTCCGAATATCATAATAGAGCGTTCTTTTGTGATTCATCTAAATCTAGGTATGTCGGCTGCCTCACAGGACACGGCCTTTTCCGAAGCAACGAAAGCCGAGTTAGCAGAAATAAAAGGTAAACTATATTTGTTTTGTTTTGTTTGAATTTGTAAAGTAATAAACACAATTTCGGGATATCCTGACATAATAACTTGAAAAGAGTTAAGGGTATAGTCTTATTGAGTATGGGGAGCTTGAAATATAGTTTGAAGCTTGAAGTAGCTACGAACGGGCTACCCTCCAGTAAAGTTTCACCCACACCCACTAGCACCACTATTGGCTTCACATTTCACACATCTGGACCGGGCCAGGTTTTTGAAGTGTATCTACTCTACGAATGCGTTACCCTTATAGAAGTGAGCTCCTTCGGCGAATCTACCTGATTTAATAGTAGATAGTAAGTCTCCATAACCTATTACCTTAACTTCGTCTAGTCTAATATTTTTTCATTCAGAAATGATGGCGGCTGCCGATGAGAGAATCCGCAACGCCCGGCCAACAGACGAGGACGTCGACAGAGAAATGAAGCACACGTTGGCGGACGGTAGGTATTTAGTTGACTTTTTGTTTTTGTTTTTGTTTGTCTGTTTTTTTTTAAGCGGTATAACACCCGGTTTTGAAACGCATGTTTGACGCTTGTATTTTCATGTTGTGTATGCACGTATTGCTCGACACTGCGCATTTTTTTTATTCTAATTATATTCACCAATCACCATTCGCACGCATGGAACTGCATGATATGGGATTTCACAATTCAATTGCCCAGCGTAGCTTCTTAGGTTTCAAAAGCCGGCTATTTTGCCGCTTGACTGTATACGATATTTGTACTCTCCTTTCTCCTTGTTTGATATTTAGTTTGATGTGATTTTGGGTTGACAGTCGTGTTTTTCTTATTAAAAGTTTATCCGGAGCTATTTGTGTTGTTTCTA
The DNA here is from genome assembly GCA_036852015.1 of Pelodera strongyloides. Lineage (NCBI taxonomy): Eukaryota > Metazoa > Nematoda > Chromadorea > Rhabditida > Rhabditidae > Pelodera > Pelodera strongyloides. The sequence goes on from JAANDG010000005.1 coordinate 213,779, forward strand.
GTTTTTATTTATTTCATTTCAGTGCGACAAAAATCTATCGACATTGACAAAATAAACAGGGAAATTGGAAATTATTACATGAACAGGAGCAGGACAGATGAAACGGAGGTATGTTTATTGTTCTTGCGTTAAAGATTTACAACGTTGTCTGGTCGACTTTTGTCCGGCCGAGTGACTTTGCTTGCCTTTTTCCTACTGTTTCATTAATTTCAATTCGCTTCTTATTAGTTTTTCTTTTTGTGCGCCTCGACGTTGGCTGTATCTGTTTATATTAGTGCCTTGGTGCGTAAACCGATTTCCGGATCGACGAAAAATGCAGTTGTCTACTTGTGTATACGTGTACTTAGTACTTGTATATATAGTAGCCGTAGTTGTAGTCGATTGTCTCGTTTCGTAAAAGCGGTATTGTGCGTGTTTGTGGGAAACTAAAGTGCATCCCATGCCTCTTGTTATGTATCTCTTGGTCTGTACCTCATTTCTGTTGAGAAGGCACAAGAACTTGCAGTACGCGTGTCGTACCCCTTTAATGTTTCTTCCTTTGCGCATCTATTATACGTTTTTATTTGCAGCTGGATTCGGATGAGGATGAAGATACGAAGTCGCTAACGGATGAAGTACTACAACGGATAATAAAGGAGGCAGAAGAAACGGAACACGACGAACCGGTTGCTAATAAAAGGGACGTAGTACAGTGTGCTGAAGCCCCAAGCTCGGAAGGAACACCCAAGTCACCAAAGTCTCCGGGCTTCTTTGGAAGGATTTTTAAGAAATAGCACAAGCAGGTAGCTTACCTTTTTATATAGTTTCTTTGAATTACCATTGGTTGCACAATTGCACAAGAGTAAGAGGTAAGAGTCCTGTGAGAAAGTTACTAGTGACTCGTTATTATTGGCATTGCTTTCATAGTCGTTATATATGTTTTGCCTAAGCTATTAACTATCTGCGCAAGAGTTTATGACTTATGAGATGTATTGGGTGCGAATACAATATTGACTCGCTTATGAATATGACTATGATTATCTGAATCTGTGATGAATGAATAATTTTGTTTTGTGATATTTGTGTGTGCATTTATTACTGTAGCTTACTGTAAGTAAATTAGTAAATAAATACTAGTCAGTCAACTTACTGTTTTATTATTTGGTGCTTCGCGCTTGCGCTAGAATTAACTGAAAATTGAAAATATGTAGATCGTAGTTGTTTAACCCATTGGAAAACCATAGTTTATTAATGCTGTGTTGTGAATGCTTACTCGTGTAGATTGTGTATATAATAAAGCATTGTATATTTCCATAAAAATTGGTTTTGTTGGCGAGTCATAGTCATATATTTGGTTTGTGAACCAGACCGTATATTTATGTTTTTACCTAATTCGAATTTTATTTTATTTTACTGTGGCTTTTTTTACTATGGCTTGGCTTCAAGTTCAATTTGTGAAGTATTGTTTTACTGTTTGCTGTCTTGTGATTCTATAGTGTAAGGTGGCATGCCTATTCCCCTTTTCACTTCTCCCTACAGTAATCGTCGAACAGTTTATAAATATTATTTTCCTCTTTGTAGTGTAATGTCTAGTTGTTATTGCTTTTTTACCGTAATATCCCACAGTGTAGCAATATAATGATACAGTACACTGCGTTTTGTTTTGCATATAGTTTTCATTTCAGTATGTTGCCCTCTGTGGGTGGTCTGCTATCAAGATGTTCAGCCCTATGTCGATCGCTGCCCAGTGCATTCACTTCCAATCATACGGTAACTGCTGGTCTGCCAACTACATCATTCCAGACTTCACTGTTTAGCACAACGGCCACAGCGTTAAGGAATAACTTTTTGCAGGTTAGTTTGGTCGTGCTTTCTAGGCCTGTATTAAACATGTATTTGTATAAGAAGATATTGTCTATTGTGAAAGTTTTTTTTTTAAATTTCCTAGGAAAAGGTGTCGTACCACGAAGCGGAAGCGGATTGCATCTTCCAATGAACCACTTATGTTTGTGTTGAAACTTTGCGTTTTGTTAAAAAAAAACGGATGTTGAGAATTTTAGTGAATGTGGGCGCTGCTTAGGCTTAGGCTTATATTTAGCGCCAGTGTTTAGATGTTTGCTGAACAAACAAGGTTTCCTAAGGCTAAGACTTAGCACAACATAAAATTATGTCAATGGCTCCAGTATGTAGCCGAGTAACAATAAGTGACTATGTGTATTTAAATTCCTCATTTATAGAAAAAGGAAGTGAAAAATATATGTAGTTAAAATGTAGAGAGAGAGAGAGAGATAGAGAGAGAGAGAGAGAGACTAAGGGCTAATCATTGTACATTTCGCTTGTATAATTTGCATTCATGTATTCGTGCATTACTGTGCTTGTTTTAGTTTATCCACTACCGTAACGGGCCACCGAAGAGACGTGCTCGATCAAAGGATAAGTCGCCGATCAGTGGATACAATCACTTTAAAGGAATAGTATTGAAAAGTAGGTTATTGGACTTCAGTTGTAGTCTATAAACTGAGATGTGTGTCATTTATGCTGCGTGACTCAACATCTACGTGTATGTGATAGTTTATAGTTTGGTAATGTATATACGTAGTATTTGTAGTGTTGTATTATCTGTAGTTCGTTGATTTTGTGAAAAGGAATCGCGAAGCTTGCGTAACTCGTAAATCCTTTGAGTTTTAAGTGCGTGTTTTAACAGTGTTCAGAGCGTATGACTTGTTCTGCGGAGAGTTTGAGCCGAGTAGTAGTTGAGTTGGATATGGCAAATTGTTCGTTCAAGGTCACTGGGCGTTGCTTCGTCTCAAACTAAACGATGTTATGATTCCTCGACATTTACCCTGCATCTAGGGATTATTTAGCAGCGCTTGAGGCTTGAGACTAGAGAGCAGTAGGAATTGTTCGAACCTATATGTTTATATTCCAGCCGTGATTCGTCACCCAAAGAAGCCGAATTCTGGAAATCGTAAGTGCGCCATTGTGAGACTGTCGACCGGAGCAGAAGTCTGTGCTTATATCCCCGGAGTGGGACATAATTTACAAGAACATTCGCAGGTGAGGGTTGTCATTTCGTGTGACGTCGTATCTTCGCACAGTCGAGTACAGGTACATGGAGTTCTTACGTACGGTGCGCGAAACTGCCATGCTACTATGCTAACCTTGCTCGGTAGCCGGTACTCTTATAATACTTTCATGTTCAGGTACTTGTGCGTGGAGGGCGTCGTCGTGATCTCATCTCGGTGAAGGCCAACATTGTACGTGGAAAGTACGATTGTGCACCGGCCGGAGGACGGAAATAAGTGATTTATTATTGTGTCATAGGGGACCTGTAGCCGTATGCACGAAGAAGTCGTCTTAGCGGAAGCCCGGGTCTCTGCGTCATATTGTCCCTGCTTTATCTATCTTTGGAAGCCTTGGAAACCCACCTTTGGAAGCGAGCCCTAGGAAACTGGTCCCAGTTTCGTGCATATGGCCATCGGTGATCTTGACAAATCAGATAAACAATTTGTATTCAACGATACGCTGTATGTTTAAAATATAGTAATCGTTTCCATGGAGTACTATTCTAGACACCACTTAGGTTATCACTTCTTATTTGAAATTGAGTATGGTTATAAAGGAAACTTACCAATACAGTATACCTTTATTGTTTATGTTTTCTATAACAGTCTTTTGTTGTTTTTTTGTAACTTTTTTTTCGAGAGTAGTTGTTTTAGATAGTAGGACTTTTATGTAAATATTTAGGATTCAGGGTTATTCTCTCTGTTCGTTGTTGTTGCTAATGCGAATGAATTTCTTTTCTATCGATTATCTGACCTACTGTATTTAATTGACCATTTGGATTTTGTATAATGGTAAGCACAGGTTACTTATACAGTAATTTATTTCATATTACAAACATTTCACACACATCCAAGGTACATTCATATTACTCGCTCTTTCCCAGCTCCATCATATAAGTGGCTAGCACTTTGATGCCTTCAATATAACATCTGATACGCATCTTCTCGTTTTGTGAATGCGCCATTCCGTCAGAAGCGTTTGTTGGGAGAAGGATCACTGATTTGCCGGTCAATTCCTAAAGCAAAACTATAGTTCTAACTTCTGAAGATGGATATATATCAAGCTGATGTTAGGGTAAGGTTTGGTGAAACAAAGTGTTCAGTAAAACGTTGCTTCGTGAAACGGATGTTGGGATGTTTTAAAAGCAAGTACGGTAGTTTTTAAAGTAGAACTTGCCTGGAAAGTGAGAGTAATTGGAATGCTGCATCCCTCACGAACCCAGTCAGGGTTGACACCATACACTAAAATTAAGGAATAAAAAATTGGAACCTAGGTATCATATGAAGTGGAATTAGGAATCCTATTGCAACGAGTGTATTATATCTTTTTTTAATACGTACCACTTTTCATGGCCCTGGCAGCGGCCTGGAAGTTTGTATTATGGAAGTCAGCCACCCAGGGAAGGGAGCCGGCACCCACGTGGACCCTGAAAATAACAATCCTCATAGATTCTTCCAAGCAAGTCGTCCAAGTAAAAATCAATAATCGATTGCTGAGTTTTCTCATTGATTACGGTATACTATGCTAATTGTTTCTTGCTGATGAGCTTGGATGAGAATCAACTGGTTCTACATTATCCAAATGGATTGCTACCTTTAGGTATACACTGGTGACACCTCAAAAAGGGGCGGCGAACCCTAGGCATATCTATGACGCACTGACGTAGAATGCGGGGCGGCGCGAGTTAAGCATTGTTAAGTTCTCTCTTTTTCACGTAATGATTTTCATCAGGTGCTAACTGTCACAATTGTCGAAGTTTCCTATTGGAGGGTTAGAACATCTCGTCACGGCAACCGAGGTACTGTAATTCTCTAAACTCCCTTACTTCATTGTGTTTCCCGATCCTCTCTTCTTCCAGAGGCCTTCAATATAGTCAACAACAAGTTTGCTAACTGCTTCCGGGGTCATGTTTGGCACCATGCGGATTGTGAACTTACCTAAACCAATTAATGAATTCAAAGGGATATTGTTCGTGGTTTGTGAAACGCAGAGCCATAGCGTGCACTGGACAACTGCATGCCCCTGTATTACAGTATAAAATATATTTGAAACAAATCGCTCAAATAATGCACAAATATCATGTACTAATTCCGAGGAACAGATGCTTATTACGGTACATTCTATAAATCCCTGGGGCCAATCTCGATGGAACTACATCATTGCTATGCATTGTAGTTGCCTTCAGGAAAATTTTTTTGTATGGAAAGGTATTTCACTAGAAAGTGACGCATCTTAATTGTTTATAGTTTATATCTATGTTGTGCGTAACTATGTGATACTTACCGGTCACTTTACACGGAATGATTGTCTTATCTCCTGGACCAGAATAGGCACCCTCAACTCCGTGCACGCTAAGGCTGAAATACGGATTTTCATTAGAAATCAAGAATATGAGTATACTTTTCTGGCACAAATCATCTAATACCCGTAAGTTTTGTGTGTTACATTCTAGCGGTTTGCTCCCTGCGGAAAGTATGATAAAGATTGAAAATGGAAAATAGCAAGGTGCATCACCATTACGGTAAGGTAAGAGGTGTCTCACCGCGTACTGTATGCGCTGTGTGTGATCCTTCTTTCTAACTTTCATTGTCAATCTTGGTGTTCACTTCTTCAGTTTATCTTATTCTTATACGTATGGGTAAGCACCTGGGGAATCTCCATCGTCTCATCAACAGATCTTCCTTGGATTCGTTGGGCAGTGAATTAGCGCCTACACTTTTCTGGTGCTCGTCCATCTGGAAATAAAAAATGTTACCCTGAACAATTGTTGAAAATGCGGCAGTTCACTCATGACCATGTAAGTGTGCGATACTGCTCAACGTTTTTCTTATGCTAGCACCTGCCCGAACTCCATAGATAGTCTGCCTCTACAGTCTACGCTACCTTACTATTGATGTACCGTACTGACAGTTCTCCTCGAATAGGCAGGGTAAGAATTCGTAGGGGTTTAATCATGGTAAATCCTTGCGATGAAACTTACACAGAAGTCAATCAGCTTGTACGTATCGGCTTCTTCTTTAGTTAGCGGGGCGACCAGATCAGAAATTCCTAAAACATCAAATAATTAAGAGACTTTCAACTCGTAAATTTCACGGTCATAATTTGGACGTAGTCATAACTGATTACGGTAAATGCACGGAATATTCATTAGGCTGCAGGCTAGAGCTCGTGTGTTCCCGGATATTGGGGCTAGGCGCGCGGTAGTTGTTCTTGCTTCGTTATGCAGACGGGTCTAACAGCGGATTCTTGTTTCAGCCGGAAATAATCCACAATTAGTTTGTATATGAACGCACCAGGAATAAGGATATTTCCCTTTACATCTGCCAATTGGCTCATCAAGTAGAAGAGATCGTTGAGGGGTTCGTAACTGAAAAAAGATAGTTAGTATCGGAGGTATACGAAGGAAACGAGTGAACCCATTTGGTGACGGGCCCAGCGACGGTTCTCTGTCGTGTCGTTTCAGCAATTTTTCCGTTTTCCTGTGATAATTATTGAGCGAAAAGTATTTCTTAAATTTCTGTGAATAAGTGCCTCCACGACTCTATAGAACAGTCTTTGGCTACGTGACACGAGAAAAAAAAATCATTCGTCTTGAACTGCTAGCTAATCGACGCTGCAGGCATCCTGTGGGAAAAAGCAACATACCCCAACCCGGATTAACTTTTCCCTGGAATCCGACTCTCAGGTCTTATACAATTATACAATACAGGAATCGGATTTATACAATTAAGGAATTAATTGTAAGCATAAAACCTACACACTGCCTCCATAGACTCCTGAGTGAAGATCTTGTTGAAGACCAGTTACCTCGACGTGGTACGAACAGATACCACTGGAAAGATAATATTCAATCATGAAACCATCTTGGTAGACGAATGCTTAGGTAACACGTCCTTACGAAACTAATGTTCTCCTTTTCCCCTCACTTACACCCCAAGCAGCATTACCATGTGCACATCCTAATTCAAAGACGAACACAACAATTAAAGGGATGGGCTCACTACAAAATCACCTTGTTTTTATGCTTTAGTTTGATTGTACAAGGTAAAATTAAACAAAGAGCATAAAAAAAGTTTCTTGAATTACTCCCTAGGGAAGATATTAGGTAAAAAAGGTGAGTATTGATCGATCTCCCGATAACATGAGTAAACAAGATAAACTAGGGAAGCTAAGAGATATGGCTGAAACACACTGTTTTTCATTGTTTTAAGTAAAATAAACGATGAAAACTACAGTTTATTTTGCTCAAAACAGTGTGTTTCAGCCATATCTCTTAGCTTCCCTAGTTTATCTTGTTTACTCACGTTATCGGAAGATAGATCAATACTCACCCTTTTTACCTAATATCTTCCCTAGGGAGTAATTCAAAAAAATTTTTTATGCTCTTTGTTTAATTTTACCTTTGTACAATCAAACTAAAGCATAAAAACAAGGTGATTTTGTAGTGAGCCCGTCCCTTTAATAACTTACCGAAGTCCGTATGACAGACACGGCTTTTCAGTTCCAAGCCAATATGAATCAGAAATACACGAATATTCGACATTCTTCAGCCAACCATCGGCCTTCTTCCGCTAGAAAATAGACATTAATAATTAGGCTTAATTCGGACTTAATTAGGCTTAATTAGGACGTAATTAGGACGTAATTAGGCTTCATAAAATGACTTACTAGGCTTCATAAGTTTCATTCAAGTCTTAGAAAAACCGGCTGTTGTACCGCTTTAATCATCAACCAAACAAATAATAAATATACAAATGATGTCCCACCTTGAGGAGATCTTCCAAGCCTTCTGAGCCACTTTCCTCCATTGCTTCGAAACAAATCTACAAATAAGTAGTCGATCAATATATATAATAAATATATGGTATTTCACAGTTAATTCACGAGAACGTTGTTTGTGAAAAGAAAACCAACATTTCGACACCACATAAATATTCTGTACGCGAATTTTGCTGGAAAAAAATTTCGCTATGTTTCTGAACTTTTATACTACGCAAGGCGGAGGGAGCAGCTACTAGATTCTATTCCCGAAAGTTGTCAAGTACAAAGGAAAGTACACTAATCGAATGGAAACATCTCTCCATTTTTTTTACTCTCCACGATGTCTCCTTTTAAACTCTCTATCTCTCTCTCTCTCTCTCTCCCCCTCTCTCTCCCACTCTCTTACCTTCAGGTTAACTGGAAGCTCCTTTCCGTGGGTTTGCAGTTCTTTTAGAGCGTGAATCCACGAAAGCACCGGTCCCTTATCATCAGTGGTACCACGGCCCCACAGCTTACCATCTGAAATCATACTACTTATGAAACTTGGGTGGCGCGCGGCGAAACCCTGGCGCGGAAGTGCCGCGCTGCAAAATCTGGCGAAATAAGAGCCACGGCACGGCGAAAATTGTGCGCGCAAGATTCCACTATTGCGGACCGCTATTTTCCTCGCCGCCGCACCCGCCCAACCTGCGAACTGCGCACCGTCAAGGTTTGTCGTTGCAGTTTTCCTAGGTCTGTCCTCTTTGAATACTACATGTTAACCATACTACCTTACTAACGTCATTATTAGCAACTCTATAATGTGGTTGTAGTCACAGGATTCCATGGGCCCTGACCTCCTTGATCTTACTCTAGTAATCATACTCGTATTAATATCATCATACTTCTTACTCATTCACTGCTACAAAACTAGAAACGGCGCACGTTACCTAACTACATCCTTACGATAGGGAATGCAACTACGGTAAAGACTTGGGGGGCTTGGTGTAGCTACAGTAGTTGCTTCCGTCTTGTTACCGTACCTTTCTCAATAACTTCAAATGGTTCGGTGTTCCATCCGTCGTCTTTGTGGGCCGGTTGCACATCTAAATTAATGAATAGTCAAATAGTATATCTTATTTCAAAGCATTCTATCATGGTGAAATTTTATGTGGTTCAAAACAAAAACCAAAAGAAAGCCGACTCACATTATATAACGGACTTTTCTTCCGTTGAACTTAAACTACTAAAAATAATGTTAGTGTTAGTGCTCCCTCGAAAGCAATTATCCATGTTTTACGAAGAAAACCAACTCAAAACTATAGAGCAAAGTATTTGTGATACGTTGATTAGCTTATTTGTTCGCCTACTGAGCTTTCCACTCGAAAATGTGACTTCCTTACCCAAATGTCCATAGATGAGGAGTGTTTTCTTGTTGGGATCCGATCCCAATTCTCCCAGAAGACATGGAGGGAGGGGGAGCTTCTTCCCGTCGGGGAGGGTCTGGTCCCCAAGGTCTTCGAACCACAGCTTGGCACCGAGAGCCTCCAATTTGGCTCTAGAAGTGCAATGAATATAATCTATTTACAATTTTATTGCTCTCTCTCTTCCCTTTATTTCTCTGTTTCTCTCTCTCTCGTTCTCTCTCCCCTTTTCTCTCTCTCTCTCCCACCTCTCTCACTCAAACCTGTCTAAGCGTAAGGTTTAACTCACTTCGTCCAATGCACCATCTTCACAACTTCGCCTCTCTTTTCTGGTTCTCCAGAAACGGATTGGATGGCGCACGCCTCGCGAAGGATCTGCACATATTCGTCTTTGTGCGAATCGATTGATCTGAACTTGTTTGATAATTGGACATCTCAAGATGAAACGTTACGAGATGTACATAGTACATAAGTGCTGCAACCTGAAACTATTTCTGGGTGCGCACCCGAGAAATGAGGCGAACCAACGCTTTGCCGCGCTCTCTTTCGGTGAGCTACATGCCAGACAGTCTTCGTGCCAGTTTTCACAGCATAGAATTGTATAAAGGCCGGAAGTTTTGGAAATAAGATGTTTTCAGACTGGTGCAGCATAATGTGCTCTCTCCAATCGTTTTTTTTTTTGGATATTTTCTTGGTTCTAGGGTAAGCCACTGTGATGCTAAGATTAATAACTAAGAAGGGCAATTACAGAGGTTCTCAAAGCTAAAAAAGTTATCGTACTTGTAAACATCGGAGAGATCCACGGTCATCACTGCAGTTTCTTCTGAAAGAAGAGAAATTATGACTTTAGGTAGTTTCAAGTTACATTTGATAAAGAGCGGTACAACATAGTTAATACTATAATGAATTAAATGGACTAGACGGAATTGGTTATTTTCATTTTTCACTTCATTACTCAACAATTAATTAGAAAAGAATTTGCTATGCAGAGTTATTCATCTAACTGATTGATTTCACAACGCTCAATGCAGGAATAAATCAAACATAAAGACTGAATTGCTGTATTATTCTAGAACCAATTAAAGTATGGGACCACGCGAGCCAGGTCTATCAGAGTCAAAGTCTTATTTTGTTCTGATAACAGTCTACTAAATAGAACGTAATACGATAAGAAATTCAGCTTTTCGCCGAAACCACATGTGCTGAGTTGGTGGAAAAACACATATACACAACAAAAATAGAAGACGCATAAAGTTGAAAAAGTAAAGACTAAAAACTAATATCTAATGAACTACTAAAAAATCGAACAATTCAGATATCTATGTCTATGTGCAAAAAAATTGTGTGTTGCAGAGCTAAACGCCCTTTCAATATATGGAAACAAAATAAGGAAATTAGCATATCTACGCAATTTTAAAATTTCAATGCTGTGAATTAGCATACATAACTCGCCTGTGGTTGGATAAATTTTACTCAAGTTGTTGGAAATATATATACTGTAAGTTGTCCAATAAACAGAAATTATAAATAAAATTATGTGTTGATAATTCTTGACACACAAAGAAGAAGTGCACAAAAGAAAATTATACAAAACACATTGTAAAAACGGTCTCTACCCATAGACATACACCATACATAGACCTACGCTACCGACCATATATGAGTTTTATTATTTAATTAAAATTTATAAAAACACAGAGGATGCAGATCACAAAATCGTATGATGAAGGAAAACAATACAATTAATTGGTACATCATAAGAAATTAGAAAAATTAGATAAATATATGAAGGATTTGTTGGCTAAAGTGACTGTGTGGTGTTGTTTGTCCACCTATTTTCCTGTAGTATGTTTGTAGTATGTAGTTTAATGTTATCTTGTGCCCTAGTTGTTCACAGCGTGAGCTACGCTTTAAAAAGAAAATAACTGGGAAAGATAGAATAATATGAAAAAAGGAATAAATAAGCTTGCTTCTCACCTGGAACTTGCTTCAGTAATTTATTTATATACTTACAATTAGTGATAGCTTATGCTTGCGTAAATCATTTTATACACAGTAAGTTCATAGGAAAGCTGCCAAAAACAATTACACACACATATATATATATATATATATATATATATATATATATATATATATATATATATATATATATATATATATATATATATATATATATATATAGATATCTATATATATATAATAATATATATATATATACGCATATTTATACGCATATTTATAATAAGCTTTCTTATATTTCTTATAATTCGTATGACGTATGACTGAATTAATATTTCCGCAAAAAAAAAACAGAAAACACGTTTTTATTATCAAAAAAAATGGATAGAATATTATTGTGTTTTTATATGAATAACGGTGGTGATTCTTCCTGTACGTGTGCATTCATAAACGCCACTTTTGCAGCAGCTCCAGATTGTTTCATTTTCTAAAAAGTAAATAAACTACAACACTGTAAAAGTGCAAACTATCACTATCGGATACTTTTTCTTACTGTAAAGCTAGAGGTTCCACAACTAGGGTATTCTTCCGACCAAATTGACGTCAGCACTTTATCATAATATGATTTTTGGTGTAGTTGAACAAACTCGCTACTTTTTACAAAGCACAAGCACGGAAAAACCCGTTTTTAAACGTCCCATAGGTCCAAGACTCCAAGACCTTTGGACATATGGAACATTTACACCGCCACATTTTTGGGAATAGTCAAGCGAGCGTGCAAGTTGTCGATTTCGAAGTTACACATATTTTTGAATTTTTCTGGTACGCTTTCATCTCATAGAAAAATATAAGATTCGACATTGACAAACCGTGCTCTCCGATCTGTATACGGTCTTGAAGTGATATGTTTTCGTGTTGATATATCGACGGAAGAGGATGCGTAGTAAATTCTGAAGAATTATTTTATGAACATACTAATACTAGGGTTGCCGACAAAGGCAACAATATCCACGGAATAACACCATAGCAATACATAGTACCGTAAACTACTACGAACAAGGTCAATGCAGCATTGCGCATATGTACTAAAACCTACGACAGACCTAGTAAAAACAAAAACTATTATTCTCGTACCAGATAAGCCTTTTTGTGCACTTCGCTCTCTTCAGCGAGAGGTTCGACGTTTTCTCTTTTTACGAATAGTTCCTGAAATCAATGTGTTTAGTTTATTGGAAAATCTTTACAATGTGCAAATTTATGATCGAAGCTTACCACGGCCTGACACCTGCCAACGCAACACGACGAAGGAAACCATGTAACATTCCGTTGCGCTTTTTCTATGTTATGCGTTTATTTTGGATTTGGCTATTTCAGGACGACAGACTACCTACATACTTCAACATAAAGCTTGCTGGCTAACATCAAACCCAATTTTGGATCTCATGCGCAAACGCACAATGGGTTATGGTGCGCCGCTACCGCAAACGGCAGGGGATCCTGATATTTGGCTATTTTTTGAAGCTAAATGCCAAATACCAGCCGGTTTTTGAAATACATCGAGAACTTGCAGCTTATGCAAATGAAAATAATTAAGGACAAAATCTAGTAAATTAGCATAAATACGTAAGAGCCCAGTTATCCACTACGAGTTTCAAAAACCGGCCGGTGTTTCGCTTTAAATAGCCATACCGGAAATGTCCACGTGTAGTCCTTTCTGAATGCTTTGTCGATGAACTGAACCACAATATGGAGAAGATTGAAAGGGGGAGGGACCGAGGTGCTGGACTCCATAAATTCTGTGTAGATGCACGCACGGATGAACTTGAACTCGTTCTCTTCGTTATCCTGAAACAGAAATTGTAAGAGAGAGAGAGAGAGAGAGAGAGAGAGAGAGAGAGAGAGAGAGAGAGAGAGAGAGAGAGAGAGAGAGAGAGAGAGAGAGAGAGGAGAGAGAGAGAGAGAGAGAGAGAGAGAGAGTGAGAGAGAGAGAGAGAGAGAGGGAGTGAGAGAGAGAGAACGAGAAAGAGGAGAGAGACAGAGAGAGATTTTTAAGATGTGTACCGAATAACATTCCCTATGGAGTGTTGGGCAAGGTTCTTGTAAAGTTTTCTAACAATGAGAGCCGGTAAGTAATTTCTTACAGATGCAGATGTACCATTTTCATATTCACCACAATTAACATCCAAATATTCACCAAGTACAGCTGCTATCTGCTTTTTCCCACTGAGATGCACGATAAGATTACTATTTTAAAGCCCGTTGAAACGTACCAATACTTCATCCGACTTTCTGACCAACATTGAGATCATCAGGTTGAGAATTGTGACAATCAAGATAGCATGATAGACTCCGAGTGTGGTCTAAAACAGGGAGGGCACTATCTTTAAAGCTGATGGCACGTGTTTTGTGAAACATTTACGTTCAGTGGACAACCACATTTCCATTTATTATATGCAAATTCCTGGGCTCTAAACATTTATAGCGTCGAAAAATATTCATTTTGTATAATCATTAGAAGTAAAGAACTTGCCTCAATGGCAAAAGAAGTTATAATGTGATCAGTGGTCCATTGTCCGGGGCCAGAGTTACCAACCACTACGGCATATCCTTGCGGGGAAAGGTAGCCATAGAAGGACCAGAAAAGGTTACGGAACGAAGTGAGGAACCTGAAGTTCACTGTTTTGTAAGCAGGGTTTTGTAAAGATATTTGTAGATCCTTGCTGCCATATTCAACTAGAGAAATAGAGAGAGAGAGAGAGAGAGAGAGAGAGAGCGTATATTAGTGTGTGTGTATGCGTGAACGGTGTGTGTGTGTGTGCGTGTGTGTGTGTACACTTGCTTGCACCTCAACTTCAAAATTCGAGCTCTGATCGTATCATCTATCCGTTGAAAATAACGGAATCCCTCAAGAGACGCCAACAAACAAGTGAACTTCACCATTGGCTTTTCTACTGACAATGAGAGTGATATGTATAGTTTTGTTGTCATACTGTAATTGCCCACCCTGTGTGTAATTGATCCTGCACCTTAACCGTGCCATCCGGCTGCTTGGCCTCATTTCCCATGTACGGCTGTGCCATTGTATTGATTCCAATTGCAAATGAGGCCATAATTGTGCCCATTACAATCATGTAGTTGACCACTTGCACGACACAACGACTGATCGAGATCTGGGAGAAAATTTGACTAGATTAAAGTGATATGGCACGTGGTTTTGAACCCAACCGCATTACCTAATGATATATGCAACTTTCTGTGCACATCTACGCTGGAAGGGCACGGAACGGAGTACAATGGTTTGCTACATTTGTAAGTAGTGTTATTTTGTAACACTTACCTAGCCTTCGCCGCGGCAGCAGTACTCACAACTCACATGAACTATTCCCTTTAAAGCGAAATGCTAGCCCCTTTGGAAAATTTGCATATGATAAGCAAATCCTATGTATCCTATGCTAATTTTGTACGATCGTCCACGGCAATCGTACAAAATTAGCATAGGATACATAGGATTTGCTTATTATATGCAAATTTTCCAAAGGGGCTAGCATTTCGCTTTAATCTAAGCTAACACGAGGCCTACAGGACTCAAGCTCTGTTGACATTTGTGATTGCTACTGTTGGTCGACGTAACGATAACAAAATGATATTTTCGTTGATCGTAAAAAGTTAGTGATGGTTCTAGGTGCTTACCACAGTCGCTCCTAGTCCCTTGATTAACTGAAAGTAGTAGAACAACTTCCAGAAAGCCAGAATGCATCCAATGCCAAAGAAGACATCGTTGAGGAGATTCACGTCCAACGAAGGCTGGAAATTTATACTAACTAATTACGAAAAGCAATTGTTGGCCGACCATTAAAGGATCGCAGTCACTTCAAATTCGCCTTTTTACTTCAATTATCCATAAACATGAAAAAGCACCTAGAAAAATACCATTCCGGTGTCAATTTATTGAAAAATTAACCCAGGGAAAGAAATCCCCTCGGTTGCGTTCTAATTACGTACAGTATGACAACGACAACTGAGACAGTAGAGCAGACACTTTCCCTCTTCCCCGGTTTTTCTTTGTTTTGTCATCATTGGCAACCGGCCAAGTCCCGTTGCGATTTAGAAAACACCCCATTTTGTCAAAAATCAGAACTCAACACAAGGGATTTCTTTCCCTGTGATAAATGTTCCGTAAATCGGTATTGGAAAGGTATTTTTCTAAGTATCTTTTTATATTTATTGATAAGTGAAGTAAAAATGCGAAATTGAAGTGACTGCGATCCTTTAACCCTAACCATTTGGTGACCATGTGACGACGGTGTTTGAGTAAACCTGCCCAAGTCACCAAGTGGTCACCAAATGGGTTCCTCCATGTCCTGTGAATAAAAAAATAAAAAAAAATAAAAAAAAAGGTCCTTACCCAATTGCGTCTATTCAGCTTTCCGCCCAACGAGTCACCGCCTTGCAATTGTATTATAAAAGTAAATGCGGCCAGTTGAAACGCTGTTATCAGGAGCAGGTCTATTCTGAAACAAATTGTTTTGCGAGTGATAGCGGGCCGAGTTTACAAGAATATACAGTGCATCGCTTCTGCTTCGGAATCTATGATGTCAAACATAAATCGACGTATAAAGTTGCAAAAGAACATCAATGAATTCAGGCACACATTGGACGCAGAAGAAATGATCTGCATAAAGAAAAACTTGAAGAAATGATATGCATAAAGACATTCGACGCAGAAGAAACGATATGCATAAAGCCAAAGCCTAAGCCTAAGCCAAGTAAAACGTAACATTCTAGAGCGAGGCGCGCGCAGCGCTCGCCGAGCTCTAGTCGGTTGATATATAAACAAAGAAAAGGCTTTTTGCGAAGTCGTATGGTTCCCTGGTAAGATAGATGGTGAAAAAAACGCTTACGATCTCCACCACAGTGAAAAATAGACACTGAATCCTCTGCGGGTAAACTCCAAGAAGCGATCCAATGTTAGCCCCAGAATGTACGAATAGATGTAGAAGGTGAGTGCCAGTTGCAGAGCTAAAATAGAGAATCTTCCCTCCATGCATTTCCCCGCGGATTGAAGAAGCACGACGCTAGAAACCTTCCGCACTTGTTCCATGTACTTGATTGATGTTGTATCTGATTGATTGTATGTGTGAATAAAGTAGTGATAAAAAAATCAAAACTTTATCCCATAAAACTAGCAAGTAGCAACCTATTTTGGCACTCTTGTTCTTGTGATACTGATATCAGTTACGGTTATTATGGATTTCTTTTTTTAGCTTGTTCGCTCCCTAGTAAGTACATTCACGTTGTAAAGCGCGGTGTCTTGCTCGACCTTTCCTTATTGCATTGATATGAACCAATAAATCACTATTATTATTAAAGCAACGGTAACTGGAATCGACATTCTAAATAAAAGATTGTAGCAAGTCAGAACAAATTCTAATATGATACCATTACTCAACAACCAGCTATAGCTATAGTCCGCAATGATTTGCAAGGTCTTGACATACCTAGACGGACTATCCTCATCTCAGAAACAAAAATACTCTCGAGCTACTCACGGAACTCCAGTGATCCTTGCCGATCGTACTTTGACGTTTGTAGTTTGACGTACCGTACGACCACAATGACAGTGAGAAAACCGAGATACGACGAGAGGTTCGAGATGTACCTGAAGATTAATTTTGATTAGATTTTAATCCTGATGCAGAATTACATAATGATTGTCTTTTATATACCCATACGTCTCGGTCGCGTTGGCATAAACTCTATGCTGCATTTACGCCAAAGATGTACGCTCTTTTCGTAACACTCGATTGTTTGTAGTATAGCGGTATAGGCATAGACTCGGTGACAAACTACAAGCCGAGTTTATATACTACTGATATATTTCGCTATTTTCCATCCAACGCGGACGTGCCCGTAACGTTAATAAAATAAAAGTTAAATGTTAAATGTTAAATGCACGAACCCCACCCAGCGGCAAATAAAATACCCAACCGGGAGCCAAAAGGATATCTCGATCGATTTGTCAATAGATACTGTATTGAACCGCCCTTTAAAAAAAAGGTCACAGTCGCTACGCTGTTAATTTTTGTTTATTTATATTCAATGTAAAGGAAGAGGCCCATGAGAAAAAAGTTGTCCTTAATTTACTTACACAGGATGTCCGGAATTTTAGAAATACTTCCGTGAAAACCGCATTTCTTTACACCTAGAACCCGCAAAGTTATTCTCCGGCAAACTGTTCGGCCAGGTACCGTAGTCAGAATCAATTTTTGCCCTTTTGGGCATTACAGTATTGGAAACGCCCTGTTAATATCATAGGAATGATTTTCATTCGTTTTAACATTACTCTGAAGAGAAAGGATGAAAATGAACGGATATAAACCGTAAAAACGTTCTGGCTACGGTACCTGGCCGAACAGTTTGCCGGGGAATAATTCTGTGAGTTCTAGGCTTCAAGCAGTGCTGTTTTCACAGAAGTATTTCTAAAATTCCGGACATCCTGTGTAAGTAAATTAAGGACAACTTATTTCTGATGGGCCTCTCCCTGTAAGCAAATATTATATAAATAACCTAGCCAATGGCACATTGAATGACGTGCACTTCCTACCGCCCGTCAGAATGAAAATCATGGCAAATATTGGATAGAAGAGGAAATGGCGGATCATTCTCCACAAGTCACGTTTCGTATTTGAACCGAAGTGACCCCAACCTGAAATTAAGCACCTAACTTCCTTAGGTTCTACACCTCTCTCTCTATCTCTCTCTCTCTCTCTCGCTCTCTCTCTCTCTCGTTCTCTCTCTCGCTCTCTCTCTATCTCTCTCTCTCGCTCTCTCTCTCTCTCGCTCTCTCTCTCTCTCTCTCTTCTAGGAAGCTCTCCAATTTATTATTGAAAAATTAAATCCTTGTGTGATCGTGTTTCATTTACTTTCTTCATATACATGTACATTCAGACTGGTTTTCCCAAATCGAAAGAAATACTTTTCTCTTCCCATGTCTTATGGTTTATATTTATGATTACTATTTTATGCCCGAGTGACCGTACCCCGAGTCCACATTGATTCACAGGCTCTTTGTATATTGGCACTGGCGGCAAACTGAAATAACATCAAGGGTTTATGTATCATACCAAGAGTTTATGTAAACATAGCGCCTCATAAAGATCTAGTCATAGTTTACAGAGTTATAATCATCGTGAAGACAAATACATGTGCACAATGCAGTTTATGTGTATCCTCTGCTCCTAGCTATGCAATAGTTCTTTAGTGAAAAGATACATCAAATAAAGCTATTATATGGCTTTTATATGTATTGGAAAATATCAGTGTATTGATGGAGAGCCTTGTATATCCGAAAATAGGCTAATACAAATACTTTGCAAACGCTACTTCGAACAGCGCGTATTTACATGAAACGCCTGAAGTGTATATTCCAACATGTATGTTATGTCATTGCGCTGCGCTTATTTTCGAAATGTGCGACAGTTGCCTGCTTATACCAAATGTCTGAAACGTAGAAACGTTCGTTGTGGTCGTAATCACAAATAAAATCACCCGGACTCAAACTCTTCTCCTGTATATAATAAGATACCTGTTTCATAGAACAATCAAGTGCTTTCCTCAGTCGGGGATATGGCTGTTCGCAGTCCAGAAGGTACTCGCCATCTCTTTGTGACAGAAACACATCTATCTCGTCCACCTATAGAATTTGAAAAAGTTTAGTAACTTGCTCTGCCGGGCACAAAAAAAACCTAAACTCCTAGCAGAAACGTCAACATAATCTAGGCAAGTCATATTCATTGTCTGAGAAAAAGTAAATGCATAGATTCAGCACCTCGACGTAAAAAAATAAAACCTCCTTACCTTCCAACACTGCTCGCAGATGCGCAGTGCAAACAACTGCACATTATCATGAAGTTGACGGTAGCTCTCCTAGAAATGAAGCATGCAAAACAAATGAGACGGAACTGGTCTAGACTCTAGAACTGGTGTTTACTACGGTAGCAACGACGGGGGTGCGGTTCCCAAAAGATAGCTCAAATTCTACTTCATATTGTAAAGTTTTTCATGAGAATTCAATCAAATCAGTCATTCGAAAAAAATGTCCTAAGTGAGCTCGATTTTTGTGCTAATCATGATCATTTGTATGTGATGTTATGTAGTTATCCAAAATCCGCTCCCCGGTGTAGTCAACTAATTGGCTTTTGCCTAAATGCCATTAGCCCGCGTGATCTGTGAACAGTGTGAACGGTATTAGTTTTAGCGTTAATGTTTTGGCTTCCGATCAACTAGTGTCCAATAACGGAAGCTTCTTCGCATTGTGAATGATATTAGTGCCAATATCAATAAAAACTATAAGAGGAGGGGTGATTTGAGATGAACCTATCCCTTTAAGGGCAATATATAAGACCGAACCATGAACTCCAAGTTATCGTCAGCCATGCACTGCTCCAAATCGGTTGCCAGTTCACAGGCAGCCATGAAGGGATCTTCAGTTGCTAGCCAAAGATAGGCCTGAAACTTTGAACTGAATATAATTTTAAAGCGGTGTAGCATACGTTTTCTGAAACCCTTGTTGAACTGAACTCCCATGTATTATTTGCATATGACACTAGAAACGTGATCAGGTCCGTCAATTTCGCTAACAGTGTGAATACTGCATGCAATAAAACTAATGTGCATATGATACCATGCCATAAGAATATGATATCACCGAGAAAATGAATGCTTACCTCACTCGAGAGTGCTCTGAAGATATCAATTCGCCTCACTGAGTCCATATTACTGTGAGTTATCGTGCGGCATGCTGGACAGGCGCCTATATATTGGATTTCAAGATTCTGCACGAATTCACGCATACCCTTGGTTTTTATTTTTTATGTTGCGCTCGTCTTTTACTGGAACCCCCAGAAAACACTGGTAGCAAAACAAGAATAAACAAGCTAATTATGCTTTCTGTTGGTCTATAGTTTATGCTTTTATGTTCTCTTGCTCTATGTGCCACTTTTTATACATTAGCCATTCTCGTGTCGTAAGGCTAACAAGCCTCAAATGTGTTTTCTAATTATTATTCAATTCAACTGACAATGTTTATGATGTGGGATATCAATTGTGTGTCCCCGTAGGAGAAGGCACTCCATAATTCCAAAATTATTCATTAAACCAGCCAAAACAATCGGCGTGATGTGCGGAAGGAAGGCCAATGAATCAGTGCAGCCTCAAATAATAATAAATGACAGCAATTAATTATTTGTAATATTGATGATTCTTGATAAAGTAATAGCTCACAGAAATACAGAAACCGCGCAGTATGTTATGAGTAATATAGCGCTACAAGAAAAGGTCCTGGCTCTACACTTGTACTAATCATGGTACTGCAATGAATGTAAAGTATGAGAGTGTTTGTCAGTGTCGCATTTCGGAATTTTGTTTTCCTCCTTATATAAGCCACAGGAGGTGAACATTTTGAAGGGTATTTATTGAAATTGAGAACTGAAATGGATTTCAAACAAAACCCTACCGCTGAACTCTTCATGTGGAAATTCATGAAAGAGCACAATAATAATCTCGACCATCGGACGGCTTCCAATGCAAATCGCCGTCAACATCGCTTCTGAATTGATTTAAGTATTGATTTATCGATTGTTTTTATCGATTGATTAAGTGAATTGATTGACTGATTTCCACAGCGCTCGCTTCTCCACGGTTCACATCTTCTTGATGTATGCATAGCACTATACACCTTTAAAGGGAGAGGCCCATGAGAATAAAGTTTTCCTCAATTTACTTGCACAGAATGTCCGGAATTTCAGAAATTTTACTGTGAGAACCGCATTGTTTGAAGCCTGGAACTCACAGAGTTATTCTCCGGCAAACAGTTCGGTCAGGTACCGTTGTCAGGATCAATTTTCGCGCTTTTAGGGCATTCCTGTGTTGGAAACGCCTCGTTATAATTATAGTAATGATCTATATTCGCTAGAACATTATTACGTTGGAAAAGAATGCAAGTGCACGGATATAAACCATAAAAATTAATTTTTGTGTTGCTGACTACGGTACCTGGTCGAACTGTTTAGCATAGAATATCTCTGCGAGTTCTAGATGCAAATTTATGTGGTTTTCACAGTAATATTTCTGAGATACCGGACATTGTGCGCAAGTAAATTGAAGAAATTCTTTTTCTCGTGGGTCTCTCCCTTTAAGGCGCGTTCGAGTTGGGAAAAAGTTGTGGTATTCCGGAATTCCACCGTTCGAGATGGGACACCGGAAACGTAAATGTTTCCGTTATTTAGCACCAACCGTCGGGGTCAAGCGTCATTTTTGGCTCTTGCAGTTGTCAAAAATATAATCCCACAACGATTCCACTACGGTATTTTTGCTGGTCTTCGCACGTTTCCTCGTCCATCTCGAACGGTGGAATTCCGGAACACTAACTTTTTCCCAACTCGAACGCGGCTTTACAATTCATTTTCTATGGGAAAACATATGTATTACTTCTTACTCTGGTGTATCGAAATAAGCAAGACCAGAAGCGATGCATATTTATATGTATATCACAATCATCATCAGCATTATCACCATTCTTATTTCATTGCAATCATTATTTCTTAAATCAAACAACCAAACATTAAGAGGTTCATTTTTTTATGTGACCTTTCAGTGGTTCAGCAGAAGATCGATCCACCAAGAGATTAGCAACATGCGTAAGTTGATGCTCCTGAATTCTAACTTTGTTGACAAGGCTGCTTTGTGACACAATCTTTCTTTCTCTCTCTCTCATCCTCTCTCTCTCACTCTCTCATCCTCTATCTATCTATCTCTCTCAGTCTCTCTCTCTCTCTCTCTCTCTCTCTCTCTCTCTCTCTCTCTCTAAATACAACACCACAACTTCCAATAACATACAAATATTAGCAATATTTATTTATTCAACAAATTCTACCGCTGCGGCCACTCCCATTGAGTCAAAAGTGTGTAGAATGCTGTCGGTATCGCCTCGAAGCACGCTCAGTCTGTAATTTAGATTCAGGGAAGAATTTGGTTTGACTTTTCAAGTTTTGGATGAATGCATACATCTACTTGGGGAGCACGAGCGTTATTAGGGCGAATCGTATCAGTCTGTTAATCTCTGTCAGGAAGAGCTGATGACTCCTTTGACCAATGATTTGCTACTTTTCTGTAAATTCTCCTTATTATCCAAGAGGTATAGTTTTTTTTTGAGAGGCTACTGTCGTTTAGATCCGTGAACTTGTAATTATCATTATCTGGGTCCACATTTTAGCAAGCCGGTACCTGAACTCATATAGCATAATCTTGACAACATCACTGCTGTCCCACTCGAAGTGGCCATCGTATCCCTCTTCACGTTCTTGCTGTAGAGAAAGATATATATATATATATATATATATATATATACAACATTCACGATTTGGGAAAAGCTTACTTTGTTGCCGGTGTATTCATAAAAATAATATTCATAATCATAAATATTCTTATTATGAATACACCGTTGCACCATTTGATTCGGCTGATATAACCCGGTGCTCACCGCCGGTGTCGACGAAAACTTTCTACGCTCCATGGCTACCTCAAACTCAAACTCAAATGATGTTACAAACTACATTTCCCGTTTTCCTATGTGAAAATACTTTTCCTGCTTTCGGCTACGTTGTTTTAATAAAGGAATTGAAGTCCAGCAGGGCATATTACACCAACAATTTTGTGAATTTTCTCGAGATCATTGTTTATAAGCAAAAAATAAACTCAAACTTTCGAAAGCGAACTTACAAACTCCGGGATCTTAAACCTGCTGAGATTCTCCTTATTAAGTGTGATTGGTTTTATAACACGTTTGAGTGCTGAAAATTATTATCTCTCTTTATCGAAAATAAATAAATTATCCTTATTTGCTGTACAGATATAATAGTGCTTTAAGTAAAAAAACGCAGAAATTACCCATTTTTATTTGAGCCAAGTTAAGAATAGAAAATTGTGAGAAAGTGGCCAATAATTGTGTTATAACTAACAGTGTAAGATTAGCATATTGATGATCTTAAATTCAATGTTTTAGCAAAATGAGCTTCCTCCTAGGAAACCTAAAAAACGCTGAAATAGAGCACGATAATGGAAGCTTACAATTAGCGAAATCGACTTTACTTCCCGAATGAAAAGTCGTCGGGCACGTTCGCACAATCTCCTAGGCCACGCCTTAGGCTTAGGCTTAGGCTTACCCACAGGTTTCTTCGTAGGACTTCGAGGCAAATTCTAAGGTACACCTTAGCGGACGTAAGAAAACAACACTGTTTACATTAATTTTAACGGTCAAAAAGCCATAGATCCAAATAGGCTTTTGAAACGAATGCTGGATGCTGTATTCCCATGTAGCAGCCCATGAAAATGACTGCACGATACTGCACGGGTTTTTAGTCTAATTACATTCAGTTGCATAGAACATATGGGAATGCACTTTTTAAATATGCATCTCGAAAAACGGCCGTTATATCGCTTTAAAGTTTTAAAAGTCAAGTCCCTGCAATCTCAAACGATAAAAGGGCAGCCTGATTGCAGCACTTCTCACCGGATGAGATTAAAGTGACAAGCTGACGAGGGAGGGGACACTCAAGTTTAAAGAGGAATGGCACATGGTTTTGAATACTAAATTCCCATGTATTTCGGCACATAATGGAACACAGAAACTTAAATTGTAACGCAACCTTTTGATTTATAATTCATAAGTTATTTAGCTTAGATGGAAGCGGTTGAGGCACGTTTACCAACATGCCTCAGGAGGAGACTATACAGGAAAACGACATAATCACATAATTTGCGAAACCGAAGGAAAACCGCCGTTGGCCCGTCACAAAACGGTTTTTTTACCATTTGGCGACTGGTTCTTGACTGGTTCATTTGGTGACAAGTTGATGACGGTCACGAAAGAAAAAAATTACCGTCACCAGTGGTTCACCCACTTGCTATGAATAGAAGTGAAACTAAGTGTCCGCTTTGTTCACGAAACGTTTCTGATAAGAAAAATAAATCATGCAGGGCATTAATCTATATTTACAATCTGTATTTACAAGCTAAGCCAGTAAAGTATGAACGCCTTAGAATTAAAGACCTTTAGTCTTTAGAAAATAAAAGCTGAGGGGCACTAAATCAAAAGATCAAACTTTATTGAATTGACGTGTCGAATATTGAAATTGTCCATGTTGAGCTGTGACATACTCCGGGGTCGTTGGATCTTCGATAGTGCATAATTTATCGGTGTTTGGTGCTTATCGATTATTTTGTTTTCTTTGTGACTCATGGCATGTCTGGATTTCTATATTGTATCTTGCGAGCGCCACCTCATTGGGAATTGAAGTATTATTCCAAAACAGTTTGTCTTTGCAATTTCGCCCCATTCTGGGAATAATTTCCCATTACTGGGAATTATTTCCCATTACTGAGAATCATCTGAATGAGTGCGAAGCAGCGACTTTAGTCTATTGTTTTTTACAATAAACTTGAAAGCCCTACAAACTGTGCGATTTTAATCCTACATCATCCGCGTTAATTTTCCGTACCGTAGTCCGTACGGTGTAACTGTAACTTGCGCATCACCTGCATAACATCAGCAATTGAATCGCACAGTAAAACAATGTCGAATACCGCATAATGAAAAGACTTTACATAGGCAGAGGCTTGTGCGCTTGCACATTGTGCCGAAGTAATAACAAAATGTGAATCGGTCGGTCGCGCCTCCGGAACGTACACTGAGTCACCACCAAACAGTCATACGCCGCAGAGGGGCATATGTAAGCAGAAAGGAGGAAATCAAACACTTTTTCGTCATGCATTTACGATTATTGATTGATTTGTTTGGCGATATGAGGTAATATGGACTCTTGCAAAATACTAGTAAGCCGCATACGAGGAGCTTTAAATACGGTGTAGCAGAGGCTAGAAATATAGCTGTACCCTTGAGTATTGCTGCAGGAGTATGGAGTATTTTAGTGAGATACCAGACAGGGGTATAGTTTTTTACGGAAATACGTTTTGTGTAGCTCTAACAGAAAAGTAAGTAGGGGTGGAAAGTGAAAAAATGGGTTAGATAAAACCCAAACTACAGTAGCGCACTTGCGCCAACAAAGGACAAAGGAAAGGTACAATCCCTTTCTCATTACATACAGTAATGAGAAAGGGATTGTACTTTACCTATGTAGTAGTTGTAAATCACTAAATCATCGGTGTATATATAGGGTAAAGCTAGAATACCATTGGTATGGTATCGTCTGATTTGGTACCGTTCATGATATCCATACCGTAGGTGTGATCAGACAAATATGGGTGGAACTGTCAGTGTGAAGAGTGCGCATGCCAAATGCCCAAAGAAGGCGTATTAGCTAGCAGGCGATCGTTCGAGCAAACAATGAAACATTTGCCTTAGTGTCGGACGCCTATAAACACCACACACACATCTTTGCCCCGACGCCGCGCTATCGCTGCGCCTTAAGCCGGCTGATCCGCTGATGACTAGCGCATACTTGGCACGCTTACACTAAAACTACGAAAAGGAGATCGATAAGTTCTTAGTGTTTGGGGTTTTCTGGAAAGAAATTGTAAGGAAAGGATTCATGGTTCTTCTTGTGTAGAGTACATACTACCCATATCAAGAATACATTACAGAATGAGAGAAGCAAACTAAGATAAAAGATAAAAGTAAACTCGAACTCAGCTTTGACACTCTGCATGAGGGCCTGGTTGGGAGGAAAGAGCACAAAAACACACCAAGGAACGGTCGTAAATATCTCAAAGAACGATTACACCCTTGATTACAAAATTCTGAATTAGTGAGCAATATGGTAGCCGTGAGTGGTAGTTTGTCAATAGCTGCATGATTAACTTTACCGTGAGCATCTAGTTATGGCTTCGCCCTACTCCTAAAGCGAAATACCGGCCGGTTTTTGAAACTCATCTCATCGAGTACAACAGCATTCTTATGCTGTTTATGCAAATGTGCATAAATTAGAATAAAAAATAGAGCTAAATTCGAACATATTAGCATAACTACGTAGAAATTCAGTTGTCCACGATGCGGTTCAAAAACCGGCCAGTGTTTCGCCTTTATTATATAGTTTTCTTCTTTTAATGATGCGTTTGTTAGTCTCGAGATTAAATAGCAAATGACAAAATATCGTATCTTTGCACACCTACAAACGTTAAAGGGGTATAACATCTGGGTTTTGTAAAGTATGCTGGACGATATATTCCCATGTCGTGTATGCAAAAACTGCACGATTTTTAGTCTAATCCTATTGATTTGCATACAATGTATAATAATGCAGTTTTTCAATACACGTTTCAAAAAACGGCCGTTGATTGCTTTAATTTTTAATATGCGCTTGTGTTGGATGTATGCTGCAGTTAACTATAAGGTCTCTCATAATCTATGGAAGACTTACTGCGTCATGTATGCAAAACAGCATAGAACGATACGAGGTAAGGTGTAAGTCCAATCTTCCACATGGTTCGCCCTTTTTTGCCCAGTATTTCAAACGTTCAAAGTATGTTTGCGTTTCGGGTTGAATCAAGGCTTGTGTGTGTGGGTATATGGCTGGCTTCTTATGGCCGGATTAACGTCCTAAATGGTCGCCCGGCTCGCAGCACTGGCAAATAGTCGTAAACGCATGGTAATGCCCCGTACACACACACGCATACTAGTATAAACATGATAGTTGTGGGGTTGAGCAGGATGATATGAGCGTGTTTGTTATAGTTACATATACAGATAAACCTAAAATGAAATAATCAATAATTCCAACGATTAGATAAGTAAACCCGTGTTAAAGGGCTTGAGTAATGTTAACGAGCAGGCAAATACTATTTGTTCTAGACTGCAGAACCTTTTTTGAAGCAATGTAAATATTTTAAACCGGAAATGAGAAGAAAGAATACGGCAGGCGGGCACCTTTTCAAAAGGGTTTGCCACCTGCATTCCAATAAGTTTTATGCAAATTGACATATTTAACCTAAAATCGCGCAGAATCGCGCTGTTACTACACAACAGACACGGGACGGGAATGTAGCGCCCTAGCGTACGTTCCAAAAACCGTCTGTCCTATCGCTTTAAGCATGCTGTATTAAGTTAGCAAGTTAACTGGAGATATTGTCTCTGAAGAAATTGGGGAGAAAGAACAATATACGACGGGACTGTTATTCGGCGAATGATTGGGACATCTTCTCTATAGTTATTAGCAGCCTAGAAAACGATTGGGGAAGATTGGCAAAGCAATTATCGCTTAAAGTTAAAGTTAAAATTAAAATTATTAAGTTATTATTGACTAAGAGCGTATTAGATAGTTGTAGGACCCGGTCGGCAAGCTCAAGTAATCAATGGAGCGCTAGGTTAACTAGGTTAGAGGATAATTTAAACATTCAGTTATCTAGCATAAATTGATCTCACCTTATACAGTACAGACCACAAATTGAAAACTAACCATGGAATTATGAGTGATTTACAACGTGTCCTTGAAACCGTTTTTGTTAGTTTTTTGTCTGATTTTATGATAAAGCGTCTATACTGAATAAGAAGTGTTTAGAGATAAGGATCGATTTTTATCGAGACGCTAGACTTACCGGCTGTGACTCTTCCTGATGGTTTGTACGCCTAAAAATAGAAAGATAAAGCTGTTAAATTAGAAACTTGACATGTTTTCTAGAAATAAATTATGTATTTGTAGTTTATATACGCGCGTAGCTGGTATGACAAAATAAGAAAATGAGAGCTGTATTTGCGCCAGAACTGTGTCATATCTGTGATAGTTGTGTCAGAGGTATAAATAAATAGATAAATAAATAGATAAAACAAGATAATCGATAGCGCTTCTTTATGATTCAAGGGCTTCAAAGCGTATAACTTGCTTCCCAGAAGTCCTCAGCATTAGGCGACGAGTTCCAGATGACAAATTGCTACGGGTCGTCCAGATTACCTGCCGGGTGGTGTTTTCAATGTTGTCACAGGTGCCATATCGGTGCCATATCTGTGCCATATCTGCGCCATATCTGTACCATGTCTATGCCATATCTGCTGTACTTGTGCAAAGATTCCACCATATCTTCTCGCGGAATTAGACCCCAACACTAATACATGGATACACACAAAAATATTACCTAGTTGTCTCAAAAGTGCAAATGACAGAAAAATTCTTTATTTTGACCGCTACAGATTATACATAAAAAACTCAAAGGCACCTGCAAATAAAGAAATCATATACTAAAAATTTTCGACTAAATTAACAATGAATAGCTAACTATCAACATATGGTACCTTACGTATAATGTACACGATATACATGAAAATGTTCTGCATGACGATGCATACAATCATTAGACAATAATAACTAAAAAAAATAATACTTGCATTCAAAGACTATTTTTTTCGAGGTTCATGACCGGTGCACATTATTTACCAAGGTGAAAAAAATTGACATTGCTGAAAAAAATTTGAAAAACCAATTGGTGACTGGTTCGTGACCATTTGTTGGTGATCATCTGATGACGGTTTTCGATGAAACTTGGGCTCGAGTTGGCCACGAATTGCTCACCAAGTGGCCCACAAAAAAAAGAGTGAACTGGCACCAAATGGGTTCACCTATTTTCTATGTTATTGTTAGTTAGGTTCTAAATCAAACTAATGCACTGGTTATATAAAATGTGAAAAACATGCACGATATAAATGCAAAATATAGACGTATAGATACTTTAATAAAGAATTTGCGTAGGTCATTTTTTCAGTAAGCATGCAAACAATGGGAACCAGTAGTTAAATCAGAATCAGTGTTTTAGGAAAAGTATGTTTACAAGCAACAAGCCTTACTAAGAGTCAATCAGTTTTCAATTTCTCTATATATTTTTTCACGGAAAGTTAGCCAGGAAACTTTAGCAAATAAATGCTCAAACTTAACAATTTCGTAAAATTTTTCCAACTTGTAAACTTATAAAATTTACTTATAAACTTAACTTATGAAAGAAATATAATTTATTTCAATTCACATGCGAGGTTGATTTTTACGGGGAACCAGGTTGAAGACGAATTTGTATAACGAAGGATATAGTCGCCGGATTCGCATTCGAGAGTCCCTTGCTCGGGAACCTGAAATTAAAAATATCAGAGCGATAAGTCACGCGGTTTGTAAACAAATGCTAAACATGCGCGTTTCCATATATTATATGCAAATTTCAGTTCTCCACTGGGCGCGTCAAGCACTGTAAACCGGAATACCATAGACAATTTACGACGTGCCCGTTCATAAGATGAACTCGGTTATGTAACCAACAGGATTCGAACCTATGGCCTATTTGGCCCTACTTAGCACTTTACCACTCAACCACTGTGCACCAACCTTGAGACTCGTAAGTGTGATCCTCGGCCAAACGGCCACCTCTTTGCCGCCTTCTACTTTCAGCACTTCAAACTCGATATCACTTGATGTTGTGAAGTTCCACACCAACTTTTGACCCGCTGTGTTGCACTTCCTAAAGTTATGACGTGTACAGTTTGTTTATTCTTCTTGTTATTCTTCTTGGGAGAAAGGTTTAAGCTAATTATGCTTAAAGCGATATAACATAGGGTTTTGAAAGCAGGGGCAGCTGCATTACCATATGTTGCATGCAAAATAATATATTTAGAGTAAAAATTCGCGCAATTTAGGGCATACAGTGAATGGAAATACAGCGTCTAATCTAAAAGACCGGTCGTTATATGGCTTTAAAGCGAAATACTGCCCGATTTTTGAAACACATCAAGTACACCAGCATTATTATGCAGCTTATGCAAATGAATATAAATTAGAATAAAAATTCGAGCTAAATTCGAGCAAGCCGACCGTATTTTCGCTTTCTTAGGATTAGGATTATTATGCAGAAACGTTATTTTGATTAGAACGTAAAGATACCTACTTGACGACGTCATGGTGCGTTTTTCCCTTGACAGCAAACGAGCGCGCCGCTGGCGGTTTTATGTAGCCATTGTCGAGCCAGACTTGTTCTTCCTAAAGATTTTTTTTTGAAAAATGGCACAGTGAATGAATAATAGTATGTAGAAAGCAAGAAATGATCTGGTTACAAAATACATAAGCTGACCAAGTGCAACCGATGATTAAAGTTTAAGGCGATATAACATCCGGTTGTCTTATGATATGTATGTGAGCTCGCTTTTCGCTCGGGGTTTTATATCTACTATGCAAATGATTATCCAAAAAAATCCGTATACTTTTTTGTACACTTCGAAAGAAAACCGGATGTTATATCCCTTCAACATACCGATCGGTGTTCTTCCTTCATCACTGGTTTGGGCAGGTTGACCACATTATCGGGGTCTTCTGAGTGTCCAGAAGTGTCCCTCCACTGGCCACCGTAACGCACAGGAATTGCCTGAAAACAAACGTTCTGATTTCCAAACGAAAAAAAGCCAGACAGATTACAATAATTTTCCATTTTGTTGAACCCAGCGTCTATATTATTAACCATTTTGAAGATCTGCCTTGTAACACATAAGTCACAGTACAGTTGCAAACCTTCTACTAAAAAATGAAAGACCAACCCTACTCACAAAATCGCCAAGATTGGCTATAGTTATAACCTGAGCCATTGGTGCGCAGGTTGTGTGACGTAAGTAACCTTTTAACACAGTGTAGATATCAGTAAAATAATAGGCACCTGTGGCTCAATAAGTTCCCTTAGTTCCTCGACCGAGTTGAGGAAAGACAGTCTCTGCGCAGTTTGTTCGTCCATCAGAATTTTGGTGACTTTGAACATTAGCGAGACAAGACCGGGCGAGTTGATTATCACAAGTTTTATCATCTGAAAACAGAACAACCTGTTGATTGATGATTGTTGATTGTATTGTAACTATGTAAATATACACTTGTATGATACGCCTTCCAGATTGCTAATCGTACATGATTGAACATATTATTTGATGTGATGCACAGTAGATATGACTCTCAATTAAGAATTAAAAGAAGACCTGCGTTGGATTCGTCTTTCCAGTTCTAATTGTACGTCAAGTCCTATATAGGTACAATATTTATATTCATTGCAGTTTTATAACAGAAATTTATTACAAAATTCACGTTTTTGCCTCATTTTTCTTTGCCTTATCCAAGACCAATAAAGATTTTTTAGTCAGTTTTTGTAAGTTAACACAACAAAAACTCGTCATGCGCGAAAATCTACGTTTCAGGGGCTTTGTATAAGTAGGCACACATTTTTCGTGTGTGCTCTCCTAAACATTTGGCACTCGTGTATAATGACACAAAAACCTTGGGGGATATGTTTAGGCGGGTTCACACAGGATACATAGGAATGGCGTTTTTGTAAAAGTCGCGTCAGACGGCGTTAGCCAACTGGTTGGTAAATATTTGATAACTTACATTTTCACTGAAGTAGTCCGCCCAGATCTTGACTACGAGGCGCGCCACCTTGGCTGGCCCGCCCAACGGATTCATGAAGTCAGAAAGGTTGAGACCAGTCAAATCTAGTACGCAGATCACACCCGATGGACGACCTAAAACGCACAACGTGAAAATTGGCGGGCAAGCGGCGTGATAACGGCGGGCAAGTTGCACGCCATTTCCATTCCGATATATTTTTGCACACCACCACGTTGCCAAATGTACTTTGCCCGCAGAAAGGTTACCGCTTGCGTCAGTGAAGGACTATTAAAGCGGTATGGAACGTGAAAGTGAACCTATGCTGGATACTTCAATTATGTGCAAATTCATTCTTTTCGCCATACTTGTTGATCTGGTAAAAAAAATTGCAATAACCCCTGCAAACAAGACTAATGGGGTTTCCAAGTATGCTGAAAATTTACAGTATGGAACTACACGAGACGATTTTTTTTTAATTTTTCATATTATACATGCAGGTTTCGAGCAGAAATACGGTAGTACTGACAGAATCACTCCGATTTTTTGGGATACTTGGAAACTCCATAACAAGCATACGCCAAGCCCTAAGCCGTAAGCCTAATTGACTCCTAACAAGCCTAAAAACACAATCAACTAGTTCCTTTACCTGTGGCGTTTTCAGTCTTTGCCAGACAACGGCAGAACATCTCTTGAAGGCAGAAATAACTATGGAGAACATAGGACAATGGGACGACTTTCATGATCTGGAGTGGAATTTTTTATATTAAACATTAATTTATTATTAATAATAAACGCCCAAATTTAAAATACAACACTACAAACAATTACATAAGAAACAAGGAGAATAACTGAATCGGTGTTTTAATCGTTTTAGTAGGATGCATCTATATTAATGTGCAAATTCAAAATTAAATCTAGGAACAATTTGGGTAGCTGGAAGTATAATAATAATATATCATATTATAAAAATATACCTCCTTGAGGTCGGAACCCTCCATTCTCTGCACAAATACATGACAATTGTTTGAGCTGATTGTTGGATCCAGACGAGAAATCGAAAATCTCTGAAAGTTATTTTTTACAAGGAAAATTTAGAAATGTATAAAAAAAAGATCTCCGAGCAGCGATATCGACTATAACAGGCCCAACTCGTGGCTTTAGAATACTTGTTAATCGATTGCAAACAGTCATTACTCAGTAGCAGTAGCACTATAAGCATAACGGCCGGAGTTTGAAACTTTAAAGCGGAATACAGGCCGTTTTTGAAACGTAACATGGCAACTGAATGCTTACGTATTTATGCTAATTGCTCGAATTTAGGTCGATTTTTTTAATTTATATTCATTTGCATAAGCTGCAACAGAATGCAGGTGTGCTCGATGTGTTTCAAAAACCGTCCAGTATTAGTATGTTGGACAACTACTGTATTAACTATGCAACATGCTAACATAAATGCGGATGAATTCTTGATTTCTAGTTCTAATCACACCCATTTGCATATAATGATGTAAGCCTCCAAATGCCATAAAATTGAAAATAAGCAGTCTAATAAAATGCAATAATTACACCGACCTCAAAGACAGCTTTTGTCATTGGATTTTTCTTCAGAATTTCCTCATCTGTCATTTTGTCGTACCCGAGAACACTGCGGTGAGTCAGATAATCTGAAATCTTTAAGCTTTAACCTTTTTATATTTAATTTATACCACTAAGAAGACCTTGTAAGAACATTATTAATTGAAGTAAAATAACAAAGGAAAGGTCGAATTCTATCCTTTCTTAATTTTTATCTACTCTACTTAGTTTCTGGCGAATAAGCTTTGAACTCTGTACTGAAGCACTGTGAATAAAGAAAACAAGCAAATAATTTTTCGAATGAATATGTTTACAAGTACAACTGATTTGTTTTATTTAAATTCGTCGTGTGCTGCTCATGACATCTGCGGAGCAAGTCATAAGTCATACGCTTTTGAAAACCCTGACCTTGAATGTACCACAGCTAAATAAAGGAGCACGCTCTTAAATCATAAATAATTTATATTATTTAAAATGTATTTTATTTTAATTTTATTTTGTAATTCCAACTTCCCACCTTGTATTTTCCTGAGCGTTGTCACTTCGTCCCCATTATTTCCTCGTAGGAAACGAGCCACAAAGAAAGGCGAGTCAATGTCCGATGGGACTTGCAACTTTTGCCTGAAATTTGGTATTTTTTAAAGTGATATTACAGGCGGACTCCTAAGAAGTGCACAGCCCACCTACGTTTGCGCATATTTGGAAGATAATTTGTTTTAACGAGTTGGACACGAAAACCGCGTCAAGGTTTGCTGAGATGTAGATAAACCGTCATTTCAATATTCCAAGTTTCTTCTCTATGTCGTAGCGAGGTGATTGACTCACAATCAGTAGATATCTTCAAAGTGATGCGTCATGCCGAAAAGTTCTCTTCTGTACATCGATTTTTTATTAGCAGTATCGAATCAATATTCGAAATATATGGACTAAGTTTTCGAATACTGATAGCGTAACTTTTGTGCACTGAAAATCTTTATTTGCGTCAGTCTGAATACAAAGAACAACCATCTTTTACTACGAAACACCCCAATTTTGTGCGTGTTTCTTCCTTGATGTAGATTGTAATCAAGATAAGATGTGGATAACTGACTATGCACTAATGCACAGAACTTACATCAATGGCCGTCGTGGACTTTTAACAGACATTAGTTTAAAGAAAAACACTTGCATTTTGAGTTAGATCGTTTACAGATTAAATGAAAAATCCTGTTTTTTTTTCTTTGGAAATTACTCGAGACCAGCATGAACTGTGTTGAGTAAATCACATATGTCTACCTTTCATATTTAGTTTATGTTTTTTTCAAATATACATATTGGCTATTAGAAGGAGATTAAAGCGATATAACGGTCGGTTTTTTAAACGTATTTTAGACAACTTATGAGAACATACGTCGTATGCAAATGAATATAATTACACTATCAACCGCACAGCATAGCGCAACGATTGGAATACTCTGTATGTATATGAATACAACATACTCTTCAAAACCCGCAGGTTACTGCACTAATTATAAAAAAACTCAAATCGACTCGCTGGGGGCATGTTTCTACTAAACATTAGTGCAGCTGAACGTACTACTTATTTTGTAAGGTAAATTAGTGGTTTCTAAATTGAGAATTATTGGAAAAAGTTTCAATGGGAATCCAGTTGTACATGATTCGCTGCAAGAGCCGACAGTTATGTTTATGTTGCTTTAAATTTGAGCAACATAACACATAGGGCACATCTCAAATATACAATGGGGGTCGAGTTGTCATACTTTCGTTCTAGCGCAATAAGTACATTGGTGCTGCTTAATAAAAATGTTTGAAACATGACATTTTGAAACAAAAATTAAATTTGTGACCTGATCTTTCTGGCGTGTCGGAGACAACTTTCACTGTAAGGAATTGTTCTCAATTTTTCGCTTTCTTCATTATTAGTACAATGGGAAATTCGACCCATTTTTCTTGCTAATTGTCAGTGTGATAATTAGGCAATTGAAATTAGCAGGCAGATAGTGGTCGTATAGTGGTATAGTTTGAATACCGCTTGCAGAAATTGAAAATTCTTCAGCTGATTAGGAAGTAGTCTGCGTGGATTAAATGCCTGTCTCGAAATTCTTAATAGAAATAAAGAAAATAAAATGAGGAAACTTGGAATAACGCCCCTTTTTGTGAGTTCACTGGAAGAGATACTGATCTAGAGACAGATCAAAGAGATATCATACAACTGAGAGGTAGGTAGACTTTGACACTTTTAATTGGGAGAAAAACAAGGAGGGTAGGTTTAGGGAGGATGGCAGGATACCGGAAAGGAACGTTTCCCCTGTGCCTGGTTAGCTCGCATTACGGTGACATGGTATAGAACCAACACATATACAGGGTAGGCTTCAGGGTGCCTTTTGGGTCATCGAAAAGCACCCTGAGACCTACCCTGTACTTTTTGCTTGGCTTAGGCTTAGGCTTAGGTAAGTGGTTCTTAGTAGTAGGAATCAGTCTGCGTGTCCTTTATTACTGGCCGTTACGGCTGGGTTATTCAATCATTGTTTGTAGTAAACACTGTTTTAATAGTCTTTTAAAAAACAACAAAAAAAAGAAAATAGAAAATAGAAACTGACTAACCCAACACGATCGGCTTTCTTCAAAAACTCGTCACTATATGGTTCAACTCCCACCATTCGCATTTTTGTATCTGAAAAATAAGCAATATTTTTTTTATCAAACATGTTTTTTTAATATAAATCTTGATGCATACAACAAAATAAATTATAACGAAAGGTGCGGAACTTATACGATTTTATATGGAACAGTATTAAAAATCATCAAAGAAGTGAATGAAATATTTGTGTGTAAGGTAGATACAATGTAGCGTAATGTCATAGGTCTTATTGTTAGGTCAACTTTTTGCGCAAGTTTATAATTTAAGTATGTTGCATGTTGGCTTAGCCCGAAGACGTCGAGCAATTTGTCATATGGAACTCGTCGCCTAATGCTCAGGACCTCTGCGGAACAAGTCATAAGAAAACATTGAAACTGTATTTTCACTTTTGAATAAAGGTGCACGCTCTTGAAGCGTAAAGATTTATATATATATATATATAATTATGTTCAATAAACTACATTGAAGAAACTGTCTGAACAGCTAATTCTGAAAGAAAGTGGCCGAAATCATTCAACGTTCACAAAACATCACATTTAGGGCGAGGACATTACAACTGAATTTGTCAAATATGCGGTGTAAACAGGCATTCTTATTCTCGCAGTAAAACGAGTAGTAAACAATTTAGTTGTTAACTTTATTTTAACACTGTATCTGTATCATAACGTCTGTATCACAATAACCTCATAGTGACCAAATGGCTGCGCACTTTAGGGAATAAAGCGTAACTTTATAGGAAAACGTAAGAAGAAATAATAGACAACAAGAGTAACTTCATAAAAATACAAGAAATACTTTGGCCGAATGTAGCAGAATGGAATAAGTTTGAAGGTAACACGGGCGTGATACGTTATCCATATACTTTCAGCCCACGTGTCATATCGCTTTAAATTATATATTTAAGTAACGGGCAGCTGGTCTTCCAGAAGCCTCTAGAGACCCTTGTTGAATGTCCAATAAAACAACTTGAACAAACAAATACACCTGTGACCGGGGGTTTCTCTGTTTACGTAAACTCGCAAACACGAGGGAAAAATTCAGTTTCGTTATATAGTTATGACAGAGAAATAGAGTTTCACACATATTGTTGCGTTGTAGAATAATAATAGTTATTTTTGAATGGACATCAAAATGTTCAATATAAAACACAATTTAAAGCGAAATACCGGCCGGTTTTTGAAACTTATCATAAACAACTGGATTCTTACGACGCTAATTTGCTCTAATTTTATTTCCATTTGCATAAGCTGCATAAGAATGTTGGTCACGCTGTGTTTCAAAAACCGACCGGTATTTCGCTTTATAACTTAAATATAGTTGAAGAAAATTAAGCAGATTGTAGGATGAACATTACAGAGGAAAGGATGGAAAATTAAAGGGCTATGGCAAGTTTTATGGAAAGTCGGGAAGCAAATGTAAATTGCATTCACAAAAAGGCACATAGGGACACATCGCGCATCAAAAAGTTGTCGACATGTAGCCGAACCACCTGCCATGTCGCTTTAAAAACCCAAAGCAATGACCGAAATTTAGGACTCTCATCTCTCATCTACCTAAAAAACCATCAGAATGCATAGCTTGTTGGACTTTCGTTTCTCTAACAAATGATCTGTCGCACTTTGATCCCAATGAGAAAACGTTTTCAGAAATTCAAGTGTGGAACGCGACAGAAAGCAAATAGAGACGAAACTTGGACAGAGTCAGTCATCCCATTGAACGCAGTTCGAAGTACGTTTAGACAATGACCATATGGTCTAGGCGTCCAGAGGTTACAAATAATTCTACGCTCTGAGCAATTGCAATTATGACTTATGATTATGATCCTTACACTTAAGATGATTCTACTCTCTGAGCAATTACAATTATGAATTATACGGCTCCGAATTATCATCCTTATATTTTCGTCTACTGACGTACTGACGACATATCGTTTACGCTTCGCTGAATAGTTCAACACTGACTCACAAGGTACCAAACGTTGTATAATGTCAAGTTTGGATCGCAGTGTGGACTGCTAACCACAATATTTTTGCTTATTGATTTCTTTTATCTAAGTTTGGAGAACAAAAATCGATAAGAAAGTAGTGACCAGCTGTGAGAAAGAGAGCCAGAGATACAAGAGCGAGAGAAAGAGAGAAGAGAAAGAGAGAGAAGAGCGAGGGAGAAGAGCGAGAGAGAGAGAGAGAGAAGAGAAGAGAAAGAGAGAGAAGAGAAAAATAGAGAGGTGGTTAATATATGCACAGCAAACTGTAAACAGTAGTGGTATACGTAGGTTTGTCTAATGGGTCTGGCGCGCCTCGATGCTCTAACAAAAGGAGGGGGAGTTTTTCTCACTTTTCGTACTCACCAAGAAAAGACTGAGTTAGGAGGAAAAAATTAAATGATAGAAGTTATTATATATTATAAATAATAAATATATAAATCATACAATAACTTGGGATTAAGTCTTAGGTCCTTTATCTAGTGTTTAGGTCCTTTAGGACGGGCCACACCACCTTTAATATATCATACGTGCAATAGAGCGGCCATAAGCTAATCATGCATTGAGATAAGAAGTTCGTTTTGATTGCATAGTTAACGAACAGCTGATAAGACATAGGCATAGTTGATAGTTTACACTGTGGCAAGAAAATAAGGACGCGCATTTCAAGGAAAGTAGAATTTTTGAGGGGTTTGTGAAATTTCGTTTTTTTGGGTCATGAAATATAAGTCTATGGCAGGCTACTATAGCGAAGCTGCTCTTTCATATTAGTTTATGAATGAAATTCTTATTAAAATATCGCCATTAAACCAATAGAACACAATTTAAGATACCACTTTGTTCTATGCGGCTTTAGTAAGCGATAAACAGTCATCAAGCCGTAGTGGGTAAAACCAGCCAATGGCACAGAGCATTCCATAGCCTTGAGTAGTTTGGGTGAGCCTGATTAGGCCTGCTAGGGAATAGAGCCCTCGGGCTAGCCGGCAGCCGCAAGTGCGCATTGCGGGTTATTCGGGGGTGAAAAAGGACTGCGATTAGGCTAGGCAAAAGAAAATGAAAACCACAAAAAGCCTGTGCGCAGACCGGGTTTTGAAAAAAAAAAAGACAGCGAAAAGCTATAGCAGTTGCCTGCAGAGAAGCGAGACAATTTTTCGAGATGACTGGGTTATATCGATATAATATACATCAGCAGTTCTATCTCTTTTTTTAAGAATAAGATGTTTTATTTTAAAGATTATATAGGCACATAGGAGGAAAAGTGTCTGATAGAGTAGACATCAGGGGAGAATATAAAACAAACCGTAAATACCGAAACAATTTGTTCAATGGTAAAATATCGTGAAATAAGTGCAACAACTACAGTATGACAAGAGAATATTGTGCGATAATATGATACCATTTTATATGCATTAAATTGATCATATTTGATGAGGTTCTACATACGTTTCTAGGCATAGTGAAGACGTTGGCAAACATACCCCATCGCTGCGTTAAAAAAAAACCTATATTTACGATACGTTCATAATGACTATCAAGCATTTTTATTACAATATATACAAACTAAATTTCACCATTATTCGCCCCAGACAACTTTTTTCCAATGCGCTCTGCTCAAATGTATACCATAAAACTGCAGATTTCAAAGCTATATATGCTAATTTTAATCGCATTATAATTTCACGATAAATTTGCATTGACGACAAGGTTATTTGCGGCTCTACGGTATACATTTGAGCAGAGCGCATCGGAAAAAAGTTTTCAATGGCAAATAAATGTGAAATTTAGTTTGTATATATTGTAATAAAAATGCTTGATAGTCACTATGGACGTATCATAAATATAGGTTTACTTTGATGGGCCTGTCCCTTTAAACGCTACAAAACCTCAAGAAGTAACTCAACAAAGTGTATCTGTGAATATAATATAAAGTAAGATGCAAAATCGTTGGTGCCTAATGTATGGCCATGTCTACTATTATGTGGCAAAACTGTGGATAAACATTGGGAATGAAAATTGGGAAAGAAACATAAAAAGTGAAAAAAAATTCCCATCAAAAAGGCTGCAAAAATCGTTGGAATCATCTCAGGAACGGGTTTTCTGTGGTTTTCGTCGTTGTGTTAATCAATCGGCAACTATAGAGAACTGCTGGGTTCTTTGCCAAAATGTTTCGGGAAAATTACGTAATGAGATCATCGTTCGTGATTAATTGATAATAATAAAATAATAACAAAATATATCAATAAATTAAAGGTATTAGTCGGATCTGAGGCTGAGGCAGTGAAACGATAAATTATCAATTTGCATTCACAACAATTAAGAAATTATGAACTGTGACAAATTACACAACCATAACCATAACTCAAACTTTGTGTGAATTGATTTTGCTATTGTATTTATTAAATTATTATGTAATGTGGGGGCTCAGGCTTCAGGCACATGAACAAAAAAACGCTGTATTTTTCTTTGTGAAATTCCCATATCATCACTACAATGGGGCTGTGAAATCCGTAGCGTTTTAGCTTACGCTTACCTGTAGACTACCTAATCGTGATTCAAGCACCTAGTTATGCTATAACATTACGGTCATATTAACACGACGTACTTAACTTTGAGGCATATAAAAAAGAGGGCTTGCCATTTTGGGAGAGACGACAATGGGTTACTCTAGTATTCGAGTAATTACAATTCCTCAAGAGCAATTGACCTCCAATGAGTGGTCTGCGACCGGAAAATTTCTGAAATTATTGAACAGGCAAAATTCAAGGGAGGAATTTATTTCCGCATATACCTGGGGAAGGAACCTTATAAAGCGCTAAAACACGGGATTTGTGAAACTTATGTTGTAGGGTAACATTCTTGTTTTTACGCCATTTTTGTGGCGTATTCATACTCATACTTTGCATAAAATACATTTGAGATATGTATGTTTCACAAATCCCTGCACATACCGCTATCAAAACATGTTGTTACTCTCACAAATAATTAGTTTATTTTGTGGTAGGTTGGGAGTGCCACAGGTTAGAAAAACTTGTTTTTCTTTTTCTACATTTTATTAATGGTGTTTCTTCTCTATATACAATGTCCAACCGTTCCAAAGAAAGAAAGTGGCAAACAAAGCATTGTCAGTTCAAGTGACAATAATAACAATGAAATCTGACATTGTCAAGGGAGTAATTGATAAATAGACAAAATAGATCATAGATCATTGAATTCGAGAAAAACCTTTTTTCTATACAATGAGTTACTTAAATGATAATCTATTGTATATAGAAACTTTCAGAAAAAAATTGTTCTATTCGGCGAGAAAGTTAAAGCGATTTAGCAGTAGGTTTTTAAATCGTGTGTTCTACTGTGCATATAGGAACGTAATGTATGCAACAAATGGAAATGGTGCTCGAATCCGTGAGATTTTTATTCTAATCATATTCTTGCATATTACACAATTACACAATGGGAATGAGGTACTGGTTTTCAAAAAAAACTACACATAAAAACTACGCGTCTAAAATGCTAAACCAGACTCGAAGGCAATAAAAAATTGGAAACACACCGAGTACACCAGCATTCTTCTGTGGCTTATGCGAACGAACATAAATTAGAATTTAAAAAATCGAGCTAAATTCGAGTGAATTAGCATAAATACGTAAGTATTCAGTTGTCCACGATGCGCTTCAAAAACCGACCGGTCTTTCGCTTTAAACATCCGAACTTATGCTATGCATATTTGTAAAGGAAAAGAAGTTATAATAAACCTGGTGCAACGTGAGGTGAGTCATTCTGTTACATGCACTTCTTCCGTCTTCCAATTGTTATGTATTGGGTAAAAGGTAAATGGCTGTCGTTTGGTTACATACCGCCAAGGTCGAGTAATAAAAAGAAAACAGAGATTTCCTTACCATGGACTGGCAGAAGACATAAGTACTCAGCCATTTACACTTGAGACGTGTTTTAGAAATTCAAAATAATGTTTTAATTATTTCATCATAATATTGATCGTTCTGGTACATGTTACATACTGTGTGTTAAAATTGGTATAAACTAAAAAGGACTTACATGGTGTCTCACTACTATGTAAGGTCATAGCCATAGCAATGAAGCAATTACCAATTGAAAGCTAATTATGAAAGCATATCAGGTAAAGAACACGAAAAGCATAAACATTTATATTAGAGCTATCCTGTATATATATTACATCACAAATTGTATGAAAGTGAAACTTTGTACTCAATAACACATGCGAGCTAAACCAAACTGGTTTCCGGACGTTCGCGGGAATGTTTTTACTCTTTTTTTGTTCGCTTTAAAATATTACAGTATGGCTTGTGTTTACTGGTTTGTAATAACAGCTCGTCGTTTGAACGGGATGCGTTTTGAATAAGCGATGGTAAAAGTGTGGAACTGAAAAATATTTGGGAGGTTCTTGAATTTCAGAGATTCATCAAATTTTAAAATATTATGACACTTGTTTGTGAAGCAAAGGCTGCAAAACTGCACAA
The DNA here is from genome assembly GCA_036852015.1 of Pelodera strongyloides. Classification (NCBI taxonomy): domain Eukaryota; kingdom Metazoa; phylum Nematoda; class Chromadorea; order Rhabditida; family Rhabditidae; genus Pelodera; species Pelodera strongyloides. Next base: position 256,048 of record JAANDG010000005.1, read on the forward strand.
GTGAGCCCCACATGCTAAGTCGCATTAAAATTATTTGCAATATGTAATGTTTTACATTTCAAATAAACTTTCAAGGCGCTCCGCCGCTTGAGTCCATTGTTTGAAACGGAGAAAATCCATTTTTTTTGGTTATCCTATTTCTGCTTCTGTTTTAGTGATCTTTACCATACGATAGACACCAGACATTTGAATAGGTTTACAGAACAATTAGCATAGATTTACATGAACACAATAAGTATGTAAATCATTGCGGATTCAAAGACTATATTTTATCTCTCATTTATTGATATGTCGTTTTTCAAGAGAAAGGACAAAACGCCAACAGGGGCATTGGAGGCCAAGGATGAGGATAATGAAAGGTAACCCTTAAAGCGGTATGACATGTGGATTTGACACGAAATTCTCTATAACTGCATTCCGCATATTATATTTATATGCAAATTTCTGTCATCGTCTGAAGTCTGAACCGGAATGGCTCAGTTTGAGTAATATAATAAACGAAGGAAACTAGTTGTCCATCCATTATCGTTTATGTCTAGGCTCGCAGGTTTTCAGATAAACGTTTCAAAAAACGGCTGTTATATCGTTTTAAACTCCATTTTTAGTGACCGAGAGGATGCAGTTTCGTACAAATCGTCGATGAATGGCTCTTTGATTAGTATTAACGGAAGTACCTATGGAGATAGTTGGTTTTATTATTGATAATAATTTTATGTACAACCAGCATATTGCAGTACCCCATATTACAAGAAAAGCGCTTAAAGGGACAGGCCCATCAAAGTAAACCTATATTTACGATACGTCCATAGTGACTATCAAGCATTTTTATTACAATATATGCAAACTAAATTTCACATTTATTTGCCATGGGAAACTTTTTTCCGATGCGCTCAGATCAAATGTATACCGTAAAGCCGCAAATATCCTTGTCGTCAATGCAAATTTATCGTGAAATTATAATGCGATTAAAATTTGCATATATAGCTTTGAAATCTGCAGTTTTATGGTATACATATGCGTGGAGCGCATTGGAAAAAAGTTGTCTAGGGCGAATAATGGTGAAATTTAGTTTGTATATATTGTAATAAAAATGCTTGATAGTCATTATGAACGTATCATAAATATAGGTTTATTTTGATGGGCCTGTCCCTTTAAGTTTTACATAACTACTAGCGTAGTTGCGTATATAAAACAGCTAAGAATTTAACTGTAAAGAAATGTAACGTGCGGCCCACAGAGCCCCTTCACACAGCGGAACGAAACTATCTATATAAAGTTTTGTTAGCATATAAGCACTGTGAAAATGGAACAAGAATAAGAAGAAGACAGTTAAAGCGAATAAAACCAGGTCCATTTTTTTAGTTGATAGCGATCCGGATTTTGAGCTTCGCGCCCTTCAATACTATCATGGTTTCCTACCGAGATCCGATGCCGAGGAAATTCTCACGCAGGTTGGTTCATGTCCAGTACACGCCACAAACGCACAAACCACGTGTCATACCGCTTTAAAATTCCAGAACACGTCACAGATCACGTGTCATATCGCTTTAAAATTCTAGAACACGTCACAGATTACCTGACAGATCGCTTTAAAATTCCAGAACACCCCACATACCAGGTGTCATATTGCTTTAAAATAATGAAGTTACTGTACTTGCAGCCAGGCGACTATCTTCTCCGTAAGACCGAATCCAATGGAGTCACATCGCTGGTTATCTCAATAGGAGTTGCACAAAATGAATACGTTCATTTGGCTATTCCCAAGAACCCGAAAAATGGACAGTGGGTTGTGAGTGTTTATTTATATTCTGTTATCTGGTTATAGCTTTTGTAAAGCATAGTTTCCTTCTGCTTCTCATGATTTTTTTTAAAGGAAGAGGCCCACGAGAAAAAAAGTTTTTCCCAAGTTACTTGCACAGAATGTTCGGAATTTCAGAAATATTACTGTGAAAACCGCATTTCTTTACGCCTAGAACTCGCAGTGATATTGCCCGGCAAACTGTTCGGTCAGGTACCGTAGTGAGAATCAATTTTTGCTCTTTTCGGGTATTAAAGTATTGGAAACACTTTGTTATAATGGTATGAATGTTCTTCATTCGTTTAAAGATCATTAGGTAAAGAAAGAATGCTAATGGATGGACATAAACCGTAAAAACGTATTTAACCCTTTTGACTACGGTATCTGGCCGAACGGTTTGCCGTGAAATATCTCTGCGAGTTCTGGGCATAAAGAAATGCGGTTTTCACGGTAATATTTCTGAAATTCCGGACGTTCTGTTCAAGCAAAGTAAAAACAACTTTTTTCTCGTGGGCCTCTCCCTTTAAGGTGTACGCACCAGTCTAAACATATGGCTACTAAACAGAAACAGGATACATATTACCGTCAAGTTCCACTGCTTCATAATACAACTATGGACGGAGACAGACGTTATATTTCATTGTATTGTTAAATCCGAGGATAAACATGTCTACGGTTTTTATAGGTGAATTCTTCGGTGGAAGTTGCCAACATTGATGCGTATCTGACACAGATGGTTAATACGAAGACGCCTCTCGCTTCCAATGATCCGAGGTGAGGCTTTTATTTATTCTACTGATACCATAGTATTACACTTGGACTGGGTTAGTTTTTTTCCCGAGAGAACCTGGCGAAAGACTGGCGGGTATGAGAGACTGGCTAGGCTAGTTGCCCGGCGAGTTGCGCGGTGAGATATAGGCGCACCTTTTTTTTCGCCGCTCATCATCAGAGTTGCAAAGCTGCACACATTTCACGCCATGCAGGAGTGACTTCGCGTAACTAACGTATACGCGGAGCATCTTTGCAACATTTTTTATGGGCCAGGACCTTTAAAGGGAGAGGCCCACGAGAAAAAAGTCTTCCTCAATTTACTTGCACAAAATGTCCGGAATTTTAGAAATGTTACTGTGAAAGCCGCATTTATTTGCACCTAGAACTCACAGAGTTATTCCCCGGTAAACAGTTCGGCCAGGTACCGTAGTCAGCAGCTTCAAAATGCGTTTTTATGGTTTATATCCGTCCATTAGCATTATTTCTCTACACAATAATTGTTAAACGGGTGAAAGAACATTCCTACAATTATAAAAAAGCGCTTTCAATACTGTAATGTCCTAAAAGCGCAAGAATTGTTTATGGCTACGGTACCTGGCCGAACTGTTTGCCGAGGAATAACTCTGTGAGTTCTAGGTGCAAAGAAATGCGGTTTTGACAGTAGTGTTTCTAAAATTCCGGACATTCTGTGCAAGCAAATCGAGGAAAACTTTTACCTCATGGGCCTCTCCCTTTAAAGGGTCCCTGTTTGGTATTCCAATTTTTTATTATCCCTTATAGAAAATAAAGAAACATAAAAAACATGCACTATTTCGGGTGAACCGATCCCTTAAACCTCCCAGTTTTTTTTAGATCAGTAATTCGTCACTTGATTGTACGCCAGGGATGGCAGCTCCGACATAACCAGATTATTCGTGAGAAAAAGGTTGCGCTTGATACGTGCAAGTTATTATTATTATGTAAATCTTTATTATTGTATGATTAATCTGGAAAGAACACCAGACCCTGCAAGAAGAGATAACACAAATTACCCGGGCAATGCAAGCCCAATGAACTGAAAAGTTAACATATTATGCGAAAAGTTAACATACGGTATAATTACCCAAGTTTGAGGTAATTTTTGCTGAAGATGTCGTAAAGCCGAAACGTCGGAAATAAATGTGCTAAACACACTGTTTTCTTTTGGTTGGAATAACAAGCTCACCACAACACTGAGTATTGTACTTAGGTCGGAGAGGGTGCGTTTGGCGAAGTGTTCAAAGGATGGCTGAAAATTGACGACGACAGACCACTATGCGTTGCAATCAAGTGTTTGAAAAGTGGTAAGCTACAGGTTGTAGCGCTGCGCTAGCGTTGCACACTTTTGCTGGCTGTCTCATTATCCGCCGCGGACTTGTAATCATTAGCGTCACTTTTGCGGTCCTTAGGTCCACGTGTGTGCTAACTGATGCAAAAATTTCGTTAGAAGGCCTGCTGAAACCGTGTTACTATTTTGTTACACATTTTTGAATGTGCAATACTTTATAAAGTTTATTCTTGAATCAGTGTGTTCGTAGATAGGTTAATGCTCTTTCAGATACCCTAGTCACTCGTGAGCAAAGGGATGAATTCATTGCTGAAGCAAGAATATGCAAGAAACTTCATTATCCGTGAGGCTTTAGAATTACAAATAATCGTTTATATTTCCAGATTACAAGTTGGGCTGATAAAGTGGTAAAGGGTGAAAGTGCAAGTTGAGAAATTAAAAATCAGTTGCTCCACAGTCTTCCTGAGTGGAGCGATTTTCGATAAATAATAACAATTATATTTATTGCTGTGTAAAAGCGCGCGCAAATGGGCATAGTGTCATACTATATAATGTAGTGATAATTCAGGAATATTATTAAATTCCGCGGAATTGCAATCGACGAACAACCCTTGATGATGGTACTTGAGTGGGCAGACGGAGGCTCACTTTTGGATGTTCTCAAGAAAATGGGAAGTTCCATGGAGCCGGCCACAAAGTCACTGTAGGTTTTACTAAAACTGTATTTTAGCCGGCTTTGAAACATGTACATGACGCAGAATCCCAATGTACTGTATGAACTTTACTGCGATATCCTTGCGCGATTTCATATTAATTTGCCTGTGAGAATTGAGAATGCAGTCGTCCAAGATATGTTTCACAAATGGATCTCTATATCGCCTTAAACGCTCAGTTTTGCTGCTCCCGGGTGTATTAAAACTATGGGGCCTATGAATGTTTCCTTTCTGAAAGAAGGTAATGCAACTAAGATCAGATGACTACGAACAGTAACTACTTATGGATATAAGGAAGATAGAAGTAAATCTGCGGAACATTTCACAGACGAAAACTTTGTATTGTATCAACCTTGAAGAAAGAAGTGTACGCTCTTGAAGCGTAAAAGACATGCATGCGTAAATAAAAGACATTTTCAGTTACTGCGTGCAAGCCGCTCAAGGAATGCGTTACCTGGAAAAGAACAAGATTGTGCACAGAGATGTGGCCTCCAGAAACTGTCTGATCGGAGAGGGAAGGTGCGTGCAACATTGATGTGATTTCAGCAGCTATAACTTACTAGCTGGTGGTCTGGTGGTTAGGGCTGTTGCTCATCACGGACGTCGATGGTTCAATTCCCGGCTGAACGTTAGGCGTGAGACAAAAGACGATGTATACAGTATACAGTATAAGGTGTAAAGTGAAGGAGAGGGAGACGTTAGAAATTAGGAGATATTGAGCGAAACTGAGAAACATAGACACATACAGATATAAAAAGATTATTTCAGAGTTAAAATTGCCGATTTCGGTCTCTCGCTTATGTCGACCGAATTGAAGAAAGTCAATTTGGAGAACACAATCGTGCCCATTAGGTGAGTGGATGGGGATTCTAATTCCTTTATCTGTTTTTCGAACTCTGTCTCTGTTTCTATGCCTCCAAGCCTCCAACCAGCTGACCATCAGTATTCTAGTATTCAGTACTGAGCTAGCCATCGCCATGGATATTTTTCTCAAGTTCTTATTGCTAGGACGTGTAAGGTTATTGTGCCTACTATGTTAGAGGAAAAACTATAAACCTATGCCAGACTGTAATGCACAAGTTGAGTTCTAACTGTAACCATTGTCGATTGCGCCCAACACGTAAGTGGTTATTGTTGACTGTTTTTGTATTCTAGTCACTCTCTGTCATTTAAAGAAGTCACTATATTATGATGTTTTAAGGTGGTTGGCGCCAGAAACTCTAAAAAGTTTCGTCTTCTCGCATAAAACGGACGTCTGGTCATTCGGTGTGATGATCTGGGAAGTATTCGCCAATGGAAAACTTCCCTTTGCGGATCTTACCCTAAGACAGGTACCCACTCACTTCTAGAATTGAGCTGTATGCTCAGACACATACAAAAGATAAAGATAAAAGATAAAGTGCACCCGTTTATCAACCGAAATCCGCAGAGACGGTGCAGGGGTCCAGAAACCAACTTTTACACCTTTCGTATGGTGAGGGGGTTCCGGGCCGGGATCGAACCAGTGGCCGGTGGCGTGAGCAAGGGCCTTGCCACTGTACCACGGTCAGGCTCTTTGTAAAATAACACTGATGATAATTTTCTGGATTTCTTGCATTTTTCTTGGTGGGGAAAGAACAACGAAAAATTAAAACTCTAACACTGAGGAAGGCGCAAGTGATGATCATTTTTACGGTTCAAACGTGCGATGCTTTAGTCAAGGGGTTCAACACAGGTCTCGAAATCAGAGTAGTCTCAGAGCGAGTACCAGGTGAAATATTGTTCGACGACTTCAGGCAAGAGTAAGTGTAAGGGAGACAACTCCCATTACCCCGCCGGGCGGGTGGTGCTTCCGGGTTGCTTGCCTTGGGCCGGATCTGAAACTCTTGGTTACTTACCATGAGGAGACTTGTCTTAATGTAGTTACCTTTAGGTTGCTGAGGGGATTAAAACCGGAATGACGCTACATCCAACCAGAGACATGCCAGATGGAATGGTGAAGGTGATGCAATCATGCTTTGACCAGGATCAGGAGAGAAGGTTTCTATTTCGTATTCTCTCTCTATCTGTCTGGATTCCCTCTCTCTGTTAATGTTTTCCAAGCTTGTTCCGAGAAACTAGGCCTCTCCAAGCTTGTTCCGACTATTTTCCCAGTATTCTCCAACAACTTTCTCGGCCCAAGCTCGGAAAACCCGAGTTTCTCGGGCCAAGCTGGGAAAATACTGGGCCCGAGCTGGGGAATTCCGACGGGGAAAGCGCAAGTGTACGCAATGCTACAATTCACGTCTGACAACAGTGCGTCTTTTGCCTCACATATACCGCCTTCGCCGTGTGCGCGTTCGCCCAAAAAGTTTCAGTTTGAAATTTTGCTTGTTTAAATTGGTGTTATATTCGCTGTTTTTGTTTGTTACTTGTTTGGTTTATGTTCACGCCTATTACGGTTCAAAGCTGACGTTTGTTCGCCTTTTATTTAGGTATCATTGCCGTACGTTAACAGTAATTGTAGATTTTTTTCACTTAAAGATCATTCATCTCGCATTTCATAACGATGTTATAGAATGTGCAGATTACGTTTCTGTTCCGTCCGGATGATCGCTATAAAAGAACATGGTCGTCGGTCTTCCGGGCGTCCTCGCATGGCTCGCCATCCTGATGCGCTCAAAGATGTAAGCAGGTTCGCAGTTCAGGTTTCCAATTCGTTTATCCACAATTGTTTGCAATAAGTCATCTTGGCGGAGAAAACGAACTACTTATTTTAGCGAAGTCTCCGGCGGGACGAATTTGCTGCGCCAAAGTGAAGCTATCGTGTCAGCTATGACCAGGTCTGTTCTTCTGGTCTATTGCTCATTGTTCTGTAAGGTATGAGTAATGACATTAAGTGCTTAACGATATCGTACGTGGTTTATAAGGTATGCTGCATAAAGCTGTGTACGTAGGTTATATGCTACTTTCCATTCCATGCCCGTGGCCCATCTTGACATGTCCGCAGGCACAGTACAGGATGCATAATAATATATGGGAATGCAGCTTCACAGCATAGGTTTCAAAATATTGTGTACCTCCAAGGATTCGCGGCTGTTAGAATTATTAATGTTGCTTATTTTAGGTTGGCTGACTCTCCAACTCCCAATTGATGAAAGGGGCGAGAAAGGACTTGTCACTTGACAGGTACATGTTTTTTGCGATTGCAGTGTAGTACTTTCCCAATGATGATGTTGATAGGCGAAGGCGCTGGGCCCTTCTCTATTAATTATGTGATGATTCTGTTGTTGTTGTGTTGTAGAGTGTATTGAACTGAATAACAATAGGTAGCCAAGCATTTTATATCTGACGGAGGTGCGGATGGTGCATGGACGAGCCTAGACATGGAATGATTGTTTATACGAGGGAGCGGTTGCTCTTCCCGGCTTCCCGCGTGCCAGCTGTTTAGGGTTAGAGAGAGAATACGGTACAGAGGCTATGTGTGCTAGATGTTTCTTGATGGATAGTTACAGGCGCAGCGCACACAGACATTGATATCTTACAGAGATGTAAGACTGAGCTGTGAACTTGCATTAGGATCCCGCACATTTTCCCGCTTCTATTCATTGTCATAAGCTGATCAAGCCATAAGCTGTGAAACACTCAATTAAACTGTCATTGAATAAAGGAGTAGCGTAAAAGATTTATAAAACTATTTCAGCATCAGTATGCTCTGTGCTCAACCCTGGTAATGCAAGCGACGGGACGAAAGCGTTGTGGGATTTTCCATATATCATCTAGAGGTTTGTCAGTTGATTATTCGATTATTGCATTTTCCTATTTTCACTCCTAGTGAAAATAGGAACGGTCATGGAAAGTAGCATATAACCTACGTACACAGCTTTATGCAGCATACCTTTTAAACCACGTACGATATCGTTAAGCACTTAATGTCATTACTCATGCCTTACAGAACAATGAGCAATAGACCAGAAGAACAGACCTGGTCATAGCTGACACGATAGCTTCACTTTGGCGCAGCAAATTCGTCCCGCCGGAGACTTCGCTAAAATAAGTAGTTCGTTTTCTCCGCCAAGATGACTTATTGCAAACAATTGTGGATAAACGAATTGGAAACCTGAACTGCGAACCTTCTTACATCTTTGAGCGCATCAGGATGGCGAGCCATGCGAGGACGCCCGGAAGACCGACGACCATGTTCTTTTATAGTGATCATCCGGACGGAACAGAACCGTAATCTGCACATTCTATAACATCGTTATGAAATGCGAGATGAATGATCTTTAAGTGAAAAAAATCTACAATTCCTGTTAACGTACGGCAATGATACCTAAATAAAAGGCGAACAAACGTCAGCTTTGAACCGTAATAGGCGTGAACATAAACCAAACAAGTAACAAACAAAAACAGCGAATATAACACCAATTTAAACAAGCAAAATTTCAAACTGAAACTTTTTGGGCGAACGCGCATACGGCGAAGGCGGTATATGTGAGGCAAAAGACGCACTGTTGTCAGACGTGAATTGTAGCATTGCGTACACTTGCGTTTTCCCCGTCGGAATTCCCCAGCTCGGGCCCAGTATTTTCCCAGCTTGGCCCGAGAAACTCGGGTTTTCCGAGCTTGGGCCGAGAAAGTTGTTGGAGAATACTGGGAAAATAGTCGGAACAAGCTTGGAGAGGCCTAGTTTCTCGGAACAAGCTTGGAAAACATTAACAGAGTATATCTCGGGTCTCTCGCTCTCGGGTCTCGCCCTCCCTTTATATATATATATATATATATATATATATATATATATATATATATATATATCCCCCTTCTATCTGTATCCTACAGTATCTCCCCCAGTATCCTCAAATTCATGAATCATGAGTTCCTTCCTTCTAGTTCCAATACTTTCAGACCCACTTTCCTTCAACTCAAGTTGAAACTTCGCAAAGAATACGACAGTCAGACGGGTCGCAAGAAGGGTCTCTTTGGCCTCTTCAAGAAGAAAGAATACTAATTACATTCAATTATCCGTATTATCGATTGATTACCTTAGACAATTAAGTTGTCACAGCAGGGCTTTTAACTTGTGTTTTTTTTTGTAAATTTTGAGCGTTTGCCAGTTTTCTGCGAGGTTTAATTTCGTGTGTGTGCGTCGTCTCTGAACTTTATAGTGCTTTATTTATTGTGTGTGGTGTATTAATGAGCGTATCAGCTGGGAATGAGAAATAAATTTGTGTAAGTGTGCGTTGCGTGGACCGAACTTCTGAGGCACAATAATTCAATATGCGGGTCTTCTTGGATGCTTTGCTGACCATGCGCAACATTTTTATTTTCATTAAATGTTTCAATCAATAACGCTAGATTGTATAGTAAAAATGCAAATGCACAACACAAATACGAATTCGTTTATTTGTGCGAAATCAGAGTCTATAATCCTAATGATTACGGTAAAAGGTATAATTTGAAAAAGAAAGTGGAAAAATAGAAATCTAGCCGGGGATGAGCAGCGGCTTCTAGAGACAAATGTTGAAAAAAGTACTGCAAAGATTGAGAAGGGGTTCGGAGGTTTGAGGACAGTATTGGAATTTAGAATGGTGTTGTCGTGCTTGGTTTCGTTTCGAATTTCGGTCGGTCTACTTGTCGAAATCGCCCTTGGCCTAGGAAAAACTCAATGGGCGAAATCGCCTATGGACAAGAAAAACTCAAGTTGTCAGTGAACTGAAGCTATAGGAAAACATTCAAAGTACAGAAAAGTGGAGCACAACACTGGAAAATGGAGCATATTTGGCTGACATTTAAAAATAACAAATTCTATTATTTAGGCTATGGAAATACCCGTATTAGCGGAAGTCAATGGGAATAGCGAATGAATAGTTGCAGAACCCAGACTTGATCATATGCATGGGATCACGACCAGTTAAAAAGATCGAGAATGCGAAAGTTGTCCAGCAAAGGTTATTTATTTCCAAGTGTATGTGAGCGCAGGCATTTTCTCCGTAATAGATTACTCCTAATAAGTTTGCGGAGAGAGAGAGAGAGAGTGAACGAGCAAGAGAAAGAGAGAGAGAGGGTTGCTCACTTCAAAGAGCGCGTAATTTGCTAATTTCGTATGCGCTTTTTGAACAAAACGGCCATCTGCATACGCAGACGGCATACTAAGTTTGCGCAAACTTATTATTTGTGCATCTGGAGTTTCATTACCCACTGGCATATTGGAAGCACTCACAGTCTGACACGCCGCACCGGTCACACGCTGACACGCCTGACACGCCCATGTTCAGACATCTGCTCATTCCTATATAAGCAAAGGCTAGGCTATCTGTGCAGATAATCCCATAATGTTTTCTTCATTAGTTTAATGAAGAAAATTATGGGTTTAACACTAATAAAGAATTTAATTATGACACAATCAATCTAATCCTGCACATAAAAACGCTCCTCTGGTAGCCGGACAAGGTCCACTCACCATCCAACCTCAATCGATATGTCCACCACAAGCAACAGTGAGTTTTTTTTTATATATAATGGTTGTTTTCTTCTTCTTTTTTTTTTTTTTTTTTTTTTTTTTTTTTTTTTTTTTTTTTTTTTTTTTCCTATGTGCATGCCAAGTAGTAATTGTATACTTTTTTTTCAGCTGTCAAAGTATTTTTCCCGATTTGGACCACAACGGAAATGAACATTAGAAAGCGACCACTGCATGAGGCAATTGAAAAACTGGGGGTGGACGTTATCAAAGGCATGTTAAAGAATGGAGCGGTTTTGTACGTAGATCGCTCGCTTCTCCTAAAGGTAAAGAGTTTTCCAGATTTTGGCATTAATATTTTGGCATTTTAACATGCTGTTTTTTAAAATTATGCTTAATTAGCGGAATATCGATTTGGCGCGCGCGCCCGAGTAGGAGTACTAACATATCGTGTCTTTATATTTCCAACCGTACCTCTTTGTTTCTCAATGTTCGACTCTCATAAATAACTCTCATATATTTTTTTCGTCAAATTTTTTCTTGTTGGAGTAAGTTAGTTAGGGTGCGCTCTCTCATTTGGTGCTTTTCTCTTCAGCAACATTATTATTGTAGAACATTCTCTCACATAATGATCTCCTCTTTTTTCACATATTGATCTCCTCACGTTCCGGAATTTCAACGGGTTAGCCAGTGTCATATTTCAACGAGCTAGTGGCCACAATGGGGACGGGTTGGCTTGCGGCGGCGTTCGCTAGTGACCCTCTGGTGATCACCAGCCAGCAGAGGGTTGTAAAGCAGGTAATTTCTTCATTATTTTTTACTTACTTACTTTTTTTTCCCCTCCCTAATTTTTTTTTTTTTTTTTTTTTTTTTTTTTTTTTTTTTTTTTTTTTTTTTTTTTTTTTTTTTTTTTTTTTTTTTTTTTTTTTCCATTTTTTTAGCCAACATTGATGCCCGAACGTAGGGCCACCTGGCGGACCAATGGTTGCATTTTTATAAGTGCACCGTCCGGGATTCGAACCCGGGATTATAATGTGGCAGGTGGGCGTCTTGCCACTTTGCCACATCCTAACGCATGTCCTAATGGTTCAAAAGTTCTTCAAGAAATAAGAATTAAACATCATGTGGGAGCCATGTTGATTGCTGATTGGAAATCAACTCTACTCCTGGCAATCTCAACTCCTATATAAGGTAAAGTTTATGTATAGTTATGTAAGTTCATGTATGTACTGATTATAGCTTAGATGCGTTATACAATAAGCTTGATTTTAGTAAATTTTTTTAATATGCTTGTAGGAATAATGCGTATTGCTTTAAAGGGAGAGGCCCACGAGAAAAAAGGTTTCCTCAGTTTACTTGCAAAGAATGTCCGGAATTTCAGAAATATTTCTGTAAAAACCGCATTGCTGTAGGCCTACCTAGAACTCGCCGAGTTATTCCTCGGCAATCTGTTCGGCCAGGTACCGTAGTCACAATCAATTTTTGCGCTTTTATGGTATTAAAGTATTGGAAAAACTTTGTTATAATGGTAGGAATTTTCTGCATTCGTTTAACAATCATTATATAGGGAAATGCTAATGGGTGGATATAAACCGTAAAAACGTATTTAAACCTTTCTGACTACGGTAACTGGCCGAACTGTTTGCCGTCAAATATCTCTGCGAGTTCTAGGCGTAAAGAAGTGCGGTTTTCACAGTAATATTTCTGAAATTCCGGACATTCTGTTTAGGTCAATTAGGAAGCATCTTTTCTCGTGGGCTTCTCCCTTTAAAATGTTAATGTTAATCTCCTTTTTCAGTATATAAAGCTACTGCGAAAGTTTGGAGCGGAGAAAAATTGCCGTAAATTTGAATGCACTTGCCGGAATATAACATCGCTTCACTCGAATAATAAGGTAAAAACTTAAATGTAATTTAAAGGGTCAGGCCCATTTCAAGTGACCCCTATTTTTGATGATTCCATCTAATTCTCCATGTCAAATATAGTAGGATACGATATTTTTCTTATTTTCAAGCCCAATATTCACGCAGTATGCAGCAATTTTCCATAGCCAATCATACCCAACTCTCTATTGCAGTTGTCACGCCCCTTCGCGCTAATTGGGCAATATGCTCTATTGGGCGTGGCAATTTTGATAGTGGCCAATCAGCGCTAATGGGCGTGGCAATTGCGATATATAGTTGGGTATGACTGGTCATCATCAAAAATGGGGGTCATTTGAAATGGGCCTGCCCCTTTAAGTTTAATAAATTTAAGGTACTTAAAGGAAAGGTAAATTTGGAAGATTTTTAATACAAGCGAATCTCGGATTTTTTTCCAGTAGTGCATATCGAATAGCTCAATCTCTGTTTTTATTGTTTTTATTTTTTAGGTTTCGTCGTACGTAATTGTTCTATGTTGTCAGCGAGGAGCACGTGTCAATGATGTCCTATGGTGTCAGAACGTGTAAATGGGACTCCGACTGCCCATGATTATCACCCCACGAGTCGATGTGCGAAAAAGTCTCCCGTCACGAATAAAAATTGTATTACTCTTACTATTCGAGCATGAGTAAAAATTCCATTTTATTTAAAATGTTGCTATCGCGTACTGTCGTACAGTAAAATGTGCACAACAATTACCAATTCATTTATTTGAGCGAAATCAGAAACTATAGTGATTACGGTAAAAGGCATAATTTGAAGAACAAAGTGGAAAAATAGAAATCTAACCGGGGGTGAGCGAGGGATTTTACGGACGAAAGGTTGAAAATACTACAAATATATAAAAGGGGTTTGAGTATTGAGGGCAGTATTGGAATGTACCATGGCGTTTTCGAGCGCTTTACAGTTCGTTCGAATATCGGCCGGTCTACATCTCGAAAGCGCCCTTGGCCCTTGGACTATGAGAACTCAAATGGACAACTGATTGGAGCTATAGGAAAACATTCAAATTACAGAAAAGAGGATCACAACACTGGAAAATGGAGCACATTTGGCTGACATTCAAAAAAAATAACAAAATTCAATTATTTAAGCTATAGAAATACCCGTATTAGTGGAAATCAATAGGATAGCTTTAAGTTGTAATAGCGTACGAATTTTAATATGGCATCAAGTTTTTGAATCCGACCACAGTAATTTAAAACTAATTGTAAGAAGAATACAAAATTTACACATTAGAAGTTTTTAAAGTAAAGCATAAGATAGGATGGCAGGTATGCGACATTGGCACGCGGTAATCGAAAGACACAATAGTTTTTAGAAAACTAGGAACATTTTGAGAAATCATCCCATACATCGCGTTCGGAGAGATACAGTTAGAACTAATTAGCTCATAAAAATATTATTAATTAGATGTTATGCAGACGGGTTGGAAATGAAGTTATCGGGTTTGATTCTGGAGATGTATTCTTATGACACGGAATAACTAGCTGTAATTATTACTTATAATTAATTAATTATTCCCCGGATGCTTGTGTACTGGCAGACGATCAAGAAACTTACACATACTCTCTATCTAGCATTGTTTTTATCTAAAATGTAATTTTCCGTGAATACTTATCTCCACAGAGCTATAAAGATCTGCTGGAACATTTAATTGATATAATATGCAAGCTGTCACCCAATTACACAATAAACTATAGAACTAAACAGTGAAGAATTGTATGGTCAAATTAAAATTTTGCAATTATTATAACTAGGGTTTCTTATTCCTAAAGTTTGTCTGTATTTTCGAATAGACTTTCGATATTTTCCAGGATGTAATTATTCACCAACCCATAAGCATAAGATGGAGAGTAAAGGTCATGATAAAATGAGTATGGCCACTACCAAATATACGATAAAGATATTTGTTGTAGTTGATGATGAGCTGCCATTACAGTAATCGGCATAACACGTGCAGACCTGCAATTATTACTTTTTATTTATATTTTTTAATATGCACTCGCTAAGTGGGGGTCGAATTTGGGTGAATGTTTTATGGTAAATTATGTTATTTGCATATGATGTCTAAAAATAAAGATCTCGCATGATGCGTTTCAAAAACCGGTTGTCATATTGCTTTTAAAAAAGTGGCTTACTTCAACGGATGAGTCATCGCCGGTGCCAGGTAACATAAAAAGTTCCTTTTTCCGATACGGTCGACATGAGTCTCTGTTCATCCAACGGTACCTATAAATATAATAGCACAATGAGCAACCAGAATGCAAGGGTGCGGCAGACACCTCGCGCACAACATGCAAATCCAATTCTAAGAAATCGGGCGTGTCAGCCAATGCACCCTCCGCGGTTTACAGATGATTGACATATGCCCGGACAACGGCATTTCAGCATGTATGTAAATAAATTTCATCAGAATAGAATAAATAAGAGCAAGCATCGATAGAACCTCGCTAATCACAGCGCGTTGTATGACTCTCTCTCTCTCTCCCTCTCTCTCTCCCTCTCTCCCTCTCTCTCTCCTCTCCTCTCTCTCTCTCTCTCTCTCTCTCTCTCTCTCTCTGTCTTTTTCCGTTTGGAGCCTTGAAGTATGTGAGCTACCGTTTAAAACAGTAGAACAGCCGGTTGTTGACGTTGCATTCCCTTGTAGATTATGCAAATAACTACCCGATTTTTAATTGTAATTAAATTTATTTACATACAACGTTGAAATACCTTTGTCAAGGGCATATGTTTCAAAAACCGGTCTTTTTATCGCTGTCAAGAATAGTTCTCACCATCCAACAATCGTCTGATTGAATCCTCCTATCAACACATCATTCATACAGCCTCGAATGTAGCCTTTCACCCGTACTCCTAAACAAAAAGAAGTAGTATAGTGTGAAGTGTGATTAACCATAATGTTTCTTTGAATAAAAAAAACCCTGAAGAACTCACACGGTAGATTCTGTGGATGAGCCTCAGGCGTACTCAAGAGCTCTTGTACTTGTTCGTATAATTGTATTTAAATTTATACTTTATATATCCCAAATATATGTCCAATTTGAAGACGTTGATAAGTAGTATATGTGAGCTCTTTTCCGTAATAGCTAACACCTCACGTGGGACAAAAAAAAGAGAGGGAGAAAAAGCTAGAGAAAGAAAGAAAGAGGGAGAGAGAGACTTATTGTTAGCTTCAAAAACCGCGTAATTTGTTAAATTCCCATTTGAACAAAACTGCCATCTGCATACGCCGAAGACCCAGTTTTTGTGCATCTGGAGTTTCACTAGCCATTGGCGTATTGGAAGCACTACCAGTCTGACACGCCGCACCTGTCACACGCTGACACGCCTGACACGCCCATGTTCAGACATCTGCTCATTCCTATATAAGCAAAGGCTAGCTATCTGTGCAGATAATCCCATAATGTTCTTCATTATTTTAATGAAGAATATTATATGGGTTTAAGGTAAATAAGAATTTTGTTAGGATTTAATAAGTTTTTTAGTAAACATTAGCCACTTTTAATATTATTTTTTTTACAATTGAATTGTTCCCTTTTTGCAGTAGCTAACTTTTCTGATAGGTCTAATACCTTCTGTTAGATAGAATTGCTTGTAACTCTTGTTGTTCTTTACCCAAAACAACGCAATTTCTGAGTCAGAACGTTGACAGATTCCGGTACAGAGTTCTTTAATAGGGAGAAGACGGCATTGCTGTTCGTTAAGAAATAACGAGTGGATACCGATCGGCCATGAGGATTAAAATTTAAAATATTACTTTTTCTTTAATTTCCTACTTGACGCAATTCATCACATTGTACTTTTTTTAATGAGAAATGTGTATAATGAATAAAATTGAGCTGAGCTAAAGCTTTTAAACCTGTTCGTTTATATGTTTCATATTTCCAACTGCATTTCTTTCCCCATGATTAATTTTTTTCGTCAACTTTTAATTATTTCATGTTAGTGTTAGTTAAAGTGCATTCTCTCACGTGGTGCTCTTCCTGCGGCAACATCGCGTGCCGCATTAAGTAGAATAAGTATAAGTGTGAATGTGATTTAGCGTGAAGCTTAAATATTTTTCGTCATATTTCAATTAATACATGTTAGTGTAAGTTAGTTAAGGTGCATTCTCTCACGGAAGAATATTAATGTAGATGCGTCTCAGAATATGACTGTCTAGGAGGTAACCTTCGGACGTCCTTCAAGGGCGGGCCAATGGTTATCACCGCCGAGTGTAAGTTAGTTAGGGTGCATTCTCTCATGTGGTTTATTAGTGCACCGTCCGGGATTCGAACCCGGGTTTATAGCGTGACATGTTGGCGACTTGCCACTTTGCCACAGCTTAACGCCAGACCTAATGGCTCAAGTCAAAGTACATCAAGAAATGAGATTTAAAAAAACAGCATGTGAGAGCCATGCTCAGTGGACATTAGAATCAGAAACCTGGTCTACTCTTGCTGGAGGCAACCTCAACTTCTATTCAAGGTAAAGTTTATTGATTAAGTGATTTGTTAATTAGTATAAATGCGTTGCACAATAATTTTTATTTTAGTGCCCACCTCAATTCTTATTGCATCCCCTAGGTCGACTCTTTATCTGTTGTACTTCTGTTCTTTCTATATATCTATCCTTGTTTAGATCGTCGGACGACTGAAGTGTTCAATTGGACAGTGGATCTATCTGAAGAAGGCCCCACGAGCACCACACAATTTTGGGTGCGCGGCTACTACTTCGCCCACATCTTTACAGCTGTCCGCCGTGCAGGACCGCGCGTCGACCAATACCAAACTTAAAAGGTAAAAACTCAAAACTAATTTGAATTTTTTTCCAGCAGCGAATCTTGGAGGGTTTTTTTCAGTAGCGCATATCGAGTAATTGAACGATCTCTCGCTTCTTAGTGATTTATTTTTTAATTTTTAGGTTTCGTCGAACATATTGTCAAATGGTATCAGCAAGGAGAACGTGTCAATGCATGATGAAGTATGATGAACGTATGATGAAGCCCCTTTTAGGCGACATGTGAAAGATAACATTTCTGAATAAACGTTGTATGACTCGTATTGTTCATCTAGCATAAAGTTTGGAGCTTTGTTTGTTTGTTTGATTGATTGATTGATTGTATGTTTGGAAGGTGTGAGTTACGCTCAGAATAAGATTAGTTCGTATATTATATTATTATATAGTAAGATGTTATTATTATTTTATATCTTAAGTTCATTATATATAAATTATATAAAGTTTTTATCCGAGCAAACCTGGTCCACAATTTAACCCTCTCTCCACCGCTTTTTGGGGGAATGAGAGACAGTGGTAAATGCAAATTTTTGACTTTCCCTCAAAATTTATCCTAGAGATTTTTTTTCTTAATTGTAAGATATCAACGCGAAATACCGGTAGGCTTTTGAAACAAATCGAGCACACCACATTCTTATACGGCTTATGCAAACGAACATAAATTATACTAAAAAGTCGAGCGCAATTCGATTAAATTAGCATACATACGTAGGAATTCAGTTGTGCTGCGTTTCAAAAACCGGCCGTAATTTCTCTTTAAAACAACCGGACTCACCTGCTATATTAGGTTCCTCGACCATACTAACACATATTGTTGGACAGTTTACGACAGGAACCGTTCCTTCCTCAATTATCTCGGCATTACAGTCATCGGTGAAGTTTTTTGGACGCTGAATTTAATAAGTTTTCATATTAGTATAATTGTCGCTTTGGATAATTCTTATTATATAAAAACTTGATATATTTGTTTTATGTCCACAACGTTTTTTCTATGTTCAGTTATTGATATAAGTTACTTTTTAGCAATTCGCCAAACTATACGCAATTGAATTGTGTTACATACCCCTTTGAATATACCCTTCAGACATTTCATCTAAGTATGCCATGCCCATTTTTCATGACTACGAACTTCGAACTCGCTTGCGTAGTGTTGGAAATTCGCCTCAGGCCCTCAGGCGGGATTAGCCGTCTGCTTTGGCATAATGCACTCGTATTGTACCACATCGTCTTACACATTATTAGCGTAGATTGATAGTAACATGCATAAAATAAAACTTGACGTACCCTATAAATCCCTGATAAAATCGGCCAAACTGCCTCGTAGAGCCGCGACATACACGAATAGCAGCGGGCTGTATCTAAAAGACAAAGAAAAATAAATTGCCGAGTTGTGCAAATAACTTGCTGTCTTTATTTAGCGATTTAATTCTAGCTGGATCTCAACTTCTCTCTCTCTCTCTCCATCTCTCCGTCGTATCTCTCGCTCCTCTCTCTCTCTCTCCCTCTCTTATGGTGAGGATTTGAATGGTACCTACCTTGAATAAATGAGAACGCTTCACAACCCTTGTTATGTTAGGTGTTTAGTTTGGCATAGTTTTCAACCTTGCATACAATTAGACTCACCGGCTAAGTGTATTGAATTATCGTATACAAATCCGACTTCGGGTTGTGCAGAGACGACAGAAATTACAGTAGAAACACACAATATGAATAAAGAGACGTTCGAGACGACTGACATCGCATCTCGCGGTGATTTTATGAAGACATTTATTCACAGGAGAACAACTCGTTATCTTCTTGAATATATTTTTTAGACATTGAATGAAAGAAGTAAAGCAAATATAAGGCTAACCAACATACCTAACTTCTAGTTATGAAAGATGACCCATATCATAGATAAGGGTTTTACTATGATATCGTATGGTATAAAAGAATATCAAAAGTAATGAGTGAGTGATAGGTAGACAGTAGCGAAGCAATGCTGAAAATTAGATGGAAGGCGGCGAATATTTGGCGCAGATTGGGCGACGAATGGGCAAAATCTAGGGCTCAGGCTTAGGCTAAGGCTTAGGCTTAGGCTTAGGCTTAGGCTTAGGCTTAGGCTTAGGCTTAGGCCTAGGCCTAGGCCTAGGCGAAAAAAGATGCAGGCGAACCTATTTTATCGCCACAAAAGTTTCCAGTTCTATGCTTTTATGTTTTCAGTTCATAAAAGTGTACTTACTGTCAACGTTGTTAACCGAGAAGACAGTAAATTTTATTAAGATTCACAAAAGCAGTGAGTCTACATACATAAGTAAAGAAAGGAATTTTCGACACAGAAGCTTTTACGGAATACACCTCAAGTGAGAACTACGTTTAGTAATGCCACATAGTATTTACTACACAGTCAATTTAAAATAATAACCCGTAGATGCACAAACCAATTCCTTCAGTGCTTTATCTGTAACATTATTGATAAAATAATAAGAGAGGACTGAAAAAATAATACCTTAAATTGTCAATATAAAGAGATGTCTTTACATTTACATAGAAGCGGTGGAGACAAGAGAGGCCTTAATTGCACTATTTGTCCCGGAATTATATATGAGATTTAGTGCGGTGCGGAATATAGGGAATTGCTTTCTTTTAAGGTGACCAGAAAGATAAACAATAATATTATTCAATATTACTTTTAAATTCAGTACTATAACTTAAAACAGTTAGTACTAAACAAACTTCCTAGCGAAGGCAGACAACGGAGCAGGTTTCATAATTTCGAATAATATAATCATTAATCGTCAAAAATAAAAATAACGGAAAAATATAAGGCAATTTCGTACCCAACCAGACATTGTTCGTTTTGCGACAAGGCGGAACACATAGGATAACAAATCGGGCGATATAAATCACAAACGTGAGACGCTATATGGAAAAACACAATTTCAAATGTAATTTCTTTTGTTTTCGGCTTCTTGTTTTATTTTTGAAGGTTATCACTTGAGATAGAAAGCATGGACACAGCCGACTGCTCTACTTACGCACAAACCAGCTACTTATTCCGAAGTTATTATAAGCGTTATTACCCTATCTGCATTGGAATATTTTTTGTTCATTTTTTTTGTGAGCAGATTATATGCGTAATATGAGCTCTAAATAAAGAGTAGTACCCGGTTCATAGTTATTCAATATGGTATTACCTTGACAAAACTTGTGCGACATTTCATGTTCGTAATAAATGTTATGTTATGTTAATGTTATGTATGGTTATGTAGGTGCAATGCGGTGCACAACCACACTTCTCTGAATCCAGAGCCAGAGCTACATAAATGCAAATTTTAATCCAAAGTCCCACTTGGAAAGCTTACTTGGGCGTGGGAATCGGGGGCTTAAATTCAAATTCAAAATGCCCTAAAGCAAAAGCTGAAAACTAAAATCATTTTCGCATTTATGTTTGAAAGTCACTAAAAGTAAAATAGCTGGTTGGAAATTTGACTAGCTACATGGAAGGGATACTGTGGTAATTTAAAAGAAATAATGTAAAGAATAAAGAGCACAACGAGAAGACGTGAGAGACAAGGGACAGTCAGAAAGAGAAATAGAGAGAGAGGGAGTGAAAGAGAGAGAGAAAGAGAGAGAGAGAGAAAGAGAGAGAGAATAGTCTACAGAAAAACAGTGTGCCAACCAGTTAAAATTCCTTCGATAGCTATAACTTCCCCATGCTCCTAAAATTAAAGCGAAATACCGGCCTGTTTTTGAAACATATAGAGTACACCAGTCCCTGCAGTCCGCTCTGGTCTACCGAAGTAGTGCGCTCCAGAGATCGGCCATCTTTGATTACGGAATGGGTGGCCAGCCCTGATCCCGGCCGGTATTTCGCTTTAAAAGTAACATCTTGTGGAAGTAAAATGTATAAATTATTGAAATCTAGGCTCCAAAGCAATTATTCGAAAATAAAAATTTGTCGCCGCCTGTGTTATTCCCATGAGAGATTTTCTCGGCTTCAAACAAATGTATATATTTTACCGAAACGTGGGAACGTTGCCGCACGAGGCAACATATTTTTTATTTTATGAACGTATGACATGGCGAAATATTAATTTTTTTGGAAAGTCCAAATTTTCGTTATCATTTTGGTGGACAACTGTTTCTAGCTTCGAAATAACGTTACAAGAAGATCATAGCACGGAATTTGCGGGCCCAAGCCTAAGCCAAACCCATGATCATGAAATCAGATGTCGCTCCAAAAAATCAGAAAAAAAAAAACATATGGTAGCTACTCAAGGGCTTTACCTACTTAGGAAAAGGCACTTAACCTCTAAGGTAAGGTAAGGTAAGGTACATAACGGTAAGATATTGTGAGGGAGTTCTTATCAACCCTAGGTAGTGATCATGAGATAATTTGGGGAGATTTGACGTTTTCTCAAAAAGTGTAAAGGGCGACCGCAGTGAGTGATTAATCATCAGAAGGTGTGGAGAATGAAGGTTTAAGGTGCAAAGGAAATATATTTAAGGGAGAGATAGAGAGGGAGAGGGAAACAGAGGGAGGGAAAGAGGGAGAGAGAGAGGGATAGAGAGAATAAGAGAAAGAGATGGGAACGAAAAATTCACGGAGAGAATGGAGAGAGAGAGATACCAATGAGGAGGATCTTTAGAGGATAATTGATTGTATTGTGATTGCGGCAAGGTGCGCGCGCCTGTTTTTCACCCGGGCGGCTAACCTGGGCCCGCAACGTGACGTACCCCTCACCCCTAACATCCGCAAAACAAACCAATCTGGTACCAAGCTACCAAGCATCGGAATTTATTAGAATCTGGGAATCTGGAACTATTTTTCTAAGCTGCTCGAACAGTAAGCGGTTAGCCTTCTGGTACCCCGTGTTCAAAGCATTTTATAGTCGTGGACGTCATGGTCATGGTAGACTAACGTGGCAATCCGCTAGATTACCTAGCTCTATAAAAACTAAAACGATGATAGCAAACACAGCTAATAAGACGTTTTGCCTGTTACCTTTCGCATGATTGTGAAAAAATGATGGTAAAAGACTGGGTATAAATGTATAAACAGACCAAGAAATACGGAAAAAACTACACAAAAAGCGTAATAAAAACAAAGGAAGAGTAAAAAAGTATTGCCAAAATAGTACAGACGAGAGCACATGGTGAGGCATCCAGAAGGCAGTTTGCTTGAAAAGTGGGCAATATATCTCAATAGGGAGAAGCTTCCAATCTAGATTTCTAAAATTGTGGAAAAGTATAGAAAGTATAGAAAATACATAGATAGAAGCGCATGATCTACGAAACTTGGCTTTTGTTGGTTATAAAATTAGACATCCTAAATTGATTTCGTCGCAATAAACAAACACAATGACACATTTTGTATAATACTAACAAATGCGATTACCGCCTTACTAATAGACTGCGAAAAATTGTTTTCCCGAAAAAGTTTAGCCCTTCAAAGATTCAATAATTTAATATTCTATTTGCACAAACATATGCACCAAACCAAGAACAAAAAGTGTAATGAGTATTGGTAAAAAAGTATATTATCTGGCAACCAGTGTGAATCAAGAATTTCAGGCTGTACACAGGATCACGTATTATTCAGGATACCAAAAGTAATAATAAAAATGGTTAATTATCTTACAGGAGCCTGACCCTAAGACCAATTACATTACCTAATGAGCTATTGATATAAGGCAGCTGAACGTTTATCCATCAAATCTTCCTTTGATTGAACATGTGTTATTATGTTCGCTTCTCAAATATGAGTGGTTGTCACTTGTTAGAGACAGAAAGGACAAGTGTTTATTAGAGATCAAGCTGATGCGCGCATCGTTATAATAGAAGTCACCGAAACGGTGCTAGGGGTTGATAATTATGGCTAGACTAGTTATTTGACTAATTATAACGATCATTACAAGAAATAACAATTAGAAATTGTAGTAACTGTCTCATTACTGAAAATCTAGATAGTTTTCGGTTTAGTTTCGGTGTAAGACGTCGCTTTGGCTTTGCAGAAACTAAAAGTCTAAAATTAATGCTTATCTGAGCAGCTAGAAATAAAATTGGAATTGGAAGAGCGGAATAAAAAGTATAAAAACATTTCAAACTGTGCCTATGCCTATGGGTCTCTCATAAGCAATACCATACACTTCGTCTAGCACACATTGCTCACTCCTACAAAGAAAAAACACTTATAATTTCATCTGAATTACTTTTTATATAATAAAAATGTCACATTAAAATCTCAAGAATTGAGGGGAAAATTGTATAAATTCGTTAGTTTTCTCCCTTTTTAGAATGTCATAATCGGGCAATTTATTTCAATAAACGAGATGAATAGAAAAAAATTTGAAAAGAATTCGAGATAAAAAAATTTGACATGCTTATATTAAGCGTGTATAGTTTATTTTATTCTTCTTGGGGGAAAGGTTTACAATTATTATGTTTAAAGCGGTATAACAGCTGGTTTTTGAAGCGTACAATGGGCAACTACATTAGAATGTATACAATTAGACTAAAAAGCGCACAGATACGCAATTATTTGCAAACACTATATTATATCGAAATACAGCACCTAGCATGATGTTACACCGCTTTAAAGTCACTTTTTTAACGAAGTACGGTCCTTGCTCCATGCTACAAAAAGAATCAACTTGAGCGGTTGAATGTAAACAACCTACAGATATGCTAAATAAGAGTACAATTACAAATATCAACCAATACATTTGATAATTAAATAAAAATTTCTGGAGATAAATTAAACACTCGATACAATGGGGTCATTATAATCACCCCGAGAGAGTGCGGGGTTCTGATGTGTAATAGCAATGAAAAGCCACAAAACGTCATGGGAAACAGCTTAAAAATCAACGAAATCACCTAGATGCGACAATATAAAATTGGGATTTGTCTCTGTGAGATTGATTAAAACCAGGCGACCAGGCTCAAGAAAAAATCTCAATATGAAAAAAATGTATGCTTTGCATGTGATTTTAGTGAGTACACAGTACACACTAACCCGGTGAATACACCATGTAGAGTGGTTGTAGAGAGTTGTGTTTTCAGTTCTGTATGTAAAAGTCATGTTGGACTGATTTTAAAGCGAAATACCGTCCGGTTTTTGAAACGCATCTTGTGGACAACTGAATTCTTATGTATTTGTGCTAACTTACTCGAATTTAGCGTACGCGTTTTACACAACGCTTACCCCTCTAGAAAATATAATTATTGGATTTTAGTGATTAGATCTTTATATAGGAAACTGTTTTATAGGTGTTTGAGTGTTTTTTATGTCTCAACTTTAAAAGGACAGCTGAAAATCTGAAAATACGGAAAGGTTGAGAAAAATATATGTACGAGGCCCGGTGCTGACCCTGCACGGCGAACAAGCGTAATTGAATCACGGAAAGGCGAACACCGCTATTTATCTGGAAATATATATTTATTTGTATAGATTTTACTATAATACTGAAACAAATCGTAGTGAAATTTGGTAAATTGTGAATCAGGGTAGATTTTTCTGGCCTGGGATTATAGGTTTTGCGTGTGCATCGGTTGTACAATACTTATTTGTAAGATACCATGCTTATCGTTTGCTAATATATTATATGTATGTAAGGTGCTATTTGATCTAACATTAAATAAATCAAAAAGAAGCGCATAATAACGAGAAAATCGGAAAAAAATAAAATAAAAATCTCGAAAGGAAGTAGATTTTCCGCTTCATTTCGTATATATATGGTTCATTAACAACATTCATAAAATCCGCTATAGCCGTGAAATAATGTTCTCATTAACACTAAACACTGAATTGAATTGAATGAAGTAAATTTACAAGGTTATATATGAAGAATAAAAATGTTCAGTTATATTTTACATAGTTTTGTACGTCGTTACTTGCTTAGGCGAGCGCTTAGTTTAAAGTATTCTATGCAGATTACATTTCGTTCTGTAACTTCAGGCACAAATGAAGAAATTTATACGCTATAAAAAAGGGAATGAAATTTTGTAACGTGGTTTCGAATACGCGTGTTATTCCATTTTAAAACTTTAGAGTTAAAGATTGGAGTAGAATTGTTGTAACTTGGTAGGACTTATCATGTAGAAATTGAACTAAGAGCGATAAGTACAAGTGTGTCTGGTCTTTTGAGACAAGATATACTTGTCTCAAAATGTATGTAAAAAAAAACATAAAAAGATTAAGACATGAATGTAATATGAGAATAGGGATATTAGAGAACATGTCTGATTTCAGCGAGTAGTCAAATATATCTATTAGAAAGAGTTCCTTATGTTTTCTTTAAAAAAATATATAATTGGTGAGCTGAACTACCGAAAAAGCAAGAAATACATGCTTTTATTATATTATTTTACAGAATTCCTTGCCATTTGATTCTTTGCCAAATTGGCTGTGAATTACTAACTAAAAAAAATAATTACGAAATTAAAATATTTACTTGAAATCTCTAGAGAGTGGGTCCTCTCGCCACTTTTCATACATTTCCTGAACGGGTCCTCCAGGCACTTTGAGTACGCAAGTGTACTTAAGACAATTGAAATAGACAAAGGAAAAATGGATTGTCAGTATTGCCACTTCAGCACTAGCAATTCATCACTATGATTTGGATCAAGGCCCTCTGTTCCTATTTGGAAGGGAGATTCCCTCAATGACAGCCTGTCGACCGTATAGATACTATACGCTAGCATACAGTTTACCCCCACAATCGTCTCAATGTCAGTCAAGCGGATTGTCGCGTTGTTTAAAAACACTATTCGTAGCAAATTGAGCGGTTTATGCAAGAACGCCACCACGTCTATTCAACGGTAAACTACCTGTAACATAGCGCAAATAACAGGACCGAAGGACATATTATTTGATAGTTTAAACTTTGGCATTCAAACATACTACACACACGGATGGTTTAGCTTTACAAGAAAAACCACTAGCTAACCTTTCTATTAAAGCAGTATTGTAAGTACTGTGGGAAATTTGCATACACTTATCCTATGTAAATTTTGTGCCGGAGGATTCGGATGGGCACCAAAATATGCATACATATGATACATAGGAAATGCGTACCTATGCAAATTTCCCAAAGAAGGGACAATACTGCTTTAAAAGATCCAATTATTGTTTGTAATAGTGTGACATAAATGACGTAAAAGTATGTGGAGTATATATTAAATAAGATATTATAATGTGGAAGAGGACAAATCAGGAAAATCTTATAATTTCAAATTATTAAAATATTCCGCTTACCATTATCGTAGTATCGTAGCGCATGTATTTCGTTCATTCACAAACAATATACAGTTGCAAGCTACAAAAATATATAAAAAAAAATAAAGAATAATAAAGAATAAAAATAAAACTTACGTCCGTATTTGGGTTGTGCCTCCTCCTCATAATGTTGACCCATTGTTACCAAGCACAGCACAGAAGTAACGAACAGCAAGCGCATCACGGTGCCCCGCGCATCGGCTGCAAATATAGTTTAAAGTTTAAAGTGTTATGGTGCGTGGTTTTAAAAAATACGCTGAATATACGTAAAAAGCAATTAGTGTTCCAATCTGAACCAAATGTGCAGTGCGACACGGAAAGTTACACATAATACCGATTTACAGATACATATTAACATATTATTCATTTCGCAAACAACGGGCTAAAACACTTGACGCTCAAGGAAGGAAGAAAGGCTATGAAACATGTGCGTACAAAAGATACTGGATAAGCAGAAGAGAAGTAGCGAGTTTGGCCAAAAGAAAAATCCGGAAACTATCACCAAAAGGGGGTTTCCTTTCCCAGCAACAACATCAGTATGTGATGGTAATGAGGTTAGAAGCAGAGTTACATTACATTACATGATATGAATACGTGAAGGTAAATTGAACAAGTATAAAAAAATCAATAGATATAATACATTCCATGTGCACATGCAGCTCAAGGGGTCTACGATACCCATACCATCAAAACCGTGTTAGTTTCCTCTGAAAAGAAACATATAAAGAGGTATAACGACCGGATTTTGTAACAATGTTAGACAACTGCATTCCATATGTTCTATGCAAATAAATGTAGTTAAACTAAACAATCGCACAGTATTGCACTTTTCAAAAACTGAAGCTTTTATCAGATGGGCTCGCATTCGGATGTGCATCGTATCGTAAAAGGCCATATACTGACAATAACGAGATGTGATTATAACTATTATAAGGGCTATTATTCCATTAAAACGCGACCCTCTAATGGATACGAAAACAACGTGGTTCACGTCCATACATATGATGATTATGGCGTAACGAAAATGTTTTTTGGGACGTGATAGTATAGTTCTTCGGACATAAAGTAGAGATATATATTGGCATTTATACGTCAATATATATCTTTTCCCGTTTAAGGGCTCTGACACTTGGTGGCACATAGTGGGACAGAATTTACGTATACCACATAGCCATATAGTTCTCCATCATGAACGCAATTATGTTAATGCTTGCAAGCTTGAATCAAAACCAAACTAGACCCGACTGAGCGAAGGCAAAATTGATACATCAAAATATGTATAAAAACAGACATGTACATCTGGACATGAAAAAATAACTTATTGTTAGGCGCATGGGATCGTTGGATGAAAATACAAAAGCCTGGGCTTGAAGATACTAAAGGCTACTAAAACTACTATGCGAAATTAACTATGCATAGATCGTTCGGTATTGGCACCTGGCGTAATCTGCCACACTTATATCGAGTTAAATAAGAATGTTAAACAACTTACGCAGTTCATCTACATCTACTACGCAATTAAAACAATGAGATAACTTATAACTTTAAAACTTTAAATGTAGTCCTAGTTAAGTGATTGCCCTTAGTTGGTGTCCTCTCTCACATGTGGCCTCTAGTTTTCGCGCAATTTAATTGAAAAAGCCGCCTTTTGGAATTAGAGCATTATCGCCATTTGGACAAAGTTGACTGAAACACTTTTGCACAAACTTTTGAACTTTTGACCTTTCTCTTTTTAATATCACTATGTTTTATACTTCCTTTATATAATACAAAGTTAATTGTTATTTTTAAAGGTATGTTATGTTATGTTATGTTAGTAAAGATATCGAGCAATTTGTTATCTGAAACACATGGCAGACTCTACTAAGCGGCTCTGCGAAACAAGTCTTAAAACACTGTATCTTACAACTCTCTTGAAGCGTAAAGGAAACAAAAAGTTATGGATATTTAAATAAGAAGACACTAGAAATGTTTAAATTGAGCAAACTTTGCTTGTCATAAACTTCCAAAAAATTGCGCTCTGGCTAGTGGAATAAAAAAAAACAATGGTGTGAAATGCCCCATTTTGTGGTGTTAGCGTAGCTTTTTGCCCCACTTTGAATACGTAATTATTAGGCTGACGCTTAGTGAATGAGAGTTTGAGGGGAAGTAGTTAGAAGAGAGAGAGAGAGAGAGAGAGAGAGAGAGAGAGAGGGGGAGAGGGAGAGAAAGATAGAGAGAGGGAGAGACGTAGACAAACAGCTAAAGATAAAGAAATAGAGGGATGTATACAAAGTAAAGGGAACGTGAATGAGAGATTGAATGGTTCCAGCTAGTGAGAGAGATGAATTTGTATAATTTTAACAAAAGCACACATTAGCAAACCGCACAACTAGTTTACCTTACTTTTAACGTATTGCACCTGTTTTCTGAAACTTGTACTAGACAATGTGTTACATAGTGTCTATATACATTTCCGATTCAGAAGCGCACAGAAAATTTGCAATGAATAAAGGACACAATGCAAAACCACATGTCATACCGCTTTAAGTATAAAAGGTGAAAGTTGACATACTCCATTTAGGCTTCTTTCTCACACCTGAAGCGAGCCGTGGAGAAAGGAGGGAGATAGAGAGAGAGGGAAGAGAAAAGATAAGAGAGAAAGAAAGAGAGAGAGAGTGAGTGAGAGAGAGAGCAAGAGAGATAAAGAGAAAATAAATTCCGTTCGCTTAGCTTCCGTGTAAGTCATATCTACCCAAACTATAAAGACTTCTCGATAAAAAAAACGGTTTTATAAACTATTAGACCACAATGTTTCTCGAATTTAGTTGTTCGTCTAATTCCGCCTTCAGAAAACTTGACAACAAAGTAGCGTGTTCTACACAAATTGTGCCGTGGTGACGAACTTTTCTCTCTTTTTTTTCCACACAATTACCCTGCAGTTTGATAGTGGGCCACGACGTATGGGATGCTTCTGTTGCTTTTGGGGGTGGATGTTCGGAGTGTGGTTAAAGCAGTATTGTACCTACTTTCGGAATTTGCATATGACAAGTATATTCTATGTAGCTTATGTAAATTTGGTGCCGGAAGCTTGCCGGACAGGCACCAAAAATTTGCATACGATACATAGGATATGCGTAACATATGCTTATGCAAATGTCCCAAAGGAGGTAATACGGCTTTAAAAACAACGATAACAAATAAAGGGTGAAACATTCGACATTATGTAAGCAAAACCCGGGTGGTAAAGCGGCGTGACACGTGTTTTTGAATCCTAGACGACTGACTTTCTTGAGCATATTCTGCACAATAGGTTGTGGTTGTCTACTATTTTCAAAACCACGTGCCATATCGCTTTAAAATCGGTGCGGAAAAGATGGCCTAGGATCAATGTCTTCGCGGTAAAAGTAAACTCATTTTTATGTAAAACATTGGCCGGTGGGAGGGTAGAATACACGGAAAAGGCCGATTTGCAGTGTATTGCGGGAATTGAATTTAGCTAGCGTGTCAGAGTTACACACCCAGAATATAGACATAGGAGGAAAAGAAAAGAAAAGCTTGCAGGGTAATTGACGGAATAATCAGGAAACACTGTATAGAAAATATGTGAAATAAAGTTTACAATTATGTGATGAACCTAACCTAGATGTATTTGTTAGAATTTATAACAGTTTTTTTGGATTCAGCTGTTGAGCAGCAAGTTTACTGCCAAGGTATTTAATACTAGGATAGAGTTATGATTTATGATAGCTAACTATGATATGAGCTGTGGTCCACTCAAAGTTCCCTAGTTAGCAGATTTCTAAAATAGAATTCTTGACGGATAGATAAAACAGTGGGCGACCGGCGAACAGGCCATTAAGCCTCTTTCCTTTCGAGGACCCAAAGTAAATGAAACAATATAATTTAAGGAAAAGGTCCGTAATGACAGTAGTGCGCTACAGGAGAGCACCTCTAGGGACTTTCTAGGAACAATGTCCTAAGTAAATAGAGTGAGAGACAGGGGAGAGAGAGAGAGTGACAGAGCAGGGAAAAGAAAGATGGAGAAATGTTCAATTTAATCAACACGTAACAAATTAGAATTATACCGCTGTCTCAAGATTTTAAGTCTGGGTTCCGTTTAGTACGGTAGTTTATAGTGAACAAACTTAAACCGAAATACCAGCCAGTTTTTGAAACACATCGAGTACATCATCATTCTTATGCAGCTTATGCAAATGAACATAAATTAGAATAAAAAATAGATCTAAATTCGAGCAAATTAGCATAAATACGTAAGAATACAGTTGTCCACGATGTATTTCAAAAACCGGCCGGTATTTCGCTTTAAAAGGCAAAGTTAGGTGACTAACCCGCCCCCTTGCTTCATTATGTAAGGTCATCTAATTCTAAAAAGAGAGGTTTTTGACCACAACTGTGCGTACGAAATGGGGTCGTTTGGGACGTCAGATTAGAGGGATTCTTAATACGAAAAGAAAGCCTACCGGATATAGGGGACACACGGGACATGGGTGTTACCACACGTTACCGAGTCATTAGCGATTCACTAGCACGATTTTGGTTTAAATGACGAATCAGTAAAAGCGATGTGGACACAAGGGAAGATAACGTTCCATTATAAAATACAAAGTACTAGCAGGCTACAGCTTCGAAAGCATGGTTAGTTCCAGTAAAAAGTAAGATTGAGGACCTGTAGGAAGTTTTTTTCTGACACCTGACACTCTGACACCCAGACACTACCTACATTTTTGTTTGGCACCTAACACCTGACACTGACACTTCCAATGTACCGTTGACCTTATTGTTAGTGGACGAGTATCTTTATATCAGTACCTAATTTTTTGCAATCTGACCAAGAGTCAGAGAAGAGAAAAAAAATAGATAGATAGAGGAAGAAGGGAGGACAACGTTTCTGATTACGCAATACTTGTTTACGTTGTCTCTATTAGCATCTCTTACCATTTTATACCCTTTCCAACAAACAAATAAATGTGCTTTTCCTGGTGTAAATGAGCAGCTGATGAACGACCTCTTCTGTCCGTTGAATGTAATGAGATATTGATTTATTACAGAAGCTGTGCATTTATCATCGTAGCGATATTGGAAACCAAGGGTGGGGATTTGTTATTATGTATCATGCAGATTTATTCGCGGGGCTTATATGTATACTGTAGCTAGTTTCTGAGATATATGGTTGCATAGCATTAGGTTAACTGAACGTCTTTTTGATGATAAACTTTTAATATTATTATGTCCATGTATAGAAATGTTAATAGTTCAATGCCTACATTCTCACTTGGTTGATCTACAAGAGAAAAATTTCAACACATTTCAAAGACTACTCCAAAGCTAATTGCACCAAAATATAGTCAAAGGTTTATTCAATTAACTTTGTCTTATTGTTGGTGGTCACCGACGGATGGTGGATAGTTGTATTTGTTTTGATTCAAACTAGCACTTAGACAAATTCCCTACGACCTTGGCTCGATTTGTGCATTTCATTAAAACAAGTGAAGAAGAGGACACCCTCCCTAAGATGAGTGGTCGAACAAAGTCCACGGGGATTTGACCCCTTCCCGGGGAACACTTCCCACTCCCGAATTCACCCCTTTAGGATGAAATCCGAAAGTGTCGGGGACAAATGAATTACAGGGAGGGAAGTACAAAGGGAGAAAAGTGACACTGGATTTAGACACTGGGGAATTGGAACTTGATTAAGTGAATACGGTGAGAGGTAGATTTGGAGGTGGGGGGAGGACTGGGGGTTCATTAATACTCAGGCTACCAAGAATATGTGAGCGCTCCAACTGTATCTGTGTATGTATACGAAATCAAAATTCTCAAATATGTCTAGTTTCGTAAAACGATCCTGGGGAAAGGTGAAACAGGCCTGCTGAAAACGTTTGCCATTAACTATATTAGATATTCGCATAGTTAGAAGTTAGAACCATTGTAACCTATAAATTTGTGATAGATCTGACAAGCGACGCGTTTAGAAGTACTTGAATAATACGAGCAGCCCAAAAATGATGGTAATATACATCGGACGACTGTGGTCATCGTATGATGACAGTACACAAACAATAAAAAAAAACAAGATTTTCTGGTAGTAGGCTAATGGGGTTTCCAAGTATGGCGAAAATTTACAGTATTTTTGAACTACACGAGAATATTTTTTTAATTTTTCATATTATATAATACCAGACGGCTATCGCCGCCTGAGGCGACTTTCAAAGTCTAAAATGCAGGAACATCAGTGAGCACACTTATGTGAAACGGTTGCAACGTATCTTGAAAAATCATGAAATAAAATTCAAATTTCGCTTGCTCAGGCCGGGGCTCCGGCTTTCCTTTTATAGCCTTTAGATATTCAAATTTTCGTTGCGTTCACATGCGGCTTAAAGCGCATATGTAGGCACTCAAAATGAGCAAAACAAACGGAAACTAGAGTTTCCACACCAGACGTGAATTTAAAGGGACAGGCCCACCGATATAAACCTACGATTATTATTTGTTTATTATTCATAAAAAGGGTATTTATTATAATATATACAAACTAAATATTATTCAGATTCACCATGGGGAAGTTTTTCCTATGAGCTTTCCTTACAGAAGGTATCGTAGACAGGTTATTTGCATAGTCATTTTCATACACACCTTTGTCGGAAAGGGAAGTTAAGTCGTTTGCATATCCACATCAAAGGTGTGTATGCAAATGATTGTGCAAATGACCTGTCTACGGTACCTTCTGTAAGGAAAGCTCACAGGAAAAACTTCCCCATGGTGAATCTGAATAATATTTAGTTTGTATATATTATAATAAATACCCTTTTTATGAATTATGAACAAATAATAAACGTAGGTTTATATCGGTGGGCCTGTCCCTTTAAATAGGCAGCTGAATATGCAAATGCGAATATTCGAATTTGCATGCGCATATGTCTCTGAATAATGCTATTTGACGATATCTGCATGTATATTTGAAAAAATTTACATTGACCCCGACGATGTATGGCATCGTCTCAAGTAACGCGTTTACTATGGAAAGGGTGAACTTTGTAGTTTATTTTCTGTTAACTGGGAATCTTTGGACAACTTTTGTTGTAGTTTCCTTAATGGGGAACATACATTCTATCAACACATCTTAACTTCAAAAAGGGCCTACATATTCCCTTTAAAACAAAAAAGTAAACTCTTCTCCTTTATATAATAAGATATGCAGGTTTCGTGCAGAAATACGGTAGTATTGATAGAATCACACCGAATTTTTGGGCTACTTGGAAACCCCATTTACCTTAAACTTAGGACGGGTTACATTGGCTACAAAATATGGTGGCATGAAATGGCGAAAAGACCCAATAAAGTGCACCTCAGACTCCTCAGAGTGGATTCGATCTCGTTTAGTGTGATGTAAATCTCAAAAAGCGATTCGATTAACACATGTCGTTTTCTTGTAAGCATTGTATTATCCACACAGAGAGAGAGAGAGAGAGAGAGAGAGAGAGAGAGAGAGAGAGAGAGAGAGAAATAAAGAGAGAAAGGGAGGGAGAGAGAGATTCAAATAACATGTGTTTGCGGAATAAAACAAGATCAAGACAAGTGGAATCTGGTGGAAGATTTACACACCTGTTCAGAGAAAGATGATTATCATGTTATGAAACAAATTTACGCTTTCAAATGGTAAGTTCGAGGTGCCGATATTAATGAAGGTTTATTGATTACATAAAAAAACATATAACCAAAGGCAACCCTTAGACGGAAATGCGTATAAAAACATCCCATACGGACAAGGGGCCATGATGTAGTTAATATTTCAACGTTTCTAAAAGAAGGAAAACGCCTCCTGAATCGTTCCTAACATGTGTTGACTGGAAATATGCATATGTATGTATAAGTCAAGTAAAGTAACCTAAACAGCAAAGTTGAAAGTAGAGCTCTATGGTTAAGACCGCATGCCAACACGACATCATACTACATAGACCATTGGGCAAAAACGAAAAAAAGAGCATTCCTTACAGCATTAACCTAGAACTTAGGTCAAATAGAAATAGGGCTTCCTGGTTAAAGCGGAATACCGTACCGGCAGGTTATTGAAAGTCATCGAGTACACCAGCATTCGTATTCAGCTTCAGGTTATGCAAATGAACATACATTAATAAAAAATCGAGCTAAATTCGAGTAAATTGGCATAAATGCGTAGGAATTCAGTTGTACACGATGCGTTTCAAAAACCGGCCCCTATTTCGCTTTATTGAGTTAGCTAATTCACATCTTATTATAGAATGAATGCACACTTGCACAATGTACTGTAACGTGTTACTTGCTCACGCGGTATGGAGCATATGGAACGGGATGTGCTTTATCGACTTATGCCGGACAACTGCATTTCTATATGTTGTATGCAAATTGCGTTCCATTAAGTGCCACAAAAAACAGTGTGTGCTACTGCAGATGTTCAATTCAAGTTACAGAAACCACGTATCCTACCGCTCTAACGGTGACTCTGCTTCTCATAAGACTCCATTGCTTTGTATACTAAATCTTGTGTCTGTATTAGTGGTTTTTGGGGGAAGCGAGAGGGAAAAACATTGAAATAGAGAGAGTATTCTCTTAAGGGAAGGGCCTAATAAATTCCACCCGATCCTATAACTCTTTGCGCGGGGTTTGACCCCCTAAGGAGGGCATTCAGCTGATGTTTATGTAAATCAATGCGAATAGAAAGGGAATAGTGACGAAGAAAAGCCGGTCATTTGTCATTTCACTCTAATACAGCAGAGAGAGAGAGAGAGAGAGAGAGAGAGAGAGAAACTCAAAACAAAAATAATTATGAAATATTCAAAACAATTATGAAATATTCGCTTCGGTGCCGTAGCATAACAATCATTTCCCACTGAAATACTATGTAGAAACAGGTAACGAGCTCCTACACAGATGGTTATGGACGCCCTGTTATATGAACCGAGAAACAGTGCTGCAAGAAAGAAACCTTGGTGTCCTGATCTGATATGCTAGGGACATATGCAATGCCACCTTATAGTTTACCTTCCTTAGTACCTAGTCCTAGTCCTAAGGACTTTACAAACAAGCATCACAGTTTCGTTGCAGTTTTTCGCCCTTGTCTCTCTGACTCTGTTACTGATGGTGAGCGAACGTTTGAATTCCATGCATCTTAAACTTAAACCTAAACAATTTTGTGGAATTTAAGAACTGCTCAGAGGAACAACTCAATTGCTTCTCTATATAAAATATGAACAATGGGTGAGAGTTCTAGAGTGGGGTTTTGAGTGTGTGTAGCGAAGAACAAGAAAATGCTTCAAAATTTCTGAAAACTTCTAAGGGAGACACATTTTAAGTGGCCGGTGACTGCGGCACATTCCGGGAGGGTTTACTTCACTTTAGGTGTTTCCACAACAATAATGAGGGCAAACGGTGGGCGAGGTAGTGCTGGATTCCTGGAGACTGCGACGTTAGAGTCGACGAGGAAGTACTAGTGGGTGTGGAGACGCAGAACCTCAATTTTAGGCGTGAACAATAAAAAGAAGGAAATCAAAGTGGTGCCCAAGTGAGATAGATGGGTGGAGTCGTTGAAAAATCATATTAAACTACAAACTACAGCACATTATTTAAAACCTACAGTAGTAAAGAGAGTGGACAATTTAGTATTAGGAAAAAAAAGTTACCTCAAGACTATCAGTAGGCGGTTATCATTACTCTATATCAACTAGTTGAAACGTAAAAACATATAAACCTTATGCAAAATGGCCAAAAATCAATTCCATCAAACCTTTCGTTCCAAGTCTTCTCCATAAGAAGAAACTTCGCACATACATTATGGTGGAAAGGCAGTTGGTGCTTGCTAGTTGCTAATTCAGTTCCCAATGACGTCATCGCCCTAGTTGGTAAGATGTGTCCTGAGCGGAAGAAGCAGGACACCATATAGAAAACGCAGGAACCCATTTTGCGATGGCTTCCGGATTTTAGCACTGTTGTCATCGTGACCAAGTTTTCTCGGAAACCGTCGTAAAATGGTCAGCACATTATCACCAAGTCAGCGTCCGGTTACCTTTTTTTACGAAAACCATTTCGTGACCTGTCGTAGACAGTTTTTCTGCGGTCTAGGCACTTTTTCCGTTTTCCTGTGTACACATCGAAATTTTTCCTGCACGGACTTTTTTCCACGATTTTCCCGTAAAATGAATATGAATATGTGTGGCGAAAAAAACCCAAAGACTTCTCTAAGGAGTAAAGAAACGCTTTATTCTCTTTCGTCATCAATTTATTAAACTGAAAGAATGTGAAAAGGCAAGAAAGACAGGAAGGCATTTGAGGTGAATGCAAGGCAATGGTACTGGTATTGTTATCGAAGAAACTATTATTTGGTAGTTAAAAGGGATAGGTTCACCTCGAATTGCACCTTTTTTTATAATTTATGTTGATAGTATGACCTATGACGGTCAAAATGCGAAAACTGCAGTAAATTTCCTTTGCTCCCCGTAGTAGGAGAGCTTGCTCAAAAAAAGCTAAACTACCTCGAATCTATAAAACAATTGGAGTACCGCAGCCATGGTATGTGGGAAATAGCGCAGCCGGGCTGGAGACTTAGAAAATACAGGGCCCTTTTATCATCCTATGTCTATCACAACAATATCTGCACCTCCAGTCCTCCTGCGCTATTTCCCACTTACCATTGGCTGCGGTACTCCAATTGTTTTATAGATTCGAGGTAGTTTAGCTTTTTTTGAGCAAGCTCTCCTACTACGGGGAGCAAAGGAAATTCACTGCAATTTTCGCATTTTAACCGTCATATGTCATACTATCAACATAAATTATAAAAAAGGTGCAATTCGAGGTGAACCTATAGATTTAGGCATTGAAACGTTCCACATTCATGGACAGCTTAAAGCGATATAACTGCTGATTGTTGAAATGTATGACACAACAAAACTCTTAGGTAATTATGCTAAGTGGGTGAACAGGCAAACTGGGGGTCTATTTTTTAGTATAAACATCCTCATTTTCGTATGGTACGTGGGCTTTCATTTATGCAACAGATACACTTCAAAAACCGGCTGTGATGCAGCTTTAAGATAACTAATTTTCTTTAGGAAGTTTATTTCTTATTGTGAGTCCAAAATATATCAAAAATACACAAATACTTTTGCATATACAAACATTTGAGGAGATCACCTAAATTAAAATGAAATACGCATAAATTATTATGTACAAAACAAAACTTGCGGGTTTGGTTTCTGTTCTGTTAATAAAAAACTATGGTTCACTCTTCAACAAACCAGCAAAGGCATAGAAAATTGTAAAATCAGTTATGAAAGACTACTAAATGGTTAAAATATGGAGCGCCGTGTAATCATGTAACAAATCTAATTCGAATCGTTCGAAAATCGTGTAATTTTAAACAATAATCAATAATATCTATCATTATTCTATCCAATTTTGTACTCTGATCTCCTCCCTCTCCGTGCTTGACACTCATCATCACTGCACTCTGCATATCTTTTCCTCGATTGCATCATACTGTAGAAGAGAATACAAACTACAACGCAAGAGAGCACCATGAAGCCACTGAGAAAGAGCGCTGATTGGGCAATACATACCTGAAATAATAATGCTGTGTACGGTAGTATCAGGCGGGCATCCATAGTGTTTTTTTCTTCAAAAAACTGTCGTTTTCAAGGCATATATCGGGGCTTTCCACTTTTTAGGTGGGCTTTGACTCGCGCTACGATGCGCTGATCAATTGTATTTGCTAATTCAGTTGTCCAACATACGTATCAAAAACCGGCTGTTATATCGCTTTGAATTATAACCATTTTAGGGTTGCAGTATATCACATTACATGCAATAAGAGCACAGGAGGCACATAGCTTCCGGAACCTAATATGGGTAGGCCAAGATACTGCTCAAAAACGGATGTTATAGCGCTTTAAAATACCATAAAGTGCTACCGTATGTCCCTGATTTACTTCAGAAATGAGTGGTTGGAGGCTATTCATAGAGGGACCGTCGAGTACTTCCACTGCTCCTATTACATCAACATCCACGTGAAAACCACCACTTTTACGGGGAGAAACTGAAGTGTGTTCTTTTTTATGTATAGTGTACGTTTCAATAAATCTTCTTAAAGGGTCAGGCCCATTTCAAATTACCCCTATTTTTGATGATTCCATCTGATTCTCCATATCAAATATAGTAGGCTGAATTTTTTTCCAATTTTCAGTCGAAATATTCACGCAGTTTTCATCAATTTACCACGGCCAGTCATACACAACAATCAATCGCAGTTGTCACGCCCATTCGCGCTGATTGGCCAATGTCGCAATTGCCACGCCCAATAGAGCATATTGCCCAATTAGCGCGGAGGGGCGTGACAACTGCGATATATAGTTGGGTATGACTCGCCATGGTAAATTGCTGAATACTGCGTGGAGCTTGCGACTGAAAATTGGAAAAAAATTCAGCCTACTATATTTGGAACGGAGAATCCGATGGAGTCATCAAAAATAGGGGAAATTTGAAATGAGCCTGACCCTTAGTTTAGCAAATTTTAAATAACTTAATTTTAAGCCAAATATGAACACCAACCGTGTGAAAAGTCTTGTTTATGAGCATCCCGTGAGAACCGTTTCTTGTTGCTAAAATATAATTTTTTATAAGATAAACTTGAGACATGCTAGCGGAAACCAATATTGAGCATGCTGAATATCATACATGTGCAACAGGCTACCCTATGAAGGGCGTTTTGCTTGATAGTTGATTGATTCAATGTAAGCTTTAAACTACTAGCCTAAGTCTCCTGTATATAAGTTTGTCGAAATTCCTCAAATCGACCGGCGGTAGGTCATCATTTAGTTCGGTTGCACCAGACACAATTGAATTTCCCTCCATTGTAGGGGGAGGTGTGGGCGGAGGAGGAATCTAAAAATATTCAACTACTTTAGTATATTATATTTTTTTACAAACCATTTCCAAGCAAGCCTTACTTCACATGTAGACTTCGAAGCTTAATATTGATTTATTCTTTTCAATTAAAAGATGAGCTTTATATTATAAAGCTTGTTTACTGGAAGCTAATACAATCATATTTCGCTAAAATGAAGATAATTGATCATTTAATTCTCTTGAGTTTACTAACTCTGCATGCGACACAGTACCCTTGCACTAAATGAAATGCGCGATCACATAAAAACTGCAAACCTCATCGGGGTCATATGCTAATGTTCGTGCCGAAGTTGGTCTTGGAAAGTCCATCTCGATGGGTGTTTTCTCCCTGCTGGGAGTGTCCACCGGGTGACTGCCACCCGAGTTTAACGGTTCTGGGCAGGCAAGACGCTGAAAATGTCCAGGCAAGTGGTGAAGGACTTGACCCCTTTAATCGATGTAATAGGGTTATATGATACGTTTTTGACCATTTATGAATGTATTTTTTGTTTCAAAATAAACGTTTGTATTAAAATGTGTATAGCGTTATTTCATAATCTTACCTGACATTGTCCGCCGAGTTCCTCTTTCAATTCAAGCCGAATTTGGCACCCGAAGAATATCGTCGGACGATCAGCGAATTTGAAGACATGAGCTTCTTGTCCGGCCTAAGTTACGCTAAGTTACGCCAGCCTAACAATAAGTTGCGCTCAGCTACACTGTGCTTGACACGCTAAACCACCAACCAAAGTTACGTGGTTCTCTACTTCTCATTGTTAGTTTTTTCTAACTTACAAAGACCTAAATTACGAGATACTTTCCATGTAGCATATGATGCAGATGAAGGCAAATTACACAAACTAAGAAACATGGATATGTAGTTTGAGTAACTCTTTTGCAATCTGAAATCGTACCGTCACATCGTCCAAGTATTCCAGGTTGTTGAGCAGAAATTTGTCGACCGAACAACTAAAGGATTATTTATTTTATTATCCGAAACTGGTTGACGGTTTTCGAGAAGAACCCTCACCTCTGGATTG
Organism: Pelodera strongyloides; assembly: GCA_036852015.1. Lineage (NCBI taxonomy): Eukaryota > Metazoa > Nematoda > Chromadorea > Rhabditida > Rhabditidae > Pelodera > Pelodera strongyloides. The sequence goes on from JAANDG010000005.1 coordinate 296,969, forward strand.
CAACTCGAGTGCGCTAGCCCGCTAGCCACTAGGCCACTCTCCGAATAAAACGGATCCGTAAATAGACGCACCCTTGTTGATCGAGTAATTGCTGTCCGAAGCCCATGCCATCATCAGCTATGCAAGAGTGAACTGTCATACAATATAGATCAGTATGTTCCCCAGAACAGCTCCATTTGTGGTAGACCGACTCTCCGATAGTGGCATACTTTAGTGGCGAACCTTGCGGACCACCTCGCAACACCTAGGAAAGCAAAACTGTCGTTTATTAAAGCGATACGACGGTTGGCTTTTGTAGCGGATTGTGCATAACTGCATTCCGTGTGGTAATGAGTATGATTAGAATAAAAAAATCGAGCTGGATTCGACCTCACTAAGCATAAATACACAATATCGCAACTGTAAAGTAAAGCTGTTTCAAATCCCTGCCGTTGTGTCGCTTAGAATTTTAGAATGAAACTTTAGTAGGACTAGTACTGTGAATTGGAGTGATACGTGTCGAAACCAAATTAGTTTATTGCACGCTTCCAACGGATGGTTCAAAAACCTGTTGTTATACCTCTTTAAATGAGGGAAAATAATGTAGTGCGGTACCTCATACTGACAACTGGGCATTGATGAGTATTGGTCCTGTTGCTCATTCCCACCAATATTATCCGGGGGCAGTGTACTGGAATATTATGATAAGCTTTGTTTAACGATTTCAAAATCCGGATGTTACACTGCTTTAAAAATCAAAAACTAATGGTAATCTTATTGTCAGTTTCTTATATTGTTTACTGACTTCTTTGTCCTGATTAACTGCGGAGCACATAGTTTCTACGTCCTTACCATTACCCTCTTTACCAGAAGCTGAATAACCCTTTCGGTATGAGTTTCAACTGCCAAGCCACGTGTTATACTGCTTTAAAATAAATAACTTACCTAACGTCAATAACCTGAGTAACGGGTTTATCGGCCTCCATGTACAGACAATGTACATGATAGGATTTGTCGATTTTTGTGAGGAAAACTGGATGGAACATTAGAACTACTGTGGCCTCTAGCACGAGACCTCGTTGTGGCGATAACTGAAAATGTCCTTTAAAGTGCTTTGCATGTGGTTTCAAATTATAGGACAGGCTAAACAACTGCACACAACATGTCACTTCCGGCAAAGAAAGGAACTGATATAGAAACTCAATTGTCAAATATTCGTTTCAAAACCGGGTGTCACGTCGCTTTAAAGGAGATGATTAAAACACAAAGTAATTTCTGCATAAGGACCACAGGCTTCCTACCTTGAGACTTGTAAATCGTAAATCACACTAGTAAAACAAATGAGCCAGCTGGTATTTTTCTTTAAATGGAAGATAATTAAAATGTAATTATCTTTAATGAGGTTAATATAATTAAGAGTAATTGCCAATTGCCAACCACGCGTTTCCTTCGCATTCCGCACTCAAAATTAACGGGAACCGCGAAATCAATTTCTGTCTTTTCGAAAGTTCCGCGAAGACGACATTCTTCCTGAAATGTGGCGGACAAATAAAAATAATAGAAATATACCGAGATAAATAAATTGGTCATCTGGAGCACGTCGTCGTCTACTCCGCTAAGAGCCATAAATTTCGAGCAATCCTTTTACACTCTATTGAAAAAAAGAATAAAACAGCACACTCTTGGAGAAACGATGAGTTGTTAAAGCGAAATTCTAATAAAGTCTAATAAACATTTAAACATGTAAAAAAAAAATACCGGCCGGTTTTTGAAACGCATCGTGGGCAACTGAATTCTTACATATAGGTTGCTCGAATTTAGCTCGCTTTTTTATTCTAATTTATGTTCATTTTCATAAGGATGTGTTTCAAAAACCGGAGGTATTTCGCTTTAAAACCAGCTGGACCCAATTCGTCATTACTGTACTCGCCTTTGTCTCTTTTTATCTGTCTCAAGTTGCCAATGCGTAAAATTTTAATCATTAGTTTAATACGGTTAACGACATTTTTATTTGTTTGATTCATATTAATAAAAAACACAATTATCAACCTTCTTGTAAAATCCTTTCGTGTAAATATTTCCAGCAAATGGTTTTTCAACGACAAATGAAACTGTTATTTGATTGCTTCCACAGGTGACTCGGGGCTCTCCTAAAAGAAAAAGGAAATGGGTGGACCCACTTGGTGACGGTTCACTCTTTTTTCGTGGGATAGCTCATTTGGTGACCTCCTCGTGACCATTTGGTGACCGAGATTCATCGAAGACCGTCATCAACTGGTCACCAAATGGTCACAAACACCAGCTGGTGGCGAAACAGTCACGAACCAGTCACCAGATGGTGTTTTTCGAAAACGTTTCGAGGCATGTCATGTTTTAAAATCCAGCTCCGTTGTGACTTCCTGTAAGCTTCAAAGCGGTACAACAACCGAATTTGAAACCGGGCCACTGCATTCCCATCTGTTGTATGCAAATTAAAAAGTGCGCCGTATCGCGTATCGAGTGTTTTTTCCATGTTCAACATAGACATGGTAATGGAGCGCACGAAATAAGTTTCAAAAACCGGCCGTTATGTCGTTTTAAAGTCAGTATTGTTCTTTATTATTAAATATCAAGTAACTTCTCACCAATTAATCCATTGTCAATAGGAATTCCCAATGTCTCGAGTATTAATTGAAATAGTAGTAAAACAATGTGAAAAGTCATAAAAGGCCTGAAATTGTGAAATAAAACGTTTCAAAATCAAAATCAAGTCTCACAAAATAAAGCTTAATGTCATATTTCACAGTCCACCAGAATTAGGTCAAAAATACTGAGGACGTGAAGAAATGAAGAAATGGTAGAATTTACTTCGTTTATGAAAAGCGTGTTAGTGGTAAAAGAGCAATTATAAACGATACGAAATGGTTTGTTTTCTTTAAAAATCTCACGGAGTTTTAGCTTTCAATGGCAGGAAAAGCCTGAAATTGGCGTATTATCATATCTTTGATTGAGTGGATATTGGGAAGCAGAGACTGACGAAAAGTGGCTTTGCTTGATATCTTAGCTCTACTGTGTTTAGAGAGTTTAGTTTAAGTTTCCTCATAACATTAAGAATACTAAAAACAATCAAAATTGGTAAACAAAACCCATGTAACCTCCGACAATACTCAAAAATCCTCTGACACAAATCTACAGTATGCACTTGCCATTCCTAACAATACGCTGATTTAGAGCCTCGGAAATTCAACGAAAATACGATAAATCTGTTATGGGTTATGTCTGGGTGAAGAGATACATACAATTAATAGAAAATAAAAAGACTGTATATCTGCTGAAAATCAATGTGAAGCTATCGGATATGTGATATGTTGGTTATAAACTCGACTTTACCGGAACGAGTTTTATCGTCAAATAAACAAGTTGATAGCGTTGATCATATCAGTGGAGGTTATCCGCTAGAGTGATAGATTATCGTGGAACAGATTAACAATAGATAGACATGATGTGTATGGCAGAACATAGCTGGTAAAAGAAGGAAACATTCTCGAATAATGAACAGCCTACCTAGTAAAATAATGAACAATTACTGATACTGAAGAGTAAATAAGTATGATTCAACTGGCACACAGAATCCAAAACCGTATGCATAAAAACTAATAAAAACTGTTTTTTTTTCTTCATCAAAATATGTAGTACAAGGCTAGGAGCGTAAGCCTTGTAATTCGTAATCGTTCAATTATAGTTTACTATGGTATTATTCTCTCAGCAAACGTAGGTAGCCGCTACAATTAGTGGAAATTCCTCCGCAAAGGTGCAGCGGGAAACCCCGCTAGGAGTCGAAAAATTAGCATAGCGCTATCACATAACATGTAATCACTGACCGAAAGCCAATCTTTTGAATATCTAATTCCAAAACCACATTTCGCCACTCCTTATATGGTTATTAAAACGGATCCCACTAAGAGATTCGAAATGTATAAAAAGCTGTCCGTGCTGTCGTTAAGAAACCCTATTATTATGTGATATAGATGTGATAGCATATCCTTGACGCACTTTATGAGCTGACGCACCTAGTGACTGCTGTCGATTAAAAACGAATTGAGTGAAAAATATTCCCTATCGCAGGAAAATGGAATAATTAACGAAACCACAGTTGATTTACAACGAGGAAACCATTTTATGACCGGTTACAGCCGACCATTTGGTGGCCACTAAAAACGAAAAAACCGTCGTTATCCAAATGTTTTCACCAAAAACAAACATTTGTCGAAGGTTCGTGACTGGTTTAAAACCATTTGGTGACCAGTTGATGAAACTTGATCACCACATGGTCACGAAGAGGTCCGCGGGCACGAAAAAAAACTGAACGCTCACCAAATGGTTTACCAATTTATGTCGTTGCCATTGGGCTATCTACATTGTTTTTGTAGTTTCTTTGAAAGAATGTTTTTTTTTTGCACGGCTCATATTTTCCCTCCTTCATCAAAAAAAAATGCTAGTTATAATTTATAATATTTATGTTAGTATTTACAGGGATTCCGAAAAAGGTATTTAAAGCGAAATACCGGCCGGTTTTTGAAACGCATCGTGGAAGACTGACTTCTTACGTATTTATGCTAATTTGCTCGAACTAAGCTCTATTTTTATTCTAATTTATGTTCATTTGCATAAGCTGCATAAGAATGCTGGTGTACTCGATGCGTTTCAAAAACTGGCCAGTATTTCGCTTTAACAAGGGTAGTTTGCTGAGAAATTCCTACTATAGTAGAGTCCTTAAAACCTTTAAAGTGTACGTGCAATGCCAAAGATCTGCCCGGTATGGAAAGTGCTTAAAAAAGCACCAAATTGCATAATAAGTTTCATTTCGCTAGGCGCCTGCCTGCCACCTTATAGAAAATTAAACCGGGCTCGCTGCTGCGAAGTGCACGCGAATTATATACGGTAATTATGAACTGTATAGAACCATAAACCATGCTATTTAGAAAGAAAGCGAGAAGAATATGCAAGAAGAAGTGAGTGTATATAGAAAGATATAGGAAAGATATAGAAAGATATGGAGTATATATAGAAACAAAGCGAAAATATTTGTACACAATAAATAAGAAATACGACGAACAATGAACCCATGCATTTCCTTGTATAGCCAAGTTTTTAGGCAAGTTTGTGTGCCCTTCTATGCGTTTTCGACACATAAGGGAAGAAATGTGAGTGCAGTAAATATATGTTTCAAAACGACGTGCCATACCGCTTTAAGACGTGATTATAAGCCGCGGATTCGAGAAAAGCTTTACAGATGCTTCACAGAAATGTTCGAGACGTCAAAGACTCAAAGTCAAAACAGTGAATAAAATGTCTGAACTGCAACATTCTAAGGTTTATGCTTGCCGCTTGTTACGTAATAAGTGGAGACGAGAGAGAGAGAGAGAGAGAGAGAGAGAGAGTTGAAGCCTAAGGCGATCGAAGGACAATTGCTCAATTAGCTACCTGAATGGAACACTACGTTGCGATACGCTGGACAATCGCAAGCTCAATTACACAGCCACACAAAGAGTGTCAAGAAGTCAGAAAAAAAACAATGGAGCAATATTCATTGTGAAGTGTGCAGCCCAACACCTTGTTTGAATTCAAATTCATGTCGTAGTATGTTTTAAATCTTAAATGGCTTAGGACTCAAAAAAAAACTGGCGTTCGACTGCCATGAGGCTGGTCTGTCACTGATCAAAACTGGTTGAAACGGATCTAGTGCTGATCTAGTACTGATCTAGAACTGATATATTAGACTGAGCCCAGAAACGATCTACAGCTGACCATAACTGTGATCTCTAAAACTGCTATCTATAAACAACTGATCGAGTAATGATCTAGGTCAATTCTATAATCCTACAAAAACGACTGACAAATATGGTATGTGTGAGAAACCGTAGTTCCGTTAAAACACTGGAAGAAAGAGTAAAATAAAGAACTAAGCTTGGCTATTAATATGTAAAACGAGGTAATTCAATCCTAAAGATCTATTATGAGCTTACCGGCGATACACGAAAAATCATACGCGTCGCTAGGCACAAATTTGCATCGTCAGGATATTTACCTGCTTGAGCGTGTATGAAAGTTTATAAGAAGATTTTTTAGATGTCAGAGAAATAGCTATGTACGTTTATTGTCAAACTCAAACAATTAGTAAGAACCAAACTATATGACCTGAAATATAATGTATAAAAAAATGGAATAAAAAAATAAATAAAAATGTTAGTAAACTAAATACAATTGGCATCTAGTATCGCTCACAATACGTCTCACGATCTTACATGCAACATGCAATCCTTACACAGGAAAACGACACAGTTGCCCGAAACCACAGAAAACCCGTCGTTGGCCCGTCACCAAATGGTTTTTACCGAAAAAAACCATTTGATGACTGATTTGTGACCATTTGGTTACAGGTTGATGACGATTTTCGATGAAACTTGGTCACCACATGAACAATCGGCTGGCCTTAGAAATTATCAGTGAACCGTAAGCAAGTGGGTTCACCCATTTCCTATGTACCTACCTACTACATATACACAGAGCCACAGCTTCGTAAGCTCGAATACCTTTTTATTTTAAATACTTGCTTCTAAATACCGGGGTTGGCTTTTGCGTTTCTTTGCGGTTTTTCTATTGCAAATCTTGCTCTAATTGTGTTTTTTCCTATCTTTCATTCCGAAATCCCATGCTCAGCGAGTGCAGAGAAAGAATTGGCAAGAAATCGGAGGAATCCATTTGGTGACGGTTCCCTGGGTTTTTTCGTGATCCAACACATTTGGTGACCACTTGGTGACTCTGTCGTTACCAAGTCTTCTCGAAAACCGTTGCCTATTGGTTACTACATGGACGCCAAATAGACAGTGACCAGTCTCCAATAGTCCAATATCTTTTTCTGTGAAAACCATTTGGTGACCGGCCACCGGCGGTTTTTTTCTGTTGTTTCGGAAGTTATTGAGTTTCCCTCTGTAGTTCTTCTTTTGCCCTCTGTATATTAACCTATTCGTACAATTCACCCAATCATTTATTATTAACTTGTTTACCTTGTGTGCGCGGTATTCCGGAAATAAATAAATAACGTTATGTTTGTTTATTTATTTCCGTAGTTTGTCTACGAAAATGTCGAAGGCAAATTTGGGCGTAAACAACTATACTTGCCAGGAATATAATGTAACGCATAGAAATGAATTCCAAAAGAGCGTATTGTTATCCCAGACTGGGCCATATGCCCAAAAAACCTGCAAAAGTGTCAACAAACAATTTTTTCATTCCAAAAAGCGTATTGGTACTAGAGTTTTTTTACCATGATGCTGTATTCACAATTGTTTTATTCCTGTAATTCTCCCAAAAGCAGAGTCAGTTTGCATTATTTTGTTCGCGTAGCCGTGGCGCACTACTGGCGCAACAGCGGACGCGCGTTTTCTGTCGTGCAACCTAAAAAGTGCAAGGGTTGCACTGTTTACTAAAAGTGCGGTTGGCTCGTAACTAATGGCTAATGTCATCAGCGTTGTCGAAATGCATATCCTAAATATGCATAGTATGAATACTGTAATGTCCAACAATTTTCCTATTATAATGGGCTTTCCAAGTATCGTGAAAATTACAGTATTACAGTACTACACGAGGATATTTTTTTTAATTTTTCATATTATATATGCACGTTAGAAATACGGTAGTATTGACAGAATCACACCGATCTGTTGGGATACTTGGAAACCCCATAAATGTAATTTGTAGCAGCGCAGCATTTTCTTAGGATATGGTATATGCAAAACGGTCCCTCGTTCACTTCCCCGCACGTAGTTCTTCCAATTCTCATTACAAATCGTTTCCATGTGTCAGGCGCCTTTTTGCTACGGACGGGATTCGAACCCTCGTGGGTCAGCTCGTGGTACCAGGCACCGCGAGTATAAACCCGTTGGTTTAGCCTTTTAGTGTCTTCGGAGATCGTTTTCTCTCTCTCTCTCTCTTATTTTTCTCCCTCCCTCTTTCTCTATTTATCTCTCTCTCTTTTCCCGCGCTGGCACTTGTCCAAAGCACGTGAATAGCATTAAAAATGCGTACATTCAAAGTGTACTCCACAGTACTATAGACTAGAGTGAGGTGCCAGGTTTGTCACTTATTGTGCGGTACACGGAAGTGTACAAAAGGACTACAGTACCAGTAAAGGTGGTACTGGAGCAGGAGTGCAGGAGGTCAAAACCAGATATCATGATATATACTCACGCTCATTGCGGAATTTCTTTCAAAACATAATCATACACAAATCACATATAATATATGGGAAGTAAGTTGTCTAGTTTCATACAAGTTTCGCACACCGCGTACAACAGTGCTTTAAAATAAATGTACGTGGTGCAATATAGAAGCATTCACTCTTTTAGTACAACTTTCAGATGATAAATAGATAAATGTTTTATAGTTTACGGCTACCTATATACTCAACCATATAAATCATTAAACTAATATTTCTTGAACACATTTTGAAGTTATTTTTCTCATTTTCGTACGGTTACCCTTGTTTCTCCTATATCGGTTACAAAAAATTGAGCAAAACGAGTCGCAAAAAAAAATGAGAGAAACTGTGAACCTAAAATGAAACCTTTTGAACCGTGCAATAGAAATACGCAAAACCTGTTTTTGCCTAGAACAACTGCTTTTCGGATCAAATGTTTTGTGATGGAAGCCATTGTCATACGTTCCAAGTTCATTTATTAAACAAACTATTTATTTTTGTCCCTTTTACTTAGCCTGCAAAGTTTTTGCCATAAGATAAGGAGAATAAAATAAAAATGAGCCAAACTCTCAAAAATGTTAACACACACAAATACACACATACACACGCATATATACGTACACATACATACTCATACATACATACACATACGCACATACATACACATACATACAATACATACATACACACATGCACACACACACTCACACACACACATGCACACACACACACAAACTGACAAACACACACACACGCATACACACACACACAAACACACACACGAACACACACACTCTCTCACACACACAAACACACACAAACACACACACACACACACACGCAAATGCATACATAACATCCCTTTTAATATCAAGCGCAAGCAGGCAGAATGCCTGACTAATTTGGGAGTTTCACCCCCCAGAAACTCTCTATACAAACATTTCCATTGTTGATTCACCTTTGCCCTTGTGAGTTTCAAAATGGAAATTCATTTTGAATTGAATTGATTTGCAATGTTTGTACAGCCGAACGCGAGAAGAGTTGACGTTATTTAATATTGAACCTGTTAGTTTCAGAAACCGCTCTTACACTAACGCGGAATAGCACGTGGTTTTGAGCTGATTGTGGCATTCTCGTATTCGCATACTATACGCTAATTCTGTTCCAATATGCACCTGACGGGCACAGACGGAATGCAATTTGCATATAATACTTAACGAGGTTGAATTGTTGATGTTTCACGTTCGTCTTTGTACAATTACTGTTCCTTTAAGTGAATCGCCTTCGCACATTATGCTATAGTACTGTGAACCCCATTAACTCTCCGTTCACCCTCAAACCGCCTTTGTTCGCCAGCTCTTTATTGTTTAGTACTTCAGGTTCTACAAAGGTTTCCCTCAATTTCCCTAGCTCTGTGATCATTGTGTAGATCAAAACTCAAGCATTGACTTACGTAAACGTAGATCATTTTGTCTACAGTTTCCTGTGCAATCTACACACTAATCCCGCATTAGCTGGATAAAAATTGAGCCAGGAATCTAGCTTCTAAACTTTAGAAACCTTTTTTGGCATTGAGATTGCGTAGCCACTACTTCATTGCAATCAACAAGTTTAAATATCTTTGTATATTGTTTTCCTTTGTTCGAGGCGAATTGTGCAACGATTTGGCATATGTTTCAATTTAATTTTACCGCATTACGAGGCAGCGAGCTTGTGACAAAGCACCACTAACTCTCTAACAATAAGAACAGTGATCTTTTGACGAATTAATCTTTTTAAATAAACGTGTAAGCTTCTTGTGCGTGGCTGTGAAGTAATGAACTGAAATTTTTTTTCTTTTTTGGAATTTTTTTTTGAAATTTACGGTCGCTTGCAAACTGTTTACTGTGTTTGGTCATACTGTTACAAGCAGCATGCTCTCAGAGATGGTAAGGTCATTTCGTTCTCAGTATTCTATCTGTAATACTCCGAAGCCAAGTACACTTTTAGCTATCTTTTTACTTTGCAACAACAAAACTATGTAGCTGCTATTTCTCCTGATGGTCTTCCATACTATACACACGCCTAACCTAAAACACGACGATAATAGAAAATACTTTATTTATAGTTTCTAGTGTATGTATCGTAAAACCGGCTAATTTATGATAGAGATACGTGTTCTTGTGTTTAATATAAAGAACTTTAGTGTATAAGCATCTGGCCGACCCATTCTTTGTCAAACGATTATAAATTGTCTGGACTGCGACACCCAGATGTTAGAAATCAGACTTTACAATCTTTTTCAGAGCACTATATCATTACGGGAGACCACAATAACAAAGCTGATCGTGACATAAAATTAAAGGATTTTATGGAAACAAATATATTTTATTCCATTACAGTCCGCTAGACAATCTGCTGCTTCTTCACATAAAACATTTATGGAAATGCAGCGGTATGTTGATACGCAACTCAGTTTTAAAGGGTGAGGTCCACCTCAGAAAACAAAAAAGTTATTATTTTTATTAGATTACCCGTGTCTTTATCTACCAGAATAACTAAAACAAATTTGACAGAAAATTATTTCCGACGAAATATGAGCAAAAAATGGTCCAGCTTGAGTACCTCGGATTACGGTAGCCTGGTATCCTTTTTACATGTTGGTTGAGAAGAAAAATTTGTTGACAAATTTTCGAAAAAAATATGTTCTAAAATAACTACAACGCAATACAAATGACGAAGACGGGATTAATTGTGCTTTGTTTAGCTTGGCAAAAAAATAAAACGCATGGTTTTAAAAAAGCGACAAACGCACAGCCATAATCCCGCCCTTTCATTGTCCCCAAACAACGGTAGCGAGAGCGCGGTTTATCACGCACCACACCCCATCGACGCCTATCGTAATAATGGTACTGGAGGGCTATTTTTTGCTCCATATTTCGTTGGAAATAATTTTCTGCCAAATTTGTTTTAGTTATTCTGGTAGATACAGACACGGGAAATCTAATAAAACTAATAACTTTTTTATTTTCTGAGGTGGACCTCACCCTTTAAGTGAGTTGCGAAGCAGCTACATACCGCTGCATTTCCATAAATGTTTTATGTGAAGAAGCAACATATTTGCATATAAGTCTGGTGTGTTCAGTGTGCTATTTGCTTCATTAACCACATGCCACGACGCTTTAATATAGACGGCTATGTTATGGTTCGTCTACAATTGGATCACTTGCAAAGCAACGTAGTCAAGTGGACACGTAGACCTACACCTTTAATTGTGACGACGTTTTTTGGCCTCAAGTCACATTACTTTTTGCTGTTTATTGTTTTGTGGAAGTTTGCCGACGAACAATGGAATTGAATTATGTGATCGTTATGTTATTCAGTTGTTCCACTCGTTTTCATTACTTTTTCATATTCTTCTCTGTCAAGTTGCAAACTGGTTTGTACTCCCTATGTTGAACAGCCATTCTTAAAATACACGTACTATTTCCTTATTGTTAGACCTTAGAATTTACACGAAATTTTATATTACACGTCATTTTTATACAAAATCCAATCCTCTGCTTATGCATTTTCTTTGCCTTTGTTTTGTCTTTTCACTCACAGAACTCTTCCATATACGTTGCACTCCATGCATATCCTATGAGGGGCGTTTGCCGGGCGGTAACTCTGCTACGCGCTTGCGCCAGGTCTTAGCGCAAATTTTGGAGTCCAAATAGTTCCCTTTCCCGCCTTTTCTGCTCCCGCAGTAGATGTGGACGTGCAATCTGCAGTGCACTCATTCCTTTACTCCAAGGTCATTTCCCGAAAAATGCACTTTTATTGAAAAAAAAAAAGTTTGCAATTTTAAACGATGGGATCAGTTTGAGATACTCAGTTGAAGGTTGTTGTGAAATTGAATTTTATGTATCGATCGGTGGTTCGTTGATAGAAGTTAAAAGTCGAACGAATGTTTGCTATTTGTAATTAGTATGTAAATTTTATTTTCTTAGTTTTACTAAAATCTGACGAAGGGCTAAAAATGCCTATTTGGAAAAGAAATACCGTATTCGTATTGTTAGTAGGTGACCTTCAAAACGTTGCCGCCATGCTCACTAGAATACTCAACATATGGTTACGGGTGGCGTGATCCTATCTTTTGTGGTAAATTGTAGGGTGCCTTAGCCCTTAGACTTGCATCCCTTACCGACCTTTCAAAAACTTTCAAAAGAGCAACATGTGCAGTTGCTCTATTCAATGAAACTGAACTCCAGATGTGGGTGATTTGATATAGATAAAGAAAAAAAGATAAAGTACACCCCGTTATAGTAGAAAAATATGCGCTCCTCATCCATTGATGAAAATTAGGTGCTGCGCGCCGAAAACCTGATACTCTAGTGAATGAGCAGCATGAACATGCACAGGACGCACCGTTCGCCGAGTATCCGCCAAACCTTCGCGACGCATTCGCTAAATTTTAGCGCTGTCAGCTTAGCAACTGTACTATCCTTGTTGCTGATAGAGCGTAGAACCTAGTATATCTATCTATTCTGTCAAGAAACATAAAGATCCTCTCGCGTTCAATCAAAAACACCTCTTTGAGACTTTGCAGACGACCTTCTATCTTAAACAATAAAAAAGGCGCAGGTGTTATATGAATAGTCCTTTCATACTATAGTCTACGAGTTGCGCAATGCCATGCTCTTTTCCCGCGTTTTTTCTTGCCCAATTTTTTATGGCCAAATAAAAGTGTATATAGAAAGGCTGAGCGGACATCGCGCTCCTCTTTGATGTTATAGTTTATGATCATGGGCTCACAAGTTATATGGCTTACTTATTAGAAGGTTAGCCGTCCCTACAACGTGAAACTCGCCGCACACAAAAAGTAACCACAGCATGGGCACGTCGCACCCCATTGCGCGGTGTGGACGCCAGAGGTGCGCGAATGCCAAGCGCGAATGCTTAGCGTGCATCTCCTAAGAGATGCGCCGGCTACGTCAGGGAGTTTCATCGGTGTAGCACGACCAAAGTTCGATCCCTAGCGCTTCTTCCAAAAGCTCAATTAGTCTGTTGGCATCATGCCAGATGAGCAGAATTTGTCGTATGCATGTATTCTCTCTGTCTCGTCAGAATCCATTATCTCTTACCGTTGCACCATTTTCTACTTTTCTCTCGTGTCTCTCCGTCTCCTAGGATACCAACCATTCTGCGGCTCTCTGGGAGCCATAATACTTCCGCTCTCCTCTGGCTCGCACCATTGCTTGCACCATTTGTACCCTTTCTCTCCGTCACTTTGACTACCATTGTCTCTCAATGGTTTTTCGGCTGCCACCATTCCTTGTGTGCCTTCCGCAAACACATCATGTGATATTGGTGTCGCGGGTACGTCCCCCCAAGCTAAACATATTCCTTTCGGAACGTGACACCTCCTTTTTTCTAGCTTTAATGCGGCATAACGCCAGGTTTTCGAAACACAGTTTGAACAACTGAATTCGCATATATTGCATGCTAAGTGCCGTTTTCGAGGCTATCTTTGTTCTATTTGTTGTAGTGTCATTTGCATATCAGAAATGTTAGTACAGTTGTTATGCCGCTGTACCCCAATAGTCTATGTAACTTTATGATACTTTTATATATCATGTATATTTCACAAGTTTACAGTTTTTTCTTTGTTGGTACTACTACCAGACTACTTCGACGTGATCTTCCATGTTCTATCGTCTATCTGCTTAGAAAGAATCACTATTTCTCGACCATGTATGCTGCAAGCCTTTGTACCTTATGGCTCACTTAGTTAGACTCTTAGAAAGAAACAGTTGAAACTGTCTTGAAACAGGCTATAACTTATTGTAAATGCCTTCCATGTGTGTCCATGTGCTCTTCTACACGGGAATGCAGTTGTTCAGTAGAACAAGCCACGCGTCATGCGTTTCAAGCCAAATATAAGCAGCAGTAGAAACCACGTGCCTAGTAAAGCAGAAGATCAAAATGTTATTCCTTATTCTAATCTCGCCAGCTGTCCGATTCCATGCTCGGGGGTTTGCTGACCCACTTGTCGATACAATCTCACGTGGGTGACAGATTAGGTGGTACGGAATGGGCACTGTGCCAGGTCGGACATTCCATACATGCGAGGGAACTTTGGTGTCTCTCTCTGTTTCTCTCTCCTCTCTCTCCTCTCTCTCTCTCTTCTCCCCATGCTAAATGAAGGTCACCGACCAGGTTCTTCAGTACCAGTCTCCCGCGGTCATTCCCAGCCTTTCCCTCTCATATGCACCCAGTCATCCCAGTCCTGCAATCGTGCAAACCAGCGTACTTTCCGGCGCAGATCGCAACCTTATGGCAGCCGAAGAAGTAGTGATTTGCTTATTCAGTATATTTAGTTATACAAAGTTTACTGTGTGAATGTTGAGCGCTGCATCGAGCTCTGTAAATGTAGACGTGTCTTATAAATTAGATTATAATAGAAAACTTTATTCCTCAGTCTCAGTAGGACCTCAAAACAGAGCCAACTGGGAACGGTCCTACACTTTTATCAAATACATGCTATGTTGTAGTACTACATAGAAAATCCGCACTTAGGAACGAGCAAATATATCGTGAATCGTGAACTTTTCGCCTATAAACTAGCAACATTTTGATCTACCACGTCCACATTTGGCTAAGTGCCAGCTATTCTCCTCCCTTTGTTTGACCTTGTCCATCTACCCTTGATCGCTTAGAATGTAAGAGATTGTCCCCCTCCAAGAAGGGCTAAGGCCTTTTCGTGCTGCCCACCGCCTAGTGGCACCGCTTGACACCAGAATACGCCCATTTACGTTTCGAAACAACTACGAAAAGATTCGAAATTGACTAGGTTTTTTCGTGAGACTGGGATTGGGCAATCTCGTTCGTTACCACAAGACCTCTACCTGTTTCAATGTCATCCTTACACATAGATGTGTAGATCATTTTCATCATAATAAGCTCAGACGTATCTCGAACAAGTTGAAAAAGGTGTAGATCGTTTTTGCAAGTAGGAAGTAGCCAAATGTAGCTCATTTGAATCAGTACATAAACACATCAGATGCGTATTATTTTTCTACGTGCGTGGCTGACTTTAATCATTCGTAATAATAAGAGCTCAAGACACTGTGAACAACTAAGCACCAATGAGCTCATATGTAGATCATTTTGACCAGTCAGGAGGAACGAAGTGTAGATCATTTTGACGAGCAAGAAGCAACCAAGTGTAGATCATTTTGACCAGCAAGAAGCAACCAAGTGTAGATCATTTTGACCAGTCCCATGCCCCTGCCCACAATTTTGCGCCCCTAGAGGGCATTCTGGTCAGAATGAACACGAACATAATCTAAGGAAAAGGGGCCAAAGAGAACTTTGCTCAAGTAAAAAGTGCCCAAGTACAAGGTCCCGTGGGCCCATTTCTAGTGCAAATTAAGTCCAAACACTCTTAGATTCCTGTAAGTTTAATCTTTTGTCTTATTTGGATTTGGTCGGACTTTGCGAGTTTTTCTTTTTTGTGTATTAAAAGTGCATTTTGGTGCGGTTTCTCTGCTCCCACATTAGAATGGAATTAGGACAAAAACAATTTTCCATTTCCTAGAATCTAGAATGCCTCACGTGAACGCTTGAAAATGAAATTGAGAAAACTTAATCAAAGCGATATGACAACCGGTTTTTGAAATGTACGTTGGAAGGTGCAGTAATTTTCTTCTAAACATTTAACAATTTTTTTGCAGATATATATTAGATTGCATAGAAGTCTTCAGCACAAAATTTGTAAGGGCAATCCAAATACTAACAAAACAACATGTATAGAGAGATTGTTTTTTGATACTACTGCGCTTGTAATTTGCATACAATGTTTACAGGTGATGTAGCTAAGCCCTTGTTTTCCATAGCAATACATATATGGACATTTATGCTCAATACCAATACTCAAACACTTTGTGATAATATTGGTTATACCAATGTGCATGTATGAAAAGAACCAACATTCCCTAAAATTTTATGTCGTATGTATATTTATGTTCAACATTTAACGCAAAAAAAAAATACGTTAAAGATCACTGCGGTTTACATGTTTTATGTGTTGCACTTTAGGAGTTTAACGTTCTCGTTTTCTCTACTTTTTAATGTTTTTGGTTCCCGTCGGTCTTTTTATTGCTACATATTTTTCAGAGTTTTTTCTTTTTGAAAACAGATTGAGGGAGGAGTCGTACGAGAGAAAGTAATAAATGTAATTTACTGGCAAATATTTAAGATGAAAGAATCGCGCAACATTATTTTTTTTGTCTGGAAGAAAGTACCAATGTATCTCTAAAACTATATTTCGAAACGTTTAAAGTTTAAAGGTTTAAAGCAGTCCCTATTTTAACCACCTAATTATGATAATTAGACCCACATTTTATTATAATACGGTTGGTAAGAGTTACATACCATGCATGCCATTTGAATTTCAAACTATTTGACTTTCGTTCAATATTCTACTAATGGCGCCGCGATTTAGAAATTGCCCTTTTTTGAACGCCATTTTGTGAATATTTTTATTTGCTTTATAATATTTGCTGAGTTGGGGCACAGCAGGGATCAAACGTGTGATTTTCACACTCCCTGCTCACTAAATAAACAGTTGTGAGTCTTGCCTTGATATGGCAGTGGATTTAAACTCTTATCAGAAGGGTAAATAAGCCAACTAAATTTAAATAAGTTGCAGATTGCTATACATACTTGATGAATTTAACTTATACCATACTAAAGGGAGAGGCCCACGAGAAAAAAGTGTTCCTCAGTTTACTTGCACAGCATGTGCGGAATTTCAGAAATATTACTGTAAAAACCGCATTTCTTTGCACCTAGAACTCACAGAGTTATTCCCCGGCAAACAGTTCGGCCAGGTACCGTAGTCAGAAACGTTTTTACGGTTTAAATCCATCCAATAGCATTCTTTCTCTTCATAGTAATGGTTTAACGAATGAAGATCATTCCTACGATTATTACAAGGCGTTTCCAATACTGTAATGCCATAAAAGCGCAAAATTGATTCTGACTACGGTACCTGGCCGAACTGTTTGCCGGGGAATAACTCACAGTAATATTTCTGAAATTCTGGACATTCTGTGCAAGTAAACTGAGAAACACGTTTTTCTCATGGGCCTCTCCCTTTAAGCGCACCTATATACCTATTGTGAGTGTATGTCATAAAGGATTGAATCATTTGTTCGTAATAGACGAATGATGTTGTTTTGTTTTATTCATCTATGTAGTAAAAAGTAAGAAGTAAATTTACTGAGTTATCATTCGGTTACTATAATCCCGATCCCATATTCTAAGCAATGGTCTATTTGTTGACATTTGTCACCGTAGACAACTGTGACACCAGATCTTCGTGTGTATAGAATTAACAGATAGTTTATACATCCGCCTTCCGAGTAGTATTGACCCCTAACCCTAAACTTCTAGCACTTGTCATTAGCATATAACACGTATAGGTCTTACTGTATTACAGTCATACAGCTCTTATGCAAATTTGGACTTGATTGCCAAATAACTGCAAACTCCTCACATAATTACTGTCGTAAATTATCACAGTTATAGTACAAAAGTGATTACCGTATGTGATATATAGATACACTGCATTATATGTCCTTTTCTTAAATATTATTTTAGTATTTTGCTCCACCTTTGTGGAATAGTATGCGTGTATGCGGAAGAAAGTATGATTACTCACTATGTGATTAATGCATTCTTTTCTAAAATATATGCACAAACATTTCACTTTTTTTTTGTGGAAAAGAAGTATTTTTATGCAGTCTTATTGTTAGTTCTAGAAAAATATACGTATATGCATGTAGTTTAGTAGAGCAGTGTAAATGGTCACGTGAACTTTGAAATTGATATTTTATATGTTTTCCGGTAAACTAACTTAATTGACCAAACATGATTACGTTTTTAATTAGGTGAGCTCGAATCGTTATTAAAAAAAACGATATGTTGCACATTCTAATCTCTAAGTGATCTTTGCTGTGTTATCTTATCACGCAAGCTTAATTAAAAATATGATTTATTGTTCACTAATCTAAATCCTTGTTGTAGCGGCACACCAGATGTAGATGAAGTCTTTATTCAGCGGGGGCTGTGACATCTTATCAGCAATATCAGCGACTTATATAGCTAGTCTCATATGCTAATAGTTACATTATTGATGTAAACCAGACAATAGTGATATGCTAAATGTCTATCGAAATCTATAGGAAGTGTGACCTAACATAATACGTTTTAGCTCACTTCCTAACATCTCCCTCATTATATTTAAATAAGCTTATATTTCGTCTGTCGAGGATCCATGTCCAGTCTTCTCGGCGGCGCACGGTCCCTTCTCGGTCGTTGTCCAGCGGCAGCGAGCACAGGCGATCTTCCTTCACGTGTCGATGATCCCGTTCTTCTCGATCCACTAGAGTCGTCAACTTTCGTGCCCGTAGACTCCTCCTCTTCTTCAGAAAATTGAACTGCTCGCGGACGCTCACTAGTGTCATCCTGATCAGCAGTCTTCTCCACAGCGTCTTCCTCTGTCGGCTCAGCACACTCGTCACCAGATGGTTCTGCAAGTCGTTGCTCATCGTCGACAGTCGTTTCTTCAGTAAGTTTCAGGCTTGGTAGGACATCCACTGTTACTGTAGGTTCCTCACCAACCACTCCACTTAGCTTCTTCTTAGTAGGCCATGCAAGATCAAAATCTTCCAATAAGATTGTCAGTGCATCCTCTTGTTCTTCCTCAGAACCTCTCGGGCGAAGGTCTCTTGTGTAGCACGTCCACACCACCTTCTTGCTTATCTCCACTTCGCATAGAGATCTTCCACGTGTCCCCACTACACGGCCAGGAGTCCAAGTCGGTTTCGTTGGATTTCGGTAGTCCCTCACGAACACCAGATCATCCACGACGAAATCCCGCTTCTTGTCTCCGTGTTGCCTGATGCAGTCCTGCTTCATCCTGGTCCTACTTCCCTGTAGATCATGCGCCTTCCGCACATTCGGACGTCTTCCCGACTCCTTACCAGATCCTGCAGACTTCACAGCACAACAAGTGGATGCAAATGCTTCTTGAAAGCTCGGTAGTTGCTCAATCCACTCCATTCCCATCAGTCGTATGTTCTTCGTCACATAACATCGACCCTTGCCAGGAAATCCGTTCACCTTGAACACAGTGTTGAATACGCCATCGACCTCAATCGTCGATCCGTTAGCGGCACGTAACTCCACAGACGCCATTCCAAGAGACGGTGATTCCAGTCGCCTCCACGTCTTTCGATCCACAATCGTTACGTCCGCACCGGTGTCCAACTGCATCAGGACATCCAATTCGTCCTTTCCAATACACGCAGTGACATCCTTCCGGCCATTCTTCAACCTCGCGACAGCCTTCACATTCCTTACTGCAGGACAGCTGTTCGCGTAATGTCCTGTTTCTCCACAAAGAAAACAAGCTCCTTTCTTTCTTGAGTAGTCCTTGTTCCTGTCGTGATCCTTGCTAGGTGAGCATCGAACAGGCGAGAACCTCCTCGGGGTCCACTTCTTATTATCCACACGAGCGACGAAAGCATTTTCCTCTTGCACATGCACCACAGCGTCCTTCACCAGGCTCATCGACAATTCACATTCGGTGACAAGGTCCCTCAGTTTCGTACCTTCACCTGCACCAACCTCTAGTCGACGAATCAAACGCTTTCGCAAGTCCTTCCACTTGCCTTCCTGCATCCCTGCAACAAACAGCATGCACTTGCAATCGTCCTCGGACATCTCCTTCACACGCCCTCTCTCGTGTAACTGGTTCACACGAGCCGCATACGTCTTGAAATCTTCTGTTTCCTCCTTGACCACTCGGAACGCATTGAATCTTCGCCGGAACAGAGAGCACTTCTCTCCAAATAGCTCCTCAAGCACAGTCTTCGTCTCCTCGTAAGACGCTTCCGCTGGCTTCTTCGGCAAAATATGATCCACATACATGGCGTAGCTCCTGGAATCAAGCTTGCTGACGAGCAGGCTTGTTCGATCCGCTTCCTCCAGTGACGATCCTTCCGACTTTACGACGTACGGTTTGGTCTGTCTCATCTTGAACGCCAATTTGTTGTAGCGGCACACCAGATGTAGATGAAGTCTTTATTCAGCGGGGGCTGTGACATCTTATCAGCAATATCAGCGACTTATATAGCTAGTCTCATATGCTAATAGTTACATTATTGATGTAAACCAGACAATAGTGATATGCTAAATGTCTATCGAAATCTATAGGAAGTGTGACCTAACATAATACGTTTTAGCTCACTTCCTAACAATCCTAAATGATTAAAAAGGTAAATTGACTTTCTTTCGTATTTTTTGTGACAAATTGCTTCAGTCATACCATACAGCATCATTCAAAACGGCTATTTCTGGGGTGAAACTAACTTGACTACTAACTTTGAATATTTATCAAAAATTTTATTTCTGGTTTTCCTGGGATGAACCTCCACAACTAGTGAACTTACAAAATATTTATCTTTTGAAAGAAATTCCTTATTGTTAGTCACTGGCAATGACTTTTGCTCTAGTTCACTATTTCTTCATTATTAGAAGTGACATATTGAAAACCAATCTCTTATAGAAACCCTAAGATCAGCATATTTCCCTCTCAATTCAGTTTCTGGAATCTTTTTTCTTTTTCAGTATTTTTCAGCAAAAAAGACGGTCATTTTTTGTCAATTAGCCGTGAAAGAAGAACCGAAAATCACACAGGATATAGAAAGTTTATCGGCCGCGTTAAAAAGCAGAGGATTTCTAATCTGCTGTGCATTAATTATTTAGCTCATTTAATTTTCACCAATAAATAGGCGTATATCATCTTAGCAAAAAAAAGTGTGGTTGTTCGACTGTTGAATAAAATAATACGTGATGTGATCTTTTTTACAAATAAAGCTTAAAAACTCAAATATTTCTTTGCTTATCATTCTATATACGTAATGGAATAGGTCACCATCACTTCGCATAATTGCCAATTACGGAAAATTATAAATTCGTCCTTTTCCTTTCCTTCATAGATGGTTACATTCAGGGAAGAGATAAAAGTTTAGCTTCTGCATTGTGCAAGATAACTAGAATTAGCTTATGAGCTGCTTATGTTTGGCAATGTAACAAAACAGTATGCAAATTGATTTTCTACTTACAGGCGCTGCTCTCTCCCTTTAAACACTGGGTGGTCTGAGCTCTGAGCGCTTGCTTACTCCTTACTAGGTAGACCACGGACCACGCTAGGCAAGTCGGGAGACTTCACTCTGGGAGCTTTACTCGGGGAAGCCTCTCCCTGGTGGGAAGTGGGAAGTATGGCTGGGCAGAGTTCATATCAGTCAGAGGGAGAGTTAAAGAGAGAGAAAGAGAGAGTTAGAGAGAGGAGACTCGTCAAAATAGAATTTGTTTACAATTCTCATGTGTATTGTCTATGACAATATTGCTGTGTCTGGACGTAGCAGATTGATTAGTGTTTTATAGACGTACTATGTGATATAGATGTTATCTCACTTGAAATTTTCTTATTTTTTTCTGTCTCATTCTAGACTCCACAGTTGGTTAAAATTTATTTTAACATTGCAAATTAGAGAACAGTACATACATACAGATCTATTTCCACGTTGCCAGCAGTGAATGGCGGAGTTTATTTTATTTTACTAACCCTGGGATAACACTGCATGTCCAGCCTGTTAACCATTTACTTCTACCACTACTAATATGTATTAAGTAGACAAAAACTGTATGAAGCACAGATTGCCACTGAATATAACATGACATAGAACATCATTGACTGCTTTCGACACCGATTTTGTTCTAATTCCCAGCATTCGAGTAATAAGTTCCATTTTGTGTCCCGTGCTCGTTCGTACAGGTGGTAACCATTTCAATTCCACTATCTCTTGTTATTTCCCTTTGCTTTTTATCTCCCCGGGAGTGACCGCATTTTTTCGGGTGGAAATGCATTGCGTACAACTAATTCGAACGAACCATCTACCACAGTGTACGCAAGAGCGATCGAGCAAAAAGATATGATATAATTTTACAGTGCAAAATACTTCGGCATGAAATAGTGTTTAAGATACAATATAAAATACTTTCGCTAATTATTATATAGTTAATAAAGAATGTAAGTCATATTAGGGATTTTCCTGACCTTACAATTAGGCTTGTAGATGTTGTATGTGGCTAGACTGTAGACCTAGCCATAAGTAGTATGTTTCAACATTATGTGAAAGCTGCTTACACGTTACTAGAGTCGCTGTGAGCGTTGTCTCATTTCTCATGATTGATTCTCATTTCGGTTGTCGTAACTTATCGAGTACGAAATAGAGTTTTTATTTTAAAGGATAATGCTCTCGACACTCTTTATGCCTTTCTAATGAGCCTGTCTCTTAAACTAATTATCTGTCTGTTGCAAATATTGGATCAATTTGCAAACCATAAAAATCAGCAAAAAAAATAAAAATTACCGTAGTTGTTCATCAAATTCTAGGTTCATTAGGCGTCGATTATGTACGCATAGTTTCCGATTTTTGGTCATCCAGGCCTTCTATTTTTATTGTTTCCTTCTTTTTTATAAAACTAACACATTCACTTCCTATACTCCTATCTCTCCATCGAAATATTACTTCCTTCCTACTTGTTTTCACGTATAGAAAAGAGACCTTCCGCGTCCTGTCTCTCTTACCCTGAACTCTGGCCTCCAACCCTAGATATCTGACCGTATTTTGTTTGAAAATTTGAGAAGGTTATAAAATAGTATCGAATAAATTACCTTTACACTTAATATGTTGCTAATGTACATCACGTTCAAACACAGTAAAATTACTGTGAGAACAAAAGAGAATCTAAAAATAAGTATGAATTTGTGCATCGTTTTTTTTCGTACTATGTCAGTTATATGCGCTACATCTCATCACTTTTCTTATTTTTTACATCTTGTTTTCCTAAATCTTGCCGAATTATGCGGATTACAGATAGATTTTGGAAAATTCGTGTTTTAATAACTTTTTCCTAAAGTTTATTATCCTAATTTTTGTCGAACTTGATGTGCGGATTAGATAGTTTGAAAACTAGAATTTAATAACAACTTCAAATAAATGTCCTCATGATTAAGCTCAACAAGCTGGACTCTGGCTTCTGGTTTCAATTTGGCTCTGCCACTTGGTTTTGGTTTCATGCTTTCTCTGATTAGAGAGACAGAGAGAGAGAGGGAGATAGAGAGAAAGAGAGAAAGAGAGAGAGAGAGAGAGAGAGAAGTCATTGATCCGCCATTCTCTTTCCTATCCTTCTATGGTCCGCAGTCAAATGTTTCCTTTCTTCCTTACTCTTTGGACGTCCCCGAAAGGGCCACATTCCAGACGACGAAATCCATGGATATTCCCAGAAATTTTCTTTCGATTTGCCTTATTTCTGGTGCAGTGGTACCTTTGGCAATTAGAATTCATGCATACCATTTCATACCACCATTATCATCTGACTGGGCGTATTACCTGACTAATGTCTGAAATCCCTGACTAAGTATACAGTTGTTAACAGGTTACAATGCACGTTGCATAAGATCGTATCCACTCTCTTCACGCTGTACATGTACTTACTTCTATGCTTATTTCCATATTTCGAATTTATCCTGGCATTAAGTTTGTTATTGCTTCCCATTGTTATTATTATTATTATTATTCCCATTGTTATTGTTATTGTTATGTTTGATCCCATCCCGTATCTTGGTTTATAGTTTACTAACTAATGTTTATTTCTTTCAGGACCTATATTACTGCCCATTTCGACATCGACTCCACGTGGTCTTCGTTATGTTATCTTGCTTTTCATGATTTCTCAATTATTTACACTATATTTCCGGAAATTACTAGTTCATTTCTTTAGTTCCTAACAGGTGAAAATATGGCTTCCTAATTAGGTCCTTACTTACATTGAAAGATTATGTTGCGTTAATCCATTATCCGTAGTAAGTACTGTATTGAACTCTCGAATAACTTGTAATTTTAAAAGTTAACCAAATTAAACTCTGTGAAATCAACCTTTGAGAAAGAGGGAGAGAGTAGACGGGGAGAACCATATGAGAGAGAGTCCTTCACCGGGACACCGATTGACTCCCCCTCTAGTGTCCCCGGGGACTTCCCCCTTGTGGAACAAAGTGTTCCCTGTTCTCTGGGTTCATTCACCTCCTATCCCGCTCCCTCAATAACCCATTCAAGGGTTTTTGCATTTAGAAACAGAACGCGGCGGAAACACACCAAACAAGACCCATTTATATTGAAACAGAAATCATTGAATTACTGAAAAGTCTGCATTTTGTTTGCTTAGGACGTTTGGTATCTTTTACCTTTCCAGATGGAAGATAAAGGTAACTCTACCTCTGCCTCGTTTTGCTTTGAAGTCTAGCAACTCACAAACATGAAACATTAGTATAATTTTATCGTGCCTTAGTAGGGACCTTTTCTGTCCGCCATACAGATACCTGAAACTTTGAATCTTACGACGACTTCTTATGAAGACATTTGAATGGTTACTGCACACAGTGCTGGGAAAATCTCACAAACCCTTCGGTATGAGCATCTGCATAATGTCTCCTTAAAACCGAGGCAGATGGCCGGCATCCATCGTCTGCACAGCTTTGAATCCAAATTTCTTACAAATTTTCCTCCCGAGCGCTGGCTTCTTCATATAACTTCACCATTCATTTCATCCTTTTTTCGACGTCCCTGTTCTTGTGGCTGAATTCATTGTTCTTCTTTTAATTCTGTCTCCTCCTCATTATCCTCCTTCTTCCTCTCTCTCTCTCCTCTCTTTCTCTCTCTCTTTCTCTCTCGCTATCTTTCTCTCTCTCTCTCTTTCTCTCTCTCTCCCCAATTGCAATTGGCTCCAATTGAGCGTGGTGACCCTTTTGGAATAGGGGAAAGGACTGAAGGAAAAAGAAAGAAAAGACAATTCAAGTGCCAGTGATTCCCTTGAACACTGAAAATGTATTTAAAATTCTAAGAATTTTCCACAAAGGACAATACCAGAAAAGGGAGAATTTGGTGTTCTTTCGCTGAATAGTTTATGTTTTTAAGTGCGCATAGGCACATAGGGATGCCTGCGCGAACTTACTTTGCACTTTATTGTAAGAACAAATAGTTAGGAGTTTACGATCCTAAGATTAAAGCGATACAACATCCGGTTTTTGAAAAGTACGTCGGACCCTATATTCCAAGTTGTGTATGTAAATAACTGCGTGACACTGCACGATTTTTACACTAATTATATCCATTTGCGTGCAACATGTGGGAATGAAATTGTCCGGCATACGTTAAAAACCGGCTGTTATATCACTTGAAATTTTAATATTAAAAGTATAGTACATCCAAAGGGATCTACTTTTGTTGCTACTATTTCGCGCGCGAATGTCACCAAGAAAACAAATTTGCGATTTTTAGTGGAAAGCAATTATCCTAAACACTTTATTAGATATTATTCCTTCTCACCAAAGACACCCTTCCTTTGAAGTCTTTTCGGCGCGTGCCGAACACTTAATAAATCACTGAACCCATAAAAAAACGAAAGAAAATACGTGTTGCTAACGATGGGGACGACATAATTCATACTAAATTGATGCTGGGAACCAACCGGGAGAGGATTGGGCGATATTTGGTGGGTTAATGGGAAATTCTATGATCTTTACATGGTGCGCGACGAGAATTGCATTATCTTTGCACTGATGCTTTGATAGCATTCACTTCACTACTGTAACGCGAAGACACTGTCTAATTTGCTATCAACTTTATTACCTAACCTCAAGCTAGCTACTTGTATCTTATCACTCTAATTACGCCTTAGGCAGCACAAGTTCTATAATCTACGGACCCCTTGAGACCAGTGTGACATACTTTCTTAGTTTCATATTTGTTAAAATTCCTTATAATTAACTCCACCTAGGCGTTTAGGTAGAGTTAATTTCCTTATACTACTAGTCTCACACATATTTCGTATAGTCCCTAAAAAGTCCCTAGTCGTAGTCTTCAAAAAAACGTGTCGCCTTAGAATTACTCCAGGATGGATTTGCCCTTCAACTTCACAGGCAGGGTGGTCGTTTCTATACAACTTTTCAAAAAAAACCGTCGCCGACCCCACATGATCTTATTTTCCAATTATAATTATACTAAAATCCACATTATTTTAATAACTACGAAGTTTTTACCTTAGGAAAAAGTTCGTACCACATTATTCTAATAATTCGTACGGCATCTTGGGTCTAATAATAATAGTAGTAACTACGGTACTTGGACACCTATATAATTCCTGAATACCCAGCCATGGGACCCCATATTTCACCGGGGAAAAATATTAAATTGTTTGTTAAACGACACTTTCGACATGATTATAGGGACACCATGTTTTCCACGTCTCATTTCCACTTTCGGTGTGAAGTGTGTTCGTGCACAGCTTCCTGAGTAACACTTTTGGAAAAACTCTCTTTCTCTCTTTCTCTTTCTCTCTCTTTCTCTCTCACTCTCTCTCTCTCCTCTCTCTCTCTCTCTTTCTCTGTATCTCTGAGTCTCTCTCTCTCTTTCTATATCTCTCTCTCTCTTTCCCTCTCTATTCTTCTACATCCAAACCCCATCCTGCACTTCCCAGTGAGCTGCCCTTATGGGGTGCTGTCCCACACGTGATTTTTCCATGTATAAAAGTGTCTCCATTCGCGGTAATCCCGAGTTTCCTGATAAAGAATACCGGAAAAGTTTTTCCCTCCACTGAAAAAGAGCACCGAATTGATAACATTTTGATTTTGCGCTCGGTAAGAAATTGTCATCACATGTGAAAATATGATCCAATAGAATGTCACCTAAATGTGGATTTTGATGTCTTTTTATATTTTATGACGTCATCAGCTTAGGTTGTTAAACCCAGGAAGATGTAGCATTGGACTTTACCTTTACATGGATATTCCGTTAGCATTTAAGAGTAAAGTTCAGAAGCGGTGTCGGAGGAACTAGGCGTCTACACTCCGAGTAGATTGTAATTTCTTGGGACTAAGGTTAGAAAAAACTGTGTATACTAATCAGATACATGGTCCAAAGGAGAAAACAGCTTGTGATGTGCTGTAAAAGTGCGTGTACTGTAAAAAAAATTATGTGAGACACAAAATTACCATAGTCTTGTGAAACCCATGAACCACGAAGTGGTGAACCATATCATGATGGGGACTATGGGATTTTGAAACTATCGGATACTTACAATCTGGAACTTCGGTACGCAGGCTATATTTGAAGCCTGAAAAGACCCATCACTTGGGCCCAATTATTTGTTATGTATGTGTATATGGATCGTCTTCCTTCAGAATGTGGTGTCCTCATGTGGGTCCGTGGCCAAATGAGATATGAGCCCGTTGCGTTCAATTAGTGGCGTCGTTTCCCTCAGGCCCTGCAAAAGCTCCCTCTCTATCGCTCTCTATCTTTCTATCTCTTTCCTTGTGACTCTCTCTTTCCTTGTGACTCTCTCTCTCTCTCTCTCTCTCTTTACTAATTTACGACTTCATTCTAGCAAGCTTGCTAGTAAGATTATCGACCACGAGCTGCAAATGTAGAGTGGAGCCGACGAAACTAATGAGTATTCCACTCAATGCTAATTACTGGCTGTAATACTTTATTATCGACTTTCTGAGGATAACACCATATTAGACTATAAAACTAGGAAGCTGAATTACATAGGGTATGATGGTTGCGTTATATTTATGCTTTTTTTGAGAAGTTAGTGAATAGTTTATTGATACATACATCGAAACATATGCACTCAAAAGGATACCCTAAGCTGAACGTGCTTCACAACAGTTCCTACTAACAAGGGTCCAAACTAATACACATACAGAGTACATTAAATCATATTAAAGTTGTAGGTTTATCATTGTATACATCCTCATTCGCAGGTTTCTGTATGTAAGTTATGCCCGATGTGGATCTTTGGACTCTTTTTTCAGTTAGGTTTTTCCGTTCGTTTACAAGCGTTGCTAGGTCGGAGAGAAATAAAATATTAGGAAAACATGCTGCGTTTTGTGACCAACACGGTCAAGCAACGCGCATTCTAGTCGAAAACACAACGAATTATTTTTGATTACGCACTTCTTTATTGTTGTGCAAGTTGTTCATATGGTTCGAGTAATATTCCAACGTGGTCGCGTATGTATCTCAAACACATTTGTGTTCATCGGTGCACATGAATTACGTATACCTAGGTTTATTTATACATATACAGCGTATGATCGTACATAGCTCTGCAAGAACCCCTGCTCCAGCACCGTTTCTGAGGATTTCGGTTGATATAACTGGGTGCACTTTATCTTTTTTCTTCCTACCAAGGACGACATGGTCTGATATAGTAGAAGTTGTTATAGCTATTAACCGTTTATCAAGGAATGCTTATGATTCCCAGAAGGCCCAGGATGATTCTAGAAACAATTCCTTCCTTGCCCTAAATTCATACTTATGTTTTCCACGTTTCCATATTCAAATTCCGTAGTGCACCCTGAGTGTTCTCTGGTCTCCAAATCCTCCTTCCATAAATAGGTCCTGAGGCGAAGAGGAGAGAATCAGCTGATGGTCAGCTGACTGCCCTTGCAAAGTCCTTCGAGTGTACGTTAGTGTTTTCCCGGCTTCAAAATAAGGCCTCCGTTGTTTACCAGGCATCCCTCGAAGGGCCACACCGCCATGCGCGGAATGCAGCACCAGTGGGCCTTGGTCTTTAGGCGCTTGGGCACATCAACAAGGTCATAAGGTATTGTGAGGTCTGAGGCGCAAGTGATAATGACCTATTCAGAATTTCTTGCCATTGAAAAGGAGAGTGTGTCTCGCGCTTTCGAAACGTATTCTACAATATACAAATTTGTCGCATCATGTCCACTTTCGGTTCAGTCAGGGCGCAGAGATTTGCATATTGCATCACTTGTCCAGTGTACGATTCACAAACCACCTGTCATACCGCTTTAGGGAGAAATGGACCAAGTCCACCATCCTTGCTTCCAAAATGGTTTACTTGCAGAGACAAGTATGGAATAGTCTTTATATGGATAAGTTCCAGCATCCTAAAAGTTCATTCTCGGAAGTTTTACTGACCTTTTTGTTTATCCGCGCGGCCTATTTTTTGTTTTAATTGCATATTATGAAATACAAGACTACATCCTAGCCCTATAAGGGCCACGTAAACAACAAGTCTCTCTGCACTTTCACTTTTCCTTCTTTCTCCTCTCTCTCTCCCTCTCTCTCTCTCTCCCTCTCTCTCTCTCCTCTCTCTCTCTCTCTCTCTCTCTCTCCCCTCTCTCTCTCTTTGTCTAAAACCCCTTTTTAACGGATTAGTTCCTGTTGTTTGTTATTACGAGGAGGAACTATAGATAACTTACAGTATACTTATATCCGTAGTACGTTGAATGTACAGTTCCATAATAATTTCAACCTGAACACCACAGGCGCACTGCGGGGGTATCATTTGGGGTCGCGGTAGCATCGCCAAGATGTTGCCGCGCTCCAAGAGTGTGCCATGTGCGTAATGCGGCACCGGTGCGCCTTGGTCTAGGCGCTTGAGCACATCAAGTTCATAAGGTATTGTGAGGTTCGAGGCCCAAGTGCTGCTGACTTATTCAGATGTTAATGACTTATTCAGATGCATTGTTAGGATACTGTAAAAATATTTGTAGAATATGCCATATTTCGCTTTTCTTTGCCAAAGACCTATTGTATCGCAGTAATTTCTCTGCCACTCCATCAGACCGAAAAACTTCGTCTCTTTGTTTGGGAACAGGTTTTTTCTTCAAGAAAACTTGAAAACATTCTTGATTTCTTATTTTGTTTTGTTGTAAAAGAATAGCAAAATAAAAACTAGTTTTTTTGTGTATACCTTCTGTGTGCGTTCCCAACGTGGTCATTTTTTTTATCAATTAGCTTGTTCATTTTTCGCCGTGTTTGCTTTGTGCGTTTCTATTATTTATCTTGACATATTGCAGGTACAGCCATGTGCTAAACGGCTAAACAACGCAAGCTGTGGGATACCGTGGGATGAGGTTTTGCTAAACTGAATATTTGATCTTCACTTCTGAAACTGCCTTCTCATTGGCTGGATACTGTATGCCTGATCTGCATATCAGCACGTCAGATCCAAACTTGATTTCTAGAAATTGCATAGGTGTTGGTCCAGTGGCTGGCAATTCTTCGTAGCGCACAAGCAGATATTCATATTCAATTACGTAAATATTTACAATATTTATATGTTTTCAACATTTATGATATGCGTGCCAGCCTATCTCTCTCCCTGCCTCTCTGTCTCTCTCTCTCTCTCTCTCTCTCTTTTATTGTTGTTTATTTGCCAACACAAAATGTTTGCATAATCAGTAAAGATCGCACGTGCGCTCGGCCTCCACAGCCTGTTACTAAACAACAAAACAAAACTCTTTTGCTCCTTGCTCCTTTTGCAAACCCGATTTCAATTGTTCGCGATTTCTCAATAGCAAAAGGTGGTTGCTGTGCGGGCAAAGTTGAAAAGATATACCTCTCTATGTTCTCTCTCTCTCTCTACATCTCCTCTTTAACACTTCTTCCTCTGTTTGTCTCCATATCTCTCTCATTCTCTCACTCTCTCCACGCGAGTTTTTGGAAGACTTCTTCAGTCCGCAGCTCGTGTAAACTCGTACCGGGTCTCCGCGTAGTCTCTGACCGAGAACTCTATTTTGTTCCCTTCCTTACTCCTTTTTTCCACAACACCCTACTATCCAATGCGAAAACAAACACAGTATCACCTTTCACGTGTTCCGGAAAATTTGAAATGATTTGTAGCCCTAAGCCTAAGCCTAAGCCTAAGCGTTCCGTTCGGTAGTTTTTACAATTAGGTTTCTAGTTTGTAGCCCTAAGCCTAGCCTAAGCGTTCCGTTCAGTAGTTCTTATAATTAGGTTCTAGGATAACCCTAAGTTTTCATACACTGGCGGTTGGCCACTTTCAATTAGGAGTAAGTTTACTGTCATTAGGTGTCACTCTGGGACTTTAGGTACAAGCATTACGACATTCTTGTCCTTATTAGGACCAGATGTTCCATCATTTTATGTTACTTCTCTATTATGTTGATTTTCGTTAAATCCTTTATCACACACAAACAAGCTATAGAACAAAGCTTACATAATATATTTTGTAGTTTAATGTTTTTAAAAGCAATGTTGACAATAATCTCTAATAGCAACAACGGCTCGCAGTAAACAAGGACATATAACTTGTGATCGAGTCGAGTTTTGAAACATTTTCAGTTGAAATGAGTGACTCATATAATACATTTTTTTCATTTTGTAATAGTTTTGTGAATGTTTTTAAGTTTTCCTGGTATGCCACGTGCCCACCCGTGTTGGTGAATCATCGTTCATAACTATTAGCATAGAGAGTAATAGTCGGAATAAGTCATAAACCACACTTTTGCTTTATATGGCATTTTTTTGTGGTTTAATCGCCCGCGTTTGAGGTGAACACTAACGACATTGCCCATTGTTTTAAGTTGGTGACGAGTAGACCTAGGAATCTGAATAATCATTATTACCATTTTATTGCCTTCTGAATTTACACAATTCAAATTGTCTTGATGCACGTGCTGCCAAGGTGTCTAGTCTAATGTCCTTTCTTTCTCTCTCTCTCTCTCTCTCTCTCTCTCTCTCTCTCTCTCTCTCTCTCTCTCTCTCTCTCTGTCTGAATACCTCTCTATTCTCAGTTCCCCTAATCCTCACTTCCACTTTTTATGACTTTTCTACTTCTTCTATGAACTACTCTCGGATGTCTGCCATGGGACATGAAAGAGTGCCGGACGCGCAGAGTCCGCTCAGCTGATCCAAGTACATCTATGTACATGCATCAGAAGAAAAAGGAAAGAGCTACTGAGATCCCGTTGATCGCATTCTGAAGTGGGCGGGGCCAGCCTTCTGAATTGCCTCCGGGAACAAGTATAAAATGTTCCGACACTGCCTCTTGATAATGTTCCAAGCCAAGCCCTGGTTCTAGGTCCCTATTTTGACAGGCCTAAAACACTTTAAAGCGATATGGTGCCTGGTTTTGAAACTTATGTTGGACACATTCCCATGTGGTATATCCAATTTTGATCCATTATGTGCCCGAAGTGCCTAGATGGGCGCAGAAATTTGCATGTAATACACTAGAATGTAGTCGTCTAGAATACGCTTCAAACAAGCCGGTTCCGCATATTTTTATTCCGCCTAACACATCATCTAATATTGCCCTTCGTTGTGCGTGATGCTTATCACACTCTTTTTTCTGTATTTATTTATTATGTTTTCCCGTCTCGACTCTCTCTGTATCATTGTGTTCTGACCTGTTCTCTCTCTATTCTCCTGGCTGGCTACGTGCCTAATCAGCTGATACACTCTCAATCAGCTGTTCGACGGGGAGGGGGTTTGAATTTTCATTTGTACCCTTTGGTGCCATGTGCTATCCCTTCCCGGGTAGATCTAAATGAAATCGTAGTATAAAAGAATGCCTGGGAGCCTTGGAACTCCCCGAGCTGATCCGTCTCTCAGTGATCAGGGTTTGAAACAAATCCTGGACTACTGCATTTCCATGTATTATATGCAAATTTATGTGCGCTCTTGTGTTTTCTCGGCATATTTTAGAACATGCGCCTTTATAAACCACGCGCCATAACTCTTTAAAGTATGTCCTCATTAATCTCAAGATCTCTGGTCCTTTGAGAAAGATGGATTCCATCTCTCTTAGCTCCGGACATCCACCCACAATATAGAACTTTTTTGCACCAGGTGTCTACGTGCTATATAGTTTGTCAGTTGTTGCCTGACATCTCTATTTATAACTTTTTTTCTAAATGACCATTATTCGTGACAAACTAGCAACACTTTTTCATTCATTGAAAATCGTTTTCTTTCAGGGTCAAGCTCACTAAAAGTTGTACACGATGAATTGAAATGGGCTCTCTAATGTTGTTTTACAAATTGTAATTTCTTCTGTCTGAGCATCAAGTCAAGCATAAACATGTGTCGCTATCAAACGGCCAGACTTTTGGCTGTTTGACTCATTTAATGGTTTGGTTAATTGCCCGTCGGGCGAGCATCATTCCACCCGGGACCAATTTCCTCTTCGATTAATGGATTGTGCTTTATCATGCCCGGGCGAGGGCCAAATGTTGCCGAATTTCGAGAGTTGATGGGACCAAAGGTTGTTTCAGAACTTTGAAGAGTATTCACTTAGGTTAATCGATTTGAACTGTGGGATCAGTATCATTAAATTAACGAAGTGCGAGAGAGAGTAGAGAGAGAGTGCGAGAGAGAGAAACAGGGTAGAGAGAGACTTTCTACTTCCTTATAGTTTGTTATGATTGTTATTCGCATTTATTCATATTCGCTGATATTTTTCATATTCTTCAATATTTACTCTTCTCTTCCTCTCCATTATGATTTGCTTGGTTTCCCTTGATGAGCCAATTGTCCCTCATTCAGTTCATCATAATTTGATGTTTTTCTCCGAATATTATATGTCTTTCTAGATAATAAGCGGATTCAGCCACCCTCGCACACTCCCACAAAAATCCCCCGATTATACATATGGGGTCTTTGAGGGATTAACGGGAGTTTCATAATGATAAGGAGTATGTAATAATCAACTCAATTCAAGCCCAATTGTCTTAATCCTAGTGTTTGAGGAACTTTGTTCTACATGGTATTCTTTCAACATATATGATCTGGTTTAATCTGCACGCAGAGTGTAAAGGCTGTCTACGTCTACGGCTCTACGAAACTTCATCTTGGTATTTATTGAATTCATTAAATTTACACATTTCAAGAATTTTACTAATTATAATTATATCACCACGTTTTCCCTAACTAAAAACATGGGAGTGGGTGTAAGGTTATAAGCACATGTCATAACCCAGCATCCATGTGATATTCACTTTCTTTATCACTTCCCTTGCAAAGATAACCTTGTTGTGCGTTGATAAATTTCGACTTGGCTTTTGGCGCCACGCTGGTTTGCTTTTTTTTCAGTCGTAACGTCAGTTTGTCAATTTTTAGTAAACAATTATTAGGTTAAGGTGCTATCACTTCCTTGAATTCATATTAATTTGAGCGAACCGATACCAAAACTCTTCCGCGCAGAAGTATTTTCCGCCGCAGCGGTGCGGTGTGTGCGCCACAAGTGTGCCGCGCGTACGCCTATTGGAATTGTGCGCCTGCATCAAGTGAAGCAACCTTTACTTCCGGACAAAACAACTTTGGGATTAAGAGAACTTGTTTTTATTTCTTACTTAATAACCTTGTGTGCAAAAAATCTCCAGATAATTTTTCGTTTTTCTTTCCGCTGACTATTTGATGTGAGTCCTCTCAGCATGTGCACCCACTATGTGGTGTTCAGTTGTTTATTTGAATGGAAACTGGTTTTTACGAGAATAAGACTTCCCCACAACTTGGAGATCTTTACTGATGTAGTTGACTCGATACTGACAATGAGCAATGATGGTTCTTATAGTCTCTCTCCACCCTCTCTTCCTCTCTCTCTCTCTCTCTCTCTCTCTCTCTGTCTGTCTATCTTTCTCCTCTCTCCTCTCTTTCCCTCTCTCTCCCTTCAAGATTGTATAAGAGTGTATTGTGTTAATATGTATATGCCATCCAAAAGGCATTACTTCCATGCCGCACAATAAGAAATAGAACTTGTTTGGTCTGTGTCTGCAGTCATCATTCTCGTAAAGTCACTACTAGTTCTCTTTGCTTTTTGAGGGAACCTGGTGCCTTTTGAGACAATAGAAGCAAATACTTCCCTAAATGCTGAAGTGGACGCACGCTATAGCTGACCACTACTGATCATGGGGAAAATCATGGGGTTTGACACTGCATCATGTTCTTTCTTGTTATTGTTGCGGATTATTGAGTAGATGGGTGTCGTCTCAGCTTTTAAGGTCCATGTCGCTTTAACAGTTAGCCTAATGACACTGGCCCTTTGGGTACTCCTTACCAAGTGAGGCTCCCCGTGGTGTCATCTCATAGCTCACGACGGCGAGCATATGGCAGTCGCTAAAGCGGTATGACACGTGGTTTTCAGCATATGCTGAACAACTGCATTTCCACGTATTATATGCAAATTTTTGTGTTCTTATGTTTTATGTACTATGCTATCGATATGTTATATGGTATGTTATGCACGATATCGATTGATGTCCACATTTTCTTTATTTGCACATGGAGTTCGACCATGACTGGTACGGACCGGATAGTACGCAAAGATTCGTCACATTTCGAAACCTTTCGTCTTTCTATCTCTTTTCTGAAACTGAGTCAGCGAAGGGCGTTCCCCCACCTTCTTTTAACAACTCTCTATACCTCTCTCTCTCTCCCTCTTTCTCTCTCCCTTCCTCTCTGTCTCTCTTGCGCGCGAGCACGCGTCCTCCATATTGCTGAATCATTCTAAAATACATAACCAACCCCACAAACGGACGATTGCGATCTTTTCTATTCCCCCTTATAAGCAAATTCCAAAGATTATTGACCTCTTTTTTAGAAGTTTTCCATTCCAAAAGCCACATTTCGTCAAGGATTTCGCAGGGATGAAACCATGTAGTCCAAGAACTTATGTTCTCGAGTTGTATCCTTTCTTATTGGAATCATTGTCTTCTTTTAGCCCTTCTAACCTTTTCATAATAGTGTTTTTGTTCAAATAACCCATGCTATATAATGCGCTTTGTCGTTAATAATCAGATTATTGTGGGAACATTTCGCAATGAAAGTAATCCAAAGAAAAAAGATTGCGCAAGTATTTGCGTCACGGTGAAAATTGGTCTCCTTCTTGCATCGTCTATAGTCTATAGGTCGGTAAATCCGCTTTATTACAGTTTTATAACAGCACCAGATCCGGGTCCAGGCCCATGAAAATTAGATTATTTCAGTTTTGTGTATAACACCAGCACTTGGTGTTTGTAGGTATCGTGATAACTGTGCGTGGTGCCGGTAACTCAATGGTACGGTAGCTGGCCTCTTACTATTGGGTCTGCATGTCGATCACGTTTTTAAATTATTTTAAATTTCTTTATGTCTCTGTTTGCTCGTAAATTCTTCAAGTCCTTGACCCTGTCCTGGTTTGGCCATTTGGCCCTAACCCTGTTAGTTTGACCAGACGATGTCTAAAAAAAAGTCTCCTAAACCTCAAAGTTTACGCAAACAGTTGATCTCGCAGACAGGGTGATCAAGCATCGTAGCATTGTCTGCTCTGTCTGTCCGTGATGTCTGCTTCTCTACTTCTCGGAACTTTCCGTGTATTAAAGATCGGAAATGCACGTTAGAGAGTTAGAGAGTACATAGAAGCCTAACTTCCGTTTATTTTCTTTTAGTTTATCAGTGCATCTGTTAACCAAATTGAGGAGCGGTGTTTTTAGTTTTAGTTGAAGCATCTTTAGTTGAAGTAGCATCTTTAGTTGAAGTAACTTCTTGGTATAGCAGCATCTTTAGTTGAAGTAACTTCTTGGTATATAATTCATCACGTGTGGTAACCTACATATCCAATTGTATTCAGTCGTAACTAAGTCGTACACTCAACAATCCTGCAAATTTACATCCACACTACGCAAATGTACAAGTGACAGTGACACAGTACCCTGATGAGTGACGTATTCCCTTGGTTCTTGTCCCCAAATTGGGTGCAGATGTTTCTAATCCTTGATCGTTTATTTGCATGCGAGCAAGATGTGCCACAGTGTGCTATCTGGGTTGACAATCGCACAGCAGGTGGTAGATTGGGAGGTAGAATGTATGAAGATGGATACCTGAGGCCTGTTCCCAAGATACTTAAACTTAACCCTATGGTAAGTTCGTAAGCGTATTTAGTTATAGGAGGAATAAGTGGTATATTATTAGATACCGGTGCTTTACATTTGGTTTACCGTTTTGGTACCAGTGCTTTGGTGGACAGCTCGCAAACTCCAGCTAGAAACCGAAAAGCTTTCATTAGTCTACCTATGCTACGTGAACTTGATCTTTTTGAAAAAAGCTAATCCACCAGCTTTCGGCTGGATCAAAAAGTAACTACGTCAATTGTTTTTTTTTTTGTTAATCCCTTTGATATTTTCATTTCCACTACACTGCAGAGCTTGGTGAATTGTCTTGATGATCGCTTGAAATCAGTTTGGTTTCTTGTTTCTTTGGATGCCATATATTAAAATGTTGGAAGTGTAAGGATCAAGATTAGAAGAGTACTTGACTCTCGAGATTACCCATTACTCAAATAAGTGCCCGAGTACTTAACAGAACTGTGGCGTCAGCTGCGATTTGGTGAGATATTTGCCGACGGGCATTGTTAGACAGATTCGGAGTCCTGAGAACTCCCAGTGGCGTGCTTTTGGGAAAGTAGGAGGAGTTACGATTCTAGGAAAGGTCAACAGGTAGCCATTTATAGAATGTTCTATTCCTTATGGTCCTATAACCTAATAACCTTCATATTTATGTGTTTGTTAGGTTATCTTAATTATATCCCTAAGTAAACAGCTGATTTACCTCCCAACTTAGAAGCATGTGTCTAGCCTACAGTCCGGATTCGGACTTCTGTGATATACACTGTAGTTTTGTAAAAATTTAATCGCGAGGTGTGTTTATGCCTAGTCATCAGGGCGCTATCCGGGCAAATGTTTACAGTTTATTTTATAATACCCTTCTTCCGAACACAAACTCTCTCTGCACACATGTGCTGCGTTATCTGCACTTTCGCCCGCGTTATAACATATGACATGTGACCAAGCGGGATGACCTATCGACCTCTTAAATAAAAAGAGATAACAATCTGTTTAGAACTTAGATCCTGATTTTTTTACGTACAAATCACTTATTCTGAAAAAGCGCGGTTTGATAAGTCCACTTATTGAGCGCCCGATTACGGTAGTCAAGAGCGCACGAGTTTCGTAAACAATCAATACCTGCGCGTGTACTTTTCGAAAGAGTACCGCATCTATTTTATTTATGTCGCTTGGTTACATTTACGTCCTCCATTCATTGATTCCATCTTTATTGATTTATTTATTTAATAATGCTCATTTCCATTTGTATTCCAGTGCGCAGTTTTCTCTTCTTTCATGTGGCATCGTGATTGCAAATTAATATTCTGTCGTTTTATGTTATCGATTACTTTTTGCAGGTATCGTAACCTCGCTTCCTTCGAATTTATATAACCTTCGCGGGACCCTTCGTTGGCCCGCCGATCAGCTATCAAAAACGGCGCGTGAAAAGCATCGCAGTGTGACGTGCGACGACGTCGTCTTACCTTCCGCGACACCGAACGCGGAACTCCCTGACACACCCAGGATGAAATCGCAAAACAGGCATGTCCATACCTTTGGTTTTTTTATTAATCGACTGTCTTCTCAGGGTATTCATCGGGTGGGTGCACTTCCCTTTAAAGTTCACCATTTTGCGTACAGGCGTCGCAATCGTTCAATATCTTTCCAATTTGCGCCCTTACGACTGGTTGGATCGTCTCGTTCTCGTACATTGCTATGGTATTCATTTCTCTCTATCTATCTCTCTACCTCTCTTTCTCTAATTCTCCGGCCCTCTCATGCGTTCCACACGTGCTCTGGGCGTGTCTCTCAGCTGATGACCACAGTCTCCATGTCTCCGCCCTGTTCTCACGTTCCTCTGTCGACGGTGACCTCTCAATTCACCCACTCTCTGAGACTCTCTCCTTTCATTCCCTTTTCTGCTCCCTCCCTCTATCATTTTCCAAAGTTTTCTCCCACAAAATGGTCCATTCCTCTTCCCGAAATGAAGGTCTTTTTGTTCAAGTTGTGCCCTGATTTCTAAACTGACCATGTCCTTTGAAACTTCCTTGTTACTTTGATTACTTTTGAATATCGCTTAGTCATCGCCATTTTCGAAGCTATTCGGTATCGACTTTTTGTGTGGCTTTCTGACAGCCCACAATCAGGTCACATGCCCTTTCTTCCTGTACGCGTAATTGACATCCGTCCTTTTCCCTTTTTATCTAGGTCCTTTCATTCTATTACTTTCTAGTATTACATTTACAATCGCCACATTTTGTTTGATATTGTTGCGCAATATCGCGTAACAGAGCATCTTCAGTTCCGCCGGTGGAAATTAGCATAAAGAACACGTCAGATCTAGCCGCGTGTCAAGTATGCAAATTCGAACCCTTCCGGTTCCGGTTCCGGTACACCGGAAATGGTCGGTCATTCAAAGAAATTTTATTCTAAATATTATCTTCGGAATTCAGGCACGGTGGTCAGAACAAGCAACCTTTCGGTACAAGAACCCTGGGATCTTTCCTTACTGACCAACTTTTCGACAACACAAAGAAGATGAGCAACACCACTTCGTCAGGTATGTTTTTTTTATTGATTCGGTATGGTACACGATTAGGTAAATATATAAAGTTTGATATGTCTTAATAACTATTTTGCATAGTTCTTATGGTTTTTTTGTGTCTATGTATCTCACCCTCAGTGACAACACTGCGTGGGTTCGTTGATCCTTTGCTTGCAAACTGTTTGACAAGGATGTATAGTGCTTATATGTCGTTGAGCATAAGCAAACCTGCTCTCTCTCATTCATCCGTTCACTCATTAAAATTGTTTAAATTCCTGCATGATGCGCTGCTAATTCCGCGATGTCCAAGTCTCCAACTCTCACTCGGTCACGAGTCATCTCTAGCAGCGCGCTTTTTGGTCCGCGCTGTCTTTTCGAAAATGAATCGAAAGGCAAGTTCTTGATCTTACACACATTCCCCCTTTTTTGTTGTGTATACCCTCCGGACCTCACAGGCTATTCAATTCAAGTCCTGTTTTTGGGTGACCGCTCCCCTGCGCGGGAGAACAACTGTTTGAGAAAGGAGCGCGTGACAGCGCGCGCACCCCTCAACCAAGAAACACCGCCGAACTGCTATTTACCCTGAGGGCTATTTTTTCTTACACCTAATCTTTTCTCTCTACACACGTGATCAAACTACATACTACAATTTTGTGATTGTTTTGATTGATTATTTGATAGAGATGAGATCTATCCGTATAGCCAATGTACAATCAGAATTGACATATAATATTTAGTTTGCATTGTTCGCAACCTAACTGTTTGATGTTCCTGAGAAGTCATGTATAGGACAGAACATATGTTCATTATATGACTTCTCTACGCTACTCTTGTACCTTACTAATTGTTTTCAAATTTCAAAGAAGGTTATTCCCGGTCTGATATGCTTTATTTGTTTTTGTTTTCTTCTTCTTCTCGTGTTGGCCAGACACAGCTGACCGCCCGACTGTGCGGTGTAATCCTTCGTGGTGTTGATCTTACAATGAAGAGTATACACTCGCAACCCCTCTCAATTGAGTATCGAGTATACGTATAGATCAAATAACAATCAACCTTTTTTGATGATCAACTTGTAACATGTGTTTGCTAGTTATGTTCGCTGAACTTTGCTGCAGCTTGCTGCATCGTCAGTCGTCATATGTGGTTAGTTTTTAGTCTCTCCCGAACTCCCGATCTTTTGATCATGAAGTAACGTAGCGTAAACTCAACCAAACTTTGATCGTGACGTAGTGTAACTCAATTAAACTGTATGTAGTTACGGTTTAGCTGGGTTGCTTTTTCGTAGTGTAGTTGTAACTTGTAACTCTATTTTATTAAGCTTAGGCTTTGTCTGTTCCCCGTGTCTGTTCCTTGGTTCCGTGATATCTCATATTATATTTATTTCTATAGATCACTTTTTAGAAACGTTTTTTATCCGCCCGTCCATCTGCCCCTCTTCTCTTTCTTCCCTGTACCACTTTATCACTGATTTTGCGGGGTCCTATCACTAAAATGTGTTTTTCGCTTTCAATTCCAATTTCAATGCACAACACTTTGTACTTCTTTACTCTGAATGTTCGGTTCAGTTCGTAGTCTGTCGTAAATAAGTCTAACAAAAACCCATTTAAGGAGAGTATCTAAAATATTCTAAAATCATAATTTCCTGCTTTATAACATTGATTCAGCTGATTCACCCAGAGAAGTCAGCAATTCGTCGCACCCACGTACTCTCTTTATTGCACAAATATCGCATGATCATAATCATCACTCCTGCCGCATCCAAAGTTTCCGCCCTGTGGTCCGTTTATATCGGATCTTCGATAATCGATTTCCATTTCAGTTTCCAATTTGTGCCCGTGTGTGTGGGCATTGCCATACAGAATTCATGTGACCACCTCACTCTCTTCCCCTCTGTGTATATGAACTATCTGATATGTATTCTCCCGATGCCGTGCCCTTTTTATATATTGCCATCGACAATCTCGCCGGTGCATGTTTTGACTGGAGATTCTCGAAACAAACCATTAAACATCTGTGCAGTTTCCGTGGTTTTGTGTTTTTGAAGTCTCTTTCTCGTATTATAGCGATAAAGGCAGTTTATTATACTTATGAATCTTCAACCTTTCGTACTCGTCATGTCATATTACAGTACTCCGATGCTGTTCTAGTATCGACTGACAGCGTTTCGCTGAATTTGTATCATTGATTCGTCGATGACAATGGGAATGGAATCTTTTAAGATGTTGTGTTGTATGACATCATCTGCTGCTCATTTACCTCATGCCTTACCACCCTCGTATTGAACATTTTGTTTGTCCCTTCTTATTTTCTCTCTCTCTCGCCAACTCCCCCCTTGTGTTTGTCATTTCACCTAACTGTTATGTCAACTCTCCATCTATTCCCACCACTATCACTTAGTGGTACGAGTTGACCGCCTCCGAGGTGATGTGTTTGGTGGCGTGTCCATCAGTTTCGTGTACATAGTGCACCACACAAGCTCTGTATACGCAAACAAACTGCCTACGTCCCAGTTGGTAGTAGCCAGATGAAGCACTTTCCCGGAGAGACGAGAGCGCGAGCGAACCGCCGCAAACAAAACAGCTGATACAATAGAGCTGGCACCTGGCCAGCTCGGGGATTTCCCGGGGAAAGAGTGAGAGTGTTGAGCGTGGTCTTGCCTAGAGATTTGCATATGAGCGACTAATACAGTGACGTCAATCTTCATCGTAATGCTAGAGACGTGTATTTGCGTACTTTCTTTCACAATACCATACAGAATCAGTAACAATTATCGTGTAGTAACTAAGGATAAAATATTCTTTTTTTGTATTTTGATTTTTGTATGATGTTTGCATTCTAAATATACTTATTTCCAGGTGTTTCATCGCCAACGTCGGCTTCGCCTCCGTCATCAGCTGTTCCATCCCTGGGCGATCATTCTAAGATGTTAGTGACCGCCGGTCACAAGGCAGACGAGAAGAAGCGCAGACGAGGACAGAGAAAGCAGAGGAAACAGCCAGAGTACCCGG
Organism: Pelodera strongyloides; assembly: GCA_036852015.1. Classification (NCBI taxonomy): domain Eukaryota; kingdom Metazoa; phylum Nematoda; class Chromadorea; order Rhabditida; family Rhabditidae; genus Pelodera; species Pelodera strongyloides. Next base: position 339,535 of record JAANDG010000005.1, read on the forward strand.
TCTCCAACTCTGACGAATCAGGTTAGAGTTTGTAGTGTGTAGTCTAGAGTCTAGGTATGCAACGTAGTGTTTGTATTTATTATAGTAGTGTGTAGTAGGTTTGTTGTAGTAGCTCCTATGATGTGATCTTCATCACTACAGTAAAGCCGTAATGCGGTACTATTGTATATGGTAGTGGTAAATATGACTTTAGTTTATAGTTCGGTAGTATATTTATATTGTGTGCTGTGCTTACTGTATAGTTCTTTGTTTTCTGACTTGCTTTTGCTCCGAGTTTCTAATCGTTTTTTATTTCAGCTCCTAGCGAAGACACTGGTGATGACAAGCAAAAGGTGCTGAATGACTTCAAAGACGACTATTGGTATTACGATGTGGCTACGGACGGATACTACTACGAACAGAACGGAGCCAAGGGATGGAGAAGGAGAATGCCCAATGGACTGAAGGGAAAACAGCCACAGATGGTGCCCGGACAAGAGCAGGTGATTATTGATTGGTTTGAATTCGGATAGAATTGTCATCCCATGTCAGATGATGTCATTAGACTGATTTATATTGGTTCTGACTAGTTTCGAAATATGTCTTATGTGATAGGATCGATAATTGTGTGTACTGTAATCACTGTAGTGAGTGAGTGAAATTATAGTAATCGTACTGATGCGTTGGAAGGTTTCCGTGGATTTTGTCATATCATATTTTGCGTTCGGGTTTTCTCAACTCGCCCTTTTTAGTACCAAGCTCCGGCTCCGCTGAAGCCAGGACAACAGGTTCCGACTACTGGTGCACCAGGAACAACAGTGAATCCGATTCAACTTCTGCAACAAGCCGCTCTCTTCACCCAGCCCGCCATGAAGTACTACGACCCGAATTCCGATGGATACTTCTATGAGATGGCCAGTGTGGATGGATGGAGAAAGGTAGCATTTACTAATAGTACTCTTTATTTATAACTTTTATCCCTTTCTCAAACCGGTGTACCTGTCCTGATGCTTGGATACGCCATAATTACTAGAGGCAGTGCTTCTCTTAGGTACCTGTGTCTGTTTCTTGTCTCCTGTGCTCTTACTAAATGATTCCCTTTCAGCGTCAGCCTACTCGCCCTGGTCCGGCTCTGCCACAGCGCCCCGCTCCTGCGCAGTCGTATGGAGCCGCACTTGCGCGCGGTCAGATGCCAGCCAAGTACATTGACAGTTCTGCCGCGAGTTCGGGAATGGATGATCAGAAGTTGCAGGTACTATTACTACCGTTTTACTAAATGTTATTGAACTCGAGCCGTTTTCTTAGCTAGTCTGTTGGTTTTGATGAGCGCGTTTTGCCAAAAATGTTCAGCTACTTATTAGTGTATGAAAAGTAAAACAAGTAATTGAGGTGACTAGACAATCCAAACTAAAGCATAGCTTACCGATTGTCTTAGCTTCAGGAGCTGATGCTACAGACGCTGGCCGATCTGTCCCTTGACACGATCAACCTGGCCCGGCCTTCTCAGTTGCCCTCGTTGGCCAAGAGGGAACTGCTGACCGGATTCAACCCGGACAAGTTTATCGAGGAGATTTGCTTCCAGGATGCTAAGGTTGGTTTTGGTTATTCCTTCTGACTTATAACCTTGTACCGTAGGTCTTGCAAATATAAATGTTTATTTCTTCAAGCAACGTGAAATGTTAATGTGTAGCAACGAATGAGTAAGCGGAATCCATTGGAGTAAAGGGATCGCGTCCTTCAATACATGCATACAATGAAAACGACTAGTTAGTTGGAGAACTAGTTACTGTATGCGGCCGACATTCAACGTCGTGTCAACCTAATCTAATCATGGTTTAGATGTAGGCGTATAGTTAGGTTAAAGTGAGACTTATGTCTCACGTCGTATGATTACAGTACGCTAATCTTCCTTTTTCAGGGTATTGACATGTCTCGCACTCCCGTGACTCCCGTCAAGACATCGTCGTCGACTCTGGTGACTCCGATGAAGACTTCGTCAGCCTTCACTACCGCCCCTCAACCGGCCGGACGTCTGCCCGCCATGCCGTCTCTCTGGTCTGGCTGGGATGGCCTCGAGAAGAGCGACGACGTCCTGGGCACCGGGCTCCTCCAAGACCTTCAGAAGATCTGGCAGTCACCCACTCCCACCGGAGTGACCAACTGAGCCTTTGTTCCCAGTCCTAGTAGTCGTGTATTTGAGTACCCTCATCCATGACATTGTATAGGACTAGGACGTTTTCTGTACAGCCCGTGTTTTTTGTTTACTAGTGGTGTAGTGAAAGTATTAAAGGGAAACTAACTAACGACAGGCACATTCCAATCTCGTATTTGTATACGGAAAGAGTAGTAGTGTGAGTGTAATATTGCTAATTCGGATTGTTATTATTATTATTCTTGCTCTCCATATGTAGGGAAAGGGCCCTAGGTGAATATCCACTGGCTGGACTTTGTGGTCCTCTTACCCAAACAACACACACAACTCTTCTTTCTAACAACTGTAGAGCCCTATCTTTGCCTTGGTTTTGCTTTTATATCGTATTGGAGGTGGGATGCTTCATGCCTATTCTGAAGCACAGTGAAGCAGAAATAGTTGCAGTGCAGCATCACAACTTCACTTAGAATTAGAAATGTTGACCCTCGCAGTATTAGTTATTCCTCCTTATTTGATGCTAGATCAAAACTGTTGCGACCAAGCTATGTTGTGTGTTATTATTAGAGAGAAAAGGGGGATCATTCTTGTTTTGTGAGTTTTTTTTTGTTTTGGGTTTATTTTCTTTACTTCCTCTCTTCTTGGTAGTTTCTGCGTTTATTTATCCGATTGAGGTGTATTATTCCCCCACTTAGGTGTACAGTTATGTATTCCCTGCTTGGCAATCATTCCATATGTTTTTCTTGGTATTTGGTTATTGATCGATTGTGGAAGTATTGATTAGTTTGATGTCTTCTGGTTTGCTACTGTGGTCAGCTCACAATCGATCAATTTCTATGGTACACATCCTGCCGCAGCTTAGGCGCCTTTTTTAGTTGATACACATCATTTGAACCATTTTTCTCTTTTCTTTAACCAGTCGGTGTGTTGTACATAATTAGAATATCCTTTGTACTCTCTTCCTTCTCCCTTTACTTCCTTGAATTTGGTTTATGCGTTTCTCTCCACCGTAGTGTTGTAACAGATTCGTTGGTTTGTGTGTAAGGCCCTTTTTGTTGCATTATTCTCTTTCGAGTATGGGATGTACTAGTATCACATATCCTATGTTGTTGTTAACTCCTTGGTATATCCCTTATATATACAGTTGTTCCCCCTTAGTTGTAGGTGTGTAATTCGTAATGGTTTGTTGTATTTTGATAGGGTTTACGACTCTTTCCTTAGATTTTTCCTTCGATTCCCGCCCCCACATATAAATAGCCTCTTAGGTCTAGTTTCATAGGTTTTGGTACTTTGGTTCTTGTTTCGCCGACACCAGCTCGTCAGCGATGATGACGTCATTGGCAGTGAGGTCGTTTGATGATGTCATCAGCTGTGTGGAGGTGTCAGCGATGTAGTCAGAGAGCATATTACCCTGTATGTATAATATTTAGCCGTAGAGAGAATGTGTTGGAAGCATGGCCGAATTTCACTTAGCCACCTGACCCCCTCAGTTGGTCATTTGTAAACTTCCGTATTCCAGTTTCCTGCGACATTGCTAATGAAAATACAGTAAAAGTTTATGTTGAGTGTGTGTTAATATGCTGTTTCCATCAATAATTACACAGTATTTGACTCGGTTGAACAACGAAAAAATGGAAGTGAGCAGTGGACCTACAAAGTACGCAATACGAGTCTGTGAGGAAAGAAATGTACGAGTACGGTTTATAGCAACCACTTTAAACTTTAAATCTTAAACTCCACTTTAAAGCAACAGAATATAACATCCGGTTATTGAGTAATACCATTCTCAGGTATTATGCAAAAGAGTGACTAGAACAAAAAAATCAAACCCCAATTCGTACTTAAAGCGCAATACCGGCCGGTTTTTGAAACACAGCGAGTAACTTTGTATCATTCGAAAGCGTCATGTTTCACTCTATTGCATAATATGTTTGTGTGAACCGAAACTTTTGATTTTCAGATAGCAGCAAATGTTTTCCTATTAAAAAGTCTATGGTGTGGTATATAATAACTTTGATGTTAACATCATGTCCTTTTTATGTATTGCGAGGTAAGAGTCAGCTAGAGAATCAAAGAAAAGGTTCACGACCAACATTCCAGCCTTAGACATATGCAGTAGTTTTTCTCGCACCTGCGACTGGTTGACATACACACATAACGTGGCAAAGTTTTTATTTATGCATAAATACAGTTTACAACACAAATTTACTGCATGATTGGTGGACTCTTTCACATATCGACTTCATCACGAGTGATGGTTTCGCATTGACACGTACTGACGTACTCCTCGACACCATCGGACAACACTCGACGTAACCTGAAAATTAAACAAAATCACTAAAAGCGAGAAATCGTTCTTGAACTAGTTACATATTTTAGAAGCAATGCGCAATACCTCATAGTCCTATAATCAGACACATTATTTCAATGAACATATGCCCTAGATTTCTAATGAGAAGTGGTAAAGTCGAAAAATCTGCAAAAATATTCGAAAAACTCACTGTTGTCAGGCGGTTCCGGCAGGCTCAACTTTGAGTTTAGGTGTTGAGCCGCGCGGGCCTGCACGGCGGCAGGCAGGAAAGATGTGGGCGAACGAGTAGCCGCGCACCAAAAATTGGGCGATGCGTATGGGACCTCTTCAGTGCAGCCTTCAGAAATACTTCCAACTGTCGCATAGACCGCTTAAGATGTCCGACCATCTAAATAAGGATAGAGATACAGGAAAGATGTACAACCAGGTAAAAACTAGAACTAGGGGTGCACGACATAGCATTCCAATAATTATAGACTTTTTTGCTATTCAACAGCTTCGAAAAACGCACCGTCAAAGAAGCTTCTGGCAGACTCGACTTGAAGTATTTTGTATTGGGCCGCGCGGTTCTGCATGGTGAGCTTACAGTAAGAGGTGTTGGGCCCACTGATAGCTGCGCACCTAAATGTGAGCGAAGTTCCTACTGGAGCTGATCCGAACACCTAAACAATGCTAGATACATTATCTAAAGGAAAGTGATAAATAAGGTAGGCACCAAAGTAAAGCTTATCGCGTAAGGCATCTAAACTTTAAACTATAAACAAATAACTTAATCAATAAACTTTACCTTGGACAGAATTGTCGAGGTTGGCTCTAGCAAGAGTAGACGTGGTCTGTTATGTCCACTCAGCGTGGCTCTCTCATAATGTTTAATTCTTATTTCTTGAAGTTTATTTGAGCCATTAGACCTCTCCTGTGGCAATGTGGCAAAACGCCCACCTAGCACAATAACAACCCGGGGTCAGTTCCCGGACGGTGCACTTATAAAATATAACCATCACTGGTTCTAACATAACATGGCGTTCTTTACCAGTAAAATGAGCTCTGAGTGACGGAACATAGGAATAATGTCTTGTCAAAGAATTGTATAGAATGGGGACTATGGGCTCGTTGGCTTTCTCAGGAGGCATGTACAATTGTGCATTATTATGATAATTATAGAGGACAATTCGTACGGTACTACATTGTGCATTCAATTGTGCAAGATCAGCAATATTCATCAGCCTGTTTCGGATGGGTCAAAAGATGGGATTTTGGAAAGCCCACATTCAATAGCTTCCTGTTTGGCTAAGAGTACCTGTTTTGCCAACATGTGACTATAAACTAATTGTGAAATATAAAGATAATATAAGAATAATAATTACTAACACATATTATCGTTATCCTAAGTTCTTATGAAATGTTGCATAGCTATATAAGAGACAATCACTAGGAAATACGAAACCGCAGATTATTTATATGCGACTAAATATATAACTACAAAAAAGTAAAGAAAAACGGAAACAAAATGTCGAATACAAAGCAAACAAAGAAAAATTCATCTTAACATTATTCAAAACAGGAGGCCGAAATCGCGAATATCTGAGTGTCTCTTTGGGGTCCTTTATAAGATCTGTATCTAACAACAGTTGCTCCTCCTGCTCCTGCTCCTACAAAGGCTTTTATTACTGCAGAAAGAAAGAAATAGCGTTGGAACAGCTGTTCATCTGAGTGTATATAAATTCAGAGTATGGATGTATTACTTTGCGCAAACTCCTTTTCGAATCAGTCAAACCTGAGAAGACATTTGAATAAAGTGCACACTGATAGTAAACCACTGGAATGGAACCAACCACAGAAAAATCAACAATTATTTATAGCAGCTCAATCTAATTAACAGACGATAATCGGGGTAACGTCTCCGTTGCCTTCGGTTAGCCCTTCCGCCCAACACTGCGCGGTGCGCATCACTCGATCACTCCCGCTCGGCTGAAAATAGTTAAAGCGATGTAACAGCCGGTATTTAAATCGGGGTTTGGATAACAGCATTCCCGTGCACCATAAGCAAATGAGTATGATTCGAATAAAAAATCGCGCTAAATTCGAGCTCACTTATCATAAATACATAGTATCAATATTGGCGCTCACCCGCCGCCAATATTGTTCTACTAATAAAATGCGTGTACGGTAGATTGTGCAATACACGCGTTAGCCACCACCGTTTATTCCTGGTGCACAACAATAATAAAGACAAGCAACATGTGTTACCCTACGGGCGGAGATCCTGTTTACAAACTAATTAACAAACATCCTAATCCTAAATAACAACTATTACGAAATAATATTAATTACTATCTGCATCTGCAGAGACAGGGTCTCCTACACTGTTTTAAAATCCGGCCGCTATGTGGTGAACATGGTATTCTTGTTGAGACAATTAACTACTGAAATTTTCTATGTCATGAATTATGAAATACCACGGTAAACTTTGGAATCATCTTAGCCTGTGTCTTTACTGAGCATTACAAACAAGTCCAAGGGTGGTTATTATTTATGAATTGCATAGGGAAATCAATTTTCAAATATTGAGCTTGGTTTGAGCATTTACCTTTGATATCGTAATATGCTGAAAAATATTATCACAATTAAGAAAGTAATACATTTTAAGCTTATTGTTTCAAGGTGCAAAAAAAAGTATTGCTCTTCTATGTAGTAGTATATATTAGCTGATACCTTATACAAAGGCGATAGAAAGTGATATCTATGAGAAAAACGTTTACGCCACTCATTTATACAAGGGTGGTTCAATACAGTGTTGGAAACCTTGTGACTTGCCCGTAGAGGTCCTAACAATAAGCTGTCGAGTAATAGATGACAAATTGCTCGCCGTTCGGCAGAATTTATAAATCACAAGTCACGACGACTTCAAGCTGGGGCGTCCCCGGTTTTCCTACGTAGTAGAAAGGTTTCTTCTGTCTTCTGTAAGCTTACCCACTCTTTGAAATATATTCCACTTTTGGATATTACGTAACCTTCAGCTAACAAAAAAATGGACTTGGAAAAAAAACTAGTTGGATTTCTAGGCAAATGTGCAATACAGGGTTTTTGTGTGAGCGAACAGCTCTAGCAACCGGCAAGATTATGCAGATTTAGAAAGAGGGGATGGCTATAGGTGCATTGCCAATAGGAACGGATAAACAGCCAGTTTTACGCAATCCGAAGCATTTGCATCGCTAAGCTTATATGTGTTTCGTATTGTACTGAAGCATGTTTGTTTCTCGTCTCAGTTGTCGTTTTATATGTTGTGGTGCCGTTGTTGTAGCAAATGGCGGGTATGTTATAGGATATCGGTAGTCTTACTTATCGTTAAGTCTAGAAGTTACCTCATCTGCGAGGTAAATGTCTAGCTACAGGCACACTTGAAAGTCGAAATGTCAACGCCATGTTTTTATAAAGCACAACTTCAGCTTATTTTAGTGAGCATAACTTCAGCTTATTTTAGTGATCAGCGTATTTACACTCTCTGTCACTGCCAGAATTGTGTGTTCAAGTACTTTGTTCTTATACTAATACCAAAACAACATGCATGCGCTTTTTAGCACACAGCTCGAGTTATAAGTTACTAATGTTTCAGACCCTCTGTCGCGCTGTGAGCTAAAAAGCACATGAATGTTGTTTTGGTATTAGTATAAGTACTTGAACACACAAGTCTGGCAATAGCATTAAAGATTTAAATTGTATTTATACTCTTCCTGTGTGTTGTGTCCACTAAATCACTAAATGCCCTTTAGTGCCCTCTACACAGAACGAAATAATTGCCGAAACCACAGAAAACCCATCGGTGGCCCATCAATTGTTTTTTTACCGAAAAAACCATCTGGTGACCAGTTGATGACGGTTTTCGATGAAGCTTGGTCACCACCTGGTCAGGAAGAGGCCACCAAGTGGGCTGGCCAACGAAAAAAAAAACAGTGAACCGTCACCAAATGGTTCCTCCGTTTCATGTGATACTAGAACTCCAAACAGTGTCCTCGATCATAACACACATTGCACCTCAACTATTTAGATCATTATTTTTCACATAAAGAAAACTATCACTAGCATGATCGCTTCCTCCTGAAAGACCATATATCATAAGCACAATTGCATCCTATGGTGGTTTATTTCACAGAACAGCACTATAGCACAGATAGTGTCCGTAGATAGGGCAGCTATATCTTGCCGTGGCACCTTTTTACTTCCGCGCCAATGTCGCATTCTATATGCGCGATTATTTGCAAAGAAGTGTGCAACTTGATGTGAAAGAAATGTGGAAAGAACGCAGCATTTAGTTGGTTTCTGTTGTAGATGGATGTCGCGGCGCATGGCAACATTGTGTGTCTTACAGGCCACCGCCAACACTACCGCATGGCCGGTAGTGTTGGATGTTCAGTTCTGATATTCAAGGTCAACATTTTAAAGCGAAATACCGGCCGGTTTTTGAAACACATTGAGTACACCAGAATTTTGATGCATCTTATGCAAATGAACATAAATTAGAATAAAAAATCGAACTAAATTCTAGCAAATTTGCATAAATACGCAAGAATTCAGTTGTCCCCGATGCGTTTCAAAAACCAGCCAGTACCAGTAGTTCGCTTTAAATTTTAATAGCTTTTTACAGATATGAATATGCACATGAGAACAAACAATGTATACATATACTGTTAGTCTATTATGCATGCTTTATTCGGTGAGTAATAACGAAAAATTAGTGGCTAGAGCGCGCACTTTCCGCTACCGACGATGAAGTTCTGGTGAAGTAGTGATGTCTGAGAATAAATACCATGTACTTATTTAGTGTTTAAGTACTTTAACACTAGTACACCCTGTTAATTCAGCCACCTTTTTCGTAATTCTCAAGCGGTCAAACGAAAAATCGAAAACCTTGAACATCTCTGACAAGGGCAAGGGAAATCAGTGTCATGGGGAAGTGTTTTGCTTTGTTGTATACAACACAATATATGTAAGGTTAAAGGTTAAGTTGCCTACCCTACATGTAGAGTGCATGTTGCTATTTATACTGCAAATTGTGCCATATATTCTTTGTAAACATATGTATAGACTCCCGATATCATTGTTTTCGCCAAACTTTGAGTGTTCTTGTAGTTTACTTTTGATATTTCGATTTGCACATTGAGCCTCCTGAATGTGTAGTGTATAGAGTCATGAATTAATTGATCTATAAGTCAGAATAAATCTTGCATGTAGGAGAGAGTATATGTATTGCTACGCGAAACACGCTGCGATCTGTGTTATGCAGCACATGAAATACCGTACACAGTTCACAACAAAAGTGCACCAATTATGCGAAAGCGCATTTTTTGGCGGTTTCTTTTCAAATTTTCGACGATTTGCTTTTCTTTCTTGTTCTTGTTCTTGTTCTTGTTCCTGTTTTATGTTTCTTTTATGTTATTAATAGTTTCCTTCTACTGAGTCACTCGCTCGGGCGTTCTCTCGTGCATTGCTTGTAATCGGCCAAATGACTGTTTTATGCTTTCGGCGCGAATAATGGAAACAATGGAAAAGTCATTTGCTATTTCAAAACGCTCTCGATTGTTTTGTGCCAGTGTCGAAGGTCGGCCGGTCATGCCGTTTTGCTGCCGGCTCTGATGCCATCTCCCCATTGTCCATATGACCTCCCTGACACGGGCTGTCCCCTGCCCACTCGCGTGCACGCCCTTTCCCTCTCAAATGATACTGTTCTGTGATTTGAATACCCCTGCCAATTAGTCTCGGCTAATTCAAAATTCAAGTTTAATATCCAAATGGTCTAATATTTGAACACCCTGCCGGTGCCACTTGCTTTCCAGCTTCTAAATTTCCTTTTAACCATCCCGAATAAGCTGCGTGACTGTTTACTATTTGTCTATCCAGTATGTGTAATCGATAATATGGCATTTCCTTAACTACAATTAGTTTGATGGAAAAGGTGAATTTTCCTTGTATTTTTCAGATGATCAAGGGTTAAATCATCTAATATCACCTATCACCGACTTTTGTATTTACATTATAAATTATTTCTACAATCAACGTCCCCGTTGTGCTTTCCTGTAACTAGTGATCCACTGGCTGTCTTTTCAATCGTGCACTCTCGCCTTCAACTGTCACAGTTTATGTCTCTTTCTCCCTTTTTGCCACCATCTTCGGGAAATTCATTCCAAATGACTATTGTCTATTTATATGTGCATGTATTGTATTGTTTTCGGTTGGTTGAAAGTTTCACTCCGCACTTGTTTGTTGCTGGAGGCGCACTGCTTTGTTGGCTTGTTTGTGTAGGATGTATTCAAAGTTTTAGTTCTAAAGTAAAGAATAAACCACCCACTGGGCCACTAACCCTAATCATATCCTTATTTAATGTCAATTTTCTTACAGATATGCGGCGAGCCCCGTGCTCGATTATTGAGATAATTTGATAATTATTAATTACTAGAATGAATCAGTATATGGAAGCTTTTAAATTTGAAATGGAAAAAGGAACCAAAATTATCGCCTACCTAGCTCAGATCAGAATCAGAGTGTAAAAATTGTTGGATTGATCATCACTCGTAATGTCATGTACTGTCCATTGATTCGTTATCAATCCAAACATGTCCATTCTCCTCGTTCTCGTGCTCTCGCTTGTGCCGATCTTTTGTTTTCCACTTTTAAACTTATTTTCGTGCGTTTTGCTTAATTACCGTATTGTTACCCCAAAGTCAAAGAATTTTCTGTTATGTCGGCAAACATTCGTTTTCATCTCGTTTACTTTTTGTTTTCTATTACAGCGGGATGTTTCGCCACTCACCGCTACGAGCTTGACTGCTTGACAATTATTGTTCTCCATTTCAACCGTTCACAACTTACACAAACTGGCGCTGCCTCTATCGCAGAGAGGTACAATTCACTTGTGTCCTCTGTATACTTGGATTTTTGACCGTTACATGTAATTTGTTAGACTATACTCATTGTCAGTTGCAAACACGTGCCAAGAAGCTCAATTTCTGCAGCCAACGACTATAAATATAAGTCCTGAAACACGTATGATTTCGATTCGATTTTCAAACATTACTGCTTGAATGTTGGCATCCAGTCCAGCATGACCTAAACCGTGAAACCTTGATTTTAGTTTTTATGTCGGTTTGCTTTTCTGAGTTCGGACATCTACTTGACGAGTTATTTTTAATAATTTTAATTGAGCACAACCATGTACTTGACTTACATGTTATTTGATTCTTTGACTTTGATCCGACTTAATTTAGTATCTCCTCATTTTGAGTGAGAGTTCAATTGAAAAGGAGTTATTTGCGACTTTTGTAAGTCAAGTGGACTTCCGACAATGAACTCATGTATTATTAAAGAATGCGTACTGACATACATTCATGTTGTACTTGCAAAAAGGATGTGCTCGTTTTCGGACATTTCGCTTGCAGACGTTTGTAGCTGTAGCTTTTCTTTTGTAAAGTAAAAATGCGGAGTGCACATAGTTGAGGATTTGAGTCATATTAGTTTTGAATGGTGTGCAAAGTTTTTGCAGGGACAACTTTCCGGAACTTGTAGTTCTACAGTTCAACTCGAAAACTGGTAGTTCCGTTTATAGTGGCCCACGCCCAGTAACCGTATAGTAATCAGCTATAGATTGCAATGCAATGCTTTGTTCACCAATCAAGAAATACGGTTTATCGATCTAGCTCTTGGTTTATAGTGACAAAATTGTTGGCTGGTACAATTAGTAGTACGTGGTGTTGTTATTGCCCAAACCCGATTCACCGATTGTATAGTATGGTTTGATAGTTGGGATTAGAATAAATCAGTGAATCAGTTATAGTTGTACCATTGAGTGTGCCAGCGTACAGGCGTACACGGTACGGTCTAGGCTATCCTACTTTTTGCACTTCTCTGAGTCTATAACTAAATAACTTCTCTGTAACTCTGTGACCGTGACACCTAATCTGTGTCACTTCGAAGTCTTGAACTATTTCTGGACTTACAACTTACACTTACAATTCTTTTTTTTATGAATGCCACTTTATTCAGACATCAAGAAATAAATCAAGAAAGTCACAAGAATATAGAGGTCCTTGGCCTAGAGGTCTCTTCTCGTCTGCTTTTTGCTGTTCCGCAGTCCTCTAGTCCTTTTCTGTCTGAGTCTGACCATCTGCCATTCACTAATATATAAGTCGCCATAGCCTGAAACCAAGGTCACTTTTATCGGTCTCGCAGTCTCGCTAGAAAAAGTACGGGAAATGGGAAATGCCCATTGCCCGCTCGGTTGCGCGCGGCGGCGATTTCATCAAATTTCCCCTCTTGTTACAATCTCGACTTTCATAGGTGTGTCACGTGTTTTACGCTTTGCAGAAGTAGAAAGGTATGAGGAGACGGTATATTTGTTTACGTGCACTTTGGTTGATTGTGTACGTAAGTGCAATGTGCAAGATACGCTGCCGTTCTAGGAGTATAGTTTGTGATTGAATATTATATATTTTTATATTTTTTCCAACTTTCACGTTACCTGGTGCTCAGTGACTGTATTGGTAATAGATAACGATATTAGGTATGTGGTAGAAATGTGCGCTCTTGTTCTTGCTTTGCTGTGTTAATCTGAAGTTTTTCTGCTAGAACTTCCACAGTGCTCATCATCGTAAAATTTAGATGAAAATAGGAAATCAATCCTGCACATAGTGGAAAATAGCGTGTTACAGTACAGTTTCCAAGTTTGTGATATATATCAGAGGGCTAATGATAGTTGTTTTCCATTGTGTGCAAGATTGTTGTCCTCTATTTCGTCTTCGACTGATCAAATGATTGCAGTGACCCTGATGGTACCAGTTGCTTGTTGACACTGCTCAGTCTATCAATTCCTTGTGGTTGGTAAATTTTCTTCGTCTTTTTGTTGATTGACTTGCCCCCCCGACCCGAGAGTCCGGCTGGCGGCTCCCAGTGATTTCTTATCTCCCTATGTTAACTTATGTTCGAAGTAAAGTTTGCTAAAATGATAGCTGGTAAGCTGGTTCTATTTGAATTTTGAATATGGTGTGTACATAATACATGTGTAGACGTACATGCGCACAATTGTTAGGAGTGCTTTTTTATATAACTCTTTATTCAATTAATAAAATTGAATAAAGAGTTATATATGATGTGTGTTGAAGATACCAGGTACGGTAGTTCGGTAGTTGTCACTTCATGTGCTCTTGATGCGTAGTACTCAATTCAATACTTTTAATTCTAATATTTCTTACGTGCGAGCACATTTTCCCTGTCTTTAGGTACTCCTCACTGTTGCTTCCTTGCATTGTTAGCGCCGGGTATTGTATTGAATGAGTTTTTTGTTTATTGTTATTTTTTCAAGTTCGCGTCTTTTTTTTTGAAAATATGCAACACGGCGTTGCATATTTTCAAAAAGGCAACGCATTTCGCAATGTCCAGATTGCATACAGTTTTTTCTAGTTTCAGTAACTTTGTGAAAACGCCGGAGTTGTGAGGAGATATCAACAAATAGAGATGAGGTGGAAATTTCTTGCGTAAAATTTAACCCAGCGATATTATTCTGATAATTACGTAAGTAAGTACGAGAACGAGAACTTTATACTTTTATGTTACTTTTACTTTATGATTTCTGATTTTATAGGAAGCATGTATGTTAGAGGCTTAGAGGTAAGGTAAATGAACTTGATTGAAAATTGAAACCAGATCCTGATGGTGCTTTTTTGTCCCTCACGATTCTCGTCCTCTCGTGCAACAGCTGTGCGGAGAGGGAGCGGGTTGAATAATGTGAGATTATCTTTTTGCTCTTGATGCCCTTTGCCATTTGCCCTTCTCCCTTGCCCACTAACAAACTAACAACTTGAATCTTGAATCGTTCATCGATCATATGTTTTCTGTTAGTTAGCTGTCAAATCTATAATTTGAAGATCTGTGGTCTAAGGCTCTCGCTCTCGGTTCTCTATTTATATTTAAAGCGAAGTACTGACCGGTTTTTGAAGCGCATAGTGGACAGCGATAACTGAATTCTCACGTATTTATGCTAAGGTGCTCGAATCTTTTTTGTGGGTTGCAATAGCAATATACACGTGACCACTTGGTAATTTGAATATCGTATGGTAATAGCTGGAGCCGGGGTCTGTTTTTCTCTACCTACTCTCTCGCCTCCTCTTTCTCCCTGTCTCTCTGTGTCCCTGTTTGTCACTCGTCTACTTTCATCCTATGCGTCTGTGTATGTCTATGTGTCCCTGGCCAGTTCTATTGATTTCGCGCCCTTTCTCCCTTCTCATCACAGAAAATGTACTCTTCTTCTGTCCGGTATTTTTATTTTACTATACTAAAGTCAACTGACAGAACCTGAACCTGTGTATAATCACTCTGAATGCACCTCGCAACTCTACATCTACGCTTAGTTTTTCTTGCTACTCATGTAAATTATTAGGATAATCAATCGCGATGTTCCATACTTGTGAGGGCACTGTGCTTAGTGTTCGTATTTACGGCTGAGGAAATTCAGTAGTTGTCGATGCCTTAGGGCCCTTGTGCACTTTTGGTTGACTGGCTAGTTCATTTTACGATTTTTGAGCTTCAACTTCAGCTGGCTCACTTCTAAAAACTCAAAGACGCTTAGATTGCTCTCTGAATGTCACGGAATTGATGAATTTGTGGACCAAATGATAAACCCTTGTTTATCTTTTATACTCACGTGTGTTGGGTTGATACGTTGACAGAAAGGGTTAGCTGTATCTGTATTTACAGCCTACACTGCCACAATCACAATCTTACGGATGCACACGTTTTCTGATGTCTGAAATTCTGACTACTGATGTACTGATATATCGGTGTTGGTTATCTGTCTCTTTACTCCACCTTATTATTCTTACGGTATAATGGTATGTGGTGTACTTTAGTCTTATACTATATTGAATACTTTATTCTGAAAAGAACAAAAGCGAAATAATACATCGTGAACAAATACATACAAAAAAAAACGTAAAGCGAAATACTGGACAACACAAAAATACGGAAAAGGTTCGTAGGTAAATGGCTATAGGCTATACGTGGGGATAAGTAAGAGAATTTCGATTGAGCCGAGTTTTGAAAATTACTACACTAGAAGGGAAGGGATGGAAAACTTCAAGAGGTAAGGAATTCCACGATCTGACTACGCGCCTTTGGTAGAAGTGACATGAGACATCAGAGCTAGAAGAACAATGTTTCAGTTGATATGTGTGACAATTACGAGGAGGACGGTCAGAAAATTCGAAAGAAGGAGAAGGGTAAAAATCACGAGAGAAAACAGAACGATAACAACGTACAAGGTCATAAACTATTCTACGGTGTTCGAGAGATTTCAGATCAAATGAATGGAGGAGATCAACGTAAGGAACTGCATCGGTTTTGGGAAAACATTTCTTATAGGCGAACGATAAAAACCGCTTTTGGACAGCTTCAATTTTGTTTATTAGGGTAAGTTGGTGAGGATTCCATACTTCTGAAGCATATTCCAAGAGAGGTCTACAAAAAGCAATGAAAGCAGCACGGTAAGTGGAAAGATGTGGAAATTTTATAGACCGTAGGATACAATAAGAAACGCGTTTACTACTTGAAATGATGTTATTGATATGAGAGGTGAATGAGAGATCACTACCTATAGTAACACCAAGGTCTTTACAATCCGTGGGATGGTCAAGGATACGATCGGCAATACGGAAAGGGTATTCAAATTGACTACATACATCAAGAATGAAAGACTTGCTACTAGAACAATGCATTTGCCAGAGAGAGCACCAATTGTCAAGGGACTGTAGATCAGATTTGATAACGGAAAAGTCAAAGTGGGGATCAACGATAGGACGATAAATTTTTAAGTCATCGGCAAACAAAAGACATTTACTAGTGATATGGTCAGGTAGATCATTTATAAATAAAAGAAACAGAACAGGTCCTAAAACACTTCCTTGAGGAACACCACTAGAGGCTACACGGATGGATGAGGTAGATTCGCCTATACGAACAGAAAAGGTACGACTAGAAAGATAACTGTTTATCCACCTGATTAGCATGGGAGAAATGGCATAGGTTTGCATTTTGTGGATAAGCAGTTGATGGTTAACTTTATCGAACGCTTTTTCGAAATCAATATAAGCACAAGCGGTCTGGTGATTCAAATCCTTAGATGAAATCCAATCTTGGAGCATTATAAGCAACTGAGAGGCCGTTGAATGATTAGAACGAAAACCAAATTGAGCGGAGGACATAAAATTATTCCTATCCATGTGACCGACAATGGACTGCTTAATAATAATTTCTAACAATTTGCACACAGAAGAGGTAAGGGAAATAGGGCGATAATTGGAGCATAGAGTTTTCGAGGACTTTTTATGTAGTGGGGTAACAATGGCAGTTCTCCATTGCTGAGGAACTTCGCCAGTAAGAAGAGAGCAATTGAAGAGTTTACATAAATGGGGAGCGAGCAAATGAATACATTTCAACAAAAAGTAGGATGGAATATCACCTGGTGTACGACTACACTTTGACTTTAATTTACGGCTTGCATCAATTACATTAGAAGGGGTACAGAGGAAGGGATCATCAACAACGGTGCATACACGATTATCAAGAGTGGGTAGATTTGTAATAGGGCCAGGGTCAGAGAAAACTGAAACAAAATAATCTGCAAACACTTCAACAATTTCCGGCTTATTTGTTAACAAATTTGTGGTACATGGATCCTCAATACAAGAAATTTCAGAATTTACCTTAGTTGTGCGAAGATAGGAATAGAAACGGCGAGGGCAACCACTGTTGAACTGCCGTTAGTTTCACTCAGGCATGTCTTTATTCAGCAGTATCCGTAAAGAAAGTGTATGAATATGAATGATCAGTATTTGTATCATCGGGTGGAAGAGAGGATATATTGTGTATTATTTTTTATCAGTTGTAATAATAATAACTTTATTGGTATGATCGATAGTTTGTTATGTTTATGTCTAGCTGTCTACTGTATATATTGGGAATTTGGGAATTCGCAACATTGGTTGTTATTTGTTGCGCAGCCAAAACACTGCTTTGAGTGCGTATTGAGCTGAAATTCATTTTTTTAGTCCGCCCCGCTTTTTAAATCTCTGAATATCATCTGTGTACATAACCGTTCTATTTAATGTCGACCATTTGACAATTTGACTCTCTTTTTTTTTTTGGAAGTGATTGGCTCATTGTCAGCTGCAGTGTTTCTGCCACTGGGGGTGTCCGTGCCCCTTTTTCAATTTTGAAACTTGAAATAATCTTTAGAAGTTTAAATTTGTTTGTCAGATTGAAAATGACGGATGTGGAGGAAGCGAGGAGAGAGCAGTCGGGTAATATCGAATATCCTTTTTGGTTTATATGGTTTTGTTTTGATCTTTGAGCACCGAGTTCTTCATTCAGGTTCAGTAACAGTTAGCGACAGTTAGCTTGAAACGTTCTATTATTGTTTTTCGGAGTATTACAGTGTAACTGGATAGATGTCCGTGACAACTGCTCCTCGGCTTTTTTGTTCCCTCCTTTTGTTTTATCATTTCTTTTTCTTTTTGCTTGGTTTTCTACTTGTGACAGAGATTCTGTTACTGGAATTTTAGTTTAAATTTAGATAAGTATGAGGTAAGTCTCGCTTTATGTGAAAAGTATGAACTGCATATGCATTCCCATGTATTGCACATTCACGGCACCATGTGGAGTGCAGTTGTCGAGCACCACAGTCATGCGCCATATCGCTTTAAAGCGAAATGCTAGCCTCTTTGGAAAATTTGCATATGATAAGCGTACGATCGTCCACGGCAATCGTACACAATTAGCAAAGGATTTTCCAAAGAGGCTAGCATTGAGCTTTAAGTTAAAGTCAAGTATTTTTTGGACTGTTTCGTTGTCCACTTTGAAGGTTTTCGACTCTTGGTCTTGGACACTACTTCTTATTTCTTCCTAAAAGAGCGTCGTGCAGAATCCATAATGTTGTTTTCATCCGTTTTGTTTGTCACATGATTGCGGTTGGGTGTTTTTTGTTCCTTTTTTCTGTCGGGTGTGCTTAGCCCTACCACTACTAAACAAATGCACATCTTTTCATGTTTATCTTTATCAACTCGCACTGGCCTTGTTTTTAAAGTTTCGTATCTCTACCTTTTCGTACGCTCTATATTTTATCACTTTTTGTGCTGTCTGATTAGTGATTGTAAATAATAAAATAATAAGTAGCGATCCTTGATTAGAGGGTTGGAAGGCTTGGGCATCTCCTATTTGAAAGAGTGCGTTTACAATTTTCCATGCATATATTTTATACGTGAAACATGTCATTTTGCCCATTTATGACATGTTTCACTTTGTTTCTTTTCACTGTTTCCTATTCTATGTCGGGTAAGTCGGGTTGGGTGGGTTTGTTTTTTGTTTCTGTAGCCATTAATGATTGGAAGTTGGCAATATTAACTATGGATTGATAATATCGATTGTTTCAGTTTCGTTTAATGTTGTTATGTACTCTTCATTGAAATGCAACTTCCCCCGTTCCCGTATCTCTCGCGTTTTTCTGTCTGTTATTTATGAGGGGTCGTTGGAATTGGAAATTTGAAAACTCCGGCAATTTATTGTTTAAAATTGATGATTGGAAGTTGGCAACACATTCATTTTATTTTATTTTACCTGTATTTAATAACTGTCAAAATTTGATGAGTATGCTCACGCCCTCACGCGTGTTTCTACCTTTATGGGTACTTTTCGTAAATTTGCTTTTCATTGTGGTTTCTGGTTTCACATTGCTCTGGTTCTTTCGTTTTGCCATTCGAATGTTTTGTTATCTTTCAACCTCGTGCTTGTTCAATGACATTTTGAAGAGGTGATCTACGTGGTTTTGAAGCGTGTGCAAGGCCCTGTATTTTAAACATGTTCCATTCTGTGCCGCCGTGCCGGAATGAAGGGATCATATCCTTGTATTTGTGGAGAATACGCTTCAAAACCACGTACCTTGCCGCTTTAAGTAAGTCTTGTTCTTATTAACTTGTCAATGTTTGCAGGACAGAAGACTAAACGCGACATTTCGAATTTTTCTTTTCCGAAAGGTTACTAACCGAAGATTAAAGCTACTGTATATTCTATATTCGATTATTATTATTGTTCAACTGGCCGTATGTACTGGACCGTGGAATTGGATGGAGGCCCCAGGAGGGTGAACCATGCTGCAGTGGCTGTTGATGACAAAATATGGACGTTTGGAGGGTTGGTGCATTATTTTCAAACTTTAAAGGGGTACTGTACGTGGTTTGTGAAAGAAACCAGCCTGACAAAATGCGGTCGTTTGGAGGTTCTCTATTCATCTAGGCTAGGAACATTTAGTTGTTTGATTTAGTTAATAAAAACCCTGCGCTTATTTTACTTATATTTCAGCTACTGCTCTGGAGAAACGCTTGAAGCGCACCAGCCAATTGATGTACACGTCCTTGACACAAGTGAGAGTTTTGTTTATGCTATTATCTGATAGCATAGCCGCTTCTGATTTCCTGGTTTTCGAGTTCAAATTTCACACCGGAATTTTTTTTCAAATCTCACTTCCTTGCCTGTCCAAGAATCCAGCGAGTGACTGCATTAACCCTGTGTTATCATTTGTATGGTCTGATGTTATAGTCAAATGTCATATGGATGAAATGCAAATTGTCAGAATTCTTTGTAGTTTGTAGTTTCATCTTTCTCTTCCAAAGATCGGCTATTTTGATAGCAAGCAATCTTGATGAACTGAGGAAACTTTGCTCTAACAAGTAAGAACATGGACACTATGATAGGATCTGATTTTGTTGAAACTTGAAACTATCCTTTCTTCACTGAATTTGTCGTTTTTCTCATTTCGTAAGGGTATTATCCTTATGTTTTTTGTAAATTTTAATGACCTTTCGAGTTTTTTCTCAGTTTTTGACCTGTGAGTCGGTAGTGGGTGCATTGATTGATTGACAACTTTCCTTGTATGCGCTCATTTAGTTGTAGTACTTTCACTAATCGGTAATCGGTATGTTACTTTGATTGCTGGTCAACAGGTTTCCCGATCGAAAATATGCCATGTTTCACGGTTTCTACTAAAACTGTGCAGTGTGTTATGAGTAGTGCGAACGTTTTTCGTGCGACGGGCAAAAAATCACAAATGAAACAAGAGTCCTCTTGATAGGGAATAGCATACATTGTCTATCTTTATTATTATGTTTTACTTATCAGTTAATAGTTTTTGATGAAGATTTCTATTATTTCTATACAAAATGATTCAGGGACATTTCGTTGGCGTGCGGTCAAGTCTGCGAATGAAGCCCAATATTTGGGAGGAAAGCGGCCTATGAGGATCCATCCGCCAGAGGATATGGATTTTGTGAGTTGCAATCCTTATTTTGGATTTTGATCCTTACTTCTGATCTTTATTGCATTCTGAGGGCGAGGTCATATTCACAACTCACACTTAGTTACCCGATGGGGGAATTATTGTCTTTTTTCACTACTACTCTCACATAAATACAAGCATACTGTTTCTCGAATAGTTCACATGGGGGCTTTCCTTATAGCAGAGTAGACGTAGACGACGAGTTCCAGGAGTAAGAGCTTTGCGTAAAGCGGTGTAACAGCCGCTTTTTAAAACTGGACCGACTGGACGATGTTTTTCTATGTATTGAATGTAAATAACTACGGGTTTTTTAGTCTAATTATACTCTTTTGCATACATCAACATTCAACATATGGAAATCCAGCATTCATTTCAAAAACCGGCTGCTATATCGCTTTAAAGCATCTTAAAGCTTATTGTCCTTCTATTTCCAGTCGTCCGATTCGGATGATGACCAGGTGGGAATGTTCCCATTCAACGACATTGACCGTATTGGAGATGGCCATGGACACAACATGGACGGCCTGAGAGACCAAGAGAGGGAGGGAAGACTGCGAGAGAGGGAGAGACAGAGACAACTACAGAGAATGAATAGTGCGCAGCATAGTGGAGTGCCCTATCAGAGATACGGACATACTGTATGTGCGTATAAGGGGAAGGTTGGTATTTATTTTGTTTTTTGAGATCCGTAACAACAAATGTAGGGTTTGATGGCTGATATGTGTCTTTTCGTATGTATATTAACTTAACTTTGTAATTGTAATTACGTATGTCAGTTGTCAGTCACTATTATCAAGTGCAATGTCCAGGAATGACTTTATAACTTGTTGAATTGAATAGTTAATATTTTTATGCACACTATATGTCCCGTACGTGTACGTATCATATGCCATACTATGCTGTGTGCCCCTATGCGTGTTTTTACCCGGGTGATGGTGCTCAAGCGCTCATTCTACTTTTCTGTGCTACCTTACCAATTATTATTATTTTTTACATTTCTTTCTTTTAGGTGTACTTGTGGGGTGGTCGAAATGACGAGTATGGAGCCAGTTCCAGTATGCACAAGTTCGACCCCGGTCAGTTGTTTTTGAATTCGTTGATTGATTGATTGCTTTATGGAGTTTCCAAGTATCCCAAAAATTCGGTGTGATTCTGTCAATACTACCGTATTTCTGCACGAAACTTGCATATATAATAGAAAAAATATACTCGTGTAGTTCCAGGATAGGGTAAATTTTCAGCATACTTGGAAACTCCATAGTTGACAGACGTCATACTCACTGAGCCATTGAGCTATCCACACCCTAGATGTGGCTTGTTCGTGATCGTGCCGTTACTGATTCTAAGCATGTCACAGCTCATTTACGCAGTAACCGAGTAACCTGGGTATATATCATTAGTTGCTCGTTGTTTTTTGTGCTATAGTTTGTTATCATCGATCAATCAACGAGAGTGTGCCCTTAGGTTACTATGCTTGGTCATAGGTATATTGCTTACTTATTTCGAGAATCGAGTTGAATTTAACCTTGCATTATTCCAGTTCGATGTTTCTGGTCGATAGTTCCGGCGACTGGTAGAATACCACCAGCACGAGATGGGCATTCAGCAGTGGTTGTCGCTGATAAGTGAGTAGATTTGCTTTATTTTCTTGAAAAGTTAAGATACTTGTGGCGCTTAAGCCATGTTGGCTTATTGAGACCGACACATATATATGTTTGAAGCTTCTTTGAGCTCCACGTTCCTAAATTCTCACTTGGTTACTTGGTTTTTCTGTAATATTGATTCAATGTATTTTTGACGTTCGACTATGTATTCTAGACGAATCACGTAAAAAACCAACGAGGTATTTGCAACTTATTTACTAGTGCAACTTACCCTTAGGATTACACTCAAATTCATCACGATTATACTTAAATTCATCAGAACTATCTATATTATATGTTGTGCTACTTGCCACTTTAGTTTATTTAGGTGTTGAGTAGGTTCCCGCTAACTAATGATGATTTGTTCTTATTGTAGAATGTATCTCTTTGGCGGCTTCGAAGAAGAACTCCAGAGATTCAGTCAAGAAACGTATGTCTTCGACTTTGAAACAAACACATGGAGCGAACTGAGGACATTTGTGAGTTGCGAGATTATTATTATTATTAACTCTGGATTAACCTTATTATATTAGTGACTGGATTGGCCGGAGACCTGGAGAATTGCCTAAAACAGCACAATTATACTAATTGTAAGCGGCTACTTCAATTTGCTCATGATTTGCTCGAAGCGTAATGTTTCACATAGTGTTTAACATATAGAATCAGTGAATCATTGCGCTAGCGTGCTATACGTATGTTTCTTTGTCAAATATACTGCGTGCTGATGCAAACCACATATCGATCTGCTTTCAATCAGTTTTCCGCCGCAAACCCAGAATTTGTAAGTGCTTTGTGCTTTATTGTCTAGAGACCTGTGAAGCATGTCATGCTTACATCACCTTTATTTAGTTTTATCATATAACTGGTTAGAGTATGTTCATTATTAAAGCTAAATACCGGCCGATTTTTGAAACACATCGTGGGCAACTGTATTCCTACGTACTTATGCTAAGTTGGTCAAATTTGGCTCGATTATTTATGCTCATTTGCATAAGCTGCATAAAAATGCTGGCGTGCCCGATGTGTTTCAAAAACCGGCCCGTCTTTCGCTTTAAAGGATAAAGCTTATATTTTATTTCTAGGGCGCGCCTCCATCGTGGCGTGACTTCCACACGGCAGTCGCCATCGACAATAATATGTACGTGTTTGGCGGACGAAGCGATCAGATGGGACAGTTCCACTCAACCAGAGATCTATATGATCACAAGCTTAAGGTGGGTACTCTTTTCTTTATTTAGAGCTCATTAGCATCCAGACTGATTTCTTAAAGGAAACATAATAAAGGGGATCAAGAGTCATGAAAAAAGTAAACTCAACACCGGACTACTGCAAATAAGTAGACTATTGGAGCGACACTATACTGCACGGCTAACTGCAGCTCCGTCAATTCTCCTTTTAATGCTGTGCGGTATGGCGCCTGGTTTTGAAGCGTTTTAATAGTAACAGCCTCAACATGCTTTATATGCATATTTTCGATACTATTTTAGGTCTAGAGTCTAGACGGATACCGCTAATACATAATACATGGTGATGCAGTTGTCCAGTATACGTATCATAAACCACCTAGAGTACACTTTAACTGAGAGTTGGCTCCTAGGTGCTCGACGTGACCACTGGACAATGGACAGAGGCAACTGTCACGGGGGAGGCGCCTTCTGGGAGGCGGTCACACTCTGCTTGTAAGTTTCTTCATTATTGATTCCTTGTTTATGCGCTTATCTGCACTCGTGGATAGGAATCGAACGAAATCAAGGGAAGGGCTAAAGCTGAATCCATGGTGCATATGGCTTAGTCTTAGCCTCCTAATCCCAAGCCCAAACCCCTAAGAATTAGAATTCAATTCCCCTTGGTGAATATAAAAATCGGAATACATAAGTTCCTGGCCTGTCGTGTAACTGTATAGCTTTCTTGACTAGTAGTTATTGACTCTGCCGCTATAACATATATGTTTTATCATCTGTGTGTATGGTTTACGTGCATCAGAACTTCCGGCATCGAGGTTCATCCGTCTTTAAGTACCGTCAGTTTTTGCTAGTTTGCTAAATGAAATACGCTTATTTTAGGGGTGTACAATGGCAAAATGTACATATTTGGCGGCTACGAGGGCAGGATACACCGGCATTATAATGACATGTATTCTTTCGATCCGAAGACCAGTCGATGGGCAAAGGTAGGTTTTCGTACTGTTTTCCTTGGAGGTTTATGGAATTGTCTGTTGTTATGCACGACTGCTTAAGTCAATAATGCTAAACATTCTGATTTAGGAAGTGATTTGTTTACATTTTATGGCTGCGCCTTGATTATAACCGTTTTTGCTATTTTTTTAGATACAAATTTTCTCGGCCTTCTATTATAGTAACTCGTAATGCTTTTTTTGTAACGGATAAACTGATCATTATATGCAAATCTTGTTGTGTTATGTGCGAGTTATCTGCAAATTTCTGGGCCCTTATCTATCGAAGGTCATAGATGAAGAAGAATGCATGGGAATGCAGTTCTGCCAGAATATAATCAATTCACACCGCTTTAACGTCTAGTTTTATGCGCATCGCGGACCTAACTGTTCTTTTCATTTCAGCTAAAAATAATGGGCAAGGGACCGTCTCCCCGTCGAAGGCAATGCACAGTTGTTGTTGGGCGAAGATTGTTTTTGTTTGGAGGAACAATGTGAGTTGCTCAGAAAATTGCTTCAATATATTGTGTATGTTATGATGTATAACGTATAGAGTAGGCTCGAAATACGTTGAGTCCTGGTCCTGTAAATTTACTGATAAGTTTTGTTCCCATGTTTTCAAACTTTTTTAGTTTAAATACACAGATGCACATTTTTAATTTTTTTATTGTTGAATTGGATTTGAAGTCTGTTAACTTTATAGTACCCGTATATGTAATGCATATATTTATGAACGTTGTGCTCTTGAATTGCTTTTTCTTGAATTTTATCAATTATTTAAATTATTTTTTATTTTATTTTTTTAGTTATCATTATTATTGTTGCTGATTATCATTGCTTCAGGCCAGTCAACAATAGCATCGGTGGAGTGCAGACGGGCCTCGCCGATTTGGCAGATCTATATGTTATGGATTACGGTAAGCATACATATAATTGTTTTTTTGAAAAATGAAATAAGCAATGTGTAAGGTAAGGAGATGGAAAAATAACACGAACTTGTACGGCCAGGTCACACAGCACAGAGGAAAGAGGAAATCAATTAATCAATCTTAAAAAAAATTTAGTAATCTATTGACTTTCAATTTATGTTCACCACTAGGTTGTACTGTACTAACAATAAGCGCTTCACAACACAAAGTACTAGCAGGAGGCTGTAAAGTAAATAGTTCTGATTTCAGCTTCAGAATCCTGAATTATATTACATGTATGTAATCCTTATTTCAGCTCCATCTCTACGTACACTGGCCTCCCGACGAGTGGTTGATTTAGGACTGCACCACAAGTATCTTTACGCCCTTCCTAGGGATATAAGGTTCGTTTTGTGTTTTTTATTTTTAAACTTTATTCTTAATATGTTGACATAGATTTAGTATTTATTTGTGACAACCATTTCACGGCTGCTAGTTAACAAAGTGAGGCGCCGGACTTATCAACTACACATTCCAAGTATCATGCAAATGCAACGTAAATAATTGAAAATTTGCGCTTGCTCTCTCCTTCTGACCATCCTACCCTGTGTACATTTCCGTTCTCTCATCGTTAGTCTAATCATAATCTAATCACTGTATCGAATTGCAACAATACATCCGTATCTCTATGTGTGTTGAAATAAAAATAAAGCATACACAATGTATAAAATGCCTTTGTCACTATGTAGTTGTAGGTTGTATATTTAGTTGTAATGGAATAGTTACAAATTTTCTTGTTTTCAGCAACGACCTGTTCAACATGATCCACCCGAATACGATCACCAACCCGCCACCACAGCGACTGGATGTAGCTGGATGAAGGACTGAAGGTTTGATTATGAGATGTAGTCAGTAGTCTCGAGTCGTCACTCCCAGGTTCACTTGGTTCCGGATCTTCGCATGCCCGAACTAGTATTCCTCATGGCAGAGGTTTGTGTGGTACATCTATAGGCACAATGCCGACTCAACAATACGGATGTTTAACATATTGCACACTGACTTCACATTATTCTATAGCCTATTGTATTCCTGTTTGTGTGTTTTAAACTTCCGAATTTGTTGGGACTCATTGTTTTATCTTGCTTTGCTCTCATTCTTTGACAGGTCGGCATTCTTCTTACACATCAGTTAGTCAGGGAGATTGCAGAATTATAGAAGTTGAAAGGATTTAATGCGACATACCGGCCGGTTTTTGAAACGCATCGTGAACAACTGAATTCTAACGTATTTATGCCAATTTGTTCGAATTTAACTCGATTTTTTATTCTAATTTATGAGCATTTGCATAAGCTGCATAAAAATGCTGGTGTACTAGATGCGTTTCAAAAACCGGCCAGTATTTCGCTTTAAGGATTTTCAGTTTTGTAATGGGGTTGCAATTTGCAACTATCATGCGTTGGCGGGATTTAAAGCAAAATACCGGCCGGTTTTTTGAATTCTAACGTATTTATGCTCTAATTTGCTCGAATTTAACTCGATTTTTTATTCTAATTTATGAGCATTTGCATAAGCTGCATAAGAATGCTGGTGTACTAAATACTAGATGCGTTTCAAAAACCGGCCAGTGTTTCGCTTTAAGGATTTTCAGTTTTCTGTAATTGGGTTGCAGTTTGCAATTACCATGCGTTGGCAACATTTCGTCCCTATTTATGGAAGTAACATGAACCACTAGTTTTAGAGATTTTTGTTCCTGAGCCTACGCCGGCGAATTACAGATAAGCTCTTTAAAAAAAATTCAAGACAGGTTTTATGATTTTCTAGCTCTCCAGTTTTGCATATTAGATGAATGTTCGTTTTTGTAAATATCAAAATATCCAATCGTTGCCCTATACGGTTCCGGCTTCCGGAGGTTCCGTGACCACGTATCCGCCTATATGTAGTCAGGAATTGCAAACGTTGATGATTCTTAAAGCGAAATACCGGCCGGTTTTTGAAACGCATCGTGGACAACTTAATTCTTACGTATTTATGCTAAATTGCTCGAATTCGTGTTCCTTGCGTTTCAAAATCGGTCACTATTTCGCGTTAATTCTGTAATTTCCGTGTCATTCATACGGGATGTACATATTAGTGTTTTCCATTTTGCCTGCGTTCTTATTACTTGCTTTTTTCTGTGTGTTATTCCTTCTCTATTCTTCCAACAGTGTAACTGCCTGTCTTTCCTATTTAAACCGTAGATTTTGGTATGTTAGTATGTTTTCACTAACGTTTTCCTTTCCCCCACGTAGTAGAATTCTTTGCATTGTAAAGGAGCTGCAACTATCATTTAAAATTTAAGCTATGGCTTTGGCGTTTTGTGAAAAGTTGTGATTGACAATTTATTCATTGATAACATTGTGATTTAACTACCTTTTCTTGGTTTGTTTCTTTACGCTTGAATCACACTTTATTCTTGTGATTATCATTCTCTTTCTGTGTTTCTGAGTCGTTTCCTATCTTATATATGGGTTTGTCGTTTAATCATCTATTTTGTGGCCTATATGTTGTATTGTCACTTTTTATACTGTTTATTATTTCTCTCGCCGAGTGTTTTAGTAGCTTTATGTTGTTATTTTGAATGATGATATCATGTATAGTTTTGAAATTTCGATTAGCTTTTGAGGGACT
Organism: Pelodera strongyloides; assembly: GCA_036852015.1. Taxonomy (NCBI): domain Eukaryota; kingdom Metazoa; phylum Nematoda; class Chromadorea; order Rhabditida; family Rhabditidae; genus Pelodera; species Pelodera strongyloides. The sequence continues at coordinate 367,731 of JAANDG010000005.1, forward strand.
TCATTGCGCTCATAAAACTTACAACGGTTTGACATGTGGTTTATGAAAAGTGTATTCTTCCCTTACAATTTTTTACGTGTGGTTTGCCTGCCATTCAGAAATTTAATTATAATACATGGGAAGTCAGTTATCCAGCATATGTTTTCAAAACCACATGTCATACCTCTTTAATTTTTTTGTGTGGGCTCTACGCTACACGAACTCACTTTCACTCAAGACTGTTGTTTAGTTTTAGTTTGCACTAGATATAGACATGGTGTTATTAGAAAAGATACTTCAACTCTGAAATGCTACTTTAATTTGCACTAATGCTTATTTTTCAATTGTCACGATTCGTTTGAAGAAAATGATAAATCATTTTATTCTCTATCATGTTGTTTATGATTGTTTTGATTCCAGTTGAATTACGCGGATGCATACCGATTGAATTGTATTTTATAACTTTTGCTTTTATCATGAATGAGTACGGCATTTCTCATTTGACGTGAAGAAAAATGTACAGGAATATTATGTATTTGGGATTTTTATAAAGGGAATTTCGTGTATCATACTACATGTTTTCGTTCATATTTGTATTGGCAAAGGTCACAATACCATGAATAGCTTGAAAATCTTTTTTTTTTTGGTGGTTTTTGATCATCCGGATCGCGATTTTTGCCTACTTTCCTTTCGGAAAAACGATTCCAAGCGCGCGCTTGCTTTTCATTTCATTTGGTTACTCTGGTCTGTAGTATGTTTTTTGTCTGCGTTTTGCATTTTGGGGTTCGCAAAATTCATGGCGCTACTTATGTACCGTTACCGTAGATGGAGATTTTTCCTTCAACTCCCAACTTTTTAAACGTCGTCTTTCATCGGTTATTTCACTTTTGTGAGTGATTTGTCATTGATCAGCGACGTCCTTTCATGTCAGCGTTATAATGTCAGCGGTTTTCCGAGACGTTGTGCTCGAATTCATGTTATCAGCGGTCGGCAAGGTTCTCCTGGTGTGGTAGAAAACTTTCAGCCGTCAGCGATCTGTCTCAATTCCCCACTTCTGTCAGCGTCAGCGATATGTCCCTGTTCAGTTCGGTCAGCGGTTAGCGATACGTCCTAGTTCTTTCAGCTGTCAGCGATTTCCTAATATTGATTGAGCTGTCAGCGATTGATAATTCAGTTGTGAGTGAGCGTTCAGTGACAGTGACGTGTTCCTATCAATGTCAGCGATGTGTTCCTGTTCTCACCAAGGTCCTATGTGTTCCTGTTCTCACCGCGGTCAGCGATGCGGTCCTGTTCCTTCTTCGGTCGGCGATGTCTCCGGTTTTGTCAGCGTTCAGTGATGTGTCCCAGTTCTCTCAGCGGACATCGCTATATGGTCCTGCTCTTTCAGCGGTCAGCGATCTGTCTCAATTCCCCAATTCTCTCAGCGTCAGCGATATTTCCCTGTTCAGTTCGGTCAGCGGTTAGCGATACGTCCTACTTCTTTCAGCTGTCAGCGATTTCCTAATATTTTCAGCTGTGAGTGAGCGTTCAGTGATGTGTCCCTGGTCTCAGGTCTTTCTGCGGTGCTGTCAGCAATGTACTCCCAGCTCCTAGCATCGATCAGCGTTGTACATAATTGGTCAATAATAGTGCGGCTTTTTTCGAATTTATAAGTGTTTGCTTGTCCTAAAATTGCATCAAATTCGCCTGTCGGCCCTTTCAGTTTCAATTAGCCCAGCATCACTATTTCATTCGTCTTTCTGTCTTTTCCCTCGTCGTTTTGTGTGTTCTCTTGCTGTCTCTCTTTCCGACTCTCCATTGATTAACATGAATTGACAGTTGCGCTCCCCATGCACTAACATAGTGGCAATTTTCGGGAACGGCAACACACTCGAGACGAGACGCGGTCACTAAAAACCACGTACTACGTAAACTGCATAGACCAAAGACTACACAATACTACACTAAATACTGCAACCTATAATTATCCAACTACTTACTGCTGTGAATTTTGCATACCCGGGCATTAACCTAATTTTGAAAACGTCCATGGCTCTGCTAGCCTGTTAATATAAATACAAATTACAGTATTCGTACTCGACGATTTGGCCTATTATCTAATTTTATTCGTTGTTAAACTACGAACTACAGTACTCCCATTGTCTTATTCGAAGTATTCGTTCCCCAAATTTATTATAAAGTTATTTTATAAAGCAGGAGGAGACGGACGTCTATTATAAATTCGGATTCCGATATCTATACATCACTCGCAAGCAACTAACTTGTTTGGCTAGTAGTGTAGTGGGTTGGCAGTGTTTCCTTTAGAAACCTATGTTTGTGAATTCTAACAATTCCTGTGACGTACAAATATTTGTACAATGACCGCGCGCATGTCTACATGAATATGGTTTTTCTGATTGCTGCAAATTTCTTTGATTCGATGTACACTCGGAACTCGACGAATTTGGAAGATTTATTCTCGTTTTCTTTTTCGGAGACCTATGATGCTGATCTGCGTGGGTTTTGGCTTTTGCGAGAAGATTGGTAGAGAGTTGTCCGATGGCTTCGTGTCTTAATTGGTTTTTCTTATGTAGTTAAGTAGTAGCGTGGTCACTGTATTAGTGAATTCTTTCAGCGTTATCGTTATAGTAGTGTTTGACGTCGTGGTAGCAGTGGCAAAAAAGGACTAACATATATTTGGAGTATTATTCGTGGACAGTTCAAGTTCAAGTGTACAGACTCAGTAATTGAATGTACTATTGGTTTAATATAGTTGTTTCGTATGTTTATGTTTTAGGCTCTATCTTATTGTCAATGTATTCCGTATTATTTCAGCTTCATCAACGGGTACTTATCCCTTAATGGGTAACGGGTTATCGTTAGCTGTGGCAATATTTTCCCCGCTCTCCTATGTGGGATTTTTGTATATTTTCGACCGGAATGGCACGGACAGGAATGATCCGATTTCGGTGAAAAGGAGGTAAGATTTAGTGATAATATTTATTTCTAAAACACCCAGCTCATGCGTATATGCATAATACAGTATCATACACCCCTATGTAACACTTACTTGATAACATTTGAATTACTGTAAAGGTTCTTATGTAGAGGACTTTATGAATTCAGTATGCTCTTGGCTCTTGATAGTTACTTATTAATTATGTAATTAGCTGCCGGCGTCAATATGCCGCTCACTATGACAGACTTATATTGGAGCGATTTAGTTACTGTATATTTCAGAACGGTAGCAGCCATTGTCAACAATATCTGTTCTCTGGCTCTCACTTTCTATGCATTGAGCGCATCGAACCACTCGGATCCGTTTAGATTGATGGGTTTCAAGAGTGAAGTGAGATTTTTTAATTTCAAATTTATTTCACCATCATTAACAATGTATACTTGTTACCTAATCGCTACGTTTTTTTGAGAATTGAGAATACGTCCATGCAGTCTGACTTTGTAATTTACTGTTTCTCGGTATGGGTATTTTCCGGATTTTCTTTCTACGTGTAAGCCCCATAAGCCAAGAGCTGGTCCGCCTTGTATTTGAGAATTGAGCATGGGACCGCAGTTCGGGATAGTTCTGTGCCAGTCATGTGTCTATAGATGTAGTCCTACCCTTCTTTTTGCCTTCAGGGTCTAGTAGCCGCAGTCTCAATCTCGGCCCTTCTGACGACCGTCCTTTACCTGGGAAATCTGACCATAATGTACTTTGACGGACATCTTGGATCGATTTTCAGTGAGTGTGTAGGTAGTGAGTATATAACCTGGGCATAATGTAAACCCAGCGCTTGGCTCAGACAGTCTCCGTGGGCACATTTTCACGGTTTGGTGAATTGATCAAAATATCCGCCCCAAGTTAAAGGGATCATCTATATTTACGCACTGGCTTTATGTCCTGATGTATCTAGTTCTAGTTTGATATATACAGGTAGTAAACGAGCACAGTACGACACGTTATTTTGAATACAAATGGCACAAATGTTCTTCATCTCTCCGCGTACTGTATGTAGTGCGGGTTACACTTATGTATGTGCGGTTATGGCACAAATGTTTGCATATAGTACATGGTAACGGTCTTATGCCGTATATTTCACTAACCACGTGATATGTGGCTTTAAGTTTAGGGCCTTGATCTAAAAAAACTTTAATTCTTGCTGGTTTTCAGGCTTTTCTGAGTGGAAGAAGTCATTAGCACAGCCAACATGGAGACGAGATATGATTATCGTGGGTTTTTCCAATGAATTTAGAATGTGTATTATATGTATTCGTTTATTTATGCTTTTAAAGCGGTATGTCATGTGAGCTTGAATGTATGTTGGTACTTGGTACTATTGCATTCCCATATATCAATAAGAAAATTGTATACTAGCCGAAAATTCTAAGTCATGGCTGTTATATTCTGTGCATTTGCTTGCGGCGTAGAGTGCACCACATTTTGTATTAATTCAGGCGTGTGCAAGTATCCAAAACACCTTGCAACCTTGTGCCGATACCGCTGTCTAACGGGTGTTTTGCAAACTGTTATTATTTAAAATGTCACAAATACATATTGCATGTACATGAATATTTACGTGAGAATTTCTCTAAGAAAAAGCTGACCAAAACTGCATGTTTCAAAAGGTGCACTTATTTGGCGATGCACTGCGAAAGTCATTTCAAAACTTTTTCTTTGCGTTGATACTTGCGACGCACCACATTTGTATTAATTCTGGCATGTGCAAGTGTCCAAAACGTACGTCCGAGTGCACAACCGAGGGTTCTGCATCGGCAGGCGGTATACTTAAATGTTCCAGGCGCCAGTCACCGAGGAAATCGCGTTTCGAAGTTGTTCAGCGTCTCTAATGGCGACTTGTTTAACGATGAAACAGACCATACTCATTGGTGAGCGTTGGTTTTAAAGAGATCCAAGATGAATTGGTTTCAGGACTTCAGATTGCTACCTGTGTCCAACTGTATCGCATCGCTATTAGTTAGGTTACCTAACTAATAGCGATGGAAGTTAGGTTAGGAGTCTATGTGGTACTACACATCCTCGCACTTGTAATGTTTGTGTGTAAATATAGTAATTATTAAAAACCATCGACTCGATGGTCGACATCGACCATCGACTAGTGGGTACCTAGCTACGCGAACACTGACGAAACTCGCGTGATGCGCGGCGAGACCCTGGCGCAAGTATTTCTTGCGGTGAATAGTAGACGCGCGCAAATTATGTGAAAGCGAAAATTGATGCAGAACCAGTTAAGGGTGTGCGCGTGCGCGGCGACTTCGCCCTACCTTAACCAGGTTTTCGCGCAGAGTGCCCACTGCAGTGGCGCGGACCTGGCGAAGGTTGGGCGATTTGCGCGACGAGTTGACGCACCTTTTTTTTCTCGGCGGACTATCAAAGGCTTGCCTTGATTCTACTGATGTATTTGTTATTGCAGCTCCGCTAGCGTTTTCTTTGTCCCATCTGCATCATATTGGTGACGACTATAGAAAAGGAGCCACTGTGGGACAAGCACTACTTAGAAGAGGTAAGAAATGGAATTGTATATTTGGGTTACGGTATTCTCCCTTCCCTCTCTCGATTCTCTCTCTCTCGTTTTCTCTCTCTCTAGTTCATTGGTAATTTATTGGGGTTATCTGCCATACTTATATTCTACATCGATTGTTGTATGTTTAGTCGTCCAAGGTCTATACACCTACGCTTTCGGAGCCTATGCCACGTTTATTTTCTTGCGGACAGGTTGGGTTTTTTTTATCTCGTACGAGTGTAAGAGTAGGATATTAATCCTCAGCATTGCACTTACTTCGTGTCCATTCTTTTGTTAGCTCTTATAGCATTTTCCCAGTGGAATAAGGAGAGCTTTTGCGACTCCCGATAAAAGGCGATGATTTTCTTTGTATTATTAGGGAGTATGTTCGCAGATAGATGCCAAAAATTTCGGTGTACTGTACTGATGTACTTATATTCTGTTTGTATCAGGTCATATCTCTGCACCAATTGTGACACACGCGATATGCAACGGAATGGGACTTCCAATGCTGCATGAGATTGGAAATTATACGAAAAGAGGTGAGAATTTAATTAGCATATAAGGAAAAGTCTCTAATTGGCTTTCTGTAGACGCATGTATGCTAATTACATGTGTTACCCTTGAAAGGGTACCGTATTATGGTGGTTTGGAGGAGCGCAGAAGTTTTTCCGTGGATAAATTATAGCTATGTGATAGCACTTTTCTGTCATTGTTTTGACGGGCAGATATCGATGAACTGGGATTAGTATTGTTAACTATAAGATAACGATTACAATTTAGGACAGCGAACCGCACTGTGGATCGCTTTTCTCTCTGGCTTCGTGATGTTCTCGTTGTCTGTTGCCAGTTTAACAGAACCCCGATTGTATCAGGGGTGGTAGCGAAGCTCTGACTTGTTTCAGACAATGTGCACGTGCGGCTTATGTGAACATGTGTAGTTCATAGTGTACAGCTAGCGGGTCTATGATTACAGTATTCTAGTTTAGACCCTTGGTCAAGGCCCAGTTATTCCGTTCACGTTTCTTTAGATTTATTTATAGTATTTTATCAATACCATGTTTTTTTCGTTGTTTTGATTATCGGAAATTATCATTATGTATTATGCAAGATTATTTGATTCTAAATATTGTCATTCCCTTTCCTTATGTGATTTACACAGTTATCGCTAGTCACTCCTACTTTTTTTCTTCCTTGGTACTACATAGATTTTCACCAAGCTTACTCTTTCAACTGTGTCTAATGTACCGGTATTATGTGGATTGTTCTTGGTTTGAATGACTTTTTTTATTATGTAACCCAAAACCCATAGATACATAGGATATATAACTAACTTATCATTCGTATCCTTAGATTACACGATTATCTTTGTCATTAGTACCCTATGCGTGATAAATATAGTACCGAAACAAGTAGTCGATAAGGTTCACTGCTTGGTATCTTGCCTCGTTTCTTTATTCTCGCCTCATATTATTTATTTTCCCTCGAATAAGTGGTTCCCATAACCCATGGTCCTTCACTGGCAGCTTGACCCTAAGACTTATAGTGAGTTAAAACAAAATCACCGTTTCATTTACCTTTCTCCTTGATTTGGTTAAATCACTGTGATAATTTTCTTATGAGGAATACAATTAGTTACGACGAATTTTAAAGCGGTGTTGTGCGTGGTTTGTAGAACGTACTGGACTATTGCATGTATGTAATTGTACTGTAATCTGTGTCCGGCACGTAATCTGAAAGGTCGAAAAATATGCAGATGTACAAGGAAATTCGACTGTATAAAGAATATGTTTCAAAACCACCTGCCATACCGCTTGATCAAAATGTTGACATTTGAATGTGCGATATGCATATTTTGACATGCAAATTTTTAACAATTTTACGGTATGTGCGCTTCCCGAATTCCCGATCCCTTGCTTTCTTTCGCACAGAATAAAAAGATCCATTAAATACTTTATTTTCAAATCATAGCAAATTTTCCTTCTTCAGCCAGGCGGAGGTTGATGGTCACTAGTCACATGACAAACCTGACTTATCATTTGATTTTTGCGTCTCAGTTTCAAATGAATTATTATTACTGTGTTGTAGACTCCCGGTTAGCCCAAATAGTGATTACTGTAATAAACAATAAAAAGTGAATTTATTGCCAAGATTGGTCGAGTTGGAGGAACAGCTCAAGTGTTCCACTGCATCAAAAATAACTGCGAGTGAAGGTGGTCTGGAATGCGAACAGTTGTTTTGTCCCAATGACCATTAGACCTTTACGACAAGCCATCCTTACCACAACACAATTCATGCATTTCCATCACAGGCACAATTGGCTGGTACGAAGCTTCGCGGGAGGACATCTACCTACTCTTTGGATTCTTCTGTTTGGCATTCTGGTTCATCTTCAACGTGTTTGTACTCAGGTAAGCGTATCAACGTAATAATTTACTGTAGGAGTTCACAGATATTCACATGTTGTGTTGTGGTTAGTACTACGAATCTGTAAGACCTCAAACAAAATCATAAAATTCCGTAATTTCAGGGACTACTTTTGCCCGAACCTCGCCAAACCGCAACAAGAACAAGTGTGAATACAAATGCTTCGGCATTTCGAGAAGCAATAAATGCGTCAAATATGAAAGGAGCGTCTAATGTATCAAGTAATAAAACGATTTATGATTTTTGCGGATCATCCTGTACTGTCCCCACATTTTTTTGTCTACAAGAGCATCGCAAAAAAGGATAACAATTTATTCAAACAACATTTATTTGAGCTCCTTAACCTGAATGCCAGGGGGGAGAGTCTGCTTCAGCTTCTCGGCCTTTGCCTTGTCCTAAAAAATTACAGATATCGTACAGGCAAACAAAGAAACAATACAGAATTCATTCAAACAATTCCACGATAGCGGTCAGAATCTGGCTGTACTGGTGCAATTTTTACTAACAAATCATAAGGACAACATTAAGGATAATTGTGAAATTTGTGTACTTGTCAGACAAACCAGTGCCAGACTTGCAAACAGATGCAATATCACATAAAATAACCCATAACTCTCCAGAGCATTCAAAACAATGTAATGAAATAACGTATAAAAAAACGTAAGTCACTAAACGTAACACAGTTTAACCAAGTATAGTGTAGAGGGTGCTAAACCAAATTTGACTGCATCGGACCTTGAACTTGACGTTATCGGCCACGGTTCTTCTTTATCAAATTAAGGACAACATTAAGGATAATTGTGAAATTTGTGTACTTGTCAGACAAACCAGTGCCAGACTTGCAAACAGATGCAATATCACATAAAATAACCCATAACTCTCCAGAGCATTCAAAACAATGTAATGAAATAACGTATAAAAAAACGCACCGTAATAACCAAGGTGTAGAGGAAACGACTGCATCGGACCTTGAACTTGACGTTATCGGGGTTCTTCTTTATCTTCACGGACTTGGCATCCTTGCTCCTGGCCTTCAGGAGGAAATCCTTAATCTCGAAAATTTGACGAGGCATATCGAGATCTTAATTACCTGAAAAAACCTCAATTTAACGGACCAACAAATATAATAATCGGACCAACATTAAGCCAGGACTGTGAACAACGCACAAGATCACAATACTACAAACCGATACAAAGCAAAGCAAAAATCGACATTACCAAACGGGAAAAAATACACTTTTTAATAGAAAGTCAGTTGTTCCTGGTTGCCTCAATACTGTATTGCATCAAATAGCGGACGATTGTTCGTTGTGAGAATTTTATGGTACGACTACGGTATTTTATGTAGAAAATAGTTCTCTGCCTCGCTTGGTTTTTTTCTGGCGCATTTTTCGTTTTCGCCTGTTGCGGCGGTGCTCTTTCGTTTCCTTGGAAGGATTTTTATTAGTTGAATTTAACTTCAGACGTTTTCAAGACTCCCTGATTGTCTATACCACATACGCTTGATTATATCTCTCTTTGGTTCGAATGCCTAAAATCGTCATAAACACAGCCAACAGTTCTGTGCTTTTTTGCCAACGGGCATTTTTTAGGGGCACTGTTCTACAATTCTACTCACGTTGTTACGAAGTGTAGGGTTATTTTTTCTTGCACACATCGATCGTAAGATTGTATTAATTTCTCTCCCTGTCTCGTCGGTTCATCGTTCTATTTATTATTTATTTTATTTTATTTGACCAGCTGAACTATAAAACCATGTGAAAAGATGCCAACATGTAATGTATTTCTATTAACGCATTAACTCCCACTTATATTGGAAATTAGACGTTTTCCTTTTTTCATTTAACGGGTGTTTTTGTCGCTCTTCGTGTTGACGAATTTGAACCTGAAAGTGGAAGAATTCTAGAATTGTGAGTAAAAAATAGATAAAACGTTATTATTGTTGTCGTATGATGAAGCGTTCGAGATGAACCCTACTTTTCGTTGTCCTGTCTCATTCCTGTTCCGCTTGCTAATAACACGTAGCCTCTCCCTCGTTTTCTTTTTGATGATTGACTGGTTTTGCATGCAGTCGTGTTGTATATTCGAGAATGGTTTCTCTCACCTCCACTACATATTTTGTTTACTTGCTTGTTTCCACGCGCAATGACATCTCCATGTCTCCATCTGTTAAGGTTGTGTTTAGACTTAATTTGTTGGTAACTCTGTTAAAATCAAACCATCACTTCCCGTTTCCTCCTCTTAGTTTACTCACAACGTGATCCTGCTGAGCAGCTAGCTCTAGTATATTATTTGCGATTACTTATACTCACATTTTCTCTTGTTCATAAGCAATTTGGTTTTACTATGGCGCCCGTTGTAATCGTAATGTTAAGGTGGTCATTAGTGGATTGTATGCCGAACGAACCTTTAATTACTGTGGTGTATCGTTTTCAGTGCTAATTTCGTAATTCAGAAAGTAAATACGTTCTCTGTATGATTAGGCTATTGAATCATGATCAACTCTTCACTACTCCACAACTCCACTCTGGACGTCTATTGCGCAGGTTTTTTTCGCTTTCGTTTTCAGACACTCGGACGTTTGTTCTGTTTCTGTTCACATGGCTTTCAGCTCTCAATCACATAGTTTCCATTCCCAACTATCAGTCATGCCCGTATGTTATTACAATTCCGAGTCAACCAACAGTCCGAGTCAACTGTCCACGTACACCAATCTATTTTCTTTAAGTTCGAGGTCCGTTGTCACTACTTATGCATTTTATAATATTTGTTCTTGTTATTTTTTTAAAAACGTCGTGAACCGTACGTGATTATCCCCCTTTCCCGTTTTCTCAATCAAGAAAAGCCCTCAGGTAAACATTCATTACTTGAAAATACGAGGAGACAGCGAACTTACGTGAGAGATTGTGTTTGCTCTTACTCACTCACTGCTTCACAATTGTTTGTCTGATTTTAACACTCTAAATCTCTAAACCAACTAATTGTAAAAATAAGTAATAGGATGGACCAGATCTTTGCGGTTCCTGTTTCTTAATGATCTAAAACTAATTAATTAGTTCGGTTTTCTTTTTGCTTTTGATCGTTCGTTGTGCTCCTATTTGGTTCGTTGTGCACAGTGTGCTCGTCGCTGCATCTCATTTCGATTTCGATGCATTGCAGCTGGAAGCTGGAAGTGGAAATATATCACTGAGGGAGGAGAGAGAGCCTAATACCTTTTCATACATCTTTGCATCTCTCGATCTCTGTCAAATGAAATGCTATTTCTTCCTAGATTTCTCTCAATTATTGTCTACTCTTTTTCGAACTTTTCACGCATTCGGACTTTCTATGCTCCTGTTGCATTTTATAGCTTTTTTCACCTGCTACATTTATTTTCAATTTTCATCAAATATTGTTAAGCTGGCAGTGTTGTATACGTTTGTAGCTATTAGTAGTTACCATCACCTACAAGTGTGTGCGTGCATCTCGATGTGAATATTATTAATGATAGTTACATTCTTCTGTTTTTTTTTCCTACTTTCAATTAGCCAGAGATGCAGAACAATGTATTCTTAATTCTTTGCATTGTTTTTAAATAATTCCTTTTGTTTACAGTGCTGATTCACTCAAAGAAAGGCGGTTCAGGTACCCTAATTTCGCAAAACTTCCAATATCATTCATTGTGTATTTATGTATGTGAGGAAAAGATTTCTATAGGTATAGGTATTACTATTTATCCGTGCCCATAGAACAATTTTTATACTTGCATAGTCCAATCGAATATTTAAGTAATCGAGGTTCAAGTTGAGAGTGCTTTTGATTTGAGGTACCTTTGCCTGGTTTAGCAATGGGGTGCCTTTATTGCACGGTTTTTAGAATCAAGAATCACCAAATTAGCCCAGGTCGTCGTGCGTAATCTGTATTCCATGTTTTCTCTCATAAATCCAAAACTCCTTTTATGGCTTGTGCAATCACGGGTTCTTATTGTTATCTCGAAGTTGACTGCCCGTCCTTCACTAAGTTGACTTGCGTACTTTCCTTTGTACGTAAGAGCTGCCTCTCTTATCCTGCCCTATCAGATAAGGGTCATGTTTTATGCGAGGAAAGCAGTGTAGTATTTAAGGAGGCACCGGGTAAATACCTCAAAATAGCCAGAGACTATCGGGTTTCAGCGACAAAGATCTATATTTCACGATTTCACCACCCGAGAGTTTTGAGTTTTGTTGAGGAAGCGAGGTTGTTTTCTAATATAATGAAATACTTTGCTAGGCGCCAGGGCCATATCTAATTACTCGGTTTCATGTTTGTGGCTTAGTTGTTGAAATGACCAGTGCCCGTCTCTGTCTCTATTTATTTTTGCAGTTGGATTACCTAACCTATCTATTATCAAGTATTCCTTCCTTACAATTTCAGTTTCAGTACAAATATGGCAGCTTGAACTGAAGCGAATATATGTTTAATCGTAGTTCATAGTTTTTTTTTACTTGTTGAATTATATGTTTGATACCGACGAATGCGTTTTTTTATTATGCTATTAGTGTATTATCTTTTTTTGTAATCTAATTGATTTCAGGTGTTCGATGCGGTAGTAGTTGCGTTCCTACTTTTCTTTCTCAACACAGACATATCAATACATATCAGCATATCACATACAGTATGACATTCCGACTCCATGCGACCCTTCCCTTCTTATTTGTATTCTATTCCTTCTTTATACAATCGATAGTGTGTGGCCAGCTGAGTGACCATCCCCCTGGATATTACTGTTATACAGATGGACACTTGCATACGGTAAGGGTTATTTTTTGTAGTTTGTAGCCATTCTTGTAGGTACTTGTAACTTTTACCGTTTATTTAATTAGTAGCACTACTACTTCTGAGTCTTTGTGAGCAGTATAAATAGTCAAATAGGGGTTCCCTTATCTAACGTCAAATTCTAAAAGATGTAAATTGTAAGCGTTAAACGGTGGTGATTTGGTTAATTTGATCTGGCTAATCGAGCGGCGATATTACCTTAGAACGAGTACTGGATCTTTTAGTTTTCTCTCATTGCTTAGTAAGATTAAGCTTAAGCTATGTGCATAACACAAAAAGGGCAGCCTCGATTCTTCCACAGCATTCGCATGTCAGCCAACTTATGCTTTGAAAAAAAAGTATTTTATTGTCTACAAGTCAACATAGGAGCGCACCCCTTTATGGGCAGTAGATTTTATGTGAAAAAGTGAAACTTCCAGGCCGATCCGTGTAGGTTCTTTGCTGCTGTGATCGACGCCGGATCAACGGGTACACGACTTCATCTGTACAGGTTGGTACGCGTTGTCAGCCGCAATTTTTAAATTGCTTATTGGTTAACATCATAAGCTATGTCTACTAAAAGCAAACTTAACCTTATGATTCGCTGAATCCTCCTTGAACTGACTCATATTCCTCTGTGCATCAAATCCTCATTACTGGGCACTCGTCGACCAGAAAGCTAGATTTTTGATTAGAATTGTGAGGGGGAAAACACTGTGTTTCACAGAAACCTTTTACATACCAACTGACCGGCGTGGATGCTGAAACTGAACGTCCCCGTTTCGTTATTTTCTTGTTGTGTAAGTCTGCTTATAATCCCGGAGTTTAGGTTTGTTCACAACACTTTCCCGCATACGATCCCTTTCAGTACGGAAGATGAGACTTTTAAAGAGGTAGGGACTTTTTGCTTCATTTTTTATTTTGTTTATGATGCTGCCATTTCGTTGTTGTAGTTTGCAGCGCGCAGAGGTCCTAGTTTACTTCAACTTTCAGAGTATCAAAAAACTTTTTGGCTAATAAAAAAAAAGTAGAACTTGCTGTTAACTTTACTATTATTAGGTAAAACCCGGCCTCTCCGCTTTCAACGAAAATCCAGCCGGCGCTGCACTATCTGTACGAGAATTGCTGCAAAAAGCACACGAGACGATTCCACCAGAATTATGGGAAAAGACGCCAATTGCCCTAAAGGTATGAGGATTTCTTTTTGCGTTAAAGCTGTATAGCACGTGGTTTTGAAGAGTATTCCCGTATGTCCGTTTGATTGTGAATGGGAAGTGCGCGGATTGAACCGAGATGTTGGCAAACAAAGAGCCGTACTACTACTAGCTCCGTGCCATATCTCTTTAAAGGAAGGATAATTAAGCAACATAAGGTTAGCTATTGGCTACTGCTAATGTTTTTCTTACAGGCTACCGCAGGACTTCGACTGCTTCCAAAGGAACAAGCCGATGCCATTATGCAACATATGAGTTTATTAATCGTTTTTTTCTAGCTCAATTTATTTTCAAGCTTCCGAATGATCAGACATAGTATTAATGAAAAGCCGAAAATATTATGTCTTGAGCACTTCCATATGAACATTTCAGTATGTTGTTGTTTTTTCTATAAATTCTAATTGAAGAGTGTTGTTGACATGTATGTGCTTCTTAACTCTGTTTCATAAGTTTCGTATGTTTTTCTATGTTTGAATTTTAGGTGTCATCAGAGGTGGAATCCTCCGGTTTCTTTGTAACTGACCACACAGTCGAAATCCTGGACGGACAGGATGAGGGTGTCTATAGTTGGTTCACACTCAACTTACTACTCAACACGCTATATCAGGGTGAGACATTAAGCTTGAAATCTTTGGTATTCTAATTTTTAAAGAGATATTGCACATGGTTTATGAAACGTATTGTTAACAACTATATTCCCATATATTAATGGTAAATGGTAATATGTTCCCTCCGGCCCAAGCGGTCACTGAAAATTTGTATATGATGCATGTGCATGGGATGGGAATGCAATTGTGAAGAGTACGTAACTTGTGAATTACGATTGAGAGACTGCTATGAAACGAGGCTTGCGAAACCCATATCTTAGACTGATCGGCATTACTTTATGAATTGAAATAAGTGACGTTTCAGATGCATCCGGTAAACCAGCGGAGCCTGCGCCCGAACGCTCTGTGGCTGCTTTCGATCTTGGAGGAGGTAGTACGCAGGTGAATGATTTCGTTAGACTCCAGTTAAATCACGGGCCCTGGTCAAAGTTAAACCTTTGTGCGTTTTCCTCTCGTTCACCCATCCGGATCTTTTTGAAAGCAACTTCGTGTGAGTTTTGTTAGAGGATTCTTGTTGAGCATAAGTTTTTCACAAATCACCTGCCGTACTCTTTTAATATTAAACTTTTTTCATTATTGCCATGTTGTAATGATTACTTCATCCAGTATGAACAAAAACAAAAGAGATTAATCGTATCTGTTTAGGTAACTTTCTGGCCAGCTGATCAGTCCATCTTTGTGAATAGTCCCATATATCAAAGGAACGTCGACTTCTTCGATACGCATATGCATCTTTTCTCGCATAGGTGGGAACTTTTATTTTGGGTGATTGACAAGTTTGGTGAAGTTTTTACTAACTGCATTAGGATTGTTGGTGTTTTTTGTTTAGCCTCGGTGGGCCTCTGTATTTACACGAATTTACGAATGCGAATTGACCTTTTAGTTTCTTGGGCAATGGCCTTATTTCTGCTCGCCTTGGAGTGCTTCAGTTGGAAACTCATGACCAAATCGAGGTGCGTTGTTTTTGTTGTATTGTTTTCAGACTTTGAGACTGAGAAACTGAATTATCATAATTACGCAATTTGCGGGGCTGACGTTAGTGAATATCTGGCGATATGTTCTGTTCATTAATCGAAGGCCCTTTTTAGGTTTATTATTCAAATGCGTGATTCTTATCTTATTAATGACTTTGTGAATTGTTTATAGGTAAAAGGACAACTTCACACTGCGTGTATGCCTCGCGATTTTGAGATTCCATCGTGGGACTATGCTTTGAAGTCATGGCGAGTTAGGTTAGTGACTTAATGGTTTTTCTTTAAAGTTATATGTTATATAGTACGTGGTTTGTCAAAAAACTTCATGAACATGTTGTATGTGCAAATTATACCCTATATGTGCTGGAAGTGCATATAATTGCAAATGACACCTAATTTGCAAAATACATACATATGAGCATACTTTTCACAAAGTGCGTATCATGTTATCATTTTATACACGTTGTTGATTGAAACTTATCCGGCGAGCTGGCCGCTGGCCCACGCACTTTGTTGTCAGTTGTGATTGCGTGAAGATGATTGCGGTTTCTTAAAGTGAGACCATATTGCTTTTAATAAAGCTTTCTATATCCAAGATCTTTCCTATTTCAGGGGTTCGGAACATTACTCGTACAACGCTTGTGAAGACGCGGTGACCAAATTCGTGAAGAGCAGTGATATAGTTCAATTGGATCATTTAGAAGGTAGACTATTAAACTTTACATAGTTGTTGATTTGTTCACCAGTGTTGTTTACCAATATCAATAAGGTATGCATCTGCATTTGTGCAATGTTGGGGGCACTTGTCACTGCTCCAACACCCCATTTTACTGGTTTAGTAGCTACTTTGTGTGCTTTGTGAATCCTCCCACTTACTTCTGCCCTTCTGCCTCATTCTTTTTGTTTTAGTAGAAGTCATTTTCATATACCATGTATTCGCTCATAATTAAATTGTTTATAATGTTTGGAATACCAGTTTTCACGGGTTAACTTTTCAGAGCTAAACAAGACAACTTTGTTCAAAAGTATTGGAGGTAAAGATTGTATGCATGGCGTGATTTTTTTTTTTTTTTGGATTTAGATTTAGTTGACGTAG
Source organism: Pelodera strongyloides (assembly GCA_036852015.1). Taxonomy (NCBI): domain Eukaryota; kingdom Metazoa; phylum Nematoda; class Chromadorea; order Rhabditida; family Rhabditidae; genus Pelodera; species Pelodera strongyloides. The sequence continues at coordinate 384,300 of JAANDG010000005.1, forward strand.
AGTTCAATAGTCAGGACGGGGAAGAGCACGCCTTGTTAGCTATTTTCAACAACATAGTTTTTCCGACGTAACACGTAACTCTTCCTCCCCAACGTTTCCGTACTATCAGATGTTATTGTATGCATAATTAACCATAAATAATGCTTTATTTAACATTGGTGCTTCGGGGTCTACCTTTACCGTACCACATCACAAGATTATGCACGCTTTTCACTATATTTCTGCTTTTTTTCTGTTTGAACTTGGTTTAGCAGTTTAGTTAATCACGGAAGTCCTGAGAGTATAGAGGAAAATGTAGGCAAATGGATGGTCCCATTTTTCTTTCATGTTATTTTGTACTGTCCTCTGAGGGGAGGGGCTCATAGCTGTTTGCTATGAATACTGTTGTTCTTATTTCATTACTAGATGTTTAATCAAATCATTTGCTTCAGGCCACGTGATCTACATGTTCTCGTATTTCTTCGATCGAGGGCTCAACGCTGGACTGGTGAAGGATAATAATGGTGGACGGACAACACTGGAAAAGTTTGGAGACGCCGCTCAAAAGGGTAAGTATATTATTGATGTAAAGTAAGTAGATCGAATCTGATTATCTGTGCCTGGGCCTAGTTTCTGATTTTTCTTAAGCGGTGTGAGTGGGTGGTGATGAGTATGTTGAACAAGAGCTATTTATTTCCATGTATACAAACCACGTGTTACTCCGCTCTGAAGAATTTTAGCACACTTTTCACAAACCACGTGTCGCAACACTTTAAAGGAATATATTCTTAATTTCTAAACTATATGTGTTTTAGCGTGTCAATACGAAAAGAATGAACTATCGAATGGAAAACACTGGATGCCGTGGCAATGTCTCGACCTCACGTACATTTATGTACTTTTAAAGGAAGGATATGGTTTCCGAGACGAACAACCTCTCTTCGTTAGTCACTTTTTTATTTGTTATTTCAGTTTCTATTGTGTTCCAGAGTATTGCCGCTTGCTGGCATACGTATGTCCAATGTTTTAGTTAGCGAAGAAGCTGCGTGGTATGGAGGTTTCGTGGGGACAAGGCCTGGCCCATGCACTGGTCAATGACTTCCATGAGACTGCTTTGCCAGATATCGGAGGTATGTGATTATGTGTCCTTTGTTTTATATTTATTTAAAGGGAATGTCAAGCCGTTTTTGCATGTTGGGCTCAAAAAAAAAGCCGTTTTGAAGGTAAGGAACGTGAAAATAAAAATACACAAAAACTTTCATGTAAGAAGAAAAACAATTTCAAACCCCTCCAAAAAACTCCTTCAGTATGGGATTCTAATTCTAGTCGTGCGGACAGAGCTAAGCCAAATCTCTGTCCACGGGACGGTTTGAATTACCGGCTCGCCGCAACGCGCCCGTTTGCTTGCGTTGCGGCGTGCTTTGTTCACGTTTATGACAAAATCTCAAATATTTTATTCTGGCGCCATTTTTATGGGTTACTGTATTGGGCGCCTTTTGAGATTTACTTAGTCTGCGCCAGGAGATGCCTTTCTGCGCAGAATCCCCCTTGACATGCCCTTTAACATAGAATTGGTGGATATGAGGCGGGATGGTATGTGAGGTGAGACTATCTCCTCCGCATCGTATGAAAATGGAATAGGAGATTAGATCGATATTTACCTTGCTGTATATAGCAATAACGTTCGTTCATGAATTTGTTTACTTGTGATTCGTGACATGCGCGTTACGAAATTTTTATTTACTTCTTGTTCCCGATAATCATGTAATCATTTATCAACGTGGACGTGGAACATCGACCACGTCTTTAGTCCTTGGGCGTAGCTGTAATGTAAGATTGGGTCGGCACCTGTCCTTCATCACTAGTTGATTGCGTGAGTAAGATAATCATGATCATGGAAGGAGGGGAGCAGTGTTTATTTGCTAGTGTGCTTGTAAGGTGAATGATTATAGAGTATTATTCCTTGTAGGTCGATCATCGAACATAACTGGATCGTTTATTGTTGATAAGGTAATCGATATTGTGATGCAGAGGACAAACGACATTCTACAGTACTTTAATATCATATCTTAATTACAGTAACCTAGAGTAATAGTAATAGCCTAGAGTGCCCATTTGCCACCAGTGAATTTGTTACATATCACTTTTTAACTCTACTTCCATTATGATTACTTTCATTATCAATATCTTTAACACTAAATATGAGCACGATTGGATCGCTTTATCAAGTCTAAATTGGTTGTTTAGTAAAAATCACAGTTTGTAAACTTTTATGTATAGAATTATATTATAATGCTTCGAAAAGTCGCCCCAGCTGTCGCTTATATATTTCTCTTATTGTTCTATGTTCTCAGCTTGCTTTATTGTGATAATTTGTTCGTAGGGATGCCTTGATTTTTATTAATATTCCAAGTTTAATGTGCTGGTAATCTTATGGGTCTTTTCTGGAGATTTAGAGGTTTAGATTTTAGGTATGTAAAGAGTAAAAACAGAGTCCTGACTTTTTGATATGAATAAGTTTTCACTTTATATTTTCTTGCAATGCGGTAACAATATAAGTAGCAATAAGGTTTCCTTTCTCATAATGATAACTTGTTTTATATTCGCTCGTTTTTATGGTGTAATAAGTTGTGCGTGTTATTTAAAGGGATCGGTTCACCTCAAATCGTGTCTGTTTTTTTTGTTTATTTATTTTCTATAAGGGATAATACAAATTTGGAATACAAAAAGTAGTGTTCTATTTCAATACTCACGAAGGTATTAGGTGATAAAGTGGTGGATCGATCGGCCCGAAATGAAAAAGTGTAATTGTCCTGCCTTGTTTGTATGGGACAATTAACACTTTTTCATTTCGGGCCGATCGATCCACCACTTTATCACCTAATATCTTCGTGAGTATTGAAATATAACACTACTTTTTGTATTCCAAATTTTTATTATCCCTTATAGAAAATAAAGAAACAGAAAAAACAGACACGATTTGAGGTGAGCCGATCCCTTTAAAGCGGTTTTCGCTGTGAGTTCTTGTTCAACTTTTTTAGCGTATGCATTGAATCCGTTATGTGTTATAGAACGAGTAGTAGTTTGAGGTTAAAATTTCCGAATTTATCGTGTATTTCCTTCCTTTTGACTGTGATATTCACTTACTTTGTCCACATTGGCCCATATATATTCTGTGAAGTGTTTTTTTTTTATATTTCAAACAATATAAGGTAGTAGATTGAGATTGCTATATTTATATTTACCATTCATTTGTCGTCATTAAATTCATGAATGTCTTGGTTTATATAAAAAAATTATACTGATGAAGCTGAAGCGTGTTGTTTTCTGGTTGTGGTCCGTGGTTTACTTTTGAATATTTTATAACCTTCTTTTAGTTCGTCCTCTATTCCTTCCCCTACATGATCCCCGTATAAGACTAAATCCTATGATTCGTGGAAGTTTTACCGTATCCTGCAATATGCAATTACAAAAATGAGTGTAATTTGTGAGGTTACTCTGCACGCTCAAATTAGCGTGTAACTTTGTACAAAAGTCACAAATTTAGTTGTTTATTTTTGTATATGGTGGTTAGCTTTACTGATGTATATGTAGGTTCACCTCTTCGATGGCGAAAATGGGCTTTGTCCGTTGTTCAGATTTTTGCTTCTCTATGTGTTTATTAAGCTACCCTCATTTATTGATAAGCTACCGTTTTTACGAGGTTTATTCATCGTTTTTGTTCTTTTAGTCTCAATTTTTCTTGTGAAGCACTTCCTGGTCGACACGTTTGTTTGTTTATTTGTTTTGTGTGACCCTCGGTAACCCTCTCAGACCTCTTTCTTTTCTATGTACTATAGAGTAGCGTCCCATCGTGTCCTTTGCCTGTCAATACTAGATTTTAAGCTTTCCGAGGCTAGTGCTGGTAGGGAACTCTGGTACGTGCAGAGGTCGGAGCTTGGTAGTGAGCAGTAAGCTTATACATCTAGTTGACATTGTTTTTGAAAGATGTGACGGCTAGCGGTCATAGTTTGTAATTTTGTTTTCTGTATGCTATAACTGCTTAACTCGATTATCAGTCTGAAATTTGCTAATTTTATACTGTAAATTGTCGCTGCTCATCACACACATTTTTGTAAAAAGCCGGCAAGTCTAATAACTTTTATGAATCTTCAAAATCTAATCTATCTATTTTTCAAATCTATTATGTTCTATGTTAGATCATTGGATGAGAATTTTAAATTAAGTTTGTACAGAAATTTCATTATATTAAACTTGAAAAAAGTTGAGGTGCCTTAATTAACTACTTTTTTGAATTTTTAATCATTCTGGGAGGAGCCTTGAACTCGTCAACCAATTATGGGATTTGGTGCTTATTTGGTGTAAAATACCATTATGAGGGCGAGATGGGGGCCACTGATATTGGGTAATTAAGAGCTTTCTGGATGTGCGGTTAGCTATGATCTAGAGATCTAGCCGTTAGTCGTTCCCGTGCGATAGATTGGTATTGGAAACCCTTTGTCTGCGAAAGTTTAAAGAGTGCATATGGGTGTTCCACTGATAAGATTACACTATCAATGCAACGTGTGGTTCATTGGGGTTCTGCACACAAACGTGGAATATTCCAGTCGGAGTTGTTTGTTATTTGTTGCAGAGTTGAGATTGTGATAAAGGTTACGAAAATCAAGGAGAAGATGGAATTTCGTAGGTGGGCCTTCAAAATTGGGCTTGCTCTCTAATTTAGTATTTGATGGACTAATGGTCTTTGTTTTCAATGGATTGAACGAGGAGCGCTAGCACGAGATCCCAAAGAAATGTTATTTTTACTAGTTTTCCTAAATCCATAGGTCCGTAGTAGTTATGGTTTCGACCATCCGTGTAGTATTGTACCTAATACAAGAAACTATAATGGTGCGTGGCAAAAAAAAAACAAAACAGATTTCGCCTGCATCTCTCCGCCCTGTCTGCGCCATTCTTTCGCCAAGTTCTCGCGAGTGCAGTAAACAGCCTTGGCGAACGGCGAATACTCTACGCACACTTTCATCTGGTTCCGCATCAATTTTCGCGTTTCCATACATTCTTAGCGCCTTCCGTTTTCCGCGCGCAATTTTCGTCCCACGGTTTCGCCACGCACCACATTTTTTCTTCAGTGTATCTATCCTTCCATCTATAGTATAGTATTTTGCTAAGGTACTGTAGATGACACAATGAGGACTTTTTTTAAATTTGGATGATTTCACTCGTAATGATCGTATCTAACCTTTCGTCACCCCAAAGTATATGGAAAAATAAAGGATGATTTCTCGAGCAAAGGTTTTCAAGGCCTTGTCCCCATTTTGAAGATGGCGGCTGACCCCGTAACCAAGAGTGAGGGGCACAGATTTCATTGTGTTGAACTATAGAACTAACGTAAGAAGGGAAGACTATATATAAATCGTGTATGAAGTGATTAGTGACATTATTTATATTGCCCAATGATTGCGCACCATCCACACCATGGATACCATGGATAAGTAATATTATCATACACTCATCATTGTCGCTTTTCCAATGCCATTTAGATGTTTTAGACATGTATTTAGTTGAAATGATCCCAGTTACCCAAACAATCTCTACAAAACACTATTTTTCACTATAACTAGACCGATCTGCATAATTTAATTCTTTTTCCACCCAGCAAAATAATCACAGACGCCGGATGTTCTGGAAGTTGTTTTTACTTTACATAATAATTCCATGATTTGCATACTAATCGGGGAATTAGCATACACCTGTCTGCATTTATTCATACGTGACCACAATTAAGCGCCGCCACACACGTAGTTCTTTATGATTGGACCACGTCCAAGCCCCGCCCCCAGCCTAGCATGGCGAGCGCTGATTGGCTCTCAGAGACGTGGTCCAATCAACGAACGCCCGGTTGCTGAATACTGCTAGCATTTCAGTTACGAGTCCCATATATTAGCATCTGCTCCGAGTTGGTGCCGGGGCACGCAGTTTTGTTTATCTTTTTCTAGAAACATGCTGCCTTTTGATTTGGAACCAGTATTGTTTGCCCGAGCTCTTTGTGTACTCTTCTTTGCCCTATGTACTGTTCTTTGCGTGTGGTCTCGCTACTTTATTCGGACAACTTTCTAAGTATATGTTGTTTCAGTAACGCCAATCTTGGATAACGATCCCTACAAGTATGAGAGTGTTGTGTTCTCTACTGGCCGTTGTGGCCCTAGTCACCGCTGAGGTGTACTTCAAGGAGGAATTCAACGACGATTCGTGGGAGGAGAGATGGGTGCAGTCCAAGCACAAGGACGACTATGGAGCATTCAAGCTGTCCGCTGGAAAGTTCTTCGGAGATGAGAAGAGAGATCAAGGAATCAAGACCAGCCAGGTTTGTAGACTACGTTACCATAAAAAAGATCTGTAGGACTAAGGATAAAACTAGGAATAATTCACTCTTGTATTGATCTACCCTTCTGTATCACAAATCAATCTAGTTATTGAAATAATATAGTTTTTATACTTATTTTTATCGTTTTTGAATCTCTGTGTTTCTAGGATGCCAAGTTCTACTCGCGTGCCGCTTCATTCCCCAAGTTCTCGAGCAAGGGAAAAACTGTTGTCATCCAGTTCACCGTCAAGCACGAGCAGGGAATCGACTGCGGAGGTGGATACGTTAAGGTACAGTATATTATACTAGTTCTATTTACGGGAGTTGTATATGCATGTACAGTATATTTAGTTCCTCACTGGGTGTAAAATAGGGTTTCCATGTGTTTGTTGCTTGGCTGTCTAAATTACAGTTTCCTCGGTGGATCTCAAACCACAGAACTCTTGTGGCCTACGTACTAGTAATTCTACTGACTATGTGAATTCAGTTTCTTTATCTCGTTCTTCTACAGGTCATGTCCTCAACTGCCGATCTCGGAGACTTCCATGGTGAGACTCCCTACAATGTCATGTTCGGTCCCGATATCTGCGGTCCCACCAAGAAGGTGCACGTCATCTTCAACTACAAAGGAAAGAACCATCTGATCAAGAAGGACATCCGCTGCAAGGTGAGGGATTACTCGTTTCCGTCGGGAATAGCTGTGCTTGAATACGAACTTGCTTTTCAGTGTATTCGTCGATGTTACTTGACGACGTTGCTCATAGTACGATCTTATAGTTACGTTCTTTGCGTCGTAAGGACACAGGGATCATAATCATGATTCGTCGACGTAATGATCTTTCATTATATTCATGAATTTGCTTTAGGACGACGAACTCACTCACCTGTACACTCTGATCATCAACCCCGACAACACATATGAGGTGCAGATTGATGGAGAGAAGGTTGAGAGCGGAGACCTCGAGTCTGACTGGGACATGCTCCCCGAGAAGAAGATCAAGGACCCCGATGCAAAGAAGCCCGACGACTGGGACGAGAGGGAGTACATCGATGATGCCGAGGATACCAAGCCTGAGGACTGGGACAAGGCCGAGCACATCCCCGACCCGGATGCCAAGAAGCCCGAAGACTGGGATGATGAGATGGACGGAGAGTGGGAGCCACCCATGATTGACAACCCCGAATACAAGGTGAGGGATTGTTTTTTTTGTTGTTGCTCACTATGGGCCGTAGTATCTCCCTAAAAACATAGTCTCTCTTTCTGACCGTATATACCGTAGCCTTTGGTCATGGCCTTCACCTAGAGCTGGGTGTTTTGTGTTTCATTTGTTTCATTCCACCTATTTTCAGGGAGAATGGAAGCCCAAGCAGATCAAGAACCCCGACTTCAAGGGCAAGTGGATCCACCCCGAGATTGACAACCCCGAGTACTCCCCCGACGACGAGCTGTACAAGTACGAGGACTGGGGAGCCATTGGATTCGATCTGTGGCAGGTCAAGGCCGGAACCATCTTCGATAACGTGCTCGTTGCTGACTCTGTCGACGACGCCGTTGCCCATGCCGCCGAGACTTTCGATAAGCTGAAGGTTGCCGAGAAGGAGCAGAAGGAGACGTTCGACGAGGAAGAGAAGAAGAGAATTGAGGAGGAGGAGAAGAAGCGTCAGGCCGAGGAGGACGCCAAGAAGGCTGATGCTGCTGATGAGGAGGAAGAAAAGGAGGAGGAGGAGGAGGGTCACGACGAGTTGTAAGCTCCGCCCATCCTCATAATAGACTCCCCCATAACACAAACACTCAATTCCGGGTTGACCCACGCGGGTCGTTGCCAATCTAAGTTATTTTGTGTCCATTTGGGACTATGCCCCCTCTATTCCCCTGGGACGATCGTATTTTCGTTGTCTGTTGTAAATACCGAAGACCCAGTCTCTTTCCAAAGCTTTCATTTTGTTTCTTTGTGTTTTTTTGTAAGATAATTTATTGTGTGGCTACGGTATGTGATATAATAAAGGATTTCTATAATTAGCGTGAATATATTCTTTTCTGTGGTGCGAAATAGTTTGATGGGGTTCCGGAACTATTCATTGCGTCGAATTTCACGTTAACGTTTCGCTAACAGTACAACGCGATACTTTGGCGCGTGCGCGGCCTAGACCCACACACGGCGGCCCACCCATTTCGGGCGCAGTGTAGGCCAGGTGTAGGCGAAGGGACAGACTGAGGCGGGCGTGGTGTTGGCCTGAGGTGCGCCTGGTGTGAAGATAATTGCTTGGGCCTACGAACTGTGATGAACCTATGAAGTCGTTGCTTCGAAACTAAGAAACGATCTAATTGTAAGGAAAACTTCAATACTTGAGTAGAAAGACCATAATAATTTATTTGTACAAGAGAAGTATATACACTAAAATCAAATGCAAATTCTATGAAGGATGGCATACGCCTCATTACGGAACTATCACAAATGTCTGAGACCCACTCATACTCATCACAAGACTACCGTAGTTCAGAACTATTCTTCGGGAGACAGAACTCGCAACAAATGATCAAATGCCTTAAAGGTCACAAACAAATTCATAATTTATCACATACGACTATCAATAGGATTTAGAACGTGAATTACATTAATTTCGCTGTGGTATTTGTATGTGGAACTTGACAGCGGGTAGACAATCGGTTGTGGGCGAGACAATTGCAGTGATGCCGAGAGCAGCCAACGCTCCTCGTACCATACCTGAAAAGGAAACGTACACTAGTAAACTTATAGGAATAAGCATGACCTTTGGCGCCTAACTTAATAACTAACCTTTGATGAAACATTAAACTTCCGCCCCTTAGTTATATAGGATTAAAGAGCCAATAAGCAACGTTAACGATTGAAGTTCAACCGACACACCTACTATACTGATTATAAGCCTTCCATGGACAAGCAAAGTACTAATACCTAAAACGGAGACGTTAATTTCAGTTGATTACGGACTTAGTGAGCTGCAAGAGAAATAAACCAAAAACCAACCACACGGCACAGCAAGATATATAACTGCTTCTTTGAGGTATTGAGAGCCTTCACCGAATGGAACCACAACATTCAATTTGTTGTCTTGAACAACGTACACTCCCTGGAATACAAATGAAAGTCAAAATTGATGAAGTGGAAAACAACGAATCAATCTATGCCAAGCAACGACAATGAATTAAATCTTATCTAAGGAAAGTTAACCCCCTTGCTATAACGTATGTAATTAGTTAGAATAGTTTCCGCAGGGGGGATTCGAACCCGGGACCTTCCTTTTAGCAGTCAGAAGCCCTATCCACTATACTAGACGATGACGAAGAGCCAATATTTACCTGGTGATTGGTTCTCAGATTATCAACTTGTTTTCCGAACGCACTTGACCAAAACTCCTTGCAGATGAATTTCATGATCTGGAAAGAACGTATATGATGGAGGAGGCTAGGTAGAAGCATGAAAACTATGCATAAGCCCAAATAATATAGTGAGGATGATAATTCACTAATCTACATACTGTTTTATATCACAACGTTTTATCTACAACCTATGGTACCTGCTTTATTACGAGCTTTTCTCACCGCCTTGGCGGTGCAGCGTTTTCGCCTTTCTTGAAGGTTATGATGCTATATACAATGGCTAAAATAAATAAACGCCTAGTCGTATTTCCGAAACTCACTTCCAGTTCGGTACTCATTTTCGGCAAATCCTTGCTGACACGTTCGGCCAAAGAGAAACCTATGCGGAAACCCATCGATTCGAGCGATGTTTCAGCGTTATACTAAAACGTGGCACTTGACAGAATTTAGTAAGTTTTTGATTCTCTTGGATATTCAGTGTCGAAGTGAAGGAAGACAATAAAGTAATCTATGATCATGGTCTACGAATATTAATATGTACATAACACTCAACCTTTTTACAAATTCACTACGGGACACCGAAAAATCTATGGTAATTGAGTACTGTAATGCCAATCAATATCTGTGGAGTACTGTAAGAACAAGGAACATCCACTGTAGTTCACTCACCTGTGTCATTGCCTTGTGAACAATAGCTGATGTGTGCTTATCCAATCCATCAATTACTTCATTCGGCAAGTCATTCAACCTCTCCTTATGTCGCTCTTTAGCATACCTAACCATCTCCATATGCAACATCTCAAAGGGGAAAGCCATCTAAAAGGTTAGTAGTAAAACATACGGCACGACGAAATTGGAAACTAAAAGCCCTGTTACGCTAGAGTATCCCTAGCCTGTTTACGTCTCCTCCTATGCGTTACACGTAGAGTATAGGGTGTACATGGGAAGCTAAAAAAACCCAGTATGGACCTATGAACCCCATCATGTCAAGCAATAAGGGCGTGATCGGGTGGGCACATATGGGGTTTCCGCTGTCATGCAGCAAATCGAACAATTCGTACTACTATAACTACCTCAAAGATACAACACGGCCATAACATAGTATACGATACCCTTCTGGCGGAAAACCATAAGGAAACACAATTCTATAGACACCATTCTTTTAGTGCAAGCTTTATTAAATTGACTTCATCATAAGAAGCACAAGATAGTATTTACAATTACATAACTAGGCGATGAGCTGAGTATGCATAGGAGAATATAAAATTGCAACACAATTATTTACAACTACATAACTAGGCGATGAGCTGAGTATGCATAGGAGAATATAAAAATTGCAACACAATCAATAACACAGGTTAGCATACAAAACAGAATACAAATGAGAACGAAAGTACGTAGTGATGCAAGTAAACGAAAGGACAAAGTGAACTAGAAATGAAGTTTAGATGCTGAAAGAAACAATGCAAACACATATTACAACTAAAATAAAAAATAAAGCCATGAGAAAAGAGATAATGGATAATGAGATACTGGGACTAGGCAAGACTAATACACGTTATACGAATACTGATACACTAACAAGTTTAGAATAAACCAATAACCAATAAACTGACAATGCGGCCAGTCAAATAGGCATTAACTATTACGTATGAGTTGAGCAAAATATACTTCAAGCAATGAGTACAACTCAGCGACATGCAAGTGAGAAGTGAGCTCAGGCTCAAAGGTAAAAGGCATTCATAAGATCGAAATTGAGCTGAAGAAACCCCAAACATAATCACTCAATCCAATATAACATGTATAGCACGCAAACCTAACTAAATACAGGAGAATGGAAACTGCGAATAATCCATCAAACTAAAACTAAGACACACTTGAGTGAAGTTACTATTACTATACACTAACGTAAATGTAGGACAGACACATATAATGTAGTATACGTGCGCGCAACAATTGCAATACATTACTCTACTCATTGTCAGGAAAAGGAAACCTAGAAACAACGAATCGCAACAAAAAAAAGTAAAAAAAAAACCTAACTTGAACTGTCCAAAGTCGGTCTTTGCATTGCATTTACGCTGCACCAAATCCCTTCATTTCTTCTGTGAGAAAAACTGGGAGGCTGCTTCATCAATTTCTTCATCATAGAATGAATCATACTCCTCGTCACTCTTCTTTCTTTCATCAATGGGGGATGTGCTTTGCGATCGCACCTTCACTTCAGAAGACGGCTGAAACATGAGAGAAGTTATCCTATTGTCGGAAAGACCTATGTGGGTATAATGGGTTTCGCTTACCGACACCGACTAACTGATTCATGCGACTTTCATAACTATACTCCGACCAAAATTGTGTCAATAAATTAATACCACATAGCAGGATGTGATGTGCTGCACAACAAACATCGTCAATAAAGATTTACATACCAGCAATATACCAGACATCATAAATCATATAGAGGGAATGTATATCTTATTTATGATCTTCTTGCAAATAACAACCAACCTTCAAGGCCAAGTCTGTTTTCGTTGCGAATGACATGTGGCTTCGATGTTTGACAAAGGACGAAGCCTGAATGATGCAGTACTAAATACTTGAATTGATCGTGGATAGTTAGTTGACATTCCTTAAATCTTGCAGCAATATTCGTCAAAATCGGTACAGCTAAACCAATCAGCAGATGTATATCCTATTAAACAACTAAGTGAGTAACACTGACTAATAAGCTTCGCTTCAGCTTTCACCAGAATAACTTCCAACGTCCAATTACCTATATACAAAAGCCAGTCAGTACCTTGTTTCTATGAGTCCTTGGGGTGTCAGATCCTTTCTTGGGGCAGTTTTCCTTGCTTTTCCCGGTTTGACGAACGAATGACGGAGTGAGAAGTTTCGCTTCGACACTAAAGTTAGACAGTGTAAGCTTAGCTACGGGACCGTGCAGTTGGTATTGGTAGAAACAAAAGAGGAAAACCAATGACAACATGAGCGAAGCCTAAGCCTATAAGCAACGACAACGCCGTAGGCCGTAACAAACATATCAACCTTTGAAAGAAGAAAACGTTAACGTACAATTCCTTATCGTCTTTAAACTTCTTCAAAGATGCTGAATTCCCTTCTTCCCTCTCTCCATGTCCCAATTTTCGCTTACGACTCTGAAAGATAACCTGATGAATGTCAAACAATGTACACGCGTTTTTTTTAGTTCTTCTGCTTCTCTTTCAAACTGATAACAGAGACTTACAGAGAGCAAAGCAAGGCTCTAGCACCTAGCAACAGGAATAGCCAAACCAAAATATATTACTGAGAGTCTAAGAGAAACAGAGCATAATCATACCTGCGAATTCGACGAATTTGTGGCTGTGGCTTTCTGTGATTGACGCTGTTCGAGCAAATTTTCTGAAAACAATTTTCTTATATAATGCAATACCTTTTGGCTAGTAGTGTTTTCTTTCTTATACTTACTTATTATACTAACTAGAGATATCTGTGGTCGTAACATCTTATCTTAAAATGAATTGCTTTTATTACATTTCTAAGATTACATGACAGACATGTATAAAGTTTCAGTCCATCGTAGACATTCATAGAGGGACGAATGGAGCCATAGATACGCGTACGCAGGTACAAACACTGGGTGGACTCCGTTTTCTCGTGCATACAGCTTCGCTACCGGGTGTTTCGACAAGCGGCAATCAACTCTCATTGTCAGTTCAAGTTCAATATTTAAGAAATAACCCACCTAACGATTCCTTGCACAGTCTCCGCACTTCTTTAAATGAATCTGGGGCGAAAACAGGTGAATCGGGAGCCTGGCCCTGTGCCGAGCCTGTCGCGCGCTCTTCATTGGGTTTCTTTCTCAACGATGAGATGCGGTTGCTTCTCATCCGCTTCTTATAACTACGAACCCGTGGGGTCGACTGAAAAAGCACTTAATATCAAACAGTCCTGAGAGCTAGAATATCTAAACTAAACGAACCGCGCACTAAATTAAATATAGAAAGCAACCGTGCGCACGCCCACTTCTTTCAGCAATATAGCCTTTTCCATGAGCATGTAAAAGGCTAATCACTAGAGCTTTTAGAATATTAAGCACACCGCAAACCGAGTTTAGAAGTGCGACCAGGTCAGAATACATCAGAAAGAGGTATATGTCCTTTGTAACAACACAGTAATTTCATAATACTCACGCTAAGAAAGGAATTGGTCTCATCAAAGAAAGGAGACTCGTCTTCCTCACCATCATCCGACCAGAAACTGACAGTTATGTTCGAATCTGAAACGATCAATATTATCCAAGTTTATGGACAAACGACAGGAATAGGCAATAATTTAAAAAGAAGAAGATATTGTACACGTAACGTACGGAAAAGTCTAAGGAGAGTAAAGGTAGATAAAGTGTGTTCTTTAACAAATCCCAATAAAGCCAAGGACGGGTTAAGGCTTTTCTATCTAAGAAAGGACCGCCGTTTCACTCTTTATTCTAGAGATTTTAATCACCCATACACTCAACCAACCTTCACTTAAAGGGACGGGCCCATCAAAATAAACCTATAGTTTGCATGTTTTTATAATTTGTATAAAGGGGGTTTATTATAATATATGTACACTAAGTTACGGCTAGACTTTATCCCGCTGAAATTTTTCGGTGTCGATAAACTCAAAAGTATACCGTAGAAGACCAACAATTGCACCCTTATTTCCTTACCGCGTCTCCCGAGGATACCTCGCTCTGATTGGGACCCGGGAGACTATCTGTCCATATAGCCACATTCCCCCGGGACACGCGGTAAGGAAATAAGGGTGCAATTGTTGGTCTTCTACGGTATACTTTTGAGTTTATCGACACCGAAAAAATTCAGCGGGATAAACTCTAGCCGAAATTTAGTGTACATATATTATAATAAACCCCCTTTATACAAATTATAAAAACATGCAAAATATGGGTTTATTTTGATGGGCCCGTCCCTTTAAGATACATCTTCCTAAAACGGTGCTACCGTAAAATCCATAAGCAGCTACTGGATTGTGCATCATTAACTCCATGGGTTCTTCAGATATACAGAAAAGACAATAGAAAAGACAGTAACAGACACAAATAAACAACGTGCGCCAAAAACTCGCTAAGGAAAATAAAAATTAAAAAAAAACTCTACCTTTTGAAGAGCTGGGTGTAAAATTATCGGCCGACCGGGTTTTCTGGCTTAGATTCCTCTGGGACGATGCCGGATGACACGGAGAGGAATACCTGCAAAAAATAATAGAAGTTTATACAAGGCTGTAGCCATATCTACTACATCAAGTACGCAGAGCTTCGTTTGATGAAAGTAGCACGCTCAACTTAGGGCGCATTCGAGATGGACATTTTTCTTTTGAGGCTCCAAAAATGATTATGTTTGTTCAATTTCGCTGAGTATTCATACAAAGGCGTAACTGACCGCCTCATTGACTATGCGCAACCGATCTAAGCCAAATTTGTAAGGTAATTATATATTTATTGATTTTACGTTTAGGGGGGGGGGCACACCTGACTAGGCCTATCAATCAGTAGAATTTGAAGAACCTCAGTTAGGGCTGGATACAGTCACGAACGGACTGTATCGAGCACTCACTGGGTCTTACCTTTCCATTGAACAAGCCCCTTGCATTCTATACTTGCCATTCTGAACCAGAGCCTTATATGGACTCTAATTGAAAAACAATAAACAGAAAGATACAAAACGTTAGCGGAGACTATTTAAATCAGGTGCGCGTAGTTTGTTATCCCTTTGGATGAAGGCTCAGCTAAATTGGGCGATCAGAATCATTTTTGGACAATTTTGGGCTCTATTTTACAATAGGCGGCCTTAGGTGTTTAGGCGGCCTTATTTGAACTTTTAGGCGGCCTTTACTTATAGGCGGCCTTATTTGAACTTTTAGGCGGCCTTGGACAGGCGGCCTTAACGAATAGGCGGCCTTATAGCCTAAAAAACGCTAAGGCCGCCTATTGTACAATAGAGCCCAATTTTGGAGCCTCTAAAAAAAATTGGCTGCCCCCCCCCAAAGCTAGTAGCACCCGAGAAAAAAATAATTATCGAAAATGCAAATGTACCGTAAATGAAACTAAAATCAATCGATCATTTGTATGTGTATGCGTGGCAATTGCATTCTTTTCTGGTGAAATCCATTTCGAACCAAAAGTTTTCCTTTTCTTTTCCGGAAATGTCCATCTCGAATGCGCCCTTAGTCAACAGCAAAACGCGGTATGCGCGTGAATAAAAATATAAACCACAAACCACTCAATTACTCCGCGGGCTGAAGAGCGGGTAGGAGTCGTTTCCTCCAAGCGGGCACCGGTTGCTGATGTCGTCGGCGAATCATTCGAAAGCATCTGATACGAATAGTTAATTAGTGAAAGGGGAAATTATTAATGGACAGACTCTGAAAACCACAATCGAAAAACACTGGGCGGCCGAAGCCCGAAAGAACCTGGGCCCAATAATATAGTACAAAGGAACAGAAAACAATAATAAACAATACGAAGACAATAACAGTATGAAAGAAAACTAAGCGATTCCGCTCAAGCGAAAAAGTGACATCAAATTTGAAATAGAAAAATTAATGAAAAAATGTGTGTTTCTACGGTATATGCTGTTGTGTAAGAGAAATCGGTACTAAATCAGGCCCGGCCCTGCGGCCCAGATCCTACCGTATACTTTTTGCTACTGTATAACAGTCGATTATTGAAACGGATTTGGAACTGCATTCCAAATTCCAATTCATCCTATGCAAATGAGTGAGTAGGCTCACTTCGAGCTCACACTTAGTTTGCGTAAATCCCTACGTTTCAAAAACCGACAGTTATACCGCTTTAAAATCTACTAAAAATCCTTCTGGTGCGGCACATCTGTTTCATTCTACTTCTTTTCTTATGAGAATGCAGGATCCACTTTTTGCAACAATTGAGCACCTTGCATGGACTAAATCTCGTAAGCGCCGCGTAAGGGGACGCGCATGGGGAAGCGAGCAGCGCAGGGGACGCGCGATGGGGGCCGGGGGTCAGCTGCGTAGCGCAGGGGAGGAAGCGGGCCGCATGGAGGTAGATGCGCAGCGAGAGGAACGCGCAAGGCACGCATTCGGGCAAGGAAGGAAGCGGGTAACGCTGCGTAAGGGACGCGCATGAAGAAGCGAGCAGCGAAGGGGACGCGCGATCGGGGGGGGGGGGGGAGAGCGAGCGCGCAACCGAAAAGACGAGCGAGCGCGCTAACATATGGGGGCGGACAAACAACAAAGGAAGCAACTTTTATTATGGAGACGGCGATATCAAGGTAGTTTTGGTGATACGTGTTCCGCCAAGAGTGAAATTCTTGGGGATTCTTCAGTATGCTCTGCGTACTTCTGTAGCGATAAATGTAGCCCCAAAACAGAAAAGCTCCGTATAGAGGCTACAACGTACGCGCAAGCAATGAGCATCAAAAAATTACCACCAGGGCCGACCCACGAGAAAATTCAAAGGAAGTGTAGAAGAGCCTAAGTAACGTCAAAGGCTCAGAAAGTAATTATAAAACCGAGCAGAAGACCAAAACTACCACTCAGAAAAGAATTATAAAACCGAGCAGAAGATCAAAACTACCAAAGACCTAAGCATAAGCGAAGACTAAACAACATGTTCACTGAGAAGCAAGGAAGTCGAAGCAAGTAGATTAGACGAAATTGGCTATGAAGTGATGAGAAGCACAACATATCTACCTTTCGTAACAGGAAAACAAGTATATTTTCAATCGATATTATTAAATAAACTAATACAACTGTCATAAATTTCCTCCTTTGTTATCTAAATTAGACTAAACGTTTGTTAAAACCGACACATTCAATATCTACTCGCAGGGAGAGTGCGAGAGCAATTGGCACCAAGCACCAAATAAAAGTCGCAAACGAAGGTCAAATACGTATACCGTACCGTACATGACTAACCATAAGATCATAATGACACAAAAGATACATGCTTCCGAAAGTTAATAGGGTGTGGCAGGTGCCAAAGGAGAATAATGTTGTGATCGACTCCATGCAGATTTGCACATCCACGTACACATCCACACAGCACAGCGAAAATCCCAGCGCCGAGTGACATCCTGGAACAAAATAATTAGTAAACTGTAAACAGGTGACCCGTTAGATCCAACACGCATACCAAGTGCATTCGTGAAACAGAGTGATTTGATTGGATAACTAACTCACTAGAGAAACCACAATGTAGTATCTTGAAACAGTAATTGAGTTATTACCTAATTAGAGAAACGACGCACAATAACTAACATTGTTACATTTTGCAACAGTATAGGAAACTAATACAGTAAGAAAACATACCCTCAGAAAGCAGATCACATCCATTGTGACGGTGATATAACGGAGAGAAGCGAGAAAGGTGACAGGGACATCCACAGCGGATTCACAGCACACCCGAATTCGTAAGCCGTCATACTTCAAATACTTTATGAAGTCGCACTCCTGATCCGCAGATCGCTCCCAAACCACGTCTGATCTTGACCTAAACGAGCATAAATTGAGATTGAACTCTACTACGTTAAAACTAAACGAAAAATATCTTTATCTTATCTATCTTATCTTATCTAAAAACCAGACGGCTATCGCCGCCTGAGGCGACTTTCAGAGTCTAAAATGCAGGAACATCAGTGAGCACACTTATGTTAAACGTTTGCAGCGTATCTTGAAAAATCATGAAATGAAATTCCAATTTCGCTTGCTCAAGACGGGGCGCCGGCTTTCCTTTTATAGCCTTTATATATATTCAAATTTTCGTTGCGTTCACATGCGGCTTCAAACAAAAAAGTAAACTCTTCTCCTTTATATAATAAGATATCTTATCTAACGACTAATATATCTTTATATAGATCCTGATTTAGGACTGCACAGCAAGAAAACACACCTCAAAAATAGATACCATCCATATTTTGATAATCGAATCGTACTAGAACTAGAAGCGAGGCGACGAAGAGATCGGTGAAGCAGGTAGAAGCCGATTGGGCAAAATGCTCAGTCCAGGGCCGGGAGCTGAAACAAATGAATAAGTAAATCATTGATTTATGAGAGAGAGGAGGCAGAGAGAGATAGAGCTGCTGCAGCCCTGCAGACAGAAAACGGACATAGAATGAACGTACCACAAATTACAATCCAATCCATTTCCACAGAATCAATCTCGAAGCAATAAGCAATATCCAATCCATTTCGAATAGAATAGAAGCAACGTTGGAGACCACAGAGAAGCAGGAGCAGCGACGTCGACAACCAGCACCAGCACACATCGATGTCCTGGGCGCTCCAGAAACACGCTGCGAGCTGAAAGATCATAAATTTAGTTTTATTCAAATCTGCCGACTGAACATAGAGTAAGGGTCATAAATTAAGAAAGGCAGCCCATAAACAAAGCTGCATGATACAATAAACTAACATACCCTTGAAGGAAAATTGCTTTGTGCGTCGACGCAGAGTGAATTGAGCGTACATAGGAGGGGAGCGAAGCGGGAGGATGGATGCCTGGATGTCACCACGCTGCACGGTCATTGCTAAACAAACGAATTATAATCGATCCGATCCAAAGCCACAATGGAGCGGTACAATTCGGGGACCCCGCCCTCACGGCTATAGACTGAATGCCGCGAGTCAAAGAAATACAGTAACAGAACATACCTCGAATGGGAAATCCAATATCCAAGCCGTTAGATTAGTAGGACCAGGTCGATCAGTACGCCGACTGACCCGCAGGGACAGAGCTCGATATCCTGGACGCTGTCGTTGTCGAAGTCGCTGTTGATGTGCTGATTGACATATGGACCCGAATTTGAACCTAAACGACAACAAATTAAGATTAACTTCACTTTATGAACCCAAAGCAAAGCGGCAACGCAATTCGCAATCCTGCAGCTATAGTGCCCCAGATACGGGGAGGACGGGGTCATATTATACAGTAACAATACTGAATGTCAAAGTTAACTAACATACCTCTGCAAACTGCTTCGAGTGTGTATGGGCCACCGCAGGGGAAGGGAGAAAGGATGCCACACGAATCACGATGAAGGGACAATTCTAAAACATGAGATTATCACATAGATAATCAATCGATCGATCACATCCAACCCCACAACGAGGCGTCTTGAAACTTGAAACATGATACCGAGTTACTCTGTTATTCACTACAAGACACAAAGCTAAACTGACTTGGGTGGGTTGCAGGTTGCAGATAGCACTACAGCACTAGTAATAAATTAGTAAAAGAGAGAAAACATACCTCAAGAAAGGGATTCCGGATTCCTTTACTGATAATCGACGCACTAGAAGGGGAAATGAGGCGACGGACAGAAGGTCGACGGCACGACGGCAGGTATCAGTCGATTCGTCGATTGGACCAAACGTCAAAATGCTCAGTTCTGGTCGGGAGCTAAAACAAATGAATAAATAAAGATAATCCAACACACTCACACAAAACAAAGTAGTGTGACTAAACCACTATTCCCTAGCTGACGAGAGAGAGAGAGAGAGTTGAGAGAGACAACACTCTCGCAACCCTACAGACAGAAACCGCACATATAAGACAACTTACCACAAACGCCAATCCAATCCATTTCCACCAATAGAAGCATCTTTGCAGACCGCGGAGATAGAGAGAGAGAAGTAGACGTCGGAATAGGGAGTCTGACAACCAGCAAATCGACTCGACGCCCTGGGCCCTCGAGAAACGGGCAGCGACCTAAACATTCATAAATTCAGTTCAGTTAACCGTATTTACATTACGCACAACCGTCGACCCCACAGAGCAAGAGATAGAAGCACTTAGGGTATCCATTTGATTACGTGTATCTTTTTTTGATAAATGTGATCAATAAACTATTATTATACTGAATGATGCAAGATACTAACTAACGTACCTTTACAACCAAACTTGTTTGAGTGTAGGTGTAGAGTTAGAATGATTAGAGATCATAGATGGAGGAGAGAGGCAGCCACAGTACGTTCGATTACGGTCAATTCTATAACACGAGCATTAGTATATCCATAAGCAATCTACCATCAACCCCGCACCTTGAAACGAAACGCGTGCGACTAGCTTATTCGGATTCCACGTTTCACCGCTGCCCTCATTACAACCACATCGACAATAGATAAGTCACATATCACATCCAACTCCTTACCCAACTTTTATGTTACTGTGAGACAGTAATAGAAATACTGTAAGAAAACATACCTTGAAAGTGCATTGCAATCCGTTAGTCCGTTACGATTAGTAGAACCACAACGGGAGAGATGGAAGCTAGGTGGCAGGTGGCAGGAAACAATGCCGACGCCGACATCACGCATGAAGTCGGAAGAACTCCTGAAGTCGAAGACGAATGTCCTAATCCGCAGATGGCTCCAAACGCAGCTTTGACCTAAATGACCATAAACTGACAACTGATATTGAAATTGAACTTTACACATAAATTGTTTTCCTGCAATACAGTGTCTCATAGGGGGCTGGGGTTTTAGAAAGTCACAAAACTAAACTCAACAATAAATAAACTAATATACCTCTATTGCAAGACTCATTTGCGTGTAGACTAGATACAATTGGAGGAGGGAGAGACGGAAGATCATACATGATCTGGCGGTCAAATCTAAAACAAGAACTATTACATCAATAATCGATGCACCACATCCAACCCCATTCCCATAACTGCACTTCTTGAAACGAAACCCTTGTGAGGATCTTCGCCCCGTCAGTTGGCTACAGGTTTACAGAGTAAGCAAAACTGAATGATACGGGAAAGGAAAAGGAATACAGTAAGAGTAAGAAAAAATACCTTAAAGTCAAAGGGTTGATCCAACACATTATGAGTAGCAGAATCAAATCAGCATACAAGACTTGAGACGATACGCTCCTGAAGTCGAAGAAGGCGAACTCCTCGAAGTGAAGTAGGAAGTTGGCTACAAAACCAGATATTGACCTAAATGACTATAAATTGAGGTAAACTTTCCTTTATGTACATAACTCGGCATGCATCCTGCAAATACAGTGCCATGCGGCGGGGTCAACATTATTAAAAAACTGAATGATAAAATAAACCAACATACTTTTGGAACAAAACTGATGTGGGTGTAGTGGCACGAGTAGACACCATTGGAGGAGAGAGAGAGAGAACGCCACACGACGCAATGACCAAATCTAAATACCATACTGATCACCAAACCGTGATACAAAATTGCGGAAAGCACATACAACATGTTATGACTAGTGAAAATACGGGACATGCAATGGAAAATTAAAAGAGACAGAACGTACCACAAAAGCAATCAACACTGCGACAAATAATAGAAGCATATCAGGAGGCCGCGGCGACAGAGAGAAGATAGTGATGACGATTGACGACAGTGACGTCGACAGCCAAATCGACAGCCAAATCGAAGTAATGGGCAATCCAACACACACGTTGCAACCTAAATTGCCAAAGTTAGTTAACCGTGCACCAGCACATCTCCACCCGGTCCACCGCGTACACAACTAGAAATGCCGATCTTAAAACCGATAATAACAACTAAGTGACAAAAAAAAACCGAGCAACTAAAATACCTTTAGAACGAAAATGCTTTGCGTGGACGTAGAGAGATTGGACACCATTGGAGGAGCGAGGGAGGGAGGAGACCACACGATGTACGGTAATGGTAATCTCTAAAACAAAAGAACAATAAACCGATAATAATATATTCCACTATTCCACATCCAACGCCACAATGGATCCTCACGAAACGAAGCGTCGCGTCTGTATCTAGCGTATTCGGAGACTCCGCCCTCACAGCTAAGGAGGAACGGAAAAGTGTTGAGGAACAGACGACAAAGAAATACAGTAAGAAAACACACCTCGAAGGGGCAATCCAATCAGTTGCGATTGGTAGAACAAGCTTCAACTTCAGACCAGCACAGGAGGCTTCAGAATTGCGGCATGCGAGAAGGAGAAGCAGATAGGAGGCAGGGGCAGTAGGTCGACATCAGACATCACATCACGCACGAAGTAGTCGTCAAACTCCTTGAAGTCGAAGTCCAGGTCGGCATCGCTCCAAAACCAGATGTTGACCTAAATGAATATAAATTAATTGGGAGGGGGGGGAGGGGGACACGAGATGTGAAGTCAATTCTAAAACACAAAAATTATAGCTATAATCAATCCAACACATACAACCTCACTCACAACAGATAGCGATCGAGTCAGTAAGAGACGATAGCGCACACTAACTAGAGCGCTAACGTTACGCTACACGTCAATTTGGCAATATGTATATAGGAAACAAGAACTGTAATAAGAAAACATACCTCAAAAAAAGAGATCCCAGATCCAATTAATTCTGACGGCGATATGACGAAGACAATACAGAAAGGTCGGTGGCAGGGACAGGAGGTCGACATCACGCATGAAGATGAAGTCGTCGAGCTCTTTGAAGTCGAAGGCGAAGTCCTGACTGCAGATGGACCAGTTTTGGACCTAAATGACCATAAATTGAGCTTGAACTTGCGCAGACAAGTAGGCACGATGCAAATTAGGTCTCAGAGAGGGCCGAGCGGGGACATGCAGCAACAGTAACAAAACTGAATAAAAAAACATTTTAACGTACCTCTGTTGCAAAACTGCTTTGCGTGTAGATGGATTAGAATTAGAGACCACAGGAGGAAGGGTAGGAGAGAGGACGCGAGGGAGAACGCCACATGATGCAGTGGCAGAATCTAAAACACAGAAATAAACATCACATTCATAGCAACAACCGAACAACCTCGTTCGAGACACCGCCCAACTAAGTGTAACAATTAGTTAATACGTTAAACCGTACCAAAAAAGTCCAGCAAGCCACGGTCAGCAGGCAGCACAGACAGGAACGTGGTCGTCGAACCAACATATGAGGGACAATTGAAGATTTCCGGAAACGAACGTCGAACTCAGATCTGACTTAGTCGTGCGGACAGCGGACATCTGAAATTACGTGATTAGGAATGAAGCAAAACGCAAACAATACTCCAGTCCAAGCAGGGGACATCAGGAGATCTTAGTAAAATACACAAGAGCCGGACTCAAACCTTGAAGAAAAATTAAATAAGTACCTGGGTGAAAATCGCCGCGCGCTGACGAGATGGAAGGTCCAAATGAGACGATGCCGGCACTAATTGAAAAACACAAAAGGACGGACAGACAGACAAGCAGACAACACAAAATAAAGATACGCGCAACGCAACTGGTCAAATTAGAGGACTCAATAGAAGTTAAATCTAATAATGTGATCCAAAATCAACTAAGCTAAGAAACAGACGAAATAAACCGAGATACTCTAGCCACGTAACTACTACCAATACCAAAAACTAAAGCTAAAAAAATTGGTGTCCTCAAGGATCTTTTCGAGCATCTTTCTTCTCACATAGAGGGTTTTCTTTTTTCCTCTATGGCTGTTTACGTTTTTTTTTCTTCAGAACTAAATTTTCAGAGAACAGGGATGAATTCTTTACCAAAAATGCACAATTTTCAAATCAAAAGCTCAATTCTTTCTTTCACTGATATATCATTCCCTTACTCTGTTTTTTTTTAACTTCTCTGAAAATTTAGTAGTCACCTCTTCATTTTGAGGATGACACAGCCTTTCAATATTTTTTTTACAATAAATACGCCCTATTATCCCAGAGGCCCCGGTTCGAGCCAGCTCCGCGATAGCAAAGTAGACCGTAGATAGTCGTAGACACATCCCGAGTAAATGAGGCTGAGGCACGACTGTACGACGGAACACGTGACATTGCCGGGATACGGGAGAACCTATAATTTGAATATAATAAATATAGATAAATATAAACCTCAACCAAAATACAGAACAGATCTCACAAAACAATCGTGAGACAAACGATGGAAAAAGTACCTGCTCGAAGTTGAACATGAGCGTTTTTGTGGTAGTAGGGGGATAAAAGGGGGTGAGGGCGTAGGGGCTGATCATGATGAAGATGCCACGGACGTAGACGTACCCAACGTCATCGACGTTCATCAAGTGTCCGAGAGCGAACAGCGCAACCAACAGATCCAGGGTTGACGGTGGACATCTAAAAACAAGCATTTAGTACCGTACGGAGAGCAACTGTAACAATTCGTAACTTGTCAACAAAAAATTTATCGATCGGATCTTATCACAAATTTTCATACGCAGAGAGACACTGCTCGGGTGTGACACCAGGATATCAATAAACAACAAATTTACCTGCATGTAGATGCTATTGATGGCATAAAAAGGTGGCCAGAAGGTTGCTGCTGGAGAAGATGCAACGAACTGCGGTCGGAGAGCACTAGAGCAGGAAAGACTCAATAGTATACGTCAGATTGTGCAGCAAACCTGAAATAAAGGAGTAAGAATTTGTCATTATCAACTATCACTAATCAAGACATCGTCACGGTCACGGTCGAAAATACAGGAGCTCTAAAAATAAGCTGATAAGCTCACATTTCGCACGAGGTAAAAAAAATATATAAAAAGTACCTGCTCGAAGTTGCAAACAGGATTGTAGTCGTTTGTGGTTGAAAGGCACGTGGTCGTAAAGGTTGGCGAAAACGACACGGATGTCCCCGTTCCCGAAGGAAGCAACGTCCGTCTTAGTGAGGCAGACGCAGAATGGTGCGCATCTAAACGTGAGAAATTTAGTAACGAAACGCTCGTAACTGTCATAAATTCACAAAGAGCAACTTCCCAACAAACCAGTTCAATGGTCGAATCACAGCAGCAAGTTGACACAATTAGTGAGACAATCCTCAGGTATGCAGCATATTACAAAAACAAAATTTACCTCAATCTCACAGGTCGCTATGGTAAGGCATGTAGGTGACCGCCGTGACCGGGCTGCTGCTAGAGAAGCTACAACGCGGGCGAGCCGAAGAGAGCGGTAGAGCAGGAGCAGGAAAGTATCGTTCGGCGAAATGGACATCAAACCTGAAGCAAAAAAGAATTTGTCAACTAATCAAGGTATGGGTATGGTCGATCGTCGGCCGATCCTGATATAAGCAATTAACTGACGTAAGACAAAGACATACCTCTGTGGAGCCAAAAGAACATCATTCAGATTGCAAGGCAGTCAGGTGAGGTTTCGGCAACGGCGAGTCACGACGCGACAGCTTGCAATCCTTGAACACCGGATTCGTTTCTGGAAACGAAAAAGATTAATTGCTTACACAAAACAGATAGTTACAATCCATCTGGATTTTGATTACCAGTTGGACGGGTAGTAATAGTCTATAAAACGAGTCAACGTCAACGACACCTAAAACCTAAACATCGAACACAATATAGTAAAAATTACCGTTTGAATCGTCGCTGGAAGTGGAAGAGAAGGTCCCAATGGAGAGAACCACAAAGAGAAACAGACAGAAAGAGTGAGAGAAAGGAGAGAGATAGAAGAGACAGTACAGACATAGTAAAATGGCCGAATGGCCCTCGTAAGCACAATGTTATAAAACAAAACAGTTAAACTACACTACACCTAACCATTCACATTCTCACAAAAAAACTATCAAATCACACAAAAATAAGAATGTCTAACCTAAGATTAAAGCACAAAAGCCTAACACATTTAACTTACACAAGTGCACAACATCAATAGTATTTCTACAAAATATTGTCCATCTGGATCTTTTTTCTCTTCGCCTTTTTTCTTAGAGCATTTCTTATATTTTCTTGCTCTCGGCTGTCTGCGTTTTTTTTAGTCAGAGTGAACCTTCAGTGAGGGTATGTATGCCCAACGCCCAACTAGGAATCAATGATTTGGCCAAAACTGTCCAGCTTCAAATCAAAGCTCAAATTCTCATTCACTATCATATTTCACTTCACTTACATCTTTCAATCTTATCTTAACATACATCCTCTCTGAAAGTTCACTGGTCATCTCTTCATTCTGAAATGACACAGCCTCTCTTTTTTCAACACTGGCGAATTAGGCCCTAATCAGCAGCCGAGACGTCGATCCGCATGAAGAAGCGGATATACCATGGCGTGTAGAATGCCATGAGCGTGAGATTTGGAAGATACACGTGTCCAAACTAAACATGAAAAATATACGCTACTTTTCCAATAATAACTCAACGCAGTAAATTGCAAGTGGAAGTGGAGGATGAAAAGTGTTCAACCACAAAGCCTTAAAGGGAAGGTATAAGACGAAAAACATTAAATCAATCCCTCACCTGCATGCAGTGTTCGGCTCCTGGCGGCTCCTGCTGACTGGCTGCTGGAGTCTGGATGGAGTAGCTGGACGACGGCCCGACGGCGTCAGATCACGATCGTCACGATGTCGGGCAAGCGTTTACATCACCCACGGCCAATGAAACATGTAGATGCAGCAAAGGGATCCGAAAGGCGAGACACGTTGATCCTAAACGAACCAAAATAAATAAAATTTCAATTTCCGGCTCTTCTCTTTTCTTTTGAACACTTGGCAGATAGTATTAGAGCACAAATTGTTGAACCGCTAGATGATTGTACGAGCAAACTGCAATCAACTGGACGTTGTCTGTTACTTCTAGGTGTGAAGCATGCTCGGGATGAACAGAAATCTTCCTTACATTACCTAAAATTAGGACGTTGTCGTATGTCAGTCTGTAGGATCTTGACTCTTGACGGCAACAAGGGCAGCTTGCTGCTCATATCTTCAGTGATGAAAGAAAGGCCAGGAGGGACACAGGCGTTCCCATTCAGTAAGTGAACAAGCAGACCAACCTAAAAAATGGGATTAATAATTTTCCATGACGATGACCCATGAGCAGACAGAAGATTCAGTGAACTTATGTAAACCTACGCAATGACCAATTAGTTGATGCGAAAACAGTCAGTATGGTGGACAGTCAGTATGTATTGCCACATGGCTACCAGTATCGAAGAGAAAAAGGTGATCCAAGGTAGAAAGTACCTGATTCTGCATTCTATCCGAGCTACATCCGGACAGCATTTCCGAACCGAAACTGGGTTGCCGCATACGAACTTGTCTGCCACCAACGATCCACACGGCGGTAGGCGGCTCCTCCTCATACGATTGAGTACCTTAAAAACGAACATGAGTTTAAGATTGAAAGAAAACAACTTGAAAGTATAGTAAAAACACAACGAATACAACACGCACACATAGCTAAAAAAAAGATCTGGAAACAGTTCAAATACGAGTTAACTGCAATTATCCAGTAATTAGAACTCACCATACGTGAGTGGAAGTTGCAGCGAGTCGGGTGATCCTTAATCCTCAAACCCAGCAAACTTGATACTGATCCAAAGACCTTCCAAGTAGCCATCCACGTAAAAGGACGAGCGGGTAGCAAAGGTTATGATCAGAACCTAAACAAAAGGACAAATCAAATAACAGTCAGGCACAGACTATGCACTAAGTAATGCCAACAAGAAATGCAGCTTTACAGGCAGCGACCAGCGACGAAGGACGGGAATTAGTGAATACCAGCGAAAAACGTACTAGAAACAGTACGACGTTTCATCCTTTGCAGGCCGGGGAAAAGCGTTCAGCTGCAATCGAAGGGGAAACCCATTATCTGAAATAAAAAACATTAGAACTACACTTTCACGCCGCACGGAGTGTAAAATACAAAAGGGCGAACACGGCGAACAACTATACTACTTGATAAAAGCAGAACAATACAAGTATAAGGTATGATATCATGAGCAGTGCAGATCAAAATCAGATACACGTACCACTCGAGTCGACAAGCTAGGAATGGCATGCTATCATGAACAGTGGCCCAGCGCAGGAAGTCAACTACACGTGGCATCAACTACACGACGCGCGGGAAATCAACTACACGGAATCGATAATTTAGGAGGTGCTCATTGCGCGAAAACTTCCCGCGCTGGGCCACCCACCCAACACAATTAGCCAATTAGCAAGCAACACCTATCGGGCGGGAATTCGAGCGCCGGGACAAGGGGGCGGGACTTGCGGGCTGCCACCCGGAACGCAAATTTAAATTCGCGCGCGAACGATCACCCGGCAAATAGTGTAGCAACTACGGTAGCATACCATGTCAACTACGGTAACTCAAGCTAAAACACAATGGTCTGTCTTTTCGCATAAACGTATTTCTTGAAGCGAGGTACGAGCGTAATGAAAAGGTACCAAAAAACGCGTGGTATAAAAAAACGCGTATTATTACATTTTTTCATAATAAATAAATCTTTTACGCTTCAAGAGCGTGCACCTTTATTCAAGGATTGTAAAATACAGTATCATAGTGAATACTCTTTTACATTATTTTATACAAAAATAATAAATAGTTTTTCATATGGCATTCTTTTTTGGATTTCCTTAGATTATGAACACATGTGGTGGAGAGGAGGATAATTGACTACAGATACTCAAAAAACCACGTAAACCTCGCATAGTCCAGTAAATATAACTTAGAGCACCCGAAGTCAATTGAACTTATAGGTACTCGAATGAAGCCATAAATATGCTTTTTGTCGAACAATGTTTCCTTTGTATAGTTAAGGTAATGTCTATCACATTTGGAAGAAATTTCTCCATTTCACTAAGGAAAGCGAGTGCAAGCCGACTTTTGGCAAACTTGTGGCGCACAAAGTGCGCGCGGAATTGTATTGGGTCAGACCCGTGTCAGACTTGGGTCATTTGGACTGGCATGGGACATATGGTGTCACTGTTAATTTCTACGGTAATGCTACATTATTTGTACTGTTAAAGGGTCGGCACTGCGAATTTCAGTCATATTTAAGGCGACAGTGGGGTCGAAATCCTGTCGGGGGATTAACATACTGACAATAATTTTAAATCAAAGAGAATAATAATAATTATTATTATGAGCCGCGACCGCCTAAACTACATAAGGCCGGAGGCGGGCAGGGCCTTATACCTATACCATTTACGACCTTCGTTTCGCTCGGTGATGGTGCTTATCCATGACTTTACTTTCGCGTATCAAGATTTTATTGAATATAAGTGATTTACACACAGTATTTTCAACAG
This sequence comes from Pelodera strongyloides, assembly GCA_036852015.1. Lineage (NCBI taxonomy): Eukaryota > Metazoa > Nematoda > Chromadorea > Rhabditida > Rhabditidae > Pelodera > Pelodera strongyloides. The sequence continues at coordinate 414,018 of JAANDG010000005.1, forward strand.
AATGGCTCAGCAAAATAGTTAACTTTGGTTATTTGGAAGTTATATTATCGTTTTTAGTTCCAGATGCATTTTCATGTTTCGTCTGAGTGACATTGTGTACCGAGGACTGGTAGTGATTGGTGATCCGGAACATTCTTAGAATTCTCATCTGAATTGTTCTGTTGAGGAAGACGTAGACGAATGCGGGGGTGCCTGAAAGTATAGACGTAATGGTAGGATACTCATGAATGAATGTGTTAGCAGTGGTAGAATTTCCGATTGTTAGGCTACTGACTAGTTGTTTAAGGCTTGGAAAATGTCATGTAGTTGTCTGTAAACTGAGCGAAACGTGAACACCAGTGACATCAAAAGACACCCCGTAACAGAGATAAACGTGATAACCCGTGAAATCAAAATACACATCCAACCCTTGACAGAGATAAACGTGACGACCAGTGACACCTAATTACGCCCCTAGACAGTTCTCACTTCTCACCATGCATCAGCATCCAGGAAGCGTGTCCGACATGCATCATCAACTGGGTTGGTTGTACGAAGGAGAATGATGCCCATATGAAAGCAGTTGTGAGGGTAAAGCAACAGACCAATGAGGCTTGAATGAAGAGCTGAAAGACGTTCGTTGCACTAGTTATACACAGGTACCACATCAGGGAGCAAGGTAAATATGGTTACATGGGTATCGGATGCTATATGGTACTGTAGCTATTGGTGAAAAACGTCATCGCCAACCTTCTTTTGAAACCGTTCAACACTGATTCGCAATCGATGAGCCTTGTACGTATGTAGTACAAGAAATAGAATGTACAGGATAGAACTCGCTGTGCAAATGGTCAAGTTGTGCCAGGTCTGCATGTAGCTTGTGTACTAAATGCTTTCAAAATTAGTGGTTAGCCTTCCAAGGAGGACTACTATGCACACTTATTTCACGAAAACTGGCGTTCCAAATATACTGTAATTTTCTCCAAACAGTGGCCGTATCCACGAAACGAACACTGAGAGCCTTCCCGGCTAGGAGATTTTGTCTCTACGTCTCGGTGATTCGCGTGATCACACTGTTTCTCCCAACTCCCACTGGGAGTCCGGGAGCATGCTCCCACCGTTCTTGCATACGACCCCATTACAGTCCAGGACCTTGTTTATTTCGTAGTTTCTTTATAAAACGAAGACTAACATCAAAATGGACCCCAGGAATCTCTGGGTCGTAAACCCATGTTCCGTAATTGGCATTGAAAACCGTGGGTCTTTTCCAGAGGAATGTTGACGTATAGAGGAGAGCGGCACCAACGAAGAACCATGTTCGCTTTCCCTGAAATTTATATGCAATCAAAACGTGGAAAAAATTGGCCAGAATAGTTCGCCAATACCACGCCGCGAGCACGCCATCTCTAATGTGTTATACAATTCCAACAATAAGTCCAATGATGCGGACACAAGGGTAAATCTTCTGTGTGTGTGTGTTTGTGTGTGTGTGTGCATGTGTGTGTGTGCATATGTGTGTGTGTGCGTGTGTGTATTATTGCACTTATGGAACTTACTCGAAACAGAACTTCTGCAACATGAGGTTTCCAAAAATAGATAAATCTATTCAACACAAGCACCAAACACAGTGTGGAGCCACTATTGTATCCAACTGAAATAAAAAATACAATTATCTCTAAAATAGCAATTATGACTTATGACGTGTCAATGCGCGCCTGATATCGCTTGATATATTTATTAAGAGTCTTATTAAATTAACCATAGACAATGCGTTTCAGACGTTTCATATAATTGTGCCCATTTGTTGTGGAACAGTATCGAATGCATAGTATTGGAATGTCGAGCGGTGACCGCCGTCTGGTAATTGATCTTCTAACTAATATTTTTGCGAGGTTACGCTACGTTTATTATAACCAAGTACCCCAAAAATTCGGTGTGCTTCTGTCAATACTACCGTATTTCTGCACGAAATCTGCATATATAATGAAAAATTAAAAAATCTCGTGTAATTCCAAGATACTATAAATTTTCAGCATACTTGGAAACGCCGTTACTAACAATGAGAGTCAAGAATTTGTATTATTGAACTCCCATGGAGAACTCCCGTTGCCATTACCATCTCGTTAACTTTACCGTTGACTCCAATTCCTCCGTAGTAAATAATTGTTGGATACATACAGTATACGGCTCCAGTGTAGATTAGAAAAGCGGTCAATTCGCAGCCGATGAATATTGTGAATATGTCCAGAACACCTAAAACATGAAGAGTAAGAGTACCACATGGGACATTAAAGGGTTCGGTTCACCTCGAATAGAGTTCGTTTTTTTTCTATAAGGGATAATAAAAAATTTTAATACAAAAAGCAGTGTTCTATTTCAATACTCACGAAGATATTGGGTGATAAAGTGGTGGACTGATCGGTCCAAAATGGCAAAGGGTAATTGTCTCTATACAAACAAGACAGGACAATTACCCTTTTTGCATTCCGGGCAATCCACCTCTTTATCACCTAATATCTCCGGGAGTATTGAAATAGAACACTAATTTTTGTATTCCAAATTTTTATTATCCTTTATAGAAAATAAAGAAACAAAAAAACAGGCACTATTTCAGATGAATCTATCCCATTAAAGCGAAATACCGGCCGGTTTTTGAAAGCGAAAGTGGACAGCTGAATTCTTACGTAATTATGCAAATTTGCTCGAATTTAGCTTGATTTTTTATTCTAATTTAGTAATATATGACGCACAAAGACACATTTCATATTTATATACTTTCTTTGCTTGCACCCCAGCTGTTATTTTCCGGGCGCCTAGCCCTTTTTGGTTTTCCTATATTTATATTTTCCTACTTTTTCCTTTTCAGTTGCGGATACTACCGCTTGTTTATCTAGCATTTACTTCTCACCTCTTTACTCTCTGTTTTTATTAACAATGTAAGACCCTGTTCATAGCAATTAGGAGTTATAATAGTACTGACGTATGGACTCTTTTCCTCAACTTCTAATAACATTTCTACCGTACCCAAAGTGAACATCAATTTATAACAGGACATTTTCCGATATTCGCTGTTCCAGATAACCGATAGCGATAGCACGTAGAGTATCTGAAAAAGAGTTCCGATCATGAGGCTCACGAGAATTAATATTTCTTCTTTCTCTCCATTGTCCTCGTTACCCTCCTACTTCAATACTGAAGCTTTTCTCGGTTTTTTCAATGTGATTTTCATACCGATACCCTCGACCCTCAAAATTGGCGAGGAGTGGGCGAGCGGTGGGCCAGTGGCGCGCGGCCCATTCGCACTGGGCGCAGGGTGGGCCGCCCATTGACAAAGTTTCCTCTCTTTTACAAATATAGCTGGATATAGGGATGGTAACTTACCTGCACAACAATTCCATAAACCAAGTATATAATAGCTGTAACGGGTTTCTTTTCACCCGCGCTTTCTTCCACATTCGTGACGTTCCTAAAGGTAGGATTTTGAAAAAATAAACTTGTGTTTACCGCAACAGCAACTAAATACCGATGCCACTAAACAAATGTTTTATCCGATATTATGCCTTCAGTTGGAAAGTGTAAATCCCGAGCAAAGGATCAAAAGCGAAATACCGGCCGGTTTTTGCAAAACATCGTGGACAGCTGAACTCTTATGCAAAGTTACTCGAATTATCTCGATTTTTTATTCCAATTTATGTTCATTTGCATAAGCTGCATAAGAATGCTGGTGTAATAGATGCGTTTCAAAACCAGCCGTTATTTCGCTTTAAGGTCTAACACGTACGGGGTGTAAGTAAAGTGAATTATGAGCTAGGGCTAGTAATACGCCACAAATTAATTATTCCAAACCTGCAACTGAAAATTGTGTACGAGTCGAGACTGTCGTAGAGAACTAATGCCTGCATTTCTCTGCAACCAAAGTTGGGCTATTCAATGTAGACATTGAGACCATACAACATACGATGCACACCGCGGACTACACGCCGCGCATGACTAGCACGCTAACTACTGTATACTACATACACCCCATCTGGCTTTGAGGCAAACTACAGAGCTCAATCTAAATACAATATAGTACGTAAATGATCTACTTCTTACTCCACTACATTCCTGGGTGCGCAGCGCACCCTTCCCATCCGCGCAAATTGGAGTGCACGCGTAGCCAGCCGCGCAGTTTCCAGTGCGGGCGTAGACAGCCGCGTACCGCGCAGGGGGCGCACCCAACCGCATAGTTTGCAAACTACGCGGATAGGTGCGCGGTGCCTCGGAAAAATCAACCGCGCAGCGCGCCCCCGGTCAAACGCGTAGCGCACCCCCAGCCAGCCGTGCAGTGGGCCAAAAAGAGGGGCGAGCGCAGTTGAGGACCAGAGCAATGTAACACTACTAATTACTGGGCTACTGTGCTGCTAGATCGGAATAATAATAAATAATAAATGAGCCTCTAACTGGGCTACAACTGAAAGTTTGGCACTGGTGCTCTTGAGGTTTTTTTCGACAGTGAGGTAAAAAAAGGCGAAGACGTTTCGCGAGAAACCTAATCAAAGGACAATCAAACACACACGGTTAAGTGGATAAAACTGCGATTGCTCTTTTTTCATATAAAAAGAACTGACTCAATACCCCTGGGATGTCACACAATATTGTAAATATCATTCGCCATTATATTGAAAAATAAGAAAAAGGAACCTTGCACGATGAATAGTCACATTATAATCCGAAACATTTTGAACAATTGCCTGGAGCTTAGGTCTATTGTGGTGTATGCTTGCGCTTGAGTAGCGTAAATGTTGCACGTATTTCCTTTGTCTTCAATGTTGAAAGCGGGATGAAGGAAGTAATAATAAAATGGACAATCTGTCTAATTTGGATGGTGTGCCTGGGCATTGGCCATAAAAACATAAAAGGTGTGGACCAAATTCTCGCGGGCCATCAAGTTTCATCAGTGACTTTATACGATAAGCAATACTCCATTATGTCACCATAGAAAGAAAACAAATCGCATAAGATATAGCAGTTCACAATGAAGGTTACTCTTTGACGAACCGTTAGATGCGTATGTAAAGATACGTTTGCTGTGGTAGATGACATCAACGAATCACCAAAAATCAACGACATCAATCAATGATATGTTTTTTTTTTTCCAGCAAACTGCATGTAGTAAACACCACGACACTCTCTCCTAGTATGTGATTACAGTCTGCAAAAGTTAATTTACATTTGCATCTAAATTAAATCACTTGCCGTAGTTGCTCGCACATAGAGCAAATGCTGGATTAAATGTGCACCTATGACGCATACGCATACTATTGTACAACAGATACCGTATTTAATCCAAAAACTTGTTTTTTTCTTTATTTCCCTGGGGATAGCGTGAGGACAACCAGGCAACTATTATAAGAGTCTATTTTAAATAAAAAAACTTATTATTCAGATGCTGAGTGTTATAATTTACTCGTGTTGACTGGAACAACACCTACCAAGGGTAAATTTGATTATACGTCGGGAATCTCAGAGAATTTTTTGTGAAAAACAAAGAAAAAGAGCATAATATATTTGTTTTTTTTATGATCACGAAGTTACTTATTAACATTTATTTCGGTAAACCGTTGATTTTTGATGCATGCTGCTTCAGGCCTCAGGATCGTAGTAGCTGAAATAGAGCACAACAAGTGTTCTTTTTAATTACAAGAATGATCCTTGTTGCCATTTGGGCATCCGTGTCAGTGGGTGTCACGTTTATATGAAATCTAAACCATACTCAAGGGAATACTGAACATCATTTGAGCTAAAGGAGCACTCAAGCTGGAACGTCTGTGTGCCTGAACGAGTAACCGATTATGATGAGTTTGTATGTTAGTCATGGAAACGAAATGTACTATGTGAACCGTTAACCAAATGAGTAACCAACCTTATCATCATGGTTGAGTTACCTGGACCAGAGCAAACTACAGAGCTCAATCTAAATACAATATAGTACGTAAATGATCTACTTCTTACTCCACTACGTTCTTGGGTGCGCAGCGCACCCTTCCCAGCCGCTCAATTACATGTCCCGATGACCGTTTTTACATTCCTGGCAACATGTGACAATTGCTTGGAATGGAGCATAGCGCATAGCACAAACTTTGAGAAGCCATAACGCCGCCATAACTCGCTTGTCTTAAAAATGGAGAATTATTATTTTTCTCACTTCTTCGTTTCTATGTGCTGTATCATGTAGCATCGCAGTTTTCACCCTGGGTCATACATAGATAAACATGTATGTGCCCTTGTGAGCACATAGTTCGACCGACGGGTTGGAGACTGCGACACTGGCAGGACCTGCGGAGTCCGTGCTTTCATAGGGCGGCTTGGACATCACGACATCACGACGTCGCATGGCGGCTGGCTACCCACCGATTTCATACGCAAGAAGAAGGCTTATTCAGAACCTGCGAATGTAGGGTTCAAAAGAGATCCACTCGACGTCTTTCGTAGAGTATCTTTAGCTTAGTAATGCTTTTAATGATATAATATAATGTTTATTGGTGAATTTCGTTAGTAACAAACGTTTCACAACCAAATCAGATGTTCCCCTCCCTCCGATCTCGTTAATATTCACATAGCGGCCGAGGGTCCCATGTAGGATATTTAATTTTATAGAAAAGTCAATCAATATTTAATTTTATAGAAAAGTCAATCAAAAATAAATGTAGGAAATTGGCCCGCTTGATATCCTACATATCACAAGTATCTCTACATGTTCAATAACTTATTAAAAAACAATGCAGTAACTTTCCTAGTACAAGTCCACTTCCATGGAATATATATTGTCCTCTTTCTATTACTCATAACTCATAGGAATGAGTTTTTGTTTCCGATGCTATTGCATTTAGGGGCTTCTTGATATGTGTTCCGCGGTAATCAAAACCAAAATTGGAGTTTTTTCCCAAGTCTATTTGACAATAATTAACGTTTTATTGGGTTCATCATATATATTATCATCTTTGAATTTTGTATCATTCCTATTGCTGACTAGGATGAGAACATAATATTCACTCAAAATTTACAACTCTAATGGATTGCCTGATTCCAGCATTGTGTATTCTATCGACCAGCGTGGCTCCACAGAATTACGTAGGCTGTTACTTAAATAACATGTAGCTTGCTGTTTTGTACATTACGTATTGTCTAAGGTGGTAAAGTATGCTGCGCAAAATAACGCGTTTGCAATCTATTTGTCATCACCTGCACAGGTTAAAAAACGACATGCGAAACATCTTTAGGCGAAAATACCGGCCAGTTTTTGAAACGCATTGCGGACATCTGCATTTTAATGCTGAGGAACATAATTTAGAAAAAAAAATTGATCCCAACTTGCCCCACTTAGCATAACTGCATAAGAATGCTGCTGGCTCCGATGTGTTTCAAAAACCGGCCGGTATGTCGCTTTAAAATCATGACGGAAGTAACGAGAGCGTTTTCTGCAAACTCTTCATTCCCCAGCAGAAACAATAGACGATGGTGTCGTATTCACCCCGACCAGAATACTGTAAGATAATAATTGCATCGTATAATTCAGAACTCCACGACTGAACGAACAGATATCATAGCGACGGTGTCAACATTTCAACCAACGCTGAATACTGGGAGCACACCGCCAATTCCGGTTAGCTAAGTTAATCTCAGCCGGAATACTAATCGAGCAGTATCGGCAGTCATACAGTCCTTATATAGTATATACCATTCAAGCACGGCTGTTGTACCGCTTTAAGCGCGTGCCAGATAACTGAAGGTTTCTATCTTCTACTTTCATCCGATTCTTATACTACACCAGAATTGCCCAGTGGAGCACACTTACATATAATCTAATCCATAGCTTAGGCGTTTCGGCATATGTTTCGGGGTATCTGCCATACCGTTTAAAGCGAAATAACGGCCGGTTTTTGAAACAGAATTAGAATCAAAAACTGCAAATTTCGAGAAAATTAGCATCACTATGTAAGAACTCATGTTATCCGCAATGCGTTTCAAAAACCGGCCGGTATTTCGCTTTAAATTCGAGTCATTTCAGAATGCACAAGAAAAACTCAGGATTGGTCTACTTTTCGTAAAAGATGTTGTCGCTTTGGAAGCGTCTATCGGTTACAGGTAATATATTGTAGACAAGCATTCTAATCAATCTAGACCAATATCATATGGGGTACTTTTTCGGCCAATTTCCCTGTGTAGCACAGGGTTTTGCTTTTGCTACTCAAAATCCGAGAAAAGTCTTTAACTAGGCATAGAACTGAACTAATATTTCGATGTTCATCTTCCGCTTCTTTTTTTCTTTGGTGTTTTCGGTTTCCTAGGAAGCACACGTTACAAACCACAAACTGCGCAGCGGCATTTAATAAAATATGTGCGCCCAATATCACTTTGGAACAGTGATTTCGTGCGGCGTAACTTTCACTTACTCACTTGGACACTAGCTAAGTAATTTTATTCAGCGTCAACAAATTGAACTATTTGCCAAATTTTTATATTAAGACGGTCTGCTGGAGCGGTTCTACTCGCTCAGGATGAGATTCGAAGAAACCATTTATTGGATGGATATGAATTCGAGTATGCTAATTTGCTGATGATGTATCTCTTTTGCGTTTTCTTTTACTTTTTTGTTAGTGATGACGGACACTAATAACTAAACTTATTCGTTCCACAGGTTTTCAACCCACTGCACGATCAGAAATATGTTTTTGGCTATTTTGAGTTCTGACTATGGTATCTAGTTGTGGATCTTCATTTCCTGAAACTCAGCCTAATTTGCCTATTTTGCAAAACGGTTTTCACGTTTGAGTAATCCGGGAGTCTTATCACAGAAAAATTGGGGAAAACGTTTCACACGTGGGCCTGAGCCTTTAGGAACAATCTTTCAGATATGTGATCCGATTTGACGAGTGTGAAGAGAGCACGGCTCTCGGTCTCTTAGTCGACATGATTACCGTGGAGAACGTTGATGTTATCATCGGACCTACCTGCAATTCACGTTGGTTTATCAGTGTTGCGAAAAAGGCAACTTTGCAGTCTCTAACTAACTTATACCGCATCGCCTGGATGCGGCAGCACCCTAATACAGCGTGCTGCCGCATCGAGGCGACTTTGAACTTTTTGTTTTACTTATATTGAGACTAGTATTAGGAGCGGAGCAGTATCAATAGCAACAACAAAAAAAAACTAGAGTGGCCATTAGGATTGACTTCATCCCTTTGATAAGTTGCATGACGAAGACTCACTAACAGTATTTAAAGGGACATGCTCACGAGAAATCAATTTTGTTAGTTTGCCATTATATTCCGGTTCTCCATACGAGTTTACACATGGGAAAATTTGCGCATTTCTATATACACAGCAAGCTCCCTTGTTATTGGGATCCTTACTGCACTGACATCTTAGGGTTCTTTTTGGTCATTTACAAACTAGTTCACATTGTTCTAGTTTAAAAATTTCTCCTGAGCCCGACCTTTTAAGCTACAAGAATCATACACCTTCTTTCTCTTAGTGTTGTACATCGGATAAGGTCTCTCTAAAATTATCTTAATAATCAACACTAAATCTTTTACGCTAAATCTCAAGAGCGTGCATCAGAGGTGGTACTGTACATTTTCAAGATTTGATTATGACATGTCCTGCAGTGGTCCTGAGCATTTGACACAAAGGGCACAGTTATTTTGAAATGCATTATTGTTTTACAAGCACACATTACGTGGTTTCAGCTGCAATTGCCAGTGCGGTGCTCACTTCCTACTATGACCTTCCTCTCTATGTCTGGGGTCTGACCTCGTCATCTGATCTGGCAGACGTCGCCAGGTTTCCAACTACGATCATTCTGTCGCCAAACTACTTTCAGTGAGTCGTCGGATTCATGAAACGAGAGATAGAGATAGAGAGAGATAGAGAGCGAGAGGTAGAGAAAGAAACAGAGATAGAGAAAGAGAGAGAGAGAGCATCTGTGATAACCCGGGTTTATTTTTCACTTATTGTACCTAATAGTCTCTCGCTGGCCGTCCTCAACATGATGCAATACTTTGGCTGGACTGAGTTTGCATTTGCTTATACAACAAATGGAAATTCTGAGAGTTGCCCATTCTTCAACGACGATCTGCAGGTATGAGGGGGGAAACGACATAAGGAAAGTAAATTAAAAATAAATAAAATCAATTATTAAACAATAATATGCCCACCCACTCCTCGTACATCTTACTGTTAGTGTGTTTACTGGAAAGACATTTCTTTTACTCTTCTACAAGATATCACGCGAAATAATTTTTAATATCCCTGTTCCATAGCTTGTACGGCTTCTCTCGTTTTTTTTCATAAAAAAAACATATGAGGATGAGATAGATGCAGCGACCTCGTTATTACCTATGATTCACTCTTCTCTTCACTCTAACTTTCATTAAGTCAAAGCAGTCTTTTAGGAAATGTACTTAGAGTAACGGTAAAGTTGAAAAGAGAGGGGATATTTTCCCGATATTCACAGCTCTGTGATCCGCAATTGCGATAATAATGTTGGGCTGATAATTAGCACAAGGAAAGGTGATTTGAGAAAGAGAAATGAAAAGATGTGAAATATTTAATTCCAGACTGCTCTGGCCACAGAAAGATCTATTGATTTAAATATCAACCATCAGTTCCGCGATGCGACTATGGACGATTTTAAGTACGGATTGAGCCTGATCAGGACAAAAGCCAGAAGTGAGCCATATATTCAAGGAAAACAAGAAGAGGAAGGCGTAGACAGATGAATAGAAAAGAGCACTGAACGGATAAGAAATCGATACAGAAAGCTTCACCGAATGAAAAAGTTTTTCATTTTTCTTATGCAAAAAAATGCGGGATTTTGGAAAACTGTCTTTCCCATGATCACGACTGTCCGACCGCTCGTCCCTTTAATTATTTACTTTTAATTATTCTATTGCTCTTTTCAGTAATTCTCGTATGTTTGCCGGAGGGAAATGGGTACAGAAGGAATTTTATGCTCGCTGCTTATGATAGTGGTATGACGAATGAGGAATATGTCTACATCTTTGCCGATATCAATAGTAGAGGATACAGTTGGTGCTTTCATACATTTACGATCATTACCTTTTCATCATTAAAATCTATATAGTGTGTCAGGGAGTCTTAAACTAGATTGGTAAGATGTTCCAGAGCTTGTCCACGCCCTATTGTTTAATCGTTTACTGTATTACATGCATTTGCATGTAATACAAATATATATAATCAATGGATATTTTTCTTCCAAGGTCAAAAGATGTTATGTAGAGTGAGGCTCCGCGCTTCATTAGCTCCAGAAAATAAAAACGGTCTTTCCCTGTAGACGTCACCTATGTGTGGCGGCGCCCAATGCAAGTAAAATTGATGAAAAACTGCAATACCGTAGTAAAAATGAAAGACTTGGTGCTTTCCTCTGACTCGGCATTACCGATACGAAAGGAAATCCAATCTAGATGTCCTTGACGGATCCGGAAAACAGAGAATGGTCTGGGCTTCTGACCCTTCCGACGGCCGAGACGCCGATGCGGCAGTGGCTTTTAAGCGAACGCTGATGATCAGCGATGTGAGTCTTCTTGTAATTAGCTTTCCTTGGGCCTTGGACACTAGCGATCCATTTTCATTTTGTAGTGCCTTTTGCATGAATTTGCTTGATTTATTGTGTGTGTGTCTCTCTCTCTTTTTCTCTCTTTTCTATTCTTGATTCTGAGTCATACGGCAACTTTCTTTAAAACATTGCTTGATTTCTTTACTAAGTCTGCTTTTAAGTTATATAGTTGTTCACAGTAAAATGAACTTAAAGGGATAGGTTCACCTCGAATTGCACCTTTTTTTATAATTTATGTTGATAGTATGACCTATGACGGTCAAAATGCGAAAATTGCAGTAAATTTCCTTTGTTCCCCGTAGTAGGAGAGCGTGCTCAAAAGCTAAACTACCTCGAATCTATAAAACAATTGGGGTACCGCAGCCATGGTATGTGGGAAATAGCGCAGGAGGACTGGAGGTGCAGTTATTGTTGTGATAGACAGAGGATGATAAAAGGGCCATGTATTTTCTAGCGTCTCCAGCCCGGCTGCGCTATTTCCCACATACCATGGGTGCGGTACTCCAATTGTTTTATAGATTCGAGGTAGTTTGGCTTTTTTTGAGCAAGCTCTCCTACTACGGGGAGCAAAGGAAATTTACTGCAATTTTCGCATTTTGACGGTCATATGTCATACTATCAACATAAATTATAAAAAAGGTGCAATTCGAGGTGAACCTATCCCTTTAACTTGTAATAAATATAAATAATGCTGAGCTTGAAAACAGAATATTGGAGCATGACAGAGGTAATTAGACTATTCATTTAGATCCTCACCGAAACAACAAGCGACACCTATGCTGAATTTGCAAAGGACGTGATCGAACGCATGGCAGATCCGCCGTTCAATTGTGTTGAAGATTGTTCTGATCCAGAGGACAAAGTGGTTAGTGAACATCCGCAATGCAAACGATCAGTATAAATCAAATTAGTGCAAGAATCTGGCCTATTTCTATTTGTAAGGCGAAGTTAAAAAGTCGGCTTACAAAACAAAAATGCTGCTACTAAAACTAACTATATATGTGTACCACAATGGAACCTGTAAGGACGGGTCAAGACCAGGCTTCGTATAGGAGCTCACTGCTTGAACTAAACAAATATTTTTATTGCAAATGAAAAATTGGGGTTTCTAAGGTGATTTTGTAGTGAACCCATCCCTTTAATAAAGTGCAAACCATAAAGAGCACCGGGTTATATCAACCGAATCCGTGGAAACGGTGCACCGGGGTCCATTTCATTTTTGAAGCCGGACGGACATGCTGGCCTTTAAACTTCCGGAGGCCAATTTTCTAGGGAAGCCGATTTATCTCCGACAGTTTTACCCAGCTACCAACTTTTACACCTTTGATGGGGATATTGTTTGGCCCTAAAAACATTGACATTTTACTTCTCTTAGGCGGCCTCGCTCTCCGTATACCTCTACAATTCGTTAATTATTTACGCAAATGCTTTGAATAGAACCATCGATATGATGGGGTCGGATGATGTAAGAAACGGATCGGCACTTTTGTTGAATGCAGCTGGCACGTACAAAGGTAAGGAACTTCAGAGAACAGGCTCACTAAGAGCCTAAAGAAATTTATTAGAGCACGGGTGGAACAAACAAAACCCCTAGAGGAATAGTTTTAACGACTTCGATCACATTACTACGATTGTTCTTAAAGCGTTGTACCGACTTTGGAACATTTGCATGTGATGCGCATATCCTGTGTATTTCGTGCCGGAAGCTTCGGTCAAACACCAAAAATGTGCATAGGATATGGGTATCATACGTTTCCCAAAGTGGTTGCAATACTGCTTTAAAGCTTAATGTTAATAATTAGCGATGTGTAAAATGTGCACCTCAGTGTTCCAAGACACCGTTAACAAATTGAATTTCTGGCCTAGGCGTGATGAGCAACCTTACAATTGCCGAGAATGGTGGTATGGTGCCCAGTTTTTCTATGGCCGGTCTGGATGGAAAGAGCGACATCGTTCTTCTGGGCGATATAGTCGTTTTCCCCAATAATAGTGGAGTGGTGAGTATCGCTAGAATTATAATAATAAGACAAAATGAATAATGATGCAAAATACAATAGCTAGGTGTGCGCGGCCTACAAAAATTTTCAGACCCTACGTACGCACGGCCGTTCAGCTAGTTCCGGTGCAGTATATAATTCATAGGCCTGATGCTGGCTAAGTGTGGAACTGGAGTGGGCCTATTGTGGGCGAGGTGTAGGCTACCCACCTTTTCGGGCCCAGTGTAGGCAGCGCACCCTATACTATTTTTTTTTAGGAATTTAACTGGTTATTCCAAAGGGAATCCGATGTTTTTATTAACTATCCGGCGGGGAAACCACCTTCAACTCCTGAGTGTGGATATTCAAATCAGGTAGGCTTTAAATTATTCAAAGTCGCCTAAAAGCCCTTTATTGAAACGGATTTCGGATAACTGCATCACGTGATTATAATCAAAAAGGAGCAAGTTATAATCAGAAAGTGGGCTCAATACGAGTTTACTTAGCATAAATACATAAGGTTGCGGTTTCATACGTTTCAAAAAGAGCCCGTGGTACGGATTCAAAGCTGTATAGCAGTATAGCACGCGCACTAGCTGCAGAACGGCGGCAACAAGCAAAAGTGTCAGTCTTCCGTTACCTTTTGCTAGCATCAAACGTACTACATACATGAAGTGCGCACCGTATAAATGATGCGTGTGAAACATGTAGGGAAACAACTCTAAAACAACATTCAATGTACGCATTTACATTTTACATTTACTGGTGCATATCCAGGACACCACTCACATTTATATATGTATTACATAATTTTTGTATGTTCCTAGATCTTTGACTATTTTAGTACTGTCCGGAATCGTTTATTGTCACTTATTTGGGCTGGTTCATCACAATTATCGCTGTGGTAGTAATTGCTATACTGGCTGCGTTGGTGGCTGTCATACTGACTGCAAGGTGAGGATTTATATTAACTACTTTTCTTCTTTCTTCTTTTTTCTTCCTTCTGTTTTTTTTTGATGTCTCGTAACACAATACCAACTAATTACACCACTAAAGCGAGATAAAGGCCGGTTTCTGAAGCCTATATTGGACACTGCATTCCCATGAGTGTGTGCAAACTATTGCACGGCAGCGAATTAGGTATTGATGTGTACATAAGTGAGGATGTAATTTGTCCAACATCGATATATCTCAAAGGCCGGCTCTTATACCTGCTTTAAACATTACGGTACAAGCTAGGCGCAATTTAGAGCAAGGATGCGTGAAAATGAACGACTAAATATGATGTGGAAAATTCCATACCAAATGCTGACGAAGATCAAATTGAGGGTGAGATGATTTTTTATATGACTTTTTATTTAAAAATAAAGAGCCGAAAGTTCAATTTTCTTATGTCGATTTTTAATCGAATTATATTCATTTGGTCAAGCATATGCATATGGAAAAGTCTAATTCGAAACCGGCAGTTATTTCTTTTTCGCTTTTGTTCAATACTTTGAATAAACATTGTTTTTTAATAATTTTTATTTCAGAGCAATGCAAACTCGTCAATGTCACTACAGAGTTCAAACAGTGATCACAGTGTGTTTACTGGGAATAATTCTGTGGAAAGCAAGGTATACACTGATTGTCAGGGGTCAATATCTCATCTTCATACGTATTTTCCAGTATTCTGTATTTTTATGGATTTTCTTTTTATTTACCGTCTCCTCTTCGTAAGAAAGCCCAAGAACCCCAAGGACCTAATTGTAAGGTCTAATATTCACAGTGTTCTTTAGGTATCGACAGACAAGAACCAGGCCTATTTCTACTATGAAAAAGAAGCAGTGATGGGAATCATTCACAATGCAGTCGCACGCTTCGAAAAAGATGATTTTCTGGAAATGAGAAAGGTATATTTTATTTGTGATCTTACATCTGAGGCCATATTCACCACTACGATTCTCTTGGGGAAAATAACATTCTAATACGGGACAAGCAGAGAAAAAGACGGTGAATTCCTCTTGGGGAATCGAGTTGTGACGGTGGTTCGCAAAAGAAATATTGAGCCCATCATCCGAAAAATCAATACGCCGAGCTGAAGATATTAGCTGTGTTCCGGGTTGATCTGTATTACTGCATTTTTACATCGTCTCTCACGGCGTTGCGCTCTTGTAAAATAATATTACTAACATTAAAAAATAGTTCATGTGCCTTCAGAGAGTCGCTTGAGCAGCGCCTATAATTGTTATGTACTGGATATGAATGTTTAGATGCGACAACTGGAAAACGAGAATGTTAATCGATTTATTGGTTTATCGATCGATGGTCCATCTTATATTTCCATATGGAGGTTTTGCCAAAGAGGAAGTCTGCATGTATGAATAACTATTGATCTTGTCCCTATTTATAAAAACATAAAAATGTTATATAAGTACAAGGGCTTGTTTCATTTGGATTGAACTGATTGGAATACCAAACCGCGTCGCCGACCGCGAAAAAATTACGTGTATATAAACAGATGGCTTACGAATTAAAGACAAATGTCTTTTATTTTCTTGAGATCTTTGAGTTTCTCCATTCCAGGAAATAATAACAAAAGGAAACTTGCCAATTGATGCGTTCTTTATTCACGCACTGCTTATGGACATTGTCAGCGTGAGTTTACGTTTATCATAAGAAGTCGTGTCATAAGAATCATCATATTGTCATATTAATCAAGTGTCATCAAGTAATATCATACTGTCGTATCATAAGTATGGGAAAATCTTTCTTGCAGTTTGCACTGTTTGAAATATTGTTTTGAAAGATTAGGTCTTATTGTTAGTGTGCTGCCGAATTGAAATATTTCCAATCACAGATTTTAAGGACGTGTATTCTTGCCTACTTTTTTCAACATTAATTATATCAATAATTTCCCTTACAGGGTCTCCATTTTCTCCACAATTCTTTCCTCCATTTCCATGGAAATCTTTCGTCGAAAACATGCCTTATCGACGATCGGTGGCAGGTCTGATTTACAAATATTGTTATTCAATTCCCCCCGGGTTTATATGGTACAATAAAAGAATATGTAAAAGTTCTTCCGTAAACGGAGCTCACGAGAGAGAGGGAGAGAGAGAGTTATGTTGGGAAAGAGCAGATAATGGAGGAGCGGTGAGATTGTTAAACAAATGTTTTCTTCTTATTTAGGTAAAACTCTCCCAGTTTGGTTTGACATCAGTTCGTAAGGCGACCGAGAAAAAGGCTGATGATTTACTGTGGACAGCACCTGAATTGTTACGGTACTCATTTGCAAATAATTATGAAAGATTTGTGCTCAATTTCCCAATAATGAAAAATACCGAGAACCTCTGGACCATTTTGAAGTTCACGAATTATTACCATAGGACTAGG
The DNA here is from genome assembly GCA_036852015.1 of Pelodera strongyloides. Lineage (NCBI taxonomy): Eukaryota > Metazoa > Nematoda > Chromadorea > Rhabditida > Rhabditidae > Pelodera > Pelodera strongyloides. The sequence goes on from JAANDG010000005.1 coordinate 430,968, forward strand.
CCCCTGTTATCAGAAACAAGGTCTAATTGCAAGCTAATTATCATATTTACTTTAGAATGGATAATATGCTCGGAACTGAGGAGGGCGATATCTATTCATTTGCTATAATTGCATCAGAATTGATATGCAAAAGCTCACCGTGGAACCTGGAGAACAGATCGGAAACAGCTGAAGGTATATTATTGGTACCGCTGGTAAGGTTGCGATAGCCTGCTACATGTTTTGTTGGAAAATGGCCAACAAGACGCACGGCGCGTTCAAAAACGCGGCGTTTTTTTGGTATAATTGGTTTATCTTTTGTTTTCGTAAAAATAAAAGCCACATTGTGTAAGTTTACTACTTTCTACAGAAGGCCCTGAGGATTTATGGATTACTGAATTGTTATGTTGTTTTCAGAGGTGGTTCACATGGTTCGAAAGAGTCTCCGTCCTCCCTTTCGCCCTGATTTGGACGTTGGAAAAGAAGTCGACATCAGTCCGACTATGGTATGCTAATTAATTGTGCTCGCTCCTAAGTAGTTGAATACTGTGGTTACATATAATTACATTAAAGTAATGATTAATTTCTGTAATTTGCTGTAAAATGACTGTAGTAAGAGCATGCAATTATGACGGCTCATTGTGATTCTACAGATAAACAACAATCACAAGTAAATTATACTAACCAAAAGACTTTTTTTTACAGTTGATGCTGATCAAAGATTGTTGGTCGGATGATCTACGGCAACGTCCCGACGTGACGCAGTTGAGGAAACTGATGAGAGCGGTTTATAGTGGAAAGTGGGTCAAACGTTCACTTCTTTTGCATGGAGCTAGAACAGACTTGTTATAAGTAAAATTGGCAGGCAAAGCATGGACGAGGTTTATTTTGAAGAAAAAACCCGTAAAATTTCCCTATTTAACTCAAATCAAGAGCACATCATTACAGAAAGATCAACTTGATGGACCATGTGATGAATGCGCTGGAGGAGGTAGGATTCTTATTCATTCTCTATGATCTACTCCTACGGCCTAAACAAAAGAAGCTTGTGGAAAAGAGTAGTTACGGACGGCAAGCGAATCGGTACCATTAAATATGGGTGACTTCAATACACTAACAAGAAACATGATCGATTTCACCAAGGGATTTATTTCAATTGTCCAACGATGATAAACTGATATCAATATCCACTTGGCAGTGTTATCTTCCAAAATAGACACAACGGGATCCTTTAAGTTGGCGTACCACGTTAAGCAACACAGGTGATTTCAACCTCGTGTAGTTTACGTCGAAATGATACCCAGGATCCGCGAAGTGACAAAGTATATAACGTGAATATGAACAACAACAATTAAACAATAACAGTGATCCCTTTTAAGTTGGCGTGAAGCTTGATCAGAGAACCGGTGATTTCAACCGCGTTCAACTGTTCATACAAGCGACACCCAGGTCTCACAACGTAACAACAAATAAATCATAGTTTAGTTATGGAACCGTCCGGAAATATAACGATGACAAGTTCAACTAAACAAATTGGACAACACACAACAAAAGCGAAACTATACCAAACTGACGGTTCAGTAACTAAATCGCTAACAGAACAAGTAAACAAAGCAGAAATACAGCAATTGAATATAAACTAATAATCAGTGGAATGAGTAACGAATATAGCGGGTGATAGCAAAGTATACAGCAACAAGTGACAGCTCACAACAACAACTAAAAATAGGATGACGGAAAAATACGAAAAAATCAAAGAACAAATAGTGTACCATTACCGTACGCCAATAAACACGCCCCAAGACGCACTACAACCTCTGCATTTTAGAAAGGAGCCTTGGCGGCCTCGAGTCCCTCTGATATGAGAGTGAGGGAGAGGGAGAGGGAGAGTGCTTGCAACAGAAAGAGAGAAGGAGAGAGAAAGTGAGAGAAAACATGTGATAGAGAGGGAGAGAGAGAGAGGGAGAGCTAACATAGATGGAAAATTCACATTTATTACAGTATGCTGGCAATCTCGAAAAAGAAGTAGAGGAACGAATGCGTGAACTGGTGGAGGAAAAGAAAAAGAGCGATTTGCTTTTGTATCGGATGTTACCGAGGTGAGGAGCTTACCATTAGTGAGCGAGTCGAGGTTTCTCATAGAGCCGAAGCACATAACGGGCATCAAAGGACTGACGATAAGTTTGTCTGACGAGGAGCTTGCTAAATCCACTTTTTGTTCAACCAGAGCCAACCATCTTTTCAGACAAGTTGCTGAAAAACTGAAAATGGGACAAAATGTGGAACCGGAAGGCTATCAACTGGTCACTATATTCTTTTCTGATGTGGTCGGATTTACGACAATTGCTGCACGGTGTACACCTCTGCAAGTAAGTCCAAGTATCTATATAATCTACCTTGGTTTTTTTCTTTTTCCATCGTCTCTCACGGCGTTGCCCTCTGAGTATTATAAATGTTCATATATTCAAATGTATGTAAGAAAGGGAGATTTTTCAAGAGTCAACCCAACAAAGGGTCGAACCACACAAAATAATCCGCAGAACCATGCATAGACAGCTAATTTGATACCTTTGGTGATCTGTTACCTTTACATCGTCTAGTATTCTCAGTGAAGTTTGTATAAGAAATCCCTATAAGAATAGTTTATTCTCTTTGCAGGTGGTCAGTCTGCTCAATAGTCTCTACACAACATTCGATGCTACAATTGAACAACACGATGTTTATAAGGTTTCTTTTTATTATTATTTATTGATAGTTGAATGGGGATAATTTGTTTGCCCACTTTTTGCTTATAATTAAAGCATAAAGAAAATGCATACAAATAGTTTATAAGATGCATCGTCTAGGTTGAAACAATCGGTGATGCTTATTTGTGCGTCTCTGGACTACCGAAAAGAAATGGAAACGAACACGTGAAGGTTATTATTCTACTTTCATAATTAATCATCGTAACAGATGTGACTTCAAACTTTCAAACCATATATTGTAATTTTACCGCAGCATATGCGAATTTTCTATTTTTACTGTAGCTTCATTGTTGGCGGTGACTGCAATCTGTCGCTGAACTTTCAAAAGGGCAGCTTGACAATGTTGCCCCTAAATTGAAAAACGATTCTTTTTTTAGGAGATAGCCGATCTCTCTCTGGATCTTCTCGAGGCTCTCAAATCCTTCACAATAGTACATCTGAACCACGAGCGAGTGAGAATCAGAGTCGGCGCCCATTCGGGTACGCAAACTCCTTTGGGAATGCACTTTATTATAGGAACATTCGCCTTTCACAAGTCTTACCGTTAGCCTTACAGTTAGTCTTACAGTCGTACAAGCAAGCCTTACGGTTAGTTTATGGCTTGAGTGTAAGACAGGTTTGCCTATACATAGTGCGATACTGCGATACTGTATTGATCTGCTTAACATAGACATAGGCGACGGTAGGACAACTCTGGTTCGATTACTTTTCTACAATTCAATCTAAAGTTGATTACACGTACTTACAATTAGTAACTATTTACTTCCGTAATGAAAACGATATGTTAAAATAGCGTATCACGTATATTCTGTATATTGAGGTTTTATATAGTTATGACTTAGGTCCGTGTGTGGCGGGAGTCGTTGGCTTAACAATGCCCAGGTATTGTCTATTTGGAGATACGGTCAATACTGCATCTAGAATGGAGAGCAATGGAAAACGTGAGCTTATTTTATGTTTCATATGGATATGATGTGTAGATCAAATGAGCCTTTATGTCTCCAAATCCAGACGTTATTCAAAACCCAATTTAGTCAGCATAACATTGATTACTATATCTCAATTTGTTTTTGAACCTTTGTTCTTTGCCATGCTGCATAATATAAATATAAAATCCACTAATAGCCTGATCTAAACATAATCTTGATGAGGAAAAAACCCGACAAGTGTCCCAATATTTTGTAATGAGGATGTTATCATGTTAACGTATCATTAGAAAACTCCCAGTCTACATATTGATATATACCAAAATTACAAACCACCTTTGTATTTAGCATCTCAAATCCATCTATCTGCGGATTGTCATAACTTCCTCACACAAGTGTACCCTGGACAATATGAAACGGAGCCGAGAGGAGAGGTTTTGATAAAGGTCAGCATTGTGCATATTCTAGCCAAGAAAATAAACTTTCTCCAAATTGGGGATATCCCAATTTAATAAAGTACGGTAGACACATGCCGAGCTTTTTGGACCACATCATACACCACAAATTATACAGGAGGTGTACTTTTCTGGAAGGGGACTTTTCTCCATAGGGGGGACGTTTGTAGTTATAATCTATATTATAATCGAAGTGACTATTATTTATAGGGAAAAGGAGTGATGGAGACATTTTGGTTACACGGGCGCAGTGGACAGACACGACAAACAGAAATACACGATTCATTATATTGAATATTTGTTTGTTATAGGGTGTCATCACAGTTTGTTCCCATTTGTCTTGCACGCTAGGTATTGCATGCACTTTTTTAAAAGAATAATTTTCATTCCACGATTACCTTCTCGAGTAAGGAAGTTTTGAGTGTAGGTTATCCGCTAGACAAGCACTATTATTCTGCTAATGTAAAGCTAGACGTGTTCCCGGAATGTCCATGTGCATATGACCTAATTCTAATTGTAAGACTAGAATAGTAATGAGTAATCATAAAGTTATTTTTTTGATATTATTTCAACAACGAAATACTGTATATATATACCTTTCTCGCAATCTGGACAGTAACTCCAACCTCTAATTATAACGCAAATCATAAGCGCTGAACACTGTTTTGAAAAAACTTTTATATTGAACTGTATTGACCCAAACGAGCACGCTCATGAAAATCTTTATTTATTTATTATTTATGAAAATGAAAGTGCTCCTCATTTCTCTCGTCTTTCATGAGAATATTTTTTTCTACGTATTTATTTATTTTATATCTGTGCGAATCCATACAATAAACTCTAATTTAAGCAAAGACCCTTTATACACAAATGTTTTGTTCCCCACCTAAAACATCTATGAAACCCGAGCACATTTTCTACGATAAAAGTATAAACGGTATTTGATTCAGTTGCCAGAACATCCCGACAGTAATATTTCAATTGAGAATATTTACAAGCACTCTTGTATAGAACTTATTAAAAGTCACGTTATACCTAAACCCTAATACAAAAACGTCAGTATACACACAATGTCCACATCGCTTGGTTGAAGAGTTTTGACCTCCAATTGAAACCTCTCTTTGTTTATTTATTGCGTGGTTGCAGTACCGTAGGATTAGTAATGTTTGAACTCCGCTTAGCAATGTTTGGAGAAAAAGTCCATCGGAGTTACACTATTCTATTTGGGAAGCGGGACATAGTAATAGGAGGAGTGTAACTTTATTTCCATTTACCCATACATTTAAATTTACGACATCCTACCCTACACTTAGCCAGTACTGCTTTATTGACTAAGAAGCGGGAGTCCAACTCCGAGTCTGGCAGAATGTGTCCCTACGTCCCGCTGGTATATTTTGACCTGTTTTTCGTAGGTAGGAGGTTTCCACCAACATTAAAGGGATCAGCTCACCTTAAAGTGTGTCTGTTTTTTTTCTTTCTTTATTTTCTATAAGGGATAAGAAAAATTTGGAGTAGAAAAAGAAGTGTTCAATTTCAATACTCACGAAGATATTGGGTAATAAAGTGGTGGATTGATCGGGCCGAAATGCAAAAAGGGCAATTGTTCTATACAAACAAGGCAGGACAATTGCCCTTTTTGCATTTCGGCCCGATCAATCCACCACTTTATCACCCAATATTTTCGTGAGTATTGAAATTGAACACTACTTTTTTTTATTCCAAATTTTTACTATCCCTTATAGAAAATAAAGAAACAAAAAAAACAGACACAATTTAAGGTGAGCTGATCCCTTTAAGCTTTAGCATAGCAGCAGCAAGATGTTTCCCCTTGGGTGACCCTCCCTTATGCTTAAGTTATTTAAAGGGAGAGGCCCACGAGAAAAAAGTTTTCCTCAATTTGCTTGCACAGAATGTCCGGAATCTCAGAAATATTACGGCGAAAACCGCATATCTTTGCATTTAGAACTCGCAGATATATTCTGTGCTAAACAGTTCGGCCAGGCACCGTAGTCTGAAACAATTTTTGCTCGTTTATGGCATTACAGTATTGGAAACGCTTTGTTATAATGGTAAGAATGTTCTTCATTCGTTTAACAATTATTATGTAGAGAAAGAATGCCAACGGACGGGTATAAACTATAAAAAGGTATTTTAACCTTTCTGACTACGGTGCCTGGCCGAACTGTTTAGCATAGAATATCTCTGCGAGTAAGCGATGCAAATATATGCGGTTTTCACAGTAATATTTCTGAGCTTCCGGACATTCTGTGCAAGTAAATTGAGGAAAAATTTTTCTCGTGGGCCTCTCCCTTTAATTTACGCTTACTCCTACCCTTCCTTTGAGATATGTCGAATGCAAAACTGAAAGTAGAAAAAATGCACGTTGTATGCAATTTTGCGTATTCTTTGGCTAACTACCAGACCGTAGTAGCCATCTTTTAGAAAACATCCCATTAACGCACGTAAATGTTGGTGAAAAGCCAAGTAAGCGTGCACGGAACTTCCGTTGCACGGAAGAAACTTGTGACAAGTTTCTCTCCGTTTAAACGGAAGTTCCGTGCGCTCTGAAATGTTGGTGGAACCGGCCTCATGCTTTGCGCTTACGAAGCGTCTTCATTTAATTTAGTCTTACGTATGAGCAGAGCTGACACAGTAAATCTCATGAACTGGGGATCTTCGATCTGTAGATATATGTAGATCGGAAACATCTCTAGAAGATCTCGGCTGCTTGTGTAGAAAGATTATTTTCAAGTAACTTTTTGGTATTTAAGGTGTATCTACGTATTCTGTATTCCCTGCTGATTTTCATGATGATTTCATGAGAACTAACACCTTTAAGTGATCAATTTGAACGTTCTCTGTGCTTGCTCTCATAATATATTTTCTACTGCTGATGTTTGTACTATGAATGTCGCCAAAAAGCAACATTTCGAGTTAAGCGAACAAAATAAACCGGTAACTGAATAATGTCATAAGATGTGTACTCCGTCCTATCTATTACGCATATATAACTTGTAGTGCGATTTACCAAAAACGTCATTGTTAGCCAAATTTACCTAAGATTTGGGTTTGTCTTTTTGAAAGTAATTTTAAGATACACTTAGGGGCCCTTTACATTCATAGTTCTTTACCGTATGCTTCGGGGTTAGTCGAGCCATTTTGGTTAAACCCGTAATCGTAATATGTACCTGGGTCGTACATCTTGCACATATGTTCTTTACCTATTAATTCTTTCAGTTACTATAACATATATCTGGTTTCACGAGTTTCACCTACCCCCCCCCCCCCCCCTTTTTTTTTAAAGTTTCGACACGCAGTGCATAATAGATTCAATCCTACGAAGTGACCGTTCGGTGAACGGCCTATTTTGCAATGCCTTATTGTTATATCAAGACAACATACGTACCGTACACATAGCAATAACACGTATATGATGGACACCTTGTTTTTCGATTGTGCCATGTTTTCGCCGAAATCAAAATAATAGTGTAACATTTACTATTAGCTAGCTATTACGTAATCAGAACGTCAGAGTTATTTTCAGTTTTTGGGGCTATCAAATTAAGAGGCACTTCCTGTACCGTGTTACTTAAGAAATTCAAATTAGGGGTTTTTAATGTGATTGTTTTTTTTTGGTAAATAAATAATAGACTAGTACTACTAAACTAAAGACCATAGTAGTTCACAAACCAGAAATTATTCTTTTATGTTTCCAATTCTATTAATTAAGTTTGAATATTAATAGTATGTATTTTCAAGAAGAGTATTTAGCCAGAAAACGTCGAATATAAACGAGGGATTGTTACACATTTTATTGATATGATACTGATGAGGCAGATACCGTAGTTTTACACTGCAGAGCACAAACAACGTAAAAGGTACAAAAAAGAACAAGATGTACAGTACTTTTTTCCCTATTACTTAGACACTATGTCCAATTTGTAGGGTTGTTGTAGTTTGCAGGAAAAAAAAACGTTTTTTTTTAATTAAAGCAGAACAACACGTGGTTTTTTTAGCGCACACCCGACAACTGCATTTCCCAGTACTGTATTTAAATAATGTGCCGAAGACGTCCAGCAAAACACAGAAATTTGAATATAAAAGAGGATATTGTCCAGCGTAGATTTCTATACGAGTGTCACGTCGCTTTAACTTTAAGCTCGTTTTCACTACGGAGAAATCGGTCATCTGCTTGTTCCGATCATCTAATGAGTCCGCCAATTGCATATTTTGAGTTTTCTCCGACCGAATAACAACAATTTTCTTGAGGTTTGCTCGCAAGCCCCAAGGGGTTATTTTGAGTTTTCTGCTCGATTTTCTAGAAATAATTAATGCGTGTGCGCCAGATTTTGACCTTCTGTACATTAGGCTCTCTGTGAAAAACTTTATAGATTAAGAAACAGAGAGAGATGGAGAGAGAGAGAGCTTACTGAGAAAGAAACTTATTTTTGAGTTCTTTTAACCGAGTATTCAGGTTTAGGCCAAGGATTCCATCATATAAGCTGCAGTTCGGGCGAATTAAAGGGTATTGTGTGCCACGTCGTGCGTGGTTGCAAATCACTTTATATTAGAACAACAACCCTTCACCCAATTGTTGCACTAACTGCTAGAGCTGCTCTTTTCCCCGCTGCTTTCCCCGAAAAAAGAAGAAAATTTTGCAAAAATATAGAAAAAGTTCATCGGAACTTTTCTGTTTCCGTTAACCAGCCATGACCCCCTTATTAGGACGAATGCGTGTACAAAAGGAGGGATAAAGTGGGGGCGCGTCTGGATTTCCTCGTACGATTTTAATTCTAGAATGCTCAGTACGGTTACTGTATCCAGAAGTTCTGTATTTAGATATATGTTAAGCAACCATTATCTTTTATAATTATAGCACTCCGGAAGGGTGGAGGTTGATAATTATTAGCTCTGTTCGATAATGGCGTGTTTGTGTGCTTTGAGCCGCATTAGGCAAGAACTGCAGTACGAAATGTAAGCATCTATAATTTTAAATTTAGTATAGTTATTCTTATTTAATCGTCTATGTTCTTATTCACTTCTGACACTAACTGAATCAACTAGACTTCTAGGCAATTTCCTCAGCGCTATCTCCATCAGTACGGCATATTGTAGTCGCGGGTATATTTTACACTTGACACTTGACACATACCGCCATCCTACTCCTACTCGCCAATTTCATATTTTCTCTACTATTACACTAAATCCACAATGAATCTGTTCTCGTAAAGATCAAATCTTTAAAGGGAGATTAAGTCGCCTTGTGGAAATGATATTCCCGCCAATGCGAATTAAGCTCAATGTGTTGCATGTTTAATTGGATGAACTAGTTTCCAACGGCCTCAGCCTAGATTTGTTCTGTCTTTCGACTTTTCACCCAAAGTACTTACTGTCTACTTTTGGGAAGGGAATACGATGCTTCCCATGACCTAAAAAGTGCGTAAACGGACAGTTAGGGTATAGTCAGTGATAGTGAGATAAGTTATATAGTATTGTTAATATCCAAATCAGACAGTGAGAGCAAGAAGTGATCAGAACCTTATTTGACATTATCTCCTTTACTTAGAGTACATGCTCACCTAGATCTAGTGAACTAGATACAAATTGAGGACACGAAAAATGATGAGTTATATATAAAGGGAAGGCCAGGAGTCCAGAAAGTTAAAATTAATGTCATTTCAGTTGCATCTTTATCAATTAGTACAATGTAATAGGTTTAGGCCTAAGCCTAAGCCTAGGCCTATTCCATTTAGTGTAACTAGAAATCGCAAGTTGACCCGGGTATTCTTGAGAAAATAACAAGGAATTGTTCCATGTACCCAACATCCATGCAGCTTCTGGATTTTCTAGCGTTAGCGTTTGAGTTAGCTATTGAAGGCTGCGAAAGGTCCCCATAGCTCATAGCTCTGGCTAGACTTTTCCGCTTTCTTATCGTTCAAAGAAGTTGTTTTTCCGCTTGCAAAACAGCATTAAGTTTTCCCGGTTTGCAGTGACCCTTTAACTCTCACGGTATAGTTAGCCAAAATCTCGTACGATTTTCGCCGATACTATCTATTACCACTTACCTTGTTAAGCTGTATTTTCAGTTTTTATTTCAGTTTATTGTTCACAAAAACAAGCTGTTTTGGTCGTTTTTCAGCAGGAAAATATGAAAAAATGGCTATTTTTCTGTTCCATTCTATCAATCAAAATCAAAACGAAACCGTCTTGTTTTTCAATTTATTAGCAGGAGATTCCCTACTATTTTCATCGCATTAACTTGGCCAGAAAAGGAAGAAAAGTCGAAATTGTTCGAAAATACTTATAACCAAATAGTTTTACTTGACGCAAATTTTAAGTTTTCAGGGAATTATTAGACTGGATAGTTATTACAAGGGTATGGGGAATAATGACGTTTAATTTTTATAATTTTTGCTAATGGTAAAGCTGAAGATGCTTCTAGACACCCATGAAATTGTGCCAGGAAAAACCCAAAGCCAAAGGTTAATCCCGAAGAGTAGGAAAATGGAAAATCACGTAAACGCACGTGCTTCTTTCTCTGAATTCCCTGTGTCAAAGATAGAAGATAAAAGATAAAGTTAAAGTTGAAACAACACTCATTTGTCACAATGGAAACGTGTGAGCTTTGAAAAAGTTTGAAAAAGTTTGAATTAGTCATCTTTCTCATTTTCCGCATGCTTTTTACTATATGATGAATCGTTTTGTAAACGAAGTAAAGCATCTGTTCTCGGCATATAAATACCCTCAGGATTATAATAGAATACCCGGATTGAGAAACGCAATGTTTCAGCTGCTGCTTTTTGTAAGCTTTCGCACTGTTCCCCAAGTCGAGCCCTTATTAGTACAGTACTCAATCGGAGATTTGCATACTAGGACAGTACTTATACATAGGTACTCTATGCTAAATTGCTTACAATGAGTATGAAATGAAGTAATCTTGAAGCATATTTCAGACAACTTAATTCCCAAATGTTTCATGCAAATAAAAGAATTAGATAAAAAATCGCAATCATCGCGCAGTTATTTTGCAATTTGCATGCAGTACTTCATGGTTTCCTGCTCAATCCTGGTACAAAGTACGTTTCAAAAGTCGGTTGTTATGTCACTTTAAATGCAACTTCATCAGATAGACTAGAGTAGAATGCCCATTCCCTCCTAGTGTTAAAAAATGATGTTAACTTGAATTAATAAGAATCTACAATTTCATGGTGGCATTCAATCATGCATAGCTGTGTATAGTCATAGTACGCCCGCCAGCCGTTTAGAATGTTTGATTTTTGTCACTTGTATTTTCCCCGTCATGTTGCTCAAAAATAAGTGATAATTCTTCTGATTCATACGGTATTCCCCAAATAGAGGCCATAAAATACAGTAGGAAATACGGAAGTTGGCATCACACATACAACCTGCGCACCTTTTTGATGAATTGCTATTGAACGAGAGCCTCACTCTCTCGTTCTCTCACATTCACTCACTCTCTCGTACACTTTCTCTTTCTCCCATTTCTATAAAGGTTTCTTGTTTTTCAGTTTTTCTTTTTTCCAGGTTGTTTAACCTCTACACCTATCCTACAGTACGGCCACCCACTTTCTTAAATTATCATTCTCTAAATTATCATTTCTTAGCTGCGACGAACTTGTAAGCAGAAGACATTTATGTAGCTTTAAAACAAAGTCAACTAATAGCATTCACCTTTTTGTAGTCTAAGTAACTAACAATTTCAATAATTATTAATAAACAGAAATGCGAACCACGGAAAGTTCAGTAAACATTAAAATATGCCCACTTACCTATTGCAGGATAGAAATTTCCCTGAAAATTTCCTGCAAATTCACAGAAAATTCTCGAAAAATATTGTGTTTTGAATGTATATATTTTCCTAAATTTCTCACAATTTTCATGGAAAACGAGGCATTGTTTTGTCAACAACACATCGTGTGTTTATTGCTCTGTTTGTTAGCAACTTTTCCCATAATTTTACACAAAAATGCTGACTCAGTCAAAATGTCAGTTTAATTCCCATGCTGTGGTATGGAATTCAAAATTTCTGAAAAGTTATTTTCTGGTATTTTTTGGATAGTTCAATTTCTTGAGCTTTCTTGAAGGTCTCAGAAATGAAGCGTATATTTAAGCTTCGCAGGTTGAAGTGTACTTGTTTGTGGCCTAACTTTCTTCATAAAGCGGTGTGGCACGTGGTTTGTGATTTGTGATGCGAACACTGCACAACGGAATCCCCCTGTATTGTGCGCATTTTCTAGAAAACAAGTTTGCCTTCTTAATTAACCGATCAATATGTCACCGATCACTTTTTGCTCTCTTATATTCTAATGTCTACCGTAATGGTATGTCATGCAACATATAACATGTTTGTGTGTTTTGTGCGTGTTTTACAACGCATTCGTTTACCTTGATCCAATCAGTGATGCGCCGAACGTCCCATGAGACCATACGTCCATTTATTAAATATTCCATGTTTGTATGCTCTTTTTTAACCGAAAAACGAACCAAAAAAGCACAAAATCTAATCGAGAAGGACCATTATCCACTCGTCTAATGGCCTGAGCATTGTTATTCCCCAATTTTTTTCTCCCTGTGTTTTCGAGGCTATAAATGGGCTTGTTATTTGCCGATATCATAAATTATTAAGTCTACCGTGGGCTCTGGAGCTGGAGTTCTGGGACCACGTATAGTGCCCTATTAAATATCAATGTATTTTTTAGTACTCATGTGTTTTGTAGCCTTGTGTGCCTCCTTGGAAAGACAATGTAAAGGCATAAACACATCTCAGAATATGGTTGTGCATTTAGGATTTCGTGTCCTAGTAGTTAGAGCTGTCAACAGTACTTACGTAAACGATTTATAGGTCTAGTCCCTTGAGGAAATGTTGTTATTTTTCGGTCTTTTCTGACTATTTCGTCATTTTGTGCAGTACTGCCTATAGACTGATGTTTACCGTAAAGAAGTTAAAAGGTGACAAAATTTTAGCTACTGAGAAAGTGTGTAGCAGCTTACGATATCCGTAGTTGCGTTGGGGTGTCGGGCGCGGCCGTGTGTCATGACATGACGCCATAGTTGTCTTTGCGTCTTTGCTTAATGTCAACATAACTTATTTATATACCAACTAAATATACAACGCAAATAAGGAGAAGTATAATGATTGTGATATACGCGTATTATTTAGTGATGATGTTCATTTCTATATTACAGTAATCTGCAGCCTGTGCCTGCTGAATTTTCTTGCATACTTAACTCGACTGTTGGCTTATTCAAATGTTTGCTTGTATTTAATATGATTTATTTGCTCTATTTTTATAACTCTTATTGGAATGTTTGGAATCTTAGGTATGTATACGGTACATACAAGATTACTCAGTGTTATTTTGCTTGTTACTTGTTATTGACGGTAGTTAGTGGCAACACAGGTATACTGTAGTCAAGCGTTCTTAGTGAATTTTTGTATCCATAATATTACGTAGAAATTGTATTCGCCAATTTGTAGCACTATTATAATTGTATGCCCAATTATAGCTTTTTAAAACTATTTATGGAAAAAGGGCCCTTTTTTTATAATAGTTGAAATTTCAGTAAAGTGGGAGTTTGAGGTTTGAGTTTGACTCCAGATACAATAATTCTTTTGTTATTCTTAAAATGCTGAGATATGTAGCTACAGTAGCTAGCCCAAAAAAACGTAGGTGGATTGGAGGCCGTATTACCTACAAAAACCAGATACAAAATTTTATAATTGGCTAATTATTTACCGAAAAAACAAGCCTTTTCTGAAAACTCTACAAATGTTCCCTGGGAAGGCAGCGTGTTTTCAATTTCTAAATTCTAGCGTTGATATACTGTATTCTGTATTTAAGTGTGTGTATCTGCAAATTTATTAAACGCGCGGTTCTGCAGCAGCATTGCATATAATGCATAGATACGTTGTTCAGTATCCGCTTGACAAATCACGTGCAATACTGCTTTTTGCCCACTGTTCAAGTTCAATACTATAAAGTTCCAACTTCCTATTACAGCGTAATCTGCTGTCGCAGCTAATTCCGATAGGGTGATAGTACGAATTGTAACGTTGTCACAGCCTAAATCACTAAACGATTAGCCTCACCACAAACCAACACTATTCTCTCTCTCTCTCTCTCTCTCTCTCTCCCCCTCTCTCTCTCTCTCTCTCTCTCTCTTCTTCTCTTTCTTCTCTCTCTCTCTCTCTCTCTCAAATTCCCCCTAAAACTTAATTCCAAACTTATCTACAATCAGGCGTTCGTGCGTCCGCCCGATGTTGTCAGTACCAACTTATCTCTGTATCTACCACTGATAACCCTAGAATTAGTCCTGTTTCTAAGCATGCAAACCTTTGAATCCGCAACGCCAAACATTATTCTTTGAACAAAACGAACGCTTATTATTTACCGTTAAAATTTGTGCTATACGAGCATTTTCCAGAATTTTGTGCGCACGCGAACAGAAAAACAGAATAAGAAGAGATAAAATGCCTGAAATAATGCAGACTAAGCAAGTTGTGCAGACTAACGGGAATAACAAGTTTACTGGGTTTTTTTGTAGAGTTTGCAAAAGTCGAAAGTCGACTCATTTCAGCGGCACGAAGACTAGAAAACAACGCTGACTACGGTAGGTGAGTTCCAATATAGATAGTATGCTAATTAGCCAGAACATAATTAGCCCGATTTCAGTCGCATTTCTTCCTTGAATCCTATAGAACATTCTAGCACGTAGGTTCATGCGTAAGACATGCGTAGGTACATGATTTTGAACTAAAAATATCCATCTTAAGACCATTTAACAGCCTTCTAACGATACCCTAAATAGCACAATAAACGTTCGCTTTGTTTCATTAGGGCACATTGTCCTTTTGCGCGAAACGGGTCAAATGTTTCGTAATTTGCATTAGCATTTTGTTTACACTAAATGTGCACTCTACAGAGAATACTAATTCTATATACTGTTCTGCAATTATGCTAATTCGATACTGTTTAGTAATTAAGAAGAACACAAGTTTGTAGGAACTTCCTTATTCTCTTCTTTTCTTTGCTTCTTTTTTCATTATACGTTCTCTCTGTCTTTCTTTCTCTTTCTCGTTCTCCAGTTGAATTTGTATACTGCTCTGTTTCTATATAAAGAGGAGTTGTGTGTAAGCATTTCAAACATTCCGTTCAGCTCACGACAACCGTTGAGTTACACCCGATGAGTTATACCAAGTTGCATGTATTGTGTTATCCTCCTCGCATGCGATCTACCGTAACCAGAAAAATAGTTGGCCTTTACACATAAATGCTAATCCATGTCTGCTATATATTTAGATTGAAAATAAGTTCACCTATGAACAGTGAACATTCAAATCGAGTTTCCATTAATTCAAAAGTAGGAAAACGCATTCTGAGAGTCTGACACTGACTACGGTAGTTAGTGGCGGCCTATCTCGGGCCAGGAATTACAATGATTTCGTGTGTATTGCGGTTTCTTAGGTGATATACTTGATATACTACTCTTCCTTTGCTGCTCAACAGCAAAACTTCTCTGGATCAAGTGAAACTTATAGTATAGTGGCCTTTCCTCTCTTACTATGAAGTTCCGACTTCTGACGTGTCTATTATATGGTTTCTCTCTCTCTCTCTCTCTCTCTCTCTCTCTCTCTCTCTCTCTCTCTCTCTCTCTCTCTTGACTGTATGTGTAGATGGTATCTATATAATTTATAAATAGGAGTGACAAGTGAGAGTAAAGGCCAATGAACCTTTAAAAAAAACATATATATGGAGCATTCAGTACATCGGGTTCATTCTGAAACAGTAGTTGTCTGAGAGTTTCTTATTTTTTCTCCGCTTTTCTACAGTCTACAGTAACATTGACTACAATTTTTTTTATTAGAATAGGACTCAAGCCGAATATATATTATATATATCACTGCTTGTTTAGAAAATGGTACAGTACTCACCATTCCTCAGAAATTAGAACGTTTACATAGAGATCTTTCGGCTACCGTATACTTCACTATTCTATTCACTGTGGGTGTCTTGATTACGCAGTTTCGCAGTTACGTAGATGTATGACGCATTTCTGATAATATCGTATCACCTCCGTCATTACTATTTGTTCTATTTCTGTTCCCGTCTAACATCACTTCTTACTGTTTGAGTAATGTTTACTACAAGTTGGTATTTTTAAAATGCTAACGATTTCTGAGGCTGAGGGAACCTAAATTACACAAGGAACCTAAATACCAGCATAATAACGATGCATAATTACTCTCTGATTATACACGACAACGATGGAGTTTTAGCGGGCAACGGCTAGCGACCCAATTTTCAAAATTTTAGACTAATTTTAAAGTCTTCAAGGACCTTTTCTCCCTAGCGTCTTCCAATATGGTTTGGTTTTCCAATATGGTTTAACAATCAATGGCTCAATACTGTTTTCGTGTTTCTGGAGACTGGTTACGTCAGTTCAAATTCTCCGTTTAACTACGCCCGCGCTAGTTTCAAGTCTCCTCACGTAATAAGCAAACATCGGCAAAGATTATCTCGTGGAATGTAAGCCGAAGTGTGTTCTTAAATTGCGAACTAATACCAGAAACCAGACAATGTTTCTGGTTTGAAAATTTCAATAACATTGGAGAGTTGAGAGAAGAGAGAGGAGAGAGAGAGAGAGAGAGAGAGAGAGAGAGAGAGAGAGAGGGAATACCACACGTGGCAAAGTACAATGAATTCGGGAAAGGCGGATGGAACTTGTTTGCAGTTCTGCCAATTAGTGTGATCACGTGGTCCTGAAGACTGGACTTTTACACTGATAGAGTGATTTTGTGAGCAATTTGTAGTTTTTAGTCTTTTGAGCATGAAACTGTTTACAAGAAAGATGGAATGGTATGTACCGCCCACGTACTGGTTGGTAGGTGTGGGTGTTAGACCGCAGTTTGACTACGCTAGAGGGAGAGAGAAAGAGAGCGAGAGGGCGAGAGAGAGAGTGAGGGGTTGTGATGCAGAGTAAGATGGAGAGAGGAAGGGAGGGACTAAGAAAGCAGAGAAGCATATCTAAACCCGACTAATGTGTTATCTTAATGTGTAATGACTAGATCTTTTTAGTACCTTACCGAGACAGTTACGGCGACTACTACGCCTTAAAATGTGTAAAATAATAAAATAAGTTACTTAAACGTTTAATTTATAAACCCCTCTATGTTCTATAAAATATGGCGCTCGCTCTTCGTTTCCATATATTCATCGCTTACTTTTGTCAATCAGTTCTAGTATTTGAACTGAACATAGCAATTAACCTTTTTTCTAGAAAACTCGGTCGTTATGTCTATTAGTCATTTAATGAAGGTGGAAAGTATTCTTTTTCTTTCTTTTTCTATTCCGGTTTCCACTACTTGTACGTCATGGCACGCGTCATTTTCTTGGTATATTAAGAAAATGTAAAAAGTTTATGAGCCTCTTATTGTTAGGCATATAAGGTATTTAATTAATTGCTTAGAAACATCTTGAAACACATAACTGTTTAACAATTTTTGAACAGTTAGTCATTAAATTAGGTAATCAGAGGTTGATGACATCGTAACACCTTTCAGTTTTAGTTTGGAACCTAAGTGAAGCTTCATTTAGCTCTGTCACTGATAGGACTTTACAATTAGCTGAGCCTACAAATACATGCCCTGCGAATGTTACTATGACTTTAATCACAGGGCTAGTTCCCTACCGAGTATAGTTTTCTCAGATAATGTGTACTCTTTCTTGCTCGAGCAAAATCAACGCTAGGTCGCCCACCACGTACTTTTATCTGTGTATACTATGCACGTGAAATAGTGCTTAAAATTCTTCCATTTTTTTCGGAAATGTTAAATAGTATGCTGATTTTCTTAGCTTCACCCTTATCATCAAATCTCTTTTGATTAGGTCTCTCGTTTCTCTGAAAAGATAACACAAAACAGGCACTTCGACCCTTTGATCTGTAAAAACAAGTATACACTGCACTGGACAAATTGTTTTGATGCGTTTAATGGTGCACTAAAATAACTTCCACTGGCTAAACTTCCACAGCATTAGCGATTTAATTGTTATGTACTATTTTTTTCGATTTTCTTGACATTATGTGACTTTCATACCAGAATTCCTATTCTCAGTTTCACTTTTGCCCACATAAGCATTTTCCGATGCTTTGTGTTTGAGAAAAAATTACCAAGTCTGGTTCTATATGGGAACGGCCAGACACGCAAGTTAGGTCTCAAAAACGCACGTGGCTTAGTGCAAAGTTGAAAACATTCTCGAAATTTGTTAATTTTTATACTCTGACCATTCGAAGCACATTTTTGTGTGGTGGTTTTTGACGTTCGCGCCCACGTTTGTACAAAATAGTTATATGACACTATAAAAGGAAGGACTGGTCGAAGGCCCTATTACCCCCATAATTAGTGGATTTATTTCTTAATTGCTGTGTCTAATATACATACGTAGTGGTTTATTTGGGGGAAATTATTTACTATGGCGTCAGTTTACGTAAGTAAGGCGGAACGGCTAAATGTATACATAAATATTAGTGGTCTGACATAACCTATATAGTGAGTAATAGTAGTAATAAGCAGTATATAACTGTTGATCTGAAGATTTTGTGTGATAAACGGCAAAGGGCACAAGGCCATTTATTCTGATTTGTTTTATGCGTGCATTACAGTACTACTTGATGTGCAACGTGCTAAAGCAAAACGTTAATATATGAATTGAATTGGAGAAAACATAAATTAGCAAGTTATATCTCTCTTTCGAGTTCTCTTTCTTTTTCTTTTTATCTCTCAGTCGCTCACTTTAGCTTTCATAGTTAACACTTTTTTTTATTCTGAGAATATGATAATTAATAATTTGGTAAGTTGTGTCTACAGCAACCACTTTTCGTATTTTGGACTTCTAGAATGTTCCCAAGAGTATTAGTAAGCACTAGTCATACGAGACATATTTGGGTTCAAATTTCTCTAGTCCTCTTTCGTCTGAAAAAAAATGAGCTTATAATATATCACATGCTTAATATGTTTTTTTCATTATACTATGACACACTAAACAACGTTTTTCCCATTATCCCATGTTTTTTCATCCTTTTTTATGTGGTTGTTTTCGTAAATCAGTTACACTGGATAAACAACGATGACTAGCTCTTTAACTTTTAATGCTAATGCACATGGCTTGTAGTTGAAAAGCGTCAATCTGCTTAATTTGATGATATTTTTCGAGGGCCAGTACCAAAATTAGTGGCTTTTTTCACTTTATCCGTTTTTTTCTTGGCCATCTTCGGCACAGAAGCTATACGTGAAACGTATGATGGACAATTCTGTCTTTCGCGTGACCGTGCAATGTTAAGGTTGGCCAGCATATGTATCAAAACCACGTGTTATACCCTTTAAAGTATTTTTTTTTTCAGTATTTGGCACAATGGCAATCCGATCTCTTGTGTGTCTGTTTGTGTTCGCTTGCTTGGCCTCTTCTATTGTCAATGCACATTCTCATCGCCTCTGTGGAAAACGACTACACACAGCGCTAGCAACCACCTGTGACAAAGATATCGACTGTGATTCGATCACTAGAGGACATCGAATCAGTAAGTTACTGTAGAGTTGTGTAGTGTGATGGTGTACTGCAGCTTTCTGTAGTGTGCGAGGGTAGTGTGTTTGTGGAGATCATCAATAATTGTTCTTTGTAATTACTAAGTTTATTTATTTACTTGCAGAAGAAGTTTCTGAATGCTGCACTCGTGGATGTTCACACCGTGATCTGAAAATTATGTGCTGCAAGCGAAGCTGGACTCCGGTGGGTATTCATTATTTCACTTCCTCTGCTAAGAAGACCTGATACTTTATGCGAGGGGATGCGTAGAAAGGTCCTTCGAATTAATGCAGACCGTAAACTAATAACTAATTTGAGCCTAAGCCTCAACTATTATATCTACTTTTTCAGAAGTCGTCTGACGAGTTCACTTCGTTCGAGGACCTCACCCTTGACGGGCTCCACGACCCCGAGGAGCCCCAAGGGAGAAAAGTCTACCACTCTCCTAAGGATATCTACAACCTCGCACACCGATTCTAAGGTTCTTAGCACACTTCAGTTGAACTGATTCTGATAATTAGCTCCTAACAGCCGGGAAGGCCGTTGGATAATCCCTCTCATTGTAAGGCTTTAATCATTCCTATATTGTGATTTGTCGGTCACTTCCTGTATTACTGTATTTAATGCAGCACACTCACATAGCTTACTGTAGGGGTTTTGTTTTTGTTTCCCAGTCGCGTTCCTCTCTCATCTTTATAAGTATTACAGTGGCATTCCTGCTATGTGCACTATAAGCGACGACGTTTCATAATTTGTATTTGCAGCGCTTTTCCAGGAAAAACAAAAAGTATGTATTAGTCGGTCAGATAATCACAGTGCAGAATAGCTGCTAGACAGTAAACATACACTAAAAGTAGTCTATTTTTGTTGTCATCTTAAAATTGACACCAATGCACACATTACACACATCTTGCTTGATGACGGGTATGTATTATAATCGTTTTTTTTTCATGTTGAACATTTTTTTGAATTATATCGTCTCCCCCCTTTCTTACATGTCGATCTGAGAATTTTTGCCTAAAGTTTTTTTTTGTCCTAAATGTGTACAGATAAGGCAATCAATAAATGTTGATAATCAGACGTGTTCGTTGATTGACAGTTATGGTATAAGTGAAAGGTCATGTATATTACAACGGGCGCTGACATGTGGAATTTCTGAATTAAACAGAGTTAACTAAACGGTTCGATAACATAAAAAGTAAAAAAAAAAAAAAAAACTGGTAAAGTTGGCAAGAAAAAAATAAAAAACAAAGAAATAAAAAATAAATATAAAATGAAAAACATAAACATGGGGATTTCCCTAGAATTTGAATGACTAAAAACGGGCAAGGTTCACAGATACACATACAAAATGCACCATTTTTTGTGCAGATCACGAACGGATTTTTTTGATAAGAAATCGAAGAACACTTGTTGTACTGAATAGTTATAACGTATTTTTTTTACCATAGAGCATAAAATTACAAAAAATATAGTCATCTTACGAGGGCTTATCTATTTAAGCTACACACGCCTCCTTAGCGTCTGCTAGTTTATTCAGGATTCAACAAATATAATTCCCGGCGTAACAACTGTAAACTGCGAAATAAATGACTAGTTTCCAAACGTAAATTGCCCCCCAAGATACGTATGGCATACTGTAACTATTCTTGTGTTAGCGTAAAAATGTTTTTTATTCACCACTCTGACGACATGGCGTGTGGACACTTCAAAACACTTAATATTCTGAAGGTGTCAATCAAAAAGTGCTCGAATGTATTTGGTTTTTGAAGTTTTTTTTTTTTTCGGATTAGCGGAAATGTGAGATAAATGCAAACATGCCGTAGAGATATGGAGAATTTGGTTCAAAACACAAAAACAGGGTTAAGTCATGGGTTTGGTCTTGCTTACAAATGATTTTTTGGGACCACAGTAAACTTCACACTGCACAACAAGGTAATAAGGAGTGTCGAGTAGCTCTGCATAAAAGCTCAGTAGAGCAGTTTTACACGCATAGACCAATATTCACCACTGAATTACCCATGGGAACTCCCCCGTCTTTTTCTCTGCGTGTTTCACGTTAGAGTGCTATTTTCTTCTGTACACAGGGAATAGTTTTTTTTGTTTTTTGCATTTTTCATATTCCAGGCTTCCAAAGAGTGGAATGCACAAGACGCGTTTTACAGAAATTCAAAGAATGCGAAAAACTACGCCTTACCTCTATTTATATGAATATGAAGGTGCCAGATACTTTTCTGCCAGTTCTAACAATCCTTCCAACATTTCTAAACTCTATCAGTAGAATAGGCATAGGATCTCTCGCGGAAGGTGGGTAATAGTACTACTATCTTCACACTTCACACTATGCGTAAAGTACGTTCAGTACGTCGTCTGTCTCCTTCCTCTGGTTCTATACGAGATTTATGTTGATTTGTCATCACGCTAATATACTGTGAAATCACCATGTTCTCTTATTCCATGCTGTAGCATACAGTAATGCAATGTGTAAATAGTTTCGAAAAGTTCCGAGAAAAGTAAATGGACTACTGTAACAATCGTACTATGTGCCTCGTGACCTAACATTGCTCTCGCAGTAAACAAATTAACAAATTGTTCTCGCTGAACAAATCAGGAGAAAAATGTGAAAAGTACATCTCCTAAAAAACAATTGCATTTGGAAAAAATATGCCGTAAAACGTAAATTTACACTTTACAATTTCCTCGTATTAGACGATACAAAAATCAAATTCCATTGGAATGAGTGAATCACAGAAGATAAACAAACCACGTTTTTCGTCCTAATTTGATATGAAAAAAAAAGAGTTCAACCAGTTCAGGCATTGTTACTTATATCTGGTACAAAAAAGTTCAATAACGTGATCGGAAGTCGGAAGCGCTTATTATCAGTTTTTGAGAGCAGACATCAATTGTTAGTATTGTATTGACAAGTCTTGAAGATTGAGTATGGGTTGCATTCTAAGGGAGAAGAAACTGTGGCTTCGAGTTTTGATGAACTTTAAAGCGAAATAATATGCAATGCACTGTGGTTTCGAGATTTGATGAAAACTTTAACTGTGGCTTCGAGTTTTCATGAACTTTAAAGCGAAATAATATGCAATGTACTGTGGTTTCGAGATTTGATGAAAACTTTAAAACGAAATAACGGCCGATTTTTGAAATATGTTGGTCGCCCTACTCCCATATAGTATACGCAAATAACTGCGCGCAACTGCTCGATTTTTATTCTAACTTATTCATTCGCGTGCAACATATGGGTATGCAATTGTGCGACGTACGTGTCTGAAACCAGCTGTTATATTCGAGCCGTTATGCGAACCGGACTTTATACGTATTCGAGGGTACTTCTGAAGGGAATATAATTTCATGTGTGGTTTGACCTCAAAAACCGACAGTACAATTTACATAAATGACTACCTGGAATTATTTCAAAAGCAAGTGGTTATGATGAAGTGAAAGTAAAACTGGTCACTCTCATGGTAGCTTAATTTTATGATGAAAATTATGAACCGCTGACCGCTAAAACCAAAATTACCGGGTTCGCTGGCATTCGCTCGTTGTACTTTTCAAACTTTGCATAGACCTGACTGAATACTGGGAACTGGGTTAAACACCATTGATTGTACGGGGAGGATCTCCCTCTCCACAAAGAAAACAACCTCAGGGCGATTATTCCGCTCAACGGAGAAAATCATACGCTCAATTTTCCGGTTTACTTTTCGGCATCTTTCTGTATCATTGTTAGAGAGGATCTTTTTGACCCTTAGCTTCCTCTCCGTCTCTCTCATGTCTCTCTACTTCTCGTTATGTCTCTCGGTATTTAATAAAATATTCAACTGTTTAGCTAATGTTTCAAAGGTACGTATTAGTGCAAAGCACATTATTATATTCATAACTTAATCGACCTGGGTTGAAACTGAAACGGTAATGACAATGAGTTAAATTTATAAGACACTCTAAGCCATCTACTGTCTTTCGTAACTCCTCAACTTTAAGTTTTTTTAATAAAAAATAGCTCTCTCCCTGTAAATCAACTCTCACTATCACCACGATATGTGTTGCCCGTTTAAAGGGCAGACATGATTCCAATGCCCTTGCCTAAGTCCTGATTTCCTCAAATTTCTGAATATTTCTCCCAGGTTTCGTCTGCCATTTTCCTGATCTCGCGTATCCAGTTTTGACGCGCTCTTGACTCACCACTTTCTCTAATTCTCCATGATTAGCTTGATCACTCGAACAATCTGCCGCAGGTATGCAGACCTGATTGCCTAAGGGCAGCAATAGCCACGGGCGGTGTCTCTCTCTCTCTCCCTCTCTCACTTTCCCTCTAAGCTCACCGCTTTCTTTTTATAGCTCATCCCTGGCTCTAGTACCTTCTGCTCCTCTGAGACTCTTCCTTAGGTGAAAACTCAAGATGATGATGTTCTCTGTTTCTCGGTAGTCTCCACAAAAACCTCTATCTCGCCAACCATCTGCTTGTCTCAACCTTCTTGTTCCCTCCAGTGGTTCCCTTTGGCAGGCCTGATCAGTGGATCAGTCCTTCGGCACTTCGAAGAAGAAGCCATGAAGTCCCCGGGACAGTTGATCTCAGACAAAGTGGCCCATTTCTTTAAGGAAACTGGAATACAGGTATACAGGTAAGCACTTATATTATTTCATATTTTATTCATACTTTATCGTTTTTTTTTGCTTTATACTTTTGCTAGCATAATGACCCTGTCATCTTTGACATAAAATGTGTAGAACATTATTCCTCTGGTACTCCTGTACTATTGTACCTGATGTATGTATGAACTTTCTTTAAATCAGTAGTTCTTCAATTGTCCTACTGTTGCTGCTTCGATTGGCATATCATCCCTCTAAAATATTTTACATCCAAGACTGTTCTTTTTATATATTTTTTTATCAGGAGCTTTATCATTTGTTCAATAGTCCTTTCGCTTTCGGAAGTTTTAACTCAAATTGTAACTTCTAATCCTTTTCCCTCCAACGAGTGACGCTTTCCACCTTTCGCTTTCGCTACCTGTTTTTTCGCACTACGCAAAGTGACCATAAAACGTGTACACATGCTAATTTCCCTTTCATCTGTGAAGTGATTTGCATAAAAGAATGCGCGAAAGGGAATTTACATGCTTCCACAAAAACTAGCCGGAAATCAGCGCTTTTTGTTCGGAAATCATCGACTTGGTTTAGGAAAGATGCTATAGCTCCACATACTGTAATTGTAATGACGTAGTTGTGACGTCATTAAAGGGATAGTTTCATCTCAAATCACCTCTCTTTTTATTGTTTTTATTGATAATAGCACAAATATCATTCACAATGAAAATTAAATCTACCACAGAACAGTACGCCTCACAGAAGCAGCTTCCTTTATTGGAAGCTAGTTGATCGGAAGCCAAAATCTAAACTCAAAAACTAATACCGTACACAGCTCTCGCGGGCTAATGGCAATTAGCCAAGAGCGAATTAAGTGATACCCACACCGTGTAAAATAATGACTTGCCGAGTGTAGTTTGTAGCTTGGGCCATTGGCCCGCACGATCTTTGTACGGTATTAGTTTTTGCGTTTAGATTTTGGCTTCCGATCACCTAGCTTCCATTCCAATAACGGAAGCTTCCTCTGCGAGGCTTATTGTTTTGTGATTGATTTAATTTTCATTGTTAATGATATTTGTGCTATTATCAATAAAAACAATAAAAAGAGAGGTGATTTGCGATGAACCTATCCCTTTATCAATATCAATTGTTACTTAAATTGATTAGGATCATGTCCTGAATGAATTGCGCTACAATAGTACAACATATGCTCACAATTAGCGGCTATCTGGACTTCAAATGATGATCAGAGTCCGGCGTTTTCTAGTTATTTTCTCCAAACCGCATAATACCATGTTTCCTAATCTAACGTCTAAACCCTATCCACTTGAAACAAGTTTTTCTTTAATCTAAAAAGATACCATTTACTGGTTTACTAGTGCTGCTAGCATTACGTACTTTTCTTTTTATTCCGTAAAAGTACCCTCTCCAATAATTCTAGCCTACTATGACGCTCGGTTGATTACTGATTTCTGCTACAAACTTACCGTTCTTACTAACCAATGTAAATCACATGGATTATATTCTAAATGTGCTATATCCAGAACATTCCAATCAATCAATCCCTCATTCTTTACGTGATCGGCCTTCAATAGCCCTGCTTATCCCTGATTGATTATCAGATAATTCCAATCATCAAGTTTTTTCCGATTCAATTCTCTTGCCTGACGGCAGATCGAGTGCAACCTGCTCATGAGCGGGGGAGAGATAGTATGGGTTGCCATTAAAATAATATCAATAACGCGAGCTGTTGTTACGTGAAAATCATTGGCAACGCCAAAATCACAAAGTTTTAAAGGACGATAATATACAGCTAACACGATAGAGTCGGCTTTCCAACAGCGTCGATTTGAGCTAGCGTTAGTTGTCAAAAAGATACCGATTGCGCAAGTGCACGGTCTTGTTACATAACGTGAAACAAATCATTGAAAAGCGACTGAAGTACTCAAGTACTGAAAAATCTTAAGTGATGTGTTCGTACTGAATATTATGTCATGTTATGCTACGCTATGTCATGTTGGGTCAATAATGTGCAAATGCCTAAAAACTTATAATGTTAGACGCTAGATCTCGCCCAAGCTTCACACATCAAGATTTATTTAAAATCCCTTACAATTAGATATCCATCTCGAGGCACGGCATCTTCTTTTAAAAAAAACTCATGACGATTTCAATGTTTTTGGTTTCAACAAAGAGCCTTTCAAGAATTTACCGAAAACTATGCAGCTGTCAGGGTAGGAAAGATGGGAATTATACCTTGATTACGGTAATAAAGGCATCGTTCAGGCACCCCGCACCCTTTCTATGGATACCAATTCTCGTCACCGTAGCCAGTTGTGTTGGTCTACTGAGATTTCACGAGGAAAATCGAATATGGTATGGTTTACTTTCCGCTTATTGTCAAAAAATTAAATGCCACGTTAGTATCTACCGTTTCTAGTGGCAGTTTAAAAATATTATTTATTTTCACAATAGCATTCTTGTATTTTGCACGAAAATCACCTCCTTTGAGCTGCAACCTGCTGCATATGTAAAATGATGTGTAATGCTTACAGCTTATCGCACCGAGGGATACTTGGAACCCCATTATGCCGGTATGGTTAGACTTTGGCTTATCAGCTAGATCAAGTCTAGGTTTACAGTATATTTAGCTCAATTAGACTATAATCCAGGTACCTCTACTCTCCCACGGGTGCCCCTTCCCACTATGAGCATGCAGTAGCCAACGAGTTCTTCGACGACCGGGGAGGCAAATTCTGGTTAGAGGTGAGATAGTCCTATTTTTTTCATGTTGAAGTATGTATTGCCTTTATTATAATAATTTGTTTCTTCTGTCTGTATTGTTTAATTAATTAAGTTCTCTTTTGAATTCATTATTATTGAATCTTCATTATCTTTATTGGTCTTTTACACAATAAACATTGTCCCAAATAGCATTTAATATTTTCCCCACATTTTCAACATTTTGTTTCACTGCGGTTTGCTAGCACAATCCATATCACATACATCAGCCATATCATCATTTTCCTTTGATCTACGTTTCCACCCAAGTGGACTCGTTTTGAGCATTCTTCTGCTTTTTTTTCAAATTGCCAGCGGGGAAAGTGGCTCACAGATCCCGACACGGCAGTGAATATGAAAGAAATCGGGGAATAAGAGGCATTTTAGAACAACAATTATGGGTGGTAGTTTCTCTGCTCTAACTCTGAGCAAAAGCAACAAGTAATAATTCAGTCACCATAACAAATGAAATACACTCAAGGTGGGTTCCTCGGTTGTATTAGAAAGATTCCCGGTTATCATCCTCTATGACTTGCAAGACAATAATAATAAAATATATTGTAAACATTGTAATTCTAATGTGCTCCTCCTACTTTTACACATTCTGTGTAGGTCTCTGTTTTCTACCTCGGGCTTACATTCTCTTTTTATTACTATTCTTTTTTTTTGCAAAGACTCTGAAACACTTACAGCTCGTCCATTTTGTTCCATGAGTTCCAATTCTGTCTTTCTTCAGCACATAATAAATACGAAAACCGAAAATGAAAGCGCAGTTTCATGTTGAAACCTGACGTGAAAACACGAGCTATATATGCCGTCCAAGAGCGGTAAAGAAAAGAACTGAGGAAACCGAATCTCTAATATGATTGATTATTATAGGAGATTATAATGGCTTTGACAACATATAGTGTAACTATTGTGAGGGTTAGGTAATTGTAAGTGTAGTCTTGTAAGTATGTGTGTAGATGGATGGAAAGCGTTTTGAATAAAATCTAAGGCGGCTGATCCTTTTTTAGCGCAATAGCGCTAACATAGTTTGGGTAGCATCCGAGAGCCCTTTTTCCGGTTTCCATATTGAATCTCTATTTTCTTTCATCGGTAAACCTCACACAAATTACAAGTGATTCATGCTTCCACGACGAGTTCTCTACCTCCAAAATAGTATCAAAACAAAGCCATGGTATCAATAGCGTTATGCACGTCATTGAACCATGATCGTGTGGAAATTTGAGTTTTTTTGTACGGAGTATCACATGGTGGGCGCACGTCGGCGAGCGAGTGTCTAGCGGCGCAACAAAATGCGCGAGTACGATGCGACTCACGCTCCTTGTTGCATTTATTGTGAGCAGCGCAACTCAAGCATGACTGGACAAAGGAAATAAATATCTATAATTGGAAGGACATCTTATCATTCAAATATTCTGACATTTCTGAGTACAAATATACCGTAGTACGAACATCTGTTGTACTTTCTTATACGATCTTTTCCTCCCCTCAATTCTTACGTAAGATGTCATATATTATCATTTGCCTTTATTTTTTTCTTTGCAAACAGGTTCTTATGCCTATGCCTTGTACAACGATTTTTGCTTGGCGGTGCGATGATTTTTCAAGATGCACTGCATTTTCCAAAAGCTGAGAAAAACACGCAAGAACCGAAGCGAAAATCGTTTGCAAAATTGAAAACAAAACATAAACAGAAGCTTTACAAATCAAGATAGGATTAGGAGGTTTGTGCCTTGTATTTGGGGATTCTAACCAATAAGGGTAAAGCTGCTCAATCCCTAAACTTCAAGTATAAAGATAAAAGAAAAGTGAAAGGATTGGGTGCGCGGCGAACTCGCGCACAATGCGCTTAGATACCGCTGGGTGCAAAGGCTCATAGACTCAAAGTGGCACTCTGTAGCTACTCTTTTATTGAAGAGATAGAGACAGAGCCATTCAGTGCATTTGAACAAACAGCAAAACAGTATCTTCATTCAAATTTTCTTCAAATAGATACAAATCGATGTAGAATTTTTTCCTCAGGTTTCGATAACGGCACACGACATGGGTAATTTGTTGCGGAAAGAATATTTGGACGAAGTCGATTCTATATCACAATATCTACAGGTACATAGCTATTATGTTTATTGAGTTTTTAATCAACCCCAGTATTCGTTTTTTTTCTGTGCTTAGTATTTCTACTATAATTACTTATTCTTAGGCTAGAGTTTTGTTGAAAGCATAAGTAGGCTTACTTAGCATATTAGCCTTTGTCACATGTTTTGTGAATCGTATCCTAACCTAGTAACCAATACCAACGTCCAGTATGTGTATGTGCTCTTCTGCGCAGCCGTTACGGAACCGTGCACCATTATTCTATTCTGCTCAAATAATGGGGCACACTTTGTTCTTGTCTTTGAATTGGGGCAATTTTTATTATAAATTAAACATCTTTTTTCAGTACAATTTCACCGTGCCATGCTCTCTTGAACCAGATGGAGAGTGCAGTTTTTCCGACTTGTGTGCTGGGGCCTGTAACGATAATCAGGTATTTTTAACACTATGCATGCTTCTTTCTCTGTCTGTCTGAATCCAACAGAAAACTCTGATAACTCTGACAAACCATTTCTAGGTAATTCCTATCTTCAACCTGATCTACCGTAACGCATCACAGCGACTGCATCCTAACTTTCGACTTACATTCCCTACAATGCATTTGTATAATGATGAATATTATGTGGGCGAGCATTTTGCGGGAGTCGAAATCAATCAGAACACACAGAGGATATCCAGTGTGAAGGTGAGATTCATATGTCCATATTATATTTTTATACGAACTTTTTTAAACACCTGCATATTGTTTTTTTATGTTTAACGTGCCATCTTACGATCAAATATTCAGGTCATAATGCTCTACTTCCGGACAGATCGACAAAATGCTGAAGTGGACGAATCTTTGAAGAGGTCAGCTTTTCAATTTTTGTAGTTATTTATTTGAACATATGCGGCGACTCGCGGGAGTCCCAGGCAGGAGCATATGCAGAAACAAGCGAGAGTTTCCTGTGGTGTAGGTTTTCGCTGATTCGTAGTCCATAGTGTCCCTATTTTTTCTTATTTGGAGGACTGGGTGGCTTGGGAGCCTACTCCCGGTATCGTACACACAAGCACTTGGTGTCTATCACAATCTCTTTGTTATTTGAGCTTTATTTCATTGCACAAAGGGATCAACATACGAAAATGTTGGTGACACTGTGACACTGCAGTCGGCTTTCCGCACCCTCCGTCAAAGTCTCTTCCTTGTTCATAATACGTTTTCCAGATGGGAACAACGGTTATTCGACTACTCCTCCTCATTCCAGAATCCTCTTCTAAATATGACATGTTCAAGTGATGGAATGATATCCAAAGAGGTGCTTCATTGTTGTCGATTGCAGTATACTAAACTCCCATTTTTTTATTTGTTGTCTAGTTATACTCGTAGATTACAGTATAGTTAGAATATATAGACTATGATTCATGCTTTACAGAATACCTAGAATTCCAAATCTTATTTCCCACTACCAAAGGTAAGTTTTACTGAAGTCAAGCAAGTAAAAATCATATGAACTTCTCCCTCTTCAGGTGCGCAGAAACGGAATGAGTTGCATGCCGTACTTTTCTCTATCCGTTGTAATGGTCTACATATTCATCTTTATCTCCAATAAGTAATGCCTTTCAGTTTTTAATTTATGGACTTTAAAATTGATATCAACAGCAGGAAATGACATCGCATAAGTTTGGTTGCTACGTTGTGCATGTGATTTTCTACAATTACTTGTTCATACTGTTGTTTAGAAAGTATACGGTATGTAAATGCTGTATTTTAGAAGGTTTTTCCGTATTTTAGAAGAGCGCACATGTCTACCGTACACAATGGAGTTATGGCATTCCTTGGCGTTATTGGACCGCTTATGGCAGTGGCTACTACGTAAGTTTCAATGTTTCTGTTTAGTCCCTCCTACTTTGCACCAATAAAAAAAACAGTATGGCAACGTAAGTCAACTTTTTGTTCAACGTCAATATTGTAGAAATAAAGGACACCTCCCCTCCGCATATCGCAAGTATATGTAGTAACAGTGGTAAGATCCAATAGGAGCCCACTTTATACCTCTTATGTTTAAATGGAGAACCTACACAAATAATAGAAAATGAGACGAGAGATGACCGCATCCTTTTAAGGTTCTGCATTCTGTTTCTGCTTGGTTTCGCTTTCAATGCTATCACATTAGTGATGCCTTTCCTCATAATTGGAGTAGGAAGTGATGATGTGTTCATCATAATTCACGCATTCAGAAAGACAAATAATGAGCCTAACCTGGAAAAGAGAATCGGTAAGCTCTGAATAAAGCATCGTGGACGACTGAATTCTTACGTATTTATGTTAATTTACTTGAGTTTAGCTCGTATTTTTATTGTAATTTATGTTCATTTGCATAAGCTACATCGAAATGCTGGTGTAGTCGATCTGTTTCAAAAACCGGCCATAGATTTTAATCTTAATGGGACAGGCCCATCAAAGTAAACCTATATTTACGATGCGTCCATAGTGACTATCAAGCATTTTTATTACAATATATACTAACTATATGTCACATTTATTTGCCGTGGAAAACTTTTTTTCCGATGCGTTCAGCTTAAATGTATACCGTAAAGCCGCAAACATCCTTGTCGTCAATGCAAATTTATCGTGAAATTATAATGCGATTAAAATTTGCATATATAGCTTTGAAATCTGCAGTTTTATGGTATACATATGCGTTGAGCACATTGGAAAAAAAAGTTGTCTAGGGCGAATAATGGTGAAATTTAGTTTGTATATATTGTAATAAAAATGCTTGATAGTCATTATGAACGTATCGTAAATATAGGTTTATTTTGATGGCCTGCCCCTTTAATAGCATTGTGGCTCGCCGCGCAGGTTCACGTGACTAATGCTACTACTAATTGTAACGCCATCTTATTTTCATAGTCGGCTGAGTCGGCTCACTGCCTGATCCTGATGTTGAATAGTTTTGAGCATATTACTTGATTCCTAGCGCAGTTACTCAAGGGAACGTCGTTGTACGATATACTTTTTGAAACCACGTGTCTTTTCGCTTGATGTTTTAGTGTACTGTAATCACTACATCCATAAACCTCCCTGCCATTTCAGCTCATGCAATGGAAGAAGCGGGACCCTCAATTACAGTGACTTCTATCACGAATTGTCTTTCTTTTGGAATCGGAGCTCTGACTCCCACCCCAGCCATCTCCACCTTCTGTTTGTACACGGCAGTCGGCGTGGCAATTGACTTTGTTTATCAGGTATAGTTAGCGTAGTTGTAAGGCTAACAATGGTCCATTATTGACATTGGCTCGTACATGTGGATTTCACAGTAACATACAGAGTTGAGCTTTCCTCCTCTCCCCTCAGAGAAGAGAAAGCAAATTTTCATATAGAATCAAAGGAAACATATCAACATTACAATTATTATTACTCTAGTTAACATTCTTCGTCGCTGCCCTTGTATATGAAGAAAGGAGAGTGGAAAAAGAGACCAGGCTGAGGAAAAAGGCACTGGAGGAGAAGAAAGCTGCGTGAGTGGAATAATAGGTTATGATTTATTCCCTTTTATACTTATTTTCTTGATTTTATTGAAACTGCAGTTGCATGCAAGATAAAGGGGACGCCGCTCTATTGCGGGAGACGTGTCCAGCTCTCTGATGCTTCCTATTCGGTAACCCGTCGTGAAAGGCTTGGCAAGATAGTTTCGCTTGATGAATACGTCATAGAAGGTTTACGTCTGCACTACACGCTCCAGAAGGAAGCCTGACACTATTATAAAACGTGTAGGACCTAAGGAAGCATGGCACTATTATAAAAAGTGCACAACCTAATGTCTAAGAATACCTAATGCCTAACAACAAGAACCTAGCTAACAAACTGTCGTAATCACCTTTATCACCTTTTCAGCAAGATATACAGCAGTCAAATATCGTGCGAGGGTGAAGTTCGCAAGAAAAATAAGGACGGAATAGTGAGCCGATATTGCAGAGTACTCAAGCTGTGGCAGGTAAACAGTGGCTTGAAACAAGAATAATTGTTCAAAGGTTACTCGTTTAGTTCATAGTAATTGTCACATGCTAGAAGTACAGTTCGAAGAAGAGCACTGTTGTTATCAGGTTTCTTACTTGCTAGATGAAACATCGGGTTATATAGAAGTGTCCTATATTATGGGTTTTGTCCTATATTGTCAGATATGCACATATTATAAAAATCTTATACAAAAGTGTTCTATTTTACGGGTGTCCTGTATAATTCTTGGAGGTATCATTTATTCGATTTGGAACTTTTTTTATAATCATATACAAGTTCTTAGACACGGACTGTCCTTCTATTCATCTCGCTCGGCTATTGGTTGGTCTCCTATCAAGGCTGCATTCAAATGGAAATCAAGATGGAGACTACAAATTTAGTACTCAAGGACTCGCCGTTGAATAACGTCAAACACATCTATGAGGAGTATCTTTGGAGAGAGGGACAATTGGTAAGGTATTACTCAATTATATAATATTTATTTAGACTATGGAGTTTTTTAGCTTGTGCACGATATAAGGTGGCTCAGTACTCTCACGTGTACGATTTTCCAGCACCCAGCTAGTAGACGCTCTTATATCGACGCTTCAATGTAATGTTCACGTCGCACCACTAGAAGTATCACACCGTTTTGGAGATCTTTGATCAAATTTTTCTGTCATTTCATCGACTTTAAGGTGTTCGTGTTCGTCAACAACCCTCCGGATGTCTCCACCTTTGATGGTCAAAGTTCGATGTTCTCTTTGGTGGATCAGTTCGAGAGGCTTCCATTCTCAATGGGAAAGAATTCCACTTCCTTCTGGCTAAGATCGTTCCTATCACAGGTCGGCACCATTTTTTGGTTATTATTAATTACACTATAAATAAATGGTGACGTCACAGTAGCAGTCACAGTGATAATTTGTATCTTAAATCAGACTTGTATGATTAGGTGCTAATGCACGCTTGTGTGTTAGTGACGATCGTGTCCAGCTGCCGGGTTTACAGTGCTCGGCTAATTACAATTTCCGCTTACCTTTACACATGTCCCTCATTTGATGTCTGAATTGTATTTGGGTTTTAATTATATATGTTTCTGTGCGCATCCTTGTGATGTAATAAATTATTAAACGAGTATACCCTCGCCTTATTTCAGCGCACCCTCTACGTGAGAAACAATGAAACTTTTTATAATCTGCTTGGATCGTGGATGGAGGTGAGAATGAGTTTGACCGCTTGATTTTGTTACAAAAAATGTCTTTTAATATGAGCATGCTAAAAATACTAATTAAACCTGTTGCCAAATTAATAATTTAAATTGAATACAGGACCCAGAAAACGGAGGATCAAGGTGGAATGATATGGTTCGATTGGAAAAGAACGGCGACAATGTGACAGGCATACAGGTACTAAATATTAAACATAATAAGTTGTTGTCCTCACCATCCTTACTTTACTGTGTCATAGACTTTCCTCATAACACATGGCAGAGCAATAATTACAGTAGTGGAGACTAGCATAGATTGTTTCGATACACAGTAATCTTACGGCAACAGGTTCATAAATAACAATGACATAAGAAATTGGTTCCAGAAATTCATGTTTGCCACTGCATGTGCAATGGGCGACCAGACAAGTTGGAACACACGCGGACGACTGCAGAAGCTATGGAGAGGAGTTGCGGCACAGTATTCCGAATTCAACGTTAGCGTCTTCCAGGTACATAGTTTTCCAGTGCTCCTATTGATGTACTAGGTTTCCACCTTTCAAGGTTTGAACAGCGCCAACAAAAAAATTAGCTGAAACAAGGGTTGTGACCTTTTAGCTTGGAAACTTTAGCCTCGTATACCTATACCCTAATACTCATATGCTCACGTAGAAAACAGAATACCGTAACAAGTACTGAATCCCTGCCAGAAATTCTTAAAATTCACCATTGTTGCAGCCCTACTCGTACTACGTGGATCAAATCGATTCCATTGGCTCAACAACACTTTCGACGGTTATTGTGGCTGCTCTGACGATGGATATTGCCTGCTTCCTAATGATTCCCTCCGCGAGTAGTATTCTGTCAAGGTACGAGTTTCATGGAAAAAATTTAAACTAGTACGCAAACATGGTTATTTACTATCGAAAATTGTGTTGTCCATTTCGCGTATGAAATGTGCATATTTATTACCGTTTCAGTACTGTGGCCATGGTGTCGATCAATATTGGTGTGTTCGGACTCCTCTCACACTGGGGTGTCAACCTCGATCCCATCACAATGTGCACTACTCTCATGTAACCATTTTATTTGTTAAATTTTATCTGGGCCTAACTTCTACCAATTTGTAAAGCGAAAGGAAACACACATTACCTGGAACGTGGGCCTTCCTGAAAACTCGGGTACTAGTTAGAGCATGCTAAACAGATGCAGATCTATCGAATTTATCTTTAGTTCGAACCATGCTTTCCGTCGTCTTTTTCTCGGCACTCCCTACTAATTGTATAGATTATTTACAATTAAAAACAATTAGGTCAATTGGTTTCTCCGTCGACTTCACTGCCCACATCAGCTATCACTACTACAGAAACCCAGTCACATGGACAACAGACGAACGATTGGCAGATGCATTACGGTATGGTACGCATGACCAAATTACTATATCGGGTAAATAGCTAATCTGACTAGGGTGCAGAATTTAAGCTTCTTTCTCCGAAAATAATTAGACTAAAATTGCGCAGTATTCTCACGCAGTTGCATACACTATACGGAATACCCCCACCCATACGCTTCAAGACCCGGTTGTTATACCGCTTTAACTAATCACCACCTCTTTTGCTTATAGGTCAATAGGTTGGCCAATGATCCAAGCTGGGTGCTCCACAATTCTATGCGTCACACCACTACTTCTAGTCGACTCTTATATGGTATGCGTTTTAAGGTTTACCTTGCTTATGCAGGCTTCGCTGCTTTGCCCGGTTTAGGACAGACGTTGCAGGCTTCGCTGCTTTGCCCGGTTTAGGACAGACGTTTGTAGTCTGGCTGTTGCGGAAGACGCAATTCTTGTACTGAACACGATCTACGATTATTTTGTTTCAAATTCAATAAGATCATTTAGGTACGTGTTTTCTGGAAGACCATTTTCCTAGTCATCACCCTTGGACTTCTGCATGGAATTGTATTTTTGCCAGCCTTCTTGCTTACGGTCAGTGTCCGTTTATTGTTATTAATGTGCTAAAAATCAACAACCTCCGGCTACCGTAACGTTCATCATATACCCTCATCGTTGGGCCCCTCAGCTACACGATGCGCATTTACTTCACTGTGCATCATTTGAGCTTCTCCAAACTCGGAGTCAGTATTACCAAATTCTCGACGACCTCGCCCCTGTTTAGATCTACTTAAATCTCTTTTCAGGTGAGCCGTGGCCAACAAAAGGTACACGATAGTTCCGCCAACGAAGGAGACTTCCCTTCCAGTAATAATAAATCAGACTCTTCACTGGAAACACAGTTATCTACAATTGATAGTATCACTTACGATAATGAAGATTATATAAAGGAAGAAGACAGTAACGACGCTAGCGTACAGCACGAAGACAGTAACGATGTTAAGGACGTTAAAGAAGACTACGTTAAGAAAACAGATCAACAACCACCACTAGTACCCGCACACCAGCGAAGAAGTGGTTAACTACGTATTAATCCTCTCTCTCAACTCTTAGGCACTTAGGTTCAACAAACAATCTTGATTAAAGTGATATTGCACGTGGTTCCGAGTTCCGACACCCTTGTGGAAGAGTCGACTACTGTAAATTTGCATATAAAATATGGTTATCTAATTATTATCCTGTATAAATTATAAACCACGTGTTATATCACATTAAAGGTACCACTGATTCTTTTGATAGAAATTAATCAAATGAGAACGTGTTGAAAACGCATTTTCCTAAACATGATTGATCTTATTAAGCCCCATATTGCTCAGGTCCTTCACTTATTTATTGTTATTTATAGGAACCATTGCTTACTGGTATAATTATCAACTTCACATGAATAATCATAATTTATGCGTTAGCTAGCCTAGACTAACCTTCGATTATGCACACTTCCTATACCAAAGCTTTACACTACAGTATTTCATGCTCATCACATTATGCACACTTAATTGCATTTTATTTAGTTCAGATACGCAATTACCCTAAAGGTGCTTTTTTTCAATCAGTCAACCAGTCAACGCCTTCCAAGTATAATGACAATTAATACCGGTGCTCTTTACTGCTAGAATAACCCGCGTCTTTCTAGGCATACTGTATCTTTCACATATTTTAGGTTTCATATTTTGTTACAAATAAACAAATTTAAAAAAAATGTTTATGTGGACCCGTACACTCCGTACAGTACTTCAACGAACGGACAACATATAAACTTCACCACACTTCGAATTCTAAAACGTCTCAAACGGCAACAATCCTCATTCAATAACTACATAAACAAAAGTGGTCACTAACAAGACTACAAAAAGTAACAACAGAATAACAGAGTCAATTATTCACCTAATAAACAAACGCTTAGTGGTTCGACACATATGAGGACTGGATCAGCCTTTCAAACATAGCCAGTGGATAGTGTAGTGCCACGACTTCCAGTTAAAGCGAAATACCGGCCGGTTTTTGAAACATATCGAGTAGACCAGCATTCTTATCCATCTTACGCAAACGAAGATAAATTAGAATTAAAAATCGAGCAAATTAGCATAAATACGTGAGGATTCAGTTGTCTACAGTGCGTTTCGCAAACCGGCCGGAATTTCGCTTTAACACAAAACTAGCTAATTAGTAAAGTCCAGCTAATGAGCTAATATGTGATAAGAATCTTTGCAATACCGATCCGAGTAAAACAAAGATAACAGATAACAATAACTAACAAGTAACAAGTAACAACAAACACATTCCTAGCGTATATAATCCAGTGAGCAGTTAATTGAACTCTAACCAACAAAATACCAACGCAATTTTAACAGAATGAGCTGACAAACAACATAAGCATAGTGTATAGGGACAGAAGGCCAAAGGTGAAGGAAGATTAATCAACATTATCAACATCTAATATCAACAATCAACATTTAGCTAAAAAAAAGTAAAACATCAACACTTAGCTAAAAAGTAAAACCGAATTTCTCATAACAAGTAACAAAAAGTACAATTGATTCGTAGGACACCAATACAAAGAGACAGACAGAACACAGAACTATCCAGGGGGAGTGAGACAGGATAACAGTTAGTAATAAAAAACTATGTGTTAATGTGTATGTGTAACAGGCGACTTTCCGCCAATGAATGCTCCTACCTACATAATCGAAATCATATGAGTTTAACTAAAAAAACCTGAATTTTACTGTTTCACCCGCATATACGCAATCGATCCCTTTGCACTGCTCAGTATCACAATGACCAGTGCATTTCGGGCTGACGACCGCACAATGCTTTCCACCTAAACAAACGCATACTACTAATCCATAGCAAGCGACAATCCACGAAACAGACAATAACTATACCGGTAGATCGAAAGGTCTAGTAGAATTTACTAAATGATACCGTGACAGTAATAGTGAGCCCTTTTCTACAAATTTCTGGAGACAATAATCGTGATAACGTTCATTCTTACTGTTTTCTACATACCGAAGAACCCAACGCAAATTCGGCTAGTATACAGAATAAAGTTGCTTTAGTTTTAATTGTTCTAATGTGAAGAAAACAAACGTAAACATCATAACGCCTCACCTGTTCATTTACTTCCTGGGAAATAAGCGAGTAGTCCCGGTGACAATTTTCAAAGTCCAGTTCCGTTAAACATAGCGCATGACTCAGGACATCAGCGCTCACCTAAACACACACACATAATGACCTGTTTGCAATAAGTTAGGGTTAGCTAATAGAATGAGATTGAAAACAAAAAGTAATATTCTAATACTCCACAAAATGTCGAATGTCACAGTTACAGATTGTTAGAACGAGAAAGAAGAAGAGGAAAACTACAGAACTACAATCCGTAACCGGCTAGTTCACAAGTATCGTCTATGCTTCTTGGCTTAAACTTTCAATGAATCAGAGGAAACTGGCAAAGAAAAAAGAGTTAAATATAAACGACAAATTCCTACAAGTGCTCACCTCGTCAACAAAATCAGCTTGATCCTTGAAGCTCTTCGGATCAAGAACGGAAATCCTGAAATTTGAAATATTAACTATGTATATCCGAACCAATGATATGTGATATCAAATACAAATATACAATAAAGTACCAGAGCTGAATGCCACACCGGATAGCCCGTTAATCATTTTAAGCGTATAATGTTTGTCATCAAACCACAGTTTAACCGTTAGTCAATATCTTCCGCGGGAAGAAATCAAGATCTAGAAACAAGTTTTTTTATTGTTAAATTCTGATACGAGGAGATGTTCTGTTGTACAGCTCTCTCTTTCTGAACCAAAACCTACAATTTACTGGTCGGTATCTGTGTCTCCTTCAAACTGTGTAGTGCAACAAGTGCCGTCTTTTTCGTGTCCGCCAAATAATAATTGAGTGGCCGGGTTTTCGTGCACTGATCGACCCTCACAGCTTTTCTAAAAGTGGACTTTTAATTTTAGGAAATGATGATTTCCTTTTAGATAAAAACTAGACAGGGAAATTTCAATGTTAAGTTTATAAGGATAGTTTTCACAGTTGTCGAGTGGTCCGTGGTTCTCAGGAATTACAATTCTTAGTCAAGCGTTGCCAAAAAACCACCACGCCATGTCCATGACTCCATGATGAACAACAATATTACAGTATTACCATGGCAAAGATACAACACGACTTACGCCCAATCAAAAGAAGCATCGGTATCCGCTCTAGTCTCCACGTATTTTGTGGTCGAAAGACAAAGAACACACTTCTTTGGTGGGAAAACCTAAACGATTTCATAATTAGATAAGTTCGTCAAGTTGAGTTTTTCTTGCAATTAGTGCGTACATTCGTACTTTTTAATTTCATCGCTAACAAAGTACACAGTCTAACAAGTCTAGCGGATGACATTCGTTATAACAGAATTTCGAATCCTTATGAAAAAACCCTAAACACGTTGCACATTTTGATATTCAAAATGCAAATAAGCTGACCCTTGGACCAACTCTCAGCATACCACTTACTACTTGTCATAAAAAAAGGAAAATTCACAAAAAAGCGCACCTGACAGGGACAATTCAACACTATGCAATCCATTCCGATCCTCTCTCCGCAAGAACACAAGTTGGGCCTGAACATTCAAATATTGGACTATCGCTCAAGAAAAGAACATAAACCCGGAAAAAAACCACCACTGGGGTGGGCAAAAATCATAAACACAATTCCAAACAGTTCCAAACTATTACAAACACAAACAAACAATAGGCTCAAGCAATTACAGGAGGCTGATTCAAATTTGTATATTAGTGTGGAACTAACGCACCATCATAAACAGTTCTGTGTTCCCACTGATAAGCTCAACGATCAGATATACTTATGGGCAAGATTTACAACACTCATGCCTAAGCCCCTAAATATTAAATTCATAGCCCCGGCCCCGGGGATTTCTACTTTTTTCCTCATCATCAATCTGAACAAATAAAACTTACAATGCTCGCTTCACTGGTGTCAATTCATCTAAACAAATCTTCTTGGCTTGAGGACCATCTGGATTGCCGCACTTCTTCAACGCCTGAACTAAGAACTATTAAATAGCGTCAAGGTAGATCTTCGAGCATTTACCTACCTTTTACTATCTATATTAAGATACCTTGACTAGCTATATCTTCTCCCATAATGGATCGCATCTCAACAATATTAAATAGTGAGTAACTCCAACTAATTCAGACTAGTAGACGGAATGGAAGGCATCAGCATGAAAAACAGTGTTGTTATATCGTTTATACTTGGTTTCGCTAAATATCTCTGTATCTTTAATGAGAGGAGATCAAGCCAAGCCTAAAAATTATTGATTAAATCGCCACCTGTTCATTCTCCCATTTCTTGATATACGCATCATAACTCCATCCAAACAGCATATTTCCAAAAATCAGCCTAGAGAAAGATCGTGAATTAAAACGAACAGATAGCAAAACCAACATATTTTTTTAACCAGAACTTGAGAATTGAGAATATTATAATACAGAACCTGAGTCTCGCATATCGATATCACTTGACTAATTTGATTTCAGACTTACAATCAGCACTATCAGCAGCAATTCAACGAAAGAAAAATTCGAGACAAATGAACATGTGTAATGCTAGAAAGCTTCGGTATATCACGTTAAGAAAAGACGAACCCATGTTCGAGTTTCTTCTGTGCAAGTCTCATCGCAGCCCAACTGTCTTCCACAGAACAGTGACCACGTCCGCTCTTAAACTTTTATATTAATTTACGAAAGAATAAAGGGTTTGGAACCTCCTTTAACATGGTGATTCGGTTCTTGAACCTCCGTCAACAAGGCGATCTAATACACTATTTTGCTCTCAACTATAGACACAAATGTTTAAATAAATAATGAAATGAAGTCACATACAAGAAACCAGTAAAGAGTAAAGAGTAAACGTTAAACAATATTTTCAAAACCTGGTAACCAAAATCGTACCTGAATTTCTTCATCGAGAAATAGATTGACTAGATTTTTGAGTGACGTCCGAGACCTTGAACCTCCTGTGACATTGTAGCATCGACCCACGTCGATTATGTACCTGGATTTGATTATTATATTCCTCCCTCTTCACTCTTCATAGCGACTAAGGGCTAAAAAACGCCGGGCGCAGGCGCAGGACACAATCCCCCATCAAAAGAGATGGTCTCTTTAGCTTAGTGGCTGAAACATCATACTTCTACGACGCGTAGACGTAGTCAAGAGAGAAATGCAAGTAACCTTAACCTTGATGAATAGATCAAGGCACCAGTTTCGATATCAAGGCACCCCGTTACAAGAACAAAACCTACGGATGACTCATGCGCAGAGCTCGCAAATCAAATTCCAGTGAGTGTCCTACCAAAATTGCGTCAGGCGAGAGCACTGCCCGGAGGGTTTCCTGAAACGTAAGAGTACAAAGAGACAAAGATTTAAAAAAAATAGCCTTAAACGAAAGTGCGGCGCTAATCTGGCATCTGGCACACGGTTCGCGCAAAGCTGGCGCTGCTCTAATGAACACAGTTGGCAATCTCAACTAAACGACGTAATCTATAAGGAATACAGGGATACGTAGCTCCTCGACGCCCTCGACGGTCAAGAAGCCAATCAGTAGTGTAGATAGCTGATACGCAATCTTACCACTTGCCACTGATTATGCCCATGTTCAGATAAAAAGCTAACCTGTACATCTTCGAGACTAACGTTCGCATGCTCCATCATTTCCGGGGTAATTCCACTGAATTTCGTCACATAGTTCTGAAACATACAATACGAAAAAAGTCCATCATTTACATTTTCAATTCAATAATTCAATTCAGCTAATCAAAAACTTTAGATAAGACAATATCCCCCATCCCCACCCGTACCGTACGAGTACGTAGACACCATGCAAACAAAATACAAAGCACAGAGCATAGTGAAAACCCTTAACGTTAAAAAATACACACAAGTACATCGTATATAAGAAAGCTGGTAGGCTAATATATTATATATTTGTTTGCTATAATCAAGAAAATGAAAATAAGTAAACTAAGAAACTGACCGTGATCGGATGCTTCGTTTGAACGAGAGTATCGAGAACCACTGAACCGTCCTCACGTATCTAAAAGCAGCGTCTTCACGAACGGAGTAACAGCCAGGTTTTAAAGAACTTGGGGATTGCTATTGTCCGCATCTTAACGGGGAACGTGGATATAAAACTAACAAAAATAACAGCACTACTGACTACTGACCATCCGAAAGGAGAAGTTGTACAACTTACAATAGAGCATACTGTATATGTATATACTAACAACTAACAACATATTAAAGAAAACCAAACGAGATACAAACAAAATTACCAGCGAAATCC
Organism: Pelodera strongyloides; assembly: GCA_036852015.1. Lineage (NCBI taxonomy): Eukaryota > Metazoa > Nematoda > Chromadorea > Rhabditida > Rhabditidae > Pelodera > Pelodera strongyloides. The sequence goes on from JAANDG010000005.1 coordinate 474,159, forward strand.
GAGTCAGCTCACTGGCTTGCTGAGAAGTTATGCACATTTCACAGTCAAGTGCAAATAGTGGTGAATCTTCGCGAATTGGGGAATACCTAAAATAGCAAGGTCAGATCGTCAGATGTCAGATTTAACAGAAAATGTGCATACGCATACAAAATGTCGACGTTCGTTAGTACCGCAAGGCCTAACTAAGGAACATAATATTAGTAACCAGTAACCAGAAAGATATCACCGCCGTAGTCGACTACGCAGGCCATACTTCCAAAAAGGGGGCATATTTGTATTAGGTTTCTGATGAGTTTCGTGTACAACAGCTTAACTCATCATGTTGATGTTGAGTATTGTATAGTGGAACGCCGGTGACTGTGACGGCTAACCATCTCGCCGGCGGGCTCAGAGTAAGACTCACATTTCTTTCGTTGGAACGATTCCATTCCCATTGGGAAAGGGGTAATCGTAATCTGCCATATCCATTCCACTCAGCAGGAGATCAGACTTCAGTCTTCCCTTCTTCTCCTCATTACTCAATGGATCAAGTTTCTGAAAAAGTGTTTATTTAACATTCCAAATATTGAGCGGAATGATCGGTGATTTTAAAATACTAAAGGGTTTTAGGTTACTAGGGTCTAAGTCTAGTGTGGCGACTGGAGGGCGGCAAGGCGGACAAATTTGCATATAATGCAATGTACCAGAATTCACTTATCGAGCTTACGTTGCAAAACAAGCTAACAATAAGTGTTTCAAGCTTCCAGGACGATGATTATGAAAAAATATCACATACACAGAAATCCACAATCCACTGTAGACTGTATCAGCAGAACATGAAAAAAAAACGGAAACATGTTAGTTTTTTTAGAAGACCTACCAAAAGTTTCTCCTTTAACTGTTCTCGTACGCTAACCGGGACACTGAGAAACCCATTCCAGAATGCTTCGCGGTCGTAGATCTAGAAAGGTGGTATTGGTATTCTTCAGTGAAGCCAGAGATTACGAAAAATCAAGCAAAGTCAACGCGAGCATGGCTGCACTGCGAACTGAGCGCGCACTAAATAAACTTATAGGGTAAATTCAATACAAAAAGTCAAAGATGGCTAACTTTACCTCAGAATCTGTCTTGAAAAAGGTCTTGTCGAAGAACGTATCCAGAAATGGATGCTCTTGATAACTGTCGGAGTTGATCTGTTGTAGCGAAAATTAGTAGAGGAATGTGGAATTACCACGTTAGCTCAGCATAAATACCGAACGTTGTTTTAGTCAATTAAGTAAAACATTGTTAATCAGCAGAATCAGAAGAAAGGAAATTTCATTGATAGAGAACTAGAACGCAGAACAACACAGAAAAAAAAACTATATTTACCAAGTAATCTTTTGGCGTGCTTACTCGAACCAACACAGTCTGCGAAACGCTCTTCCATGGCGTAACGTAGCACCACCTCGGCTTATTCACTACCGGACCAATCACAGAGTAGTGGACCAAGTCGCGGAACTCTAAAAAAAACGATATTAACATTAGAAAATAGAAAAGTTCCTGGATAATGGGAAATTGATTTCCACCCACGAAGAGGGCGCATTCGAGATGGGCAAAATGCGGAAAATTCGCCAGATATTCTGTTCACTCTTAGCGTGATGCGAAATATCACGCTCACACGACACACGAGAACTGGAACTGAATATTTCGCGAAATTACTCCATTTTGCCCAACTCGAATGCGCCGACAATAGTTGAAAACCGGAAGAAAACTGCAAATGCAGCAGCCGAATATGACATTAAAAACACATTAAAGCTAAAAAGCTCACCGGCATGCGACAACGGACAACCATTATTCCTCTTCATGGTGACCACCATCTTTGGTCCGGGGTGCTTCTCCTCTCTAGCGTCGCGCAAGCGTTTTCGGGATTCTTTCTCGTCCATTCCTGAATATTTGTATACGATTTCTGGTTCAGTATCACGCCTATAACCACCACCACCCATAGCCTCCCTAAGCCTCGCCGGCGAACTATCACTGGAATTAGAATATTCAGTACGAGTATTAGAATATTCATCACGTCCGGACTTACCGGCGGGGCCCTGCATGCCTACTTCAGAAACCAAACCAAGGACGGAACGGAGACACGGAACACGGACACTGACGGAGAGAGGACCAACTTGTTTTATCAACAAATCATCACATCAACGCGACAGCGTTAGAGCACAGAGTACACCACGCGCAAAAACGAGAAATACGAAGCAGAACTTACTAGGCACGTCTGTTACCGAGGGACAATTTGCCTGACTATCAGCGACCCCAAAAATGTTGGCGTTCTCAGAAATCCTGCAAAAAACGTACGCATTATAAGTCACGATTACGTTTTCCGTTGCAACTCAGTGCCATATATCATAGATATTCGATGCAGATACGCAAGTCGGAAACTGTTTACAATCCGTCTCTGATTACTCTGAGTGAACTTCAACTTACTTTCCGGTAAGAATGTTTATCTCCGCAAGCTTTTTCTTCAGCTTGTTGTTTTTGCGGTCGATCCTTTTCTGCACTAAATCCATGAAACTTTGAAACGAGGAACGCAGTTTGGAAGAAATGGAAATAGATTCCGTAATACAACACAAGAAAGCTGAACTGAAACGAAGAATATTGCATATGGGCTAAGTTAACCAGAAAGCGAATGAATCACTGAATCACCAAAATAAATTGTTTTTGAATCGTAAATAAAGACATCTAACCAAAAAAAGGAAAAAGAGAACATCGAAGGAAACTTTGTGGGGTCCACGGTTGGAAAAGCCAAAGAAACTTTCGGCGTAAGATAAAGTACGCGCCAATACTGCATGACGATTTTGACAAAAATGAAAAATGTAATTTTTTTTTAATTTTTGCACTAACTGATAATAAAATTCAAAATGTTAAAATTAATTAAATGGTATAAAAAATGATTTGCTAAAATTGTACAGGTCTTCTGAGCATTTTGACACCATTCCCAGCTTCAGGCACCCTGTGAGCGCTGAGAAAAAGTGTGAACCTTTTATTTTTCCTGATTTTTCTGCGCGCACCAAGAAAACTTTAAAAATAATTTAAAATAATTTATCACAAAGTAAAACGGATTAAAAGTAATTTGCTAAAATTCCACAAGTATTCTGAACATTTTGACACCATTCCCAGCTTGAGGCACCCACTGAGTGCTGAGAAAAAGTGTGAACCTTTTATTTTTCCTGATTTTTTGCCTGCCTAATATTTCACCAAAAAGGTTGAAACTAGTTTAAAGTAACTTTTGGTGAACAAAATCAAATAAAAAGTGATTTGCTAAAATTGCACGTGCTTTCTGAGCATTTTGATACTATTTCCAGCTTCTGGCATCCTCTGAGTGCCGAGAAAAAATGTGAACCGGTTATTTTTGCACTAACTTTGATAATAAAATTCAAAATGTTAAAATTACTTTCCGGTTTAATTACCCAACTATTCATATTTTTGAAGCCAGTGCCAAAAGAGAAAGCGCGCGCTGGATACTCCGCGACAAATTAGGTACCTATATAGTTGACAGTCGACAACTAACATATGTATTGAAAAACAGGTTTCCTTGGGTATTTTTTATCTTTTAGGCTTTGTGTCAACATATTGTCATTATAAATATTGAAGTTTTTAGGCTATTCTGGTTAATTTTGTGTCAACATATTGTCATTATAAATATTGAAGTTTTTAGGCTATTCTGGTTAATTCGCCACAGAATAATGTGATTTTATATAATTATGTAGTACAGCATAGGCATATCAAGGAGGATAATGTCACGTAGACCTTATAGTTTTTTTTATAAGATTGAAACCAAGGTATTGTGATATTGTTCAGCTGCACGATTTTGCCCACTGGCAGCTGTCCACGTCTTCAATCCAAGAGTGCATATAGATAAGAAGTGCATCTGAGCTGCATACTTTTTAGTTAAAATCTCACTTATAAGGGGTAGAGCTTCATGAAACTTCATAAATAGGGGTATCCAACTACACCCAACCGTTTGCAAGTACAATTAACGATCGATTGAACGAAAGATTTATTGATTATTTTCGCTATTTTTAAGTGAAATTAAGGAATTAAGGAATAGTTAATAGTAGGTAAATGAGTAAACACAGAATATTAGTCCTTATTAGCGCAGTTTTAAAATTTTATTTGTTTATTAGGTTACAATGGCCTCTAGACTCTAGAACCTATGTGAACCATGTTTTCGGATCGCTGCAAAACACGTATAGGAATAAGGCAAAATTTTGAAAATTTTGAAAACTTATTTCGTCTGTATGGGGCCGCGCAAATGCAATATAGTTGTATAGTGCCGAATTGTGTAATAATATAAAAAAAATAAAGTAAATAACTACTTTCTGATCATATTATGACTAGTATAAGGCAATTCCGAAATGATTCAGCTACCCTACCTAGCTGACAAAATTTTCGGAATTTTCCGTATTCCGAGATGCTTTTTTTGCCGTTAAAATACCAAATGTATTCCGAGAGCATTCCGAGATGGTTTCCGAGATGCTTTTCCGAGATGGATTCCGAGATGGAATTCCGAAAAGATTAGCGCACTCAAAATACCAATCGCATTCCGAAACGATTCCGAGATGGGATTCCGAGATGAAAATTTCAGTTAAAATACGGCCTCTGAGCCGCTCTATCTCCATTAGTGGCAAGTACGAACCGTCAATTTTGTTTTACCACATGTGTTGTATTTTGTGTTCAATAATGCCCTTCACCGTGAAACAAAAGTGCCGAAACTGGGTCTGCCTAATCCATGTTTTACCAAGTTCCTTGTAAAATAGGAGTCAGGGGCATGTGACAAATGTGAAGAAAATTCAAGTCCACCTGTCTACCCTTTCACTTAGGAAACTTGGCCGGTGCGCGGACAACACTGCCCCAAAAAGGTGGGCCGCCTACACCTGGCCTACACTTAGCCCATAATGGAGAAACTGAGTCGAGGGACACAGACAAGGTGGGCGGCTGGTGCGCCTGATGGTGGGCCCACTGTAGACCAGGCGTAGGCGAACAAAAATACACACGTAAGTTGAAGATCGCCGTTCTCAGGCCTACCACAGGCCTACCCTACTCCCATGCGCGGCGTACACCAAGCCCGAAATGGGTGGGCGCACCTGTTTTTTTGTAGTCCACGCACCAACATTTCGCGTTGTTTCGGTGGAACTGAGTTATTCGGGACGCGCAGTAGTATTCAACATGAAACTTGCAACTCGAAACTTTTCCGGTGCAACTCGAAACTTTTCCGGCCTACAAAAAAAAACGGATGTGCCCAGGCATGGCGGCCCACCCATCTTGGGCCTGCTGTAGGCTGCGCAGCGGCGAGGATGGGCCTGGTGTAGGCCTGAGGACGGCGATCTTCAACTTTCGTGTGTATTTTAATTCGCCTACAGCACGCCTACACCGGGCCCACACCAGGCTCACCAGCCGCCCACCTTTTGTGATTCTCTACAGCCGCTTTCCCATTTATGGGCGATGTGTATGCGAGATGTATGCGGCCCAACTTTTTGGGCACAGTGTAGGCCGCGTTTCCTCAGTGTGATGGTGCGCGGCGAAAAAAAGGGGTTCGCATGGTACGACCTGCGAAAGGGCGGCGCACCGGACTGAAATGTGAAAATCTCTGCGGAAACAGATCAAAAAACTACGAGGCGCTTTCACCCAACCATCGCCCGTTTTCGCGAAGGGGTAGTCGGTGCACTCGTCCGGACCTGGCGAGAGTTCGGTGAAGACTGGGCGAAGTGCCCAGTAAAACCTGTGCGAACCCTTTTTTTGCAGCGCAACAACCGAGTTTCGAAAGTTAGAACTGGTGGGCGTAGTCTCCTTGGTGTACCTCTCTTTTTATGACCACCCTTCAACTAATGTTTATTGTTGTTAGTTCCTTTTAAATTACATTACCCACACCCCTCTCATTGTAAGGTATGCCGCTCGTTCTCAAACCGAACACAATTGCACAAACATTCCTGCCTATAGTCAACAGCTCCTACGTAGAAGCCTTTCGAGACCGCTATATGGCTTGTTCTAGCCAGTTCCTATGATGTATGTACTGCGAACGCTGGTCTGAATGTTTCACGACTTTTGTCGTCAGCAGGCAACGTGAAGCTTTGGTCTGTGTGCGGATTAGTGTAGGTGGCACACCGGCACCGAGTGGGTCAGAGGTATGCGTGAGAATGGCGAACATTCAACCGCTGTGTGTCTTTTTATTCGCCTTCAACCGGCCTATATCAGGCGCTCCATGTGTACCCTCGAGAAAGTTTTTAATTTTCGAGCACTGCATAGGCGCTCGCCGGCAATTAGATGTGGGAGTGACGACCGCTGCACCGGATCATCGACTTCTCACCTGCCGATCACGAAAATGGTATTTTGCTGAAAAATGGAGCAATGATCCGTTTTCTTGTTAGCTACCATCAACAAACTTTAGTCAGGCGTCATACCCTCGGGAGGAATAGATGACGTCGCGAGTGTTGTTGACAAGACACTGTATTGGACTAACCGTGAAGTACGCTGCCACTCGACACCAATCGACATGTTCGGAATTCAAATTAGAGACACCGGAATTATAGGAAGGGCTATGAATATATAAAATTGGTTGCTGTCAAATAGCACCACTCACAGGAGAGCGAACTAATTGTCGAAACAATAGAAAACCGTTGTTGGCACGCCACCAAATGCTTTGTAGTAAAAAAAAACACGGGATGACTGGTTCGTGACGGATTCAAACTAATTCAAACTTTGTGAAAATCATTTGATTGTCCATTTGATTGATTGATTCAATAGCGAGTTAAACAGTCATCGACTATCCATCAACGAATATCTCCAGTTTTTTTACAGTGATTATTTACTTAATTGTATTTAATAAATTAGATCAGTTCTTATTGCAAACTATAAACATTAAAACAACATATTATTGTGAAATATTATCATTATTGAAAGGGTCCGTCTCCAAAATTGTCATGAACGCACATTGATATTGGCCACACCTCCTCTACGACGGTATTTTACACCAACGGTGGTGACGTACACCTGTCTTCATCGCGCGACAATTGCTCGGCTGCTATCGCACATATAAAGACTAACAAAGTGCAATAATGGTTATTTTTGAGACAAAGCGCAATAGTTTTTATATGCGGTATTTAGTCTTATTTTATTTGTCTATACTATACATACAACGCTCAATTCCTCCTAATTTTTTTTAAATTATCGTGTTGTATCCCTTATTATTCTATTTTCTTATCCTATTTTATGCAAGCAGTCTGTCTTTTTAAAATGTCTCTCATGACTTTTCCATAACGGCCGTTATGCAATAATGTTTAATACAGACGTTGTAAAGTAGATTTTGCTTCAGTTTTTTTTGCATATCACCTGGCATGCAGTACATCACACCCCTGTCTCTCCGACCAAGGTTAGCCTCAGGCTACGCAGATGTTGTTCCCATACCATTTGAATCAAGTCCCTTTGACCTCGGCTTGAGACTCCGCCCAATTCTACGACTCACAATCGGATGTTTATCGATCACTTCATCCAGTCCTATCCCTTGCTACAGCGTGAGGTTTTCTTCGTTGGTCTTTCTGCTTGGCTATATACTGTATGCAAAAGTGTAAATATTAAACTATACATCGCGACTGAGTATAATATTTAGGTTTGCGTAATTGTGCGTACTTCTTTAGTATGAAGTCTCTCATCTCGATAGGTATCGATTATATACGTGTAGGTTGGGGAGGGTATAAAACGCGGTACTGCGGTCTGCGGTCGAAATCCCTTCGATCTTCTACTGCTAACATCGCTTACGAATCGAAAATCACTCATACATCTGTTTGTCCTTTGGGCGCCCGTTGTCATTTTTGAAAACAGTATTGTAATGGAGGACCACTAGTGCGTGCGAAATACTTGCGCTTCTTATTGTTCTCTTCTCGTTCGAACATTCTAATATAAGAATCGATAATCACCATGTTCTTGTTTGTCCTTTGGGCGCCCCATTTTTTGAGAACAATATTGTACCCTTTTTTCTCGTCCTTTTCAAGTGTAGTAACATTCCGCGTATAGTTTTATTCATTGCCAGTTGCCTAGACCTTTATCATATCCCTTTAGTACTTGGTCGCTTAACATTTGACGGACGGCATCCTCGCGAACACAATCCGCCGGCTTATCCAAAACGGAGGAGGAATGAAGCTCCGCCGCCATCAAATATGGAGTGCGACCGGAGGATTGCAAGCCCGTGAATGAGGTAAAGACGAGATCTTCTTTTGAGCGTTTCGTTGTGTGCGGCGTCATCTGCTTGTCAGCTAATAATGAGGTTTCCAAGTATAGCGAAAATTTACAATATTTTGGAACTACACGAGAATATTTCTTTAATTTTTCGTATTATATACACAAGTTTCGTGCAGAAATACGGTAGTATTGACAGAATCACACCGATTTTTCCCCATTACACGCTTCGAGTCTCATCAGTAATTGTTTTGTTATCCACTTTTGTTATCCACAGTGAGACAGTCTATGTGGATGATTAGTGCGTATTAATCTATTCTATTTTAGGATGATTTGATTGGATGCGCCGATGATTACCCCAATTTGGAAGTCGTACACATACGATCACAAGGATCCCTACGATTCCTGGACCTGGACAGTTGGACATCACAAGAAGGAAATTGGGGCGTAATGGTAATGGTCAGTTGATTTCACTGTGAAGGGCTGCGCATCCTTTCTATTGCTGCGTTATTATTCGTTATTTTCCAAGATTCTTCACTAAATTATTAAGAGTTGCATCTTGAAAGTGTACGTTTGTATCGGTGCTATATGAATAGAAGAAAATTTCAACCAAATACGTAATGAGATTTTTTCAGATAGCGCTCGACTCATTGTCTACTCAACTGGTCTACTACCTCGGGTCGACTGAGAAGAGCTCCACAGTGCAGGCGCATAAGTCTACAGAAAACCAGAACCGGTGAATCTTATTCATTTCATTTTTGTTGAGTAGGATGACATGATATAGTATATACGGGGGTCCTGCGCGACATGGGGTGTAGGTCTAATGTGGGAATTTTATTCACTTCATTTTTGTTACGTAATTGAGTGTGATGTCGTGACTTATTCTACGCGGGGGTACCACATATATTTTTATTATTAATCATAAAGCAACGTGGCACTCTAGTTAAGATATTTAGTTTAGTTTAGTTTAGATAGGCAGGGGAAGATGGCTGCTGCGGGGCGCCTGCCGAATACGAGTTCCACACTTCTAGTGTAGTGTGTGCTCGTCCCGCGCCAGTCACCTGCCTAGCGCGACATGGGGTGTATGTCTATTGTAGGAATTTGATTCACTTCATTTGTGTTACGTATTTGAGTATGATTGTATTATGACGTGACTTATTCTACGCGGGGAGTATCACGTGTATTTTATTATTAATTACATAAGGCAGCGTGGCACTCTAGTTAAGATATTTATTTAGTTTAGTTTAGATAGGCAGGGGAAGATGGCTGCTGCGGGGCGCCTGCCGAATACGAGTTCCACACTTCTAGTGTAGTGTGTGCTCGTCCCGCGCCAGTCACCTGCCTAGCGCGACATGGGGTGTATGTCTATTGTAGGAAATTAATTCACTTCATTTGTGTTACGTGTTTGAGTATGATTGTATGATGACGTGACTTATTCTACGCGGGGGAGGTATCACGTGTATTATTAATTACATAAGGCAGCGTGGCACTCTAGTTTAAGATATTTAGTTTAGTTTATTTAGATAGGCAGGGGAAGAGGCTGCTGCGGGGCGCCTGCCGAATACGAGTTCCACACTTCTAGTGTAGTGTGTGCTCGTCCCGCGCCAGTCACCTGCCTAGCGCGACATGGGGTGTATGTCTATTGTAGGAATTTGATTCACTTCATTTGTGTTACGTATTTGAGTATGATTGTATTATGACGTGACTTATTCTACGCGGGGGGAGGTATCACGTGTATTATTTATTATTACATAAGGCAGCGTGGCACTCTAGTTAAGATATTTATTTAGTTTAGTTTAGATAGGCAGGGGAAGATGGCTGCTGCGGGGCGCCTGCCGAATACGAGTTCCACACTTCTAGTGTAGTGTGTGCTCGTCCCGCGCCAGTCACCTGCCTAGCGCGACATGGGGTGTATGTCTATTGTAGGAATTTGATTCACTTCATTTGTGTTACGTGTTTGAGTATGATTGTATTATGACGTGACTTATTCTACGCGGGGGAGGTATCACGTGTATTTTTATTATTAATTACATAAGGCAGCGTGGCACTCTAGTTAAGATATTTAGTTTAGTTTAGATAGGCAGGGGAAGATGGCTGCTGCGGGGCGCCTGCCGAATACGAGTTCCACACTTCTAGTGTAGTGTGTGCTCGTCCTGCGCCAGTCACCTGCCTAGCGCGACATGGGGTGTATGTCTATTGTAGGAATTTGATTCACTTCATTTGTGTTACGTATTTGAGTATGATTGTATTATGACGTGACTTATTCTACGCGGGGGAGGTATCACGTGTATTTTTATTATTAATTACATAAAGCAGCGTGGCACTCTAGTTAAGTATTTAGTTTAGTTAGTTTAGTTTAGATAGGCAGGGGAAGATGGCTGCTGCGGGGCGCCTGCCGAATACGAGTTCCACACTTCTAGTGTAGTGTGTGCTCGTCCTGCGCCAGTCACCTGCCTAGCGCGACATGGGGTGTATGTCTATTGTAGGAATTTGATTCACTTCATTTGTGTTACGTATTTGAGTATGATTGTATTATGACGTGACTTATTCTACGCGGGGAGGTATCACGTGTATTTTTATTATTAATTACATAAGGCAGCGTGGCACTCTAGTTAAGATATTTAGTTTAGTTTAGTTTAGATAGGCAGGGGAAGATGGCTGCTGCGGGGCGCCTGCCGAATACGAGTTTCACACTTCTAGTGTAGTGTGTGCTCGTCCCGCGCCAGTCACCTGCCTAGCGCGACATGGGGTGTATGTCTATTGTAGGAAATTAATTCACTTCATTTGTGTTACGTATTTGAGTATGATTGTATGATGACGTGACTTATTCTACGCGGGGGAGGTATCACGTGTATTATTAATTACATAAGGCAGCGTGGCACTCTAGTTAAGATATTTAGTTTAGTTTAGTTTAGATAGGCAGGGGAAGATGGCTGCTGCGGGGCGCCTGCCGAATACGAGTTCCACACTTCTAGTGTAGTGTGTGCTCGTCCCGCGCCAGTCACCTGCCTAGCGCGACATGGGGTGTATGTCTATTGTAGGAAATTAATTCACTTCATTTGTGTTACGTGTTTGAGTATGATTGTATTATGATGACGTGACTTATTCTACGCGGGGGAGGTATCACGTGTATTTTTATTATTAATTACATAAGGCAGCGTGGCACTCTAGTTAAGATATTTAGTTTAGTTTAGTTTAGATAGGCAGGGGAAGATGGCTGCTGGGGGCGCCTGCCGAATACGAGTTCCACACTTCTAGTGTAGTGTGTGCTCGTCCCGCGCCAGTCACCTGCCTAGCGCGACATGGGGTGTATGTCTATTGTAGGAATTTGATTCACTTCATTTGTGTTACGTGTTTGAGTATGATTGTATGATGACGTGACTTATTCTCGCGGGGGAGGTATCACGTGTATTATTAATTACATAAGGCAGCGTGGCACTCTAGTTAAGATATTTATTTAGTTTAGTTTAGATAGGAAGGGAAGATGGCTGCTGCGGGGCGCCTGCCGAATACGAGTTCCACACTTCTAGTGTAGTGTGTGCTCGTCCCGCGCCAGTCACCTGCCTAGCGCGACATGGGGTGTATGTCTATTGTAGGAATTTGATTCACCTCATTTGTGTTACGTGTTTGAGTATGATTGTATGATGACGTGACTTATTTCTACGCGGGGGGTATCACGTGTATTATTTACATAAGGCAGGTGGCACTCTAGTTAAGATATTTAGTTTAGTTTAGTTTAGATAGGCAGGGGAAGATGGCTGCTGCGGGGCGCCTGCCGAATACGAGTTCCACACTTCTAGTGTAGTGTGTGCTCGTCCCGCGCCAGTCACCTGCCTAGCGCGACATGGGGTGTATGTCTATTGTGAATTTGATTCACTTCTTTTGTGTTACGTATTTGAGTATGATTGTATTATGACGTGACTTAGTCTACGCGGGGGAGGTATCACGTGTGTTTTTATTATTAATTACATAAGGCAGCTTGGCACTCTAGTTAAGATATTTAGTTTAGTTTAGTTTAGATAGGCAGGGGAAGATGGCTGCTGCGGGGCGCCTGCCGAATACGAGTTCCACACTTCTAGTGTAGTGTGGCTCGTCCCGCGCCAGTCACGCCTAGCGCGACATGGGGTGTATGTCTATTGTAATTTGATTCACTTCTTTTGTGTTACGTATTTGAGTATGATTGTATTATGACGTCTTATTCTACGCGGGGAGGTATCACGTGTTTTTTATTATTAATTACATAAGGCAGCTTGGCACTCTAGTTAAGATATTTAGTTTAGTTTAGTTTAGATAGGCAGGGGAAGATGGCTGCTGCGGGGCGCCTGCCGAATACGAGTTCCACACTTCTAGTGTAGTGTGTGCTCGTCCCGCGCCAGTCACCTGCCTAGCGCGACATGGGGTCTACGAGGCGCTTCGAAACTTTTTTGTAATTTGTGCCAGTTGTTGAGAAGACTAATGATGAATAATAGTAGCAGTGCACCCACTAAGAGTCTAAAATGTGTATGTGTAAATGTGAATACCACTTTATTCAGACATACAATCATCACACATAGACTTAAGCATGTAGAATCCAGGGTCCCGTTTGCTCTCGAAGTCGGGGATCTTCATTTTTAGCTCCAATCCAAGGCGGTGTCTCTTAGCCGATGTGTCCCATAGAGTGAAGTAGACGGTAGAAGACGGCACAGAAGATAATACAGAGCGAAAGGTCCGTCCTAAGGCTAGGCAAGGGGAGCGCCTTAACTTTATTCCCGACGCCGTGGCATGTTTGCAAGATGGTAGCACTGGGCGGGATTCGAACCCGGGTCGTATGGGTGAGAGACGAGAACTTTGCCAGTGAGCCACGACGCCCCCCTCGATGTGGTTCTGTCTCCTGTCTGATTTAGGTGAGGAGGCTCACCGTATGGAAGGAAGGAAGGATGCAGTCGTGTCAGCACTCGTGTCTTCGAAGACTTCTTCGTCCGTGACGCAGTGATGCTTTCCGCACGTGCCAAGGTTCGCTATCAATTGTTAATTAGATATGGCAAGCAATTGCATATGAATAGTTTCTCCGCAACTCGTAATTTGCCTCTTATTTCTCTCCATTTAGGCTCATGAACTACTACGGAATTCTTTCTTCTATTTACTGCTCAGGAGGCTCCACGAGTTCAGATGACAAATTCCCTCCCTCTCCGTCTCTTCCTCCCTCGCTCTCTCCCCCTCCCTCTCTCCCCCTCTTAGCCTCAGGCTACGCGGGTATCTTCGGGCTAGGACTTCGGTGAGCACTAGGCGACGAGTTTCATACTACAAATTGTTCGACATCCTGCGTGTTCCTGCTACTCTGGTCCTCAGGCGCGCAGCGCGGAAATGCGTAGCGGCGTCCGCGGGAAGAGTTTGCAAATTTTATTGAAAAATTCGAGACCCAGAGAAACCTCGTTTCTGCGTGTCCGCTTTTCCCATGTCAAAAGGCATCTCTTTTCCGCGGGCGCGGTTGCGTATTTCCGCGCTGCGCTCCTGAGAACGTAGCAGGAGGGAACGCCTATGATTGCCTTGTATGATCCATGATTGGGATGTTTATTTATTTCAGGTTCATCTCTTAATGTGACAAGATTGGCTGAAAACGCATGATTCTTCAAAAAACTTCAACTATTGGATTATACGACAACGTAACGCGACTATCTTCTCTCCATTCTCTCTTCTTGCACATAAACCTAACTGCCTATTACTCATGTATACGAAATGATATAAATATTGTATACTGTATACATATTGTCTTTCTCTTACAATTTACGAATAAAAAAACAAGCCAAATGAAAATACAATCGGTACTTACACACTATAAATGTGTGTTATTAGTTTACACTTGCAATTTATGGGTTATCTTAGTGGGTTTATCTAAATATGACAGCATCAACAAAATGCACACACTTTTGGAAAATAAGTATTTTATTCAAAGAAGACGACATTCTTTTTCGGTTTATAGTGTATTTATCTCCAGTTTCGCGTTTCCAGTTTCCCATAGTTATAGTGTATTTATCTCCAGTTTCGCGTTTCCAGTTTCCCATAGTTAAGATATGCAAATGTTAACATTTGCATATCTTAACTATGGGAAACTGGCGATAGATACACTATTAAGACATGCAAATGTTAAAATTTGCATGTCTTAACTATGGGAAACTGGAGATAAATACACTATTATTTTCGCGTTGTACAGATCGTGGTATTTGTCGCTGAAAATTCACCCTTCACCTCAATATTTTTGATCTTAAATATCCCAATGAACAAGTATTATCACCAAATTAGCTCATTTTAAAGCCGTCCGATGATAGCCGTTTTGAACCGTATACTGGCCGCTTTGTTTCTATGTAGTGTATGCAAAATACTGGCCGAGCACATCGCGACCTCTTGTCTGCCTTTGCATGCACTTTTCAGAAACCGGTGTTATAACGTTTTAAAGGGACGCGGTCACTGAAAATACCCCCTATATTTTATGACTTTTTTATTAACTAAAATATAAATAAAACACAATTTTTGTGCAAACATTACAATTTGCAGTGTCCTCACCGGGATATTCACCTCGGGGAAATAATGCAGCGAGACCAAGCGCTACAGTAACCCAATTTCTATAACGCGCGTGCTACAGTAAAGAGTAAAGAGAACTCCTGGCAAATTGCCAGGTGCCACAAGCTACAATCATTATTTTTAATGTAAGTGGGGGCCACATTTGCCAGACAATATTGATTTTCAAGTGAATCAAGGTTCTAGAGAAGAGAGTCTCTATCAGAGCTAGATGGTGCATCATTAATTAAGCAATTGGGAAACGTTGGATCCGTTCTAGAGCTTGTGTATTCTTTTTCTTATATGGTCTAGCCGAACCTGACTCCAGGGTGGAACGTACGTAGGAGTAGGCAAAAGGTTTGCCCTCTTCTAGTTTTAAGAGTGTCTTTCGTGCTTGACCACACAACATCAGCAAAGCGAGACACATCGTGGATTACTGAATTCTTATGGGGTCTCGATGTATGGCAAAAACAGCGCATTTTGCTTCCAAGTATCAAATGTGCATCTCGTGTACGATTTTGCATACACCTTTGAAAGTTAGAAAATGCACCATTGATAATACTAGAGGAGGCGAAAATGCACAGTTTATGCACGCTCGCAAAAAAATAGTCCTGTGGCGACCGCTGCGGGACCATTTTTTGGCGGTCTGTAGTTGTTCTCGCGTAGTGCCAATGTACGGTAATTAAAGCCATACTTGGAAGCCAAATCCGGCATACATCGAGACCCCATTACGTATGTATGCTAAGGTACGCGAATTTAGCTTGATTTTTTATTCTAATTTATGTTCTTTTGTATAAGCTGCAAAAGACTGCTGAACTACTCGATGCACTTCAAAAATCGGCAGGTATTTAGCTTTAATGGTTTGTGATTTGTGAACTTTTTCATAGTGACAATGTGATCAGCGGGGGAGCGCGGCTGGGCGCTCAGCGGGAGGGCGCGGACCTCACAAGCGAGTTGTTACGGGTTCACTGCCAACTAGTGGAAATTATTTTTTTTATACAGTTGTTTTGAAGTCATTCTTTTTTTTCATCAGCGAAACACCGGGTGTTTTTTGAAATGCACCGTGGACTACTGAATGCTTATGCATTTATGCTAATTTGCTCGAATTTAGCTCGGTTTTTTGTTCCAATTTATACTCATTTGCATAAAATACCTAATAATTATGATGCCCAGATGCGTTTCAAAAACCGGCCGGTATTTCGCTTTAAGATTGCTTCGCATGAGCTCGACGATAATACGTAATAACGTATGTGGTTCGGCAGCTCAGCGGGAGAGCGCTTTCTTAGCAAGCTAGAGATCACAGGATCGCTTCAAATTAGTGGAATTTTTTTAATGAATAGTTTGAAGTCATGTTCTTTTAATCAGCGTTACTCTTTTGATTTGAACTTTTTTTATAGTAGTGTAGTGTGAATAATTAAAACAGATCACATATAACTCGGCGTCACCAGCGCACAGAAAAGTAGGGACGATGCGCGCCACTTCCAAGGTGTGCGGGCAAGGTGCGACGGGCGCGTGAATGTCACAATTTTTTGGGGTTAGCTCTGGCGCAAATGTGGCGAACTTCCAGAAAAGCGCGTCGACTACTCGAATTGAACAGTTGTGACTCATCAGTGCGCAAAAAAAGAATCTTGTGCGCCGCGTCATTGTGGCGATCACTCCTTCTGCGAGACGTTAAAGCTGCGTTTCATTAGTGTAGTGTTTCTAAATGCACCAATTTCTGAATTTATCTTTCCTGAAGAATGAGAGTAACTGCAAGTTTGCAGCTTCACTATATATCATGTGTAAAATGGTGTCTCGGGTATTGTACCGACACGCTTCAGAGTTATGGTTAATCATAAAAGTATAGTTGCATATTTAACATATTCTAGTAGGTGGACAAAACGGTACGTGCCTAATCCGCCTAGAAAACTACGTATGAAGGTAGAAGCGACAATCTATAGATTTTTGGACTTTACTTACTTTACTAGCATCCGTTTTCTTTCCTAGTTTGTAAATGAAATAATTCATACTTTTCGCAGTTTACTTACTTAGTTTACAGTTTACATACTTAGCAGTTTTTATTATATTTTGAATATTACTGTGATCGAAACATTTTACAAGCGGTAATCGAGCCCCGCATCTTTGGATTACTGTGGGTTATATATTTTGCGTAGTATATTTTGCCGTTTTCTATTAATCTTCCTTTCAATAGATCTCATTTGATTGAAACTATTTACTCTGTGTTGGCTTTTGTGCGCATCTCCTGATTTAATAAATTATTATTATTATTATTATTATTATTATTAATTATTATTATTAGTTATTATTTGGTGACGGTTCATTGTTTTTTTTTCATGTGGGGACAACTTCGTGTCTATCGGATGACCAAGTTTTATCGAAACCTTCACTGGCGGGTCACGAACCAGTCATGAACAAGCCATCAAATGTTTTTTTTTTGTTAGAAACCTTTTGGTGACGGGCCAAGCGCCGTTTTTTTCTTCGGTTTCGGCGAATATTTCGTTTACCAGTGTTACAGTTACAGTACATCTTTACAGGATTTCTAAGGATTTGAAGAATTGCCCAGGCAACAGCGAATGTGAGTTTTCGTTTCATTTTTTTCGATTGTCTTCTGTTTTACTCCAGTTCATTGACGTGTTTGTTTGCCGCATATAGTACGGTAGCGCACTATGTTTTATGCTAATTTTACGATATTTATTTAGTACATATTGCTCTTCGAATAAAGGAATATTGATAATATAAAATGCAGCGGTTAGCCATTCTGTCACAGCTTTTTTCGTGTGAACAAACTGTTGGCGAGAGGGCTATAACCGAGACAAATTATAGCTCTGAGCTACAGAATGCCTTGGACAACGGGTATGTATAGGCTACTCGCTGTGTATGAGGCCTACGTATGGACGCGGTTCACGAAAGGCGCTTCAAGAGATGGTCGGCTTGTGGGTGGGTTTTTTTAGCAAATGTATGACCAAATTCCTCAGACTGAAGACCGAAAATTCTGGGTGGGAGTGCAATGACATGACCGAGGCCGAGAAGCAGCACTTCTTGGCCTCACACGTACAGCCAGAGTGGAATTTGATAGTTTAGATAATAAAACCGCCACCGCAATAGAAAACAAAGATATAAACTCCTCAATGGAAATACTTTTAGAAGACCCTGAGGCCACGCTGGCGGAAACCATCATTATTGGCAATGCAAATATTCCCAATTTCGACCCAACCGCCAATCGTATGATGAACATTGATGATCTCTTATAGTCAATTCTAAAACTAGTCGTATGAGATTCGCTCTATATGATTTTTATAATGGAGCTTTATTATATATGCCCAAGATAAGCTTTTGCAGCCAATAGTTCCCATTCTTTATGATTCTCGAAATAGGCATTATTCACTATTGTTGCACCCAACCACACATTTTAATAAACCGCCTACTGTTCTCACACATCTATGCCCATATTGCGGTAGACTCTTTCCCACCAAGATGTTGCATTTGCGCTGCGAGTTCAAATGCATTGACTGCGGGCAGCCAGATGACTGTTTCCAAATTAGAGGCGAAGAATTGAGTTGCACCAAATGCCACATTTTCTTTAAAAACAGATTGTGCTTTCAAAACCACTTGAAGTGTTTGTGTCATAGGTACAAATGTATTAATTGTAACAAATTATTTTACGCTAAGCAATCTCCTATCAACAAGCATGTTTGCGGTCGCGACATGTACTGTAGCCGCTGTCAAAAGTACCAAGCGCGTAATCATGTCTGCGGCTGGGGACCACAGACGAGGAACGGGAGGAGGAAAAAAAGAGGTCTGCCAAATTTAAATACATTTTTTACGACTTGGAAACCTCGGTGAACACCGTGGAGCCAAATGATATTCGCTGGAGCGACAGGCATATTGCTACCCAAGGGGTGGCCCGAAATTTTTGTAATTTTTGTGTGCCCGACAGATTTCGCCCGCGCGACCACCCACGAAAAATATCCTCAATCCCGTATGCAGATTAGCAATCACCGGGTCAAAGAACATTCTTCACTCGCGCTTTTGATGTATCCCCTAAAATATCTACCTGTTTCAGATTTATTAGTGCACTGTCCCGGACTGGAACCAGAGTTTTGTAGACCGGTCGCTTGGTCCATAAGAAAACTATTTCGAAAACAAGGATAGAAAATTTCCCACCGCCGAAGTGGCCGAAGGGCTCCAAGAGATAGATTTAAGGTATATTTTCTATTTTCCTGCAAAATCTTTGGTCAAAATCTTCTTATTATATAAAAGAGTAATGCAGCATGCGCTAGCGCTAGCACTCACGATACGGAAGTTCAATTAGAATAAATTGTTCCATTTTGAGTTTAAAAGAGTGCCGCAGCTCAAATAAAGAAAACAAACTGTAAGTGAAGAAATTATATTATTGAATAATAAATTATAGGAGAATTTTTTTCGATTGTCTTCTGTTTTACTCCAGTTCATTGACGTGTTCATCGGCATATAGTACGGTATCGCATTATGTTTTGCAGATTTTACGGTATTTATTTAGTAGATATTGCTCATTCGAAAAAAGGTATATATTGATACTGCAGCGGTTAGCCCTCTTTGCGCAGCCTTTTCACTGGATTTACTACTGTGTTTCTTTGCGTCTTTGCGTCAGAAAAAAAAACTCAGAAAAAATGCGAATTCACAGATCAAGAAAAAAAGGGCTAATAAGCATATGAGTGCTGGCGCTGGTTTGTTGCGTGCCGGACAGGCTTCCCTCCACTAACGCGATCACCCGCGTAACGGCCCAAGATAATTGTAAATGTGCTCCCGATTCAGCCGTATTTTCTAGTACAATATTTGAACCTAATCTAGTCAGTGACCAATTTTCTGAATGGCTTTTTTTCAGCGCGGACGTGAATGACGGGTACCGGCCATAGCGTACAAAGGGTCGCGATTTGATTCGCATTTTCTATTGGGATTTATGATCAGAAGTGGGATCAAGCCCATTACAGTTTTCAAGGACCAGGCCATCCTGGGGTTGAAGAGCCGACAACAGGTCAGTACACTTTCATTACAAGTGTTTGGGAGGTACCCACGGCATTCGATGACCGGGTACGGTACACATAAGTAGAATCAGGATTTCCGAAAACTTTTGTGGTTTAGAAGAGATGTTTGTGGGCGCGATGTCAATAAGCTACTATTTCATAATATGAAATCAATCAGTTGACCCTTTCAATAAAAGCCGCCTGGGACTGCCCGTACATAGTCGACAGATAACGCTGCTAATGCAGATACCCGAATGGCCGAGTGTTCTAAAGCGCTGACGTTCAGGGTAATTCGCAGTAGATGCCCGGGCTCGACCCCAGCCAGAACCGAACTTCTTGCGGCGAGGGTTGCGCGGCGCGGTCGCCTTTGAACCGGCGCGGAACCTGGTGATATCACTGATATCGCTGAAGCCTAAGGTAATTAACAATCCATTAATGACATGAATCCCGCCAGCAAACCTGGTGATATCACCCAGTAACATGAAGCATAATTAATAATAACTAATTCAAAAGTAATTAAAGGGGATATGTATGCCCTTTTTGAAGTTAAGCTGTATTAATAGAATGTGTGTTCCTCATTAAGGAAACAACAACAAAAGTTGTCTACAATTACCCACTTGAAAGAAAATGAATTACAAAGTTCGCCTTTTCCATAGTAAACGCGTTAATCAGACCCGTGGCATAAATTTGGGTCTGATGGAGCAAAAATTTAGCATATGTGTGCATACATCGGCATATAGCATGGAACAGCGACATATTTGCATGCAAATCAGAATATTCGAATTTACATATTCAGTCGCCTACTTAAATTCATGTCTGGTGTGGAAACTCCAGTTTCGCAGTTGTTTTGCGCATTTTGAGTGCCTACATATTCCCTTTAAAGGGAATATGTAGGCCCTTTTTGAAGTTAAGCTGTGTTGATAGAATGTATGTTCCCCATTAAGGAAACAACAACAAAAGTTGTCCAAAGATTCCCAGTTAACAGAAAATAAACTACAAAGTTCACCCTTTCCATAGTAAACGCGCTACTTGAGACGATGCCATACATCGTCGGGGTCAATGTAAATTTTTTCAAATATACATGCAGATATCGTCAAATAGCTTTATTCAGAGACATATGCGCATGCAAATTCGAATATTCGCATTTGCATATTCAGCTGCCTATTTAAATTCACGTCTGGTGTGGAAACTCTAGTTTCCGTTTGTTTTGCTCATTTTGAGTGCCTACATATGCGCTTTAATAATGAGTAGTAAGTAATTAATACGTTTAGCAATCACCGGCTCAAAGAACTTTCTTCACTCGTGTTTTCGACCTAGCCCCTTTAAAATATCTACCTGTTGCAGAAGTTCACTGTCCCGGCATCGAACCAGAATCTTGTAGACCGGTCGCTTACTCGATAAGAATTCGAAAACAGGGAGAAAAAATTGTCCACCGCCGAAGTGGCCGAAGGGCCCAAGAGAGGGATTTAAGGTATATTTTCTATTTTCCTGCAAAACCTTTGTCGAAAACCTTCTTATTACATGAAAGAGTAATATAGAATACGCTAGCCCTAGCACTCACGTTACGGAAGTTCATTTAGAATGAATTGTTCCACTTTTGGGTATAAAAGAGTGCCGCAGCTTTTAGTCATTTTTATGGTAATTTTAAGTTAATCGTTTTATAGTAATAGTTCAAATACTCTCTAGTTCTAGTTCTTTGTATTTTTGAACTGTGTGTTTTTCAGCTTGACCAATGACGATCTCAACATGTTAGATCCATACGTGCCCGAATGATCATTGACATCTTTCCAACATTATTTATATAGAATTTGCTCACGAAGTTTGTTCTTGTTTTTTTAAATGTTACTATTGCATGAGCGGCATATATTTTACCGCCTTATACGAACAAGAATTTTGATAGACTACGAAGCTTCATATTGAAGCGAAGTACCGGTCGGTTTTTGAAGCACATCGTGGGCAACTATTCTTACATTATTTATACTGATTTGCTTGAATTTTGCTCGATTTTTTATTCTAATTTAGGGTCATTTGCATAAGCTGCATAAGCATTTGGTCTAAGTAATGTTTCAAAAACCGACCAGTATTTAGCTTTAAAAGAGTGCGCTTCATAAATTCATACGGCACGGTAATTGGAAGCTAATACCATCATATTGAAGTCTTAACGAAACAAATTGAAGTCTTAATTCGTTGAATGTCCTTCGTTAAATGTTGTACCAAACACTTACAACGAGAGTGATGTGTGTGTATTCAGTATTCACGTGTGTTTTCTTGAAATAAGTTATGTGGCCGTATGCACAAGCACCGGGAATACGCTCCCAGCTCCCAGCGGGAGGTGAGAGAAAGAGAGGGATCACACGAATCAGAGACACGTAGAGACAAATTCTCCCAGCTGGGGAGGCTCCCACTGTTCGTGCATACGGCCACTGGTATGCTTCCGGTTGATCTATATTCAGTTAATTTCTTTGTATCCCCATGCGTGTAATGGTTCTCTTTTCTTTTGTCGTAACTCGTAACCTACTCACAATAATGTCACAATGCCATGCGATTCACAAATACTGATAGTGGAGAATAAACATTGGTCGATTTTCCTAGAAAGTACCCCTTTATTGCTCATCAAGCATTAGCGGTTCAATAAACATGTTATTTCACAACATCTTGTCATACTCTTTTGCTATTGTAAACCCTTTCAATAGTGTTCAAAGTTCAAATCATAACATATTGCCAGCGCAAAAAATACATAAACATATAATGAATGAATATGATGGGCAACGCGCAAGCCGCTGAAAATGTTTATTGCACAGAGCAACACTGAATAAATTATGTATTTGATACTACAGTACCTGTGCAAACTAGCAAGTTTAGTTAGGATCGAGTATGATAATGGCAGCCGTACTTGTATGAAAAGTTGAAAGCAATCAAACCAGTAAATTGCACTAATTGGCTCGCAGAACGGGGGAATAAGGCAAGATTCAGCATCATTTTTTCAAGTGCGCATCCGTATCAAGATTCTGTATATGTATGCTGCCAAGCGTGAGTGCAAATATTGTTACAATAGTATAGTCAAAGCTAACAAAAACAATAAAGTTCCGAAAATTGACTAGAAAACGTTGAAGATCGTCGGTTCGACTCCTACTGCTAGTTAAACTATTCGCCATTAACCATCACTGAACAGCACGAACTCATCAGAATACGCAGCACACCAAACATATTAGCATAGGTACACAGGACAACGTTTGTTCGGTGCCTACATCCATCGATTGAACTCTCTACAAAACGCTAAGTTAGAATAGGAGAAAAAGTCAAATTTATGGGTCATCCTTTTAATGAGGCAGAGTAAGTCAATCTACAAATGTAAAATTTGCTCCTCATCATCTTCTGTAGAGAGCAAACTAAAACAAGTTACCTGTTTAATTATTAATAACGCGCTGCCACTGGGCATGGTGGTCCAGTGGCAGCGCGTTCGTCGACCCGAGTTCGATTCCGGCCCGTAACATCCATGTTTGAAACTACCACCAGGCGAGGGAATCATGGACGATCCCTCCTGGCCCTAGCCCGAAGACGTCGAGCAATTTGTCATCTGGAACTAGTCGCCTACTGCTCAGGATCTCTGCGGAACATGTCATAAGCAAAACCTTGAAATTGTCCTTTGGTTTGAACTCCCTTGAATAAAGGTGCACGCTCTTGAAGCGTAAAACAAATTTTAAAATTTTAAAATTAATTAATTAATTATTTAGTTAATAAATACCTGTTGATTGCCGGGAGGAGGCAGAAATAAAGGATCCGCTGAAGTATAAAGTCTGTGGAGAAGTTCATAGAAGTAAGGCCGCCAATATCGACTCGATCCTACATAAACGAAGAAAAACAACAGCAACAGAAGAATAGTAGCACCGCTGCACATTCCTAATCTTCAGATTCTCTGTTGTGGAACTGCAATCGTGCGACAGACTCGTTTCTGGTTCCGAACGTTTCCGTTCCGAACTTTCTTAGTGACGTTGCGGGATAAAAACTCGCTATGCGTCTCCTCTAAAAACTAGCTACGTTTGAATTTTATCAAGAATTACAAAAACACACCTATCATTCAATACTCTTTCTAATCCGACTTTATAATAATTCATTTTTCTTTATGAATAATTCTCTCACTGTTTCTTTCCCAGTTTCCCCAGGGGTCACTCTATTCAAAATTTTCTGGTCTATGTCAACGTAAGGCATATGGGCAAGGTTAACCAGATGACCATACTTGGGGTACGTAGTGTACATACTACTGGTCTTACCCGGGGATACCCTCCCAGCGCCTCCTCCATATCCCATCTCCGGCCCTGCATCACATAGACCACTCTGATTAGTATAGATTACTTACATTCCTATCTTTTACTTTGGATTACCATTTCTTACTGTACTGTACTTAAGTTCTTACTAGTTGTTTTTTGTTTGCTTTTATCTTTCTATTTGACTATCCTTTGTATGTTTCTACCTTTTTTTCTTATATTCCTAGTATTTACATTCCTTATATTCGAAACGGTTATCGCCGCCTGGGGCGACTACACTTGCGATAAAAAATGGGCAGACTTAAATGAAACCCCTAAAACGTGTCTTAAAAGATTTTCTTAAAAGATTTATATGACCATCCTAGATTGCACTTATTTTGAAGAGTTGCGAAAAGATGGTCTGCTTATAGCAAACGTCTTGAACGTAGAAAAAACTAATGACAATACTAATGACGTCCCCTACTGGTTTGCTCAACACTGGTTTCCGACTCCCGAACGTCGGAGTTAGCTATTCTAATTTCCGTTGCCGACTCCTTTACAAATCAATCTTCGCCTTTATATCCTTTATAAATAAAGCCGAAGAGTTTACGTTTCTGAGGAACGAAACGGAATTCTACGGTGTTTGGAATAAGTAGTCCCTTTTCACAACTCTTCAAAATAATCGCAATCGAATTTTATTAGATAAACTTGGAAGATACGTTTCAGACGTTTCATATAAACTTGCCCTTTTTTTCGAGTATTTGAAGGCAGCGCCCGATGTAAGCGTAGCACTAGAAAGTCGCCTCTGGCCGTCTGGTAATGAGGTAAAATAATGTACCGTGTTTTTCATATTTTTCTTATTTTCCTTATAGAGAATTTTTAGAGAGGATTGGGAAGGAGATGGACGGAAACGGGAGCAATCTGCGAGTTTAAATTTTTTGATATGATTTTAGAAAAAAAGCTAGCTGCTTCAGGCGGAGGAGTAATATAAAAAAAATTAAAGCTAGAAAACTAATTGTATAAAAAAATTAAAACTAGAAATCTAATTAGCTTAGTGTTTGCTTCGATGAAGCTGACTCCTGGGTCTAGCTGGACAATTGGGTACATTAGTGTAGTTGGACGCACGTATGCGAATGATGAGTGTTTGACCAATTAGCTGCTGAACCTCAGTGATCACCCTAACTAATTCACCGCATTTGGTGCTCCCTGGAGTGAGGGAGAACCGGCGTCTTAATAAGTCTTTAGTTGTAGATGATCCTTTGTTCTATCGAAGTTAAAACGCCGTATCTCCCTTAATCCAGGTGGATGCGGCGTACGCACGCAGAGCGCCATGCTAGTTAGATCGACCTAATCCGAAGCAATAAAGCAATATAGAAATGTACCCTTTTGACAATAAACGACTAATTAAGAAACCCTTATCTATAACACGAATAACCTACAAATAAACCATTTCTAGCCGACGTCATATTAATAAGAATGGAAGGCCCACTTTTGTTAGCATCTCTTGAGCACTCATTTCTATCTAAAAGATCTGTAGCACGACAGGCAACCGGCTCATCGAACCAGCATATATAGTGAGAAAACAACAGAACTAATGACAATATAATTCAAAAAACTCAAGAACGACAGTGCCCTTCCAGTAGTTAAAGGATGCAGCCGGCGCCCGCCGGAGGACGCTCTCATGCCGCGCGTAAGAAGAAATCAAATAACTTTGCGCATGACGATCACAGGTACCCTAGAATGGTTGAAAACGTAAACGAAAACGAAAACGTAAACGTAAACATAGACAATCTAGCCACAGCTTGGTCCACACCTTTGGAGAATGTTAAGTTCGAACTAGGTAAACGCAACCGACAAATTTCCCAAATATATCTAAAATTGCATTCTTTACGAGAACTTTTTAGACCTTTATTTTCCATTGAAAAACCAGAGGTAAAAACCCTTAACTCCACTCTGAACTCAATAGCGCAAGAATTAGCAACGGTAAGAAATGCATCTTTGACCATGATTAAGCAGCACGAGAACGGCACGAATATAGTGAACGAAATTTTTGGTAATTACGCAAAGAATATATAGCTAATATTCTCGGACAAATCCTTGCAACTAAACGTTTGGAACATCAGGCAAAGCTCTTAGCGAACTTAGAAATTTTGGAACTAAACGTAAATAAAGGCATAAGGAAACTCCTAGATAGACAAAACATTGTAGCGCGCCGTCCTGCAATGGAACCCGGACTTGTGGCACTTTTCATTTCGAAAACAAGAAGAAAATGGGGGATCGACCAGCTCAAAAGGGCTCAAAGACAAGGAGATAAGTTATATTCATAGAAACTATAAATAAGCACACCGCCACTGTGGGATGCACACAGCGATATGGCTTCTCATCATTTGTACGTATACCTTACACTAAGCCTTACACTCGGCAAGTAAAACTTGAACTCATTCATGACAAGAACGGATCTTCTGGACCTTCTGGTTGTTGTGAAAAATGCGAGCAAGGAAGGGACACAGATATTTGCGGATCTCTTGTTAATAATTTCAACTCCTTCGACTTTATATGTTTGCGTGTCATTTTACTTGAAACCTAGGAAAATAAAATACTCCTAAGGATCTAGATCCTTTGTTTAGGGTTCTACCAAGCAAATACGGCGGACAGATGACCGGCGAAGAGCTGCTTGAGGGCGAGGAGTATACCAGACTCCGAGACGTGCCGGCAGGGCGTATTTTGGATCTGGACGAGCGTATCGATGTCGAAGCTGCCCCTATGCGAGAAGAGGAAGTTCATACTACTAATCAGAAAATGTACAAGATCTTTGAAAAATATGATAATCCTCAAATTTTAGCAACAACGATCCCTTCGACGCTCAACATGATGAACAACTCGGCCAAGGACATCGGTCTTACGATCCTCGACGAAGGTTCCCACGCGAAGCCAGTGGCTTCGCGTGGTTGGGTAGGTGTAAAGTAGACAGTCCTATGGCCCCCTATGGCATCACGATTCACACATATGCGGTAGCTTGGAGTAGATTTGACTAAAGTCCAAGGGATCACACCATCACACTATATTTTTAATTAGATAACTTCCTAATAATAAGGATGCTATCATTTTAATCAATATGCCCTTTTTATCTTTTTTTCTGCCTTATTCTATTTGTTATTATTCATTTGTATCTTCAGGTAATTCTCACACTCTACAATCGGGACCGTAAGTCTTTCTTCGGGTTTGGCATTACTAGTAAGTCTTTCTTCGGTTTTGGCATTACTATTATTTTATTATGTCAGCTTATGTGGATCCCTCTATAAATGAGGAGGACAACTATGGGCGTGGTATAGAGCGAATCACTGGGTTACAATGTAACTTTGCGGTTGACAGATACGAAGAGGGTACAGATCTAGGCAGTTTTTATACACTGGGGGACATTTCTAAATATAATTCTAGGGCCCTTCACTTGACATCTTATTATGCACCTATTATACTCACCAACCTTGCCAGCCCCCATAGCAGTAGGACTAATAACAGCAATAACAAAGAGGCCATAGATTCTTTGCTCAAGTAAAACATCGATGAACACAACATCGATATATACCCTTTGATTTGTTGAGGTTCACAGTCTCATTGAGACATCCTAGGCTCGCTGTGTTAAACAAAGACTCAATCTACTTGCCTCCGCGTACTAGGCTGCAAAACACCACGTCGGCCTTATTCGCACTGTGCGATTAGGTGATGCAGAGTGCAGAGGGTATTGAACTTGATGAGGCGCTTACCCTTTCAGTTACTGCGCGATCGAAGACTGTGAGGGGTGGGGAGAACGACGAGGATCATGTATGTTTAATTACAGCTGTGGTTTTAGGACTTGCGCGGGCGGATCTGGCGAGAATCCTTAAGAGCGTCCATAACAAGCATAACCACCGGGGGCGTAATCCAAGGGTTATGGCGGCACAGGCGTACCTGCATCGTCTAAATTCAGATTACGATTTCTTTGGCGAAGGGTCATGAACACGGGGAACGACATATCGCATATTTTGGTGCTGATGATAACCATCTATTGAACATTGACGATATGGCCCAATTAAACAACTGTTGTAGTCAGTTTCGCATCGCCCCTTACTTTACGATAATTTTACAAGCGCTGATAATACTATGTCAATAAATGACATATATGTCAATAAATGACATATGCCTGGCGACTGGTATGTCAATAAATGACATATATGTGACACTCATCATATTTGATTTCAGATTTAGTAACGCCGTCCGGGGAATAAACCCGTTTTGAGGAAAGACTTCTACAATTTTGCCGCTCTCGAAATTGAAAAGGACAAGTGCTCGGCGCCCGCAGGATGATACGCTTCCGTAAGTTAAATTTCCTAAAAGAGCATTGTGTTTTGTATGTATTCATTGAAGCAATATATGTCCCGTTTCTGTTATAAGGATCGTAGAGTTACGCAAAGTGTCATAAAAAATATATATAAAATATTACTTTTCATGTCGCTTTTGGAACGCTGGAAAAGTGATGCTTTGCTACAGAAATGCAAATAATGGTAACATTGTGGGATACACTCCTGCAGGTATGCATCTCCTTTACGGAAGACAATAAGGTAGTGATTGCATATCTAGCTAATGACTTCAACGGAGCTATGCATTTCGTTTCTTATGTTCCTTCGTTATTTTTGTATTCATTTAGATCATAAATAGGATATCAAAGAGTTCACAGAAACAGTTGTTTTTAAACTTCAATAGAACTGCCTTCGACGTGGACCTTGCGCAATTAACCTGCTGAAATGGTGTAATAACACAAATAATTATGTAATATCTAGTAGTTCAGAAACAGTAATTCAGAATTTGTTTTTGAAGAATATATAATATATCCATGCGGTAACGAATCTGTAACTCATAATATTATCCTGTGAATTTTTAGGCGCTCGACAAAGACGCAAGAAATGTGATCGAGTCTGCCCTCTTTACGTACAATGGAAGTTCATTTTGTGATTGTGGTTCCCTCACATATCTGAGTAAATAAAACGATTTGAAGCTAGGTGAAACCAAACAAGGATTGTTGTTAAGAAACACTTTGTTTCATAATAGGTAATCTTCAATATTGAACAGACTAGCATATTTTTTGTATTCAGTGTTTAGTAGTAATTATATTTTACAATTAGTCATTTTTTTCATCATGTGTTTACTACAATTGTAAAACAGTATGAATATCATACGCATAATTTTAAGTTGATCGAAATGCATGTTTCTTGGTTTCTTACGCCCTTACTTTGTTTTTCTCTTCATGTGTCTGTGTAATACTAATAAACACCCATCTAATGCGAATTTTTAACCCATCCCATATTATTTGCAAATAAAATATTGAAAAGAGATTATTTGAAATTTCAAATCACAAGTAAATACAAATTATTAGTTGGAATTTGGAATCGTTAGAACTGGAAACTGTATCTATGGCTATGGCGAGCATGTTGAGTCTGCAGTCTTCATCAAGCGGTAGGTAATTATTAGTAGAAAATTGTGCGCCAAAAGCTTAATCTGTTGAGGCACGAAACCTTCAAGGACTGGCTGGAATCGAACGACCTCTAGCCCCGTAGTCCAGCGTTTCTCAGTACACTACCGAGGACGTTGAGTGTTTAACATGTGCATGTGATATTATTTCGCTAATCTAGAGTAGTCCCACACGGCGTGAGCCGTCTGTTGTGTTTTAGAGCAGTTAAACACTAGAAAACATGTGTTAAAAGGCAGTAGAAAACAAAAATGTAGTGAAAAGCCGTCGAAAATGGAAACTGTGTATTTAGAAAGTCTACCTGTAGGGTAAAAAGTAGACCTGGCACGTTTGTTTTAGAGAGGAAGAAAATCCATCGTAAATGGAGCTTTTTTGTTCACCTACAACCGGCCTTCATGGCGCACTACAACATGAAACTCGGCGTCACTGCCGCGCACAACAAGAAGGACAAGGCGCGCCCCTACCATGGAGCGCGGTGTAGACGCCAAGGGTGCGCGAACAACAGATGGAGCAAATGTTGCGGACTTGCTGCACCTTTTATAAAAGTGCGCTAACTACTGGAATTGAACAGATGTGACACATCCCTTGTGCACCATAAATAAGGTGCACCGCGCCTCTATGGCGACACTCTATTTACGCTGCGTTGAAGCTGTGTATAGTCGCCCGCCAATTTTCTGTAGTTACTGTTCATCTTATATTCCTTAAAGCGAAATACCACCCGGTTTGGGGTTTTTTCACCAAAAATAGTTTGAAAAGGGTTATAAACGAAAATAAACATAAAAACACAAACAAATAAGTGCATCTTGCACAAAAATGTTCTCAAACAACCATATTTTGCGATTTTGTATGGGAAAATTCGCTTCAGGCGATTTGCCGATTTTAATACTAGCACGGCCCTGGAAAAATCGAGCGATGGCCTTTTCAAATTATAACGCACTATGCAGCATCCAAATGACGAAATGTTGACAAAATATTTTGAATTTGGCTAGTAAAATTCCAAAAACACACTGTTTGAAAACGGTGGTTAACGCACGGTTGTTTACTCCTCCTCTTTTTGTATTTTTTTGTTGAAACCGACCGCTAATTCGCTTTAACACCTCAGCCCAACAATAAGTTTTATAAATTTTGGTTGCAAACGAAAAATAAGGCAGTGATTTAATGCTTGAATAAATAAAGCACACTCTTGAGGCGTAAAGATTATTAATATATTATATATATATATATATATATATATATATATATATATATATATCTATATATATATATATATATATATATATATATATATATTTTCAAAGTGAATTCATGTCTTTTACATTATTTCATTCAAAAATATAATAAATACTATTTTCATACATATTTCTTTTTTTTGGATTTGCATACAGAAAAAACACATACCGAAAAAAGGCTAATTTGGACGCATTTTTGGGGGAGCAATCGCAATGTCTAGTAGATAAATACCGTAAAATTACCAAAATCAATAAATAATCCGATACCGTTCCTCATAGCGTAATATTGACCCAAGGACCCAAGGGAAGCGTCAAAAATGAACTGGAGTAAAACTCAAGAAAAATTCACTACATATTGATGAAAATTGGGAAACTCACATTTTCTCTGCGGTAACAGTACGCTCGCCGTGTAGCTTGCCGCAGCAGTTTCGTAGCACATTAGAGAATGTGATTGAGCGTGACACATAGTTATTTTTTTCGTCAAATTTTAATAATTCGTGAGTGTATGTTCGTTAGTGTGCATTGTCTCATGTGGTACTTTTCTCTGCTGCAACAGCGCGCTCGCCGTGTAGCTTGCCGCAGCAGTTTCGTAGCACATTAGAGAATGTGATTGAGCGTGACTCATAGTTATTTTTTCGTCAAATTTTAATAATTCGTGATTATTTTAATAATTCGTGTTAGTTAGTGTGCATTGTCTCATGTGGTACTTTTCTCTGCGGCAACAGCGCGCTCGCCATGTAGCTTGCCGCAGCAGTTTCGTAGCACAGAGAATGTGATTAAGCGTGACTCATAGTTATTATGTGGTCTCGTTACATAATGTTCGTTTCACTTCCATTATTCCACTCGCCTTCCCATAAAGCTAATGTTGCCAATACGTACCTCTTTTCCCATACACTACTTCCCAACTGAACAACACCAAGAAACAACATCAAATCAATAGGTATAAGTTTATTGTGGCGGCAGTATAGGTTATTGTGGAATAAGCGGTCACAACATATACACATCATATATACATTCATCGATACACACATCATATATACATTCATCGATAAACTCCAAGAGCAATGAAACATACATACAATACATACAAGTCTATCAGCGAGTATACGGGAAAATAACACGTATGCCAAACCAGATTATTTGCGAGGTACCGTAGGATAAAACAGTAAGCTCAAGACTATGGCATAATGGAGCCTGCAACTAAACAGAAATAAAATAGCAGCACTAGCGCAGGCCAGAATGAACCCACACAAAACTGAGAAAAACTAAATAACAGTGAGCGGAGGTTAACAGTCAATACTAGGAAAAAACAAGCGCGACGCGTTGCTCGAGGAAGAACCCCGCACAAAAAGAATGTTAGTGTCGCTCTCTGATCATGAAGCGCATGAAAACAAGAATTTATAATTACATGCACGAACCACGCCTGGATGGGCTTTCTGTCCAACAGTCAAACCTCAACGAAGACTAATGTATCTTTCAGTGGCAGAGTTCATATATCCTTGCTATGCCATAGCGGACTATGTTGTCCATAAAAACTGTCTTGCTATTCATATAGTTCGTGTCCAAATAATGACTTCAGCTTTGAGTTACTACTGAATGTCAGAGATGCCTTGAACCGTGAGCCTTATACAATAGCTTTCTTTGCGATATATGCATTTAGGTAAAGTACACATTTTGGAACTTTTGAACATGGAAATGTTTATTGTATTTTCTTGTAAGGATATATAAGAAGAGAGCAATGGCGAAAAGATGTAGTCCGTACAGATTGAATGGCGATGTCGAAAATCCTAACGATGTTGTTCACTTTCACATTGTTCGGGTTTCTCCGCCAATATAGTGCAGGTACTTTCCCAGCAGTGTATAAAGCGCTCTAGATGGAAAACATAAGTTATACACACAGACAGGTACAACTGAAAACGAAATGGTAATATACAATTCTAGCTTAAATAATGAAATCTTCTACATCTTTTAAATAATGAAATCTTCTTGTGTCCAGAATTCGACAACTTTTGAAAGGTAGAACACACCATTTTGGAGGAAAGTTCGAAAGGTTCTGGAACTGTGGAAACGAAGCCCGCGTACGTCTGTAGTCCATATCATATTTTCAGATGTCTAAATTAAAAACAATCATAGCATATAACCCGTTATTTTGCTATAAGAAAGTCAACGCACTCGTGAAATTTCATTTCAAAAAATACCTCAGAGCACTTTTTGAGCTTTCTGTCCAACCCACACACTGGAAGTGAACTACTAAACGTGTCAGTCAGTGTTGCAAAGAAATTTTCATAAAATCAAATAACGGTGCACACAAACCAAAACTATGCAGCAGCAGATGGGATTCCTCATTGGTGACAAACGGGATGGAGTCTTACGTCGAGAAGATGCATCGAGGCCTCACCGTCCAAAGAACTCACTGAAAACAAAGAACAGCAGAACAAAAACGGCAAAGTACTAACTCTCGCTCTCTATCCTACTTCTAACAAAACCCCAAAACATAATAACTAAATCTCAGATGCATCACGACTGTCAGCGTTCACCCTCAAACAACGCCAAAACTCAAGCTGCTTCAATGCCAATTCCCCGAGAAGCGGCGGTTCTCGGGGTTGAACAAGGGAGCACGTTTCAACATATTTCTATACTCAAAACCATACGACGCTCACACTCAAAAAATGCCAAAACTCAAGCTGCTTCAATGCCAATTCCTCGAGAAGCGGCGGTTTTCGGGGTTGAACAAGGGAGCACCCCAAGTCTCACATATTTCTAAGCTCAAAACCATACGACGTTCACACTCAAACAATGCCAAAACTCAAGCTGCTTCAATGCCAATTCCTCGAGAAGCGACGGTTCTCGGGGTTGAACAAGGGAGCCCCCCAAGTCTCAACATATTTCTAAGCTCAAAACCATACGGCGTTCACACTCAAACAATTCCAAAACTCAAGCTGCTTCCCTGCCAATTCCTCGAGAAGCGGCGGTTCTCGGGGTTGAACAAGGGAGCACCCCAAGTTTCAACATATTTCTAAGCTCAAAACCATACGGCGTTCACACTCAAACAATGCCAAAACTCAAGCTGCTTGCTGCTTCACTGCTAATTCCTCGAGAAGCGGCGGTTCTCGGGCTCGGGGTTGAACAAGGGAGCACCCCAGTTTCAACATATTTCTAAGCTCAAAACCATACAAAAACAAAAAAAAAAAAAAAAAAAAAAAACTCAAGCTGCTTCACTGCTAATTCCTCGAGAAGCGGCGGTTCTCGGGCTCGGGGTTGAACAAGGGGGCACCCCAGTTTCAACATATTTCTAAGCTCAACACCACACGACGTTCACACTCAAACAATGCCAAAACTCAAGCTGCTTCAATGCCAATTCCTCGAGAAGCGACGGTTCTCGGGGTTGAACAAGGGAGCACCCCAAGTCTCAACATATTTCTAAGCTCAAAACCATACGGCGAGAAGGACATACCTGGACGATATGTCAGGTAACACTATCAAACAATAAATAAGTACCACGGTAATCCAAACATAACTAATCATAATCAGTTGAGAAAGATATCAATTCATCAATATTATTACATAAATCACAACAATCAAGATCACACGCGAGAATCTAGTACCGAATTTCCGAACGTGAAGTCATACGAATCAGAGACTAACATGTCTTCACAATCCTCAGATGAGCAAGATTAGATGGGAGGGTTCGAAACGTGGCCCGCGGCCGAGCGGCCTGCGGCCTGCGGCCTGTGGCTCGTCGTGCACTGTATGTATCGCGGTCAGCATCGGCAGCGGTTGACTGTCGTGCTGTATTTGACGTCAAGTTAACTTGACACATGCAATCTTTTTTCATTTGAAAACTAGTAAATGCTATACTTATTATTATTATTATATAAAAGAGTAACTGTAGCGTTATTTGCATACCGATGTTCGTTACGGAAATGCAAATTTTCGACAATTGTTCCGCGTGTTCGGGTATAAAAAGAGCTTCGCAGCTCAATATCGAAGTATGC
This sequence comes from Pelodera strongyloides, assembly GCA_036852015.1. NCBI lineage: Eukaryota > Metazoa > Nematoda > Chromadorea > Rhabditida > Rhabditidae > Pelodera > Pelodera strongyloides. The sequence goes on from JAANDG010000005.1 coordinate 508,860, forward strand.
ATATGCACTTGTTTACTATGAGAATTTCTTATGATACGTTTGAAACTTTGTAAAAGTATGCTCATGCCAAACCAATCATATTTCCATGTAAGTCGCCTCAGGCGGCGTGAGCCCGACTGGCATTCTTATATTCTTGTACCAGCCGTTCGAAGAGCCCTACGGGCTCTTCTCCGACTGGAGGAATCGGCCTTCGGCCGATTGTTACCCTATTTAAAACATTCACACATCTACGAAGTCGTTTATAATCGGGGAAACGTATAATATGAGCCTGGATCTCCATTAGACTAATGGTACCATGCAAATTTGGCATTGAGGGTGCTCTATGAAGAGCAAGATTGTTACCATTATGATAAGCTAACATAGCTCAACCGGTAGAGCGTTGGACTGTGAACTTAAGAATGCAATTGCAGCCGATTAGGCAACTTGTCACGCCTTCAGCACCATTTTTTAGACCTTAAGAATACCAAAAAGAAGCCTTAGACACCAGATTTAGTGACCCGATTGACCAAATCCTGCCAAATTCAATAGCAACATAAATAAGACCCATAGATTGCTCCTGTGAAAATTTCAGACAGATTGGTCAACTTTAAAAAAATTCGCACTGGTGCACCATTTTATACTAAGAGGAAGGCACTATAATTGCCTGTAACTCATTAACGGGTGGATATTTTTGTACCAAATTCGGGAGTTTTTTTTCTTTGAGTCGAGAAGAACTTAAGATTGCAATTGCAGCCGATTAGGCAACTTGTCACGCCTTCAGCACCATTTTTTAGACCTTAAGAATACCAAAAATAAGCCTTAGACACCATATTTAGTGACCCGATTGACCAAATCCTGCCAAATTCAATAGCAACATAAATAAGACCCATAGATTGCTCCTGTGAAAATTTCAGACAGATTGGTCAACTTTAAAAAAATTCGCACTGGTGCACCATTTTTTACTAAGAGGAAGGCACTATAATTGCCTGTAACTCATTAACGGGTGGATATTTTTGTACCAAATTCGGGAGTTTTTTTCTTTGAGTCGAGAAGAACTTAAGATTGCAATTGCAGCCGATTAGGCAACTTGTCACGCCTTCAGCACCATTTTTTAGACCTTAAGAATACCAAAAATAAGCCTTAGACACCATATTTAGTGACCCGATTGACCAAATCCTGCCAAATTCAATAGCAACATAAATAAGACCCATAGATTGCTCCTGTGAAAATTTCAGACAGATTGGTCAACTTTAAAAAAATTCGCACTGGTGCACCATTTTTTACTAAGAGGAAGGCACTATAATTGCCTGTAACTCATTAACGGGTGGATATTTTTGTACCAAATTCGGGAGTTTTTTTCTTTGAGTCGAGAAGAACTTAAGATTGCAATTGCAGCCGATTAGGCAACTTGTCACGCCTTCAGCACCATTTTTTAGACCTTAAGAATACCAAAAATAAGCCTTAGACACCATATTTAGTGACCCGATTGACCAAATCCTGCCAAATTCAATAGCAACATAAATAAGACCCATAGATTGCTCCTGTGAAAATTTCAGACAGATTGGTCAACTTTAAAAACATTCGCACTGGTGCACCATTTTTTACTAAGAGGAAGGCACTATAATTGCCTGTAACTCATTAACGGGTGGATATTTTTGTACCAAACTCGGGAGTTTTTTCTTTGAGTCGAGAAGAACTTAAGAATGCAATTGCAGCCGATTAGGCAACTTGTCACGCATTCAGTACCATTTTTTAGACCTCAAGAATACCAAAATAAGCCTTAGATACCATATTTAGTGACCCGATTGACCAAATCCTGCCAAATTCAATAGCAACATAAATAAGACTCATCTTTAATATTAATAATATTTTTTTTTATAATTTCTGGTCACTGATCTCATTCTATGTTGCCCATGGCGTCCCTTATCAGGAAAAAGGGTTTACGACGAGAAGGGCCGTAGGCAAACTACTGCTGCTCCTGTGACCCCCCGGGGTCATACTCCCAGCTTGCATTTTGATGTGTATATTTTATTTTCATATCTATTTATTGTCTTTCCTTTTGTTAATCCATGCATTATTTTTTTTATAAAACTAATTAATGCGAGTTAATATACCCAGATGTTTCCTACTTTCCGATAGCTATTGCTGTACTATTGTATTGAAATTGGGTTTCCATTTACGCTTTCATGCTTACGCTATGCGTACCTTTGCATACGAACATTCTTGCAGGTATGCACAAGATACTCCTTATTGTTCTCATCGCTCTGCACCAAACATTTGGAGGGCTGCCAATTATATTTAACCCATCCTTTGAATGCCCATCGGACGCTATTATGTGTCGGCCATTCTATGAGGAGCAATCAACACAATCTAAACTATTCTCGTTCATTAATGGAACAACACCTCGTTCATTAATGAAACGACATTTTATTCTAATGCTGAACGGAAGCCGAGTGCATGTGGATATTCTAAAAATAACTGTGAAGCAACTTCAACCCGAGCATGACTTCACGTGCTTTGAGGCGGAAAACCCACTGCTGGGAACTGAGTATTGCCATAAACATCATTGCTATACTCTGAGAGGGCGCAATTGCATCAAAGGAAAGTTGGAACATCTATTCTATCACAATGAAGACCAGATTGTGCCAATTCTAGGATACGGCACGATTAGCCAGAATGCACTGTCTGTATTTGCCACGGACCCTGAACTAGTGCCGGAAGAAGAAAAGGGATGTAATCCCTACATATTTGCATGTGAGAACACTGGGTTTTCCGTGTTGCGTATTCATGGTACCGGTGTCAGAAAGCTAACTGTTAAAATAATTGGCTTCTCAGTGAGCTTTGACGTCAAAGACTCCGTCCATGTCCGCCCGCCGAAAAGCATGCTGGCAAATGATCAACGTTACATTATTTATTGCGATACGGAACACCGTAAAGAGCTGAGATGTGAGCGCCGACCTATTTGTGATCTCTTAACATGTTACTGGTGTAGGGCCGCATTTGTGAATTGGAGATGCCGCATTGTTTTCTATGTAATTGTGGTTTGTTCATTAATTTTGAGACATGCGGGCCACAAACTCCATCACAATGACAGGTATGCAGTTCTGTTCCTATTACTCTGTGCTATATATATATATTGTACAGTATAAACGCGTAAAATACACTAATTGAATAAATATGTTATACCTTTTCAGGTGTTCTCCTGCTGATCGCATGCTTGACGACCGCACATGCGTGCACGGATACGCTCTCCATGACAGCCTTGTCGGAAAAATGCTATTAATGTGCCTTGCAGCCTGATCAAGTAAATTGTTTACATATACAATTGTTTACATACAAGTAAATTGTTTACATATATTTGGGAGGTATACTATGTAACCTCTCTTTTTCGGAGAAAAATATTTCGGAAAGCCGACTCAAAATAACTAAGCTCACGAACCCGTAATTGTTTCCTTGCCTAACTATTAATTTGTTTTGAAGTATGAATGTTTCCTTGCCTAACTATTAATGTGCCTTGCAGCCTGATCAAGTAAATTGTTTACATATAAATGCATATATCCGGTGTTCAGCTCAACCCATAACCAAGTAATATGGTAGGGTAGTTTCCAGGGGCACCTCTTGGAGGAATCGGATTCACCCCCTTTTTTCATTTTATTCAAACACAGATTACATAATATTAAAATTAATTAAATATAGGTGCTTAAAACTATTGTTTAATAAAGTTAACAGTGTGAATGTATAAATAAACATTATTTGTAACGGTTAAAGTGAGCAATCAATATATGATATTCCACTTCGGCACTTGGTGGGAGAAGGAAGTGCGGTGGGAACGCTTCGGAAATACCATCATAAATTCGGATCCATTCTTCACCGTGTTGTTCTTGCTCTACAATTTCTTGGTCGAATCGGTGTGTTGTTGGCTTTCCAGTTGGTTTTTCTCTTCTCCCCAGGACCTCCGCGTGTTGGTGATGAATGGCGTGTGACAGTTCGTGGACATAAAGGGAAAGCACAGTTCGAAGAATTCTCCTTGCAGTGAGTTTCTCAAATTGTAGCCATTCTCTTATCCTCGAGTGATAAAAAACAATGTCGTACACGTGATCCTTATTTGCTTCTTGCCCTTTCGTCCATTTGCAACAGCGATAGGTTCCTGGTTCATTGTCTGGTGTTTCCACCTCTTTCAGCTTTCCGAACGTTGTGTATCCATAGTGGGAGAACGCGAAATCATTTGCGCCCACGCAACCGCCGACCAGTATCGAGATCCGCACCTTATCCATAAGAACACGGGTGCCAAGCCGTTTCTTAATGAAAATGAAAAAAGAGTGCATCGATGTGAGCATCTCGTAGAAAGACTGGTTGGAAGGACTCTGCATGTAGTTGTCCAACGCAGGTGACAATTCTCCCACTAACACAGATTGATCCATCCTGGTGACACTCCTTTTCTGCTCAACAAGTTGTTGTCTTGGGACTTCTTTCCGGCCGGCCAGAAGACCAATTGTGTTTCACTGCGCCTTGTGAAGTCGGGGCATTTCTGAAATAAATAACATTTAAAGTCATAAGTCACAATGAACGTGTCTAATAGATTGCAAAACAAAAGCCAAAAAAAGGAAGAAAATGAAACATGAAAAAGACCACAAAAGTGGTACATATTCTGATCATTAGTAGGTACGCTCATATTTATTCAATATTTTTATCCTGCATGATATAACACGCAGTGAGACGTCTTTGTATTAGGCGGCACACATTAGCACACATTCACAAACATGAGCACGTGAAAGACCAGCGCAGCACACACATCAGTACGTGTCAGCAACTCTTTGGTACTGTAGTGGTACAATATCGGTACTACAGCAATACAGACCATAATTCATACGGACCGAGACACAATTCCGAGTTGCATATTAGTAATATATGCGAGGCTCAGTACAAAATCTGGGCTCGCTATAGCAATAGTCCCACTTCAGAGAAAATTAAATAATAGGGTACTGTAGGGGGGATCCACTATTTTTCCCGTACTTTCCTGATCAAAATACGTGGAAATGGTACCATACGGGAAGGGTACATTAGAAAATTTTACATATTTTGGACCACTTTACAAATTTTGTAAACTGCCCAGGTACGGGTGGGCGCAATGGTACAGGGGCTCCAACAAGTGACTCGAATCATACATTGGGATACGTACTGGTGGGGAAAAATGGTGGAAACTGCATGCTTCACAATAGAGACCATATTTTCAATATAAGGTCCATAATGCATACGGGCAGAGGCACATGGGGCCATTTACAGTTAGTGTCACCGTGATGTGCAAGTGAACTGCAACATTTTGTCTAGACTACAAACTATAAAGACTGTCTAAGACTAGAAACGAAAGATAATTGGAACATACGTACCGTCGAACAGGATGAATGAATGCTAGTCACTGTATTAACAATTTAATGCATCGATTACCATGCTAATTATTGCCTACATTTGCCGTTTCTCTTTGACAGATCAAGTACGTTTCTTAACCATGCTACACTTGATCTGTCGAAGAGAAACGGCAAACGTAGCATGGTAATTACCATGCTACATTTGCCATTTCTCTTTGACAGATCAAGTACGTTTCTTAACATTTCAGAACAAATGCACACTTCTGAGTCTGTTAACGTAAATAATGTTATTTGAACAGGTCATGCTCATTCCCAATGAGACCATTTGAGACCATTCCCAGGACTCTTTCACATACCATTCTAGGAACTCTTTCACATAAACTCGTGAATAAGTCGTGACACGTCAAATGTATGGATCTTTGAATATCCCTTCGGCTACGCCTGCGCTCTTACTATGAGCCTGAGAAAAGTTAGTTCGCGACCGTACGATGTTTTTTGTAAATATGTCCCTACATTTGCATTCTCTCTTATGTAACAAAACCACAGAATAGTCTTGAGAGTTTGCCGTTTTCATAAACCGGGAAAACATCATTATCCTCTTTTACGCAACCGCGCAGCACACCGCATACCCAACCTCTTTCGCGGATTGATTGTGTTGCAATTGGCACGCGGTTGCTGTGCGGTGCGGCCGACTGCGCGCGAACCCAGAGCCAGCTCGGCTACATATCCTCACAGACAACAAACAGCGCTGCTGGGTGCCAACTCCCGCGGCAGGCTACGAATGCACGCCAATTAGCCTAACTGGATGCGCTGGCGCTGCGCACCACAGAATGTAGTTTATACCTTGAATACCTTGAAGACCGTTATATCAGCTGTTGGCTCGCCAACAGCGCAGGTCGCAACTACGCCAAGAAGACCTGCATCTCGCGATGCGATTCCATGCACGTCCAAATGATTTAACCATCGGGTCTGCCCATCTCGTTGGCGGTCGCCCTTGAGGACGCTTGTAATCGCGGGGACGCCATTCTGTGACCCGAGTGGTCCATCGATTGTCATTTCTACGAATGACATGACCAGCCCATCGATGTTTCGAGCTGTATATCCTATCAATTATATCATCTACGCCGGACTTTTCTCGAAGTGTGACGTTTGACATACGATCACGGAGGCGCGTGCCTACCATCTTACGCTCCATGGCTCTCTGGGTGACAAGTAAGGATTCTTCGTCTTTCTTTGTCGTGCACCAAGTTTCGGAAGCATAGGTCATTGCTGGCAGCACATGCGTGTTAAACACCTTGGCTTTCACTTCTTTTGACAAGCTTCACATTGGTGAGTACATCTCGTAGCTTCCAGAAAGCCTTCCACCCAGACTGTTTACGCCGAGAGAGTTCGGCGGTGAGGCTGTTGCTGGGGTTAACCTCGCGTCCAAGGTAGACATACTTCCCGACCTTTTCGAGCGTGCTGTTGCCAATACGTATGTCTGCACCGCCGTTTGGACAATGATCGTTAGCCATCCACTGCGTCTTGCCTGGGTGGGCTTCAAGACCGATTAGCGACGTTACTCGAATTAGTTCGTCTAGGTTTTTCTGCAGTGTACATGGGTCTTTGGCTATAAGAACCACATCGTCGGCAAACAGTAAGAACTGTAGTGTTTCGCCGTCAATGTCATAACCACCGGACATGTTGGCGTCTCTCAAAGCACATTCCAGAGAAGCAGAAAACAGAGTGGGTGAAATGACATCCCCTTGTTTGACTCCGCGCTCAACGGGCACCTTAACTGGTGTATGAAGGAGTTGGATGTCCGTGGCGCACTGGTTATACAGCTCGTCTATCATAGACACGTAGCTTTCTGGCACTGCGTGATGTTTCAGAGCATTGAGGACCGCCTGCTTCTCAACCGAATCGAACGCCTTTTTGAAGTCGACAAACAACATACAGAGGGGTATCTTGTACTCCCTAGACCGCTCGATAACTTGACACACAGTGTGAATGTGGTCAATAGTCGAGTACCCGCCTCGAAAGCCTGCCTGCTCTCGTTCTATTGCCTTCTTCCAGCCACTTGCTGATTCGGTTCAAGATGACGCGAGAAAACAGCTTTGACAGCTGTGACATCAACGCAATTGGACGATAGTTGTTTATGTCCTCTTTGCTTCCCTTCTTATGGATCAGGATGGTGTTACTACCTTTCCAGTTCTCAGGGACGATTTTCATTGAGAGGATATTGTTGAACAACCTGCAAACCGCGGATAGAGCGGTCTTCGGAGCGTACTTGAGGAGATCAATGGAAATGCCATCATTGCCAGGAGCCCTGTTATTAGGCATTCTCTTCAAAGCATGTTCAACCTCGCTCTCCATGATCTCCGGCACGTCCTCATTCACTTCAATGCCTGATTTCGGAACACGCTTCTTCGAAGCAAAGAGATCCCCATAGAAATCTTTGATGATATCGGCAATATCCTGGATCTTGGTCTTCAAAGTACCGTCTTTGTCCATCATGGCCACAGTTGCCTCCTTATGCAAGGAATAGCGTTGGCGTACTTTCTTTATGGACATAAGACGCTGGGCCGCTTCGAGAGCTTTAACCTCGTTAAAGTTCTTATAGTCTGTTTCAACCATCTTTCGTAGGTCGCGGCTGAGGCTCTGTACGTTTTTGACCCTGATGTAGCCTTTTTCGTCTCTCACGGATCAATTCAATGGTCTTCGACGTCAGTCTTTCTCTAGGATGAGCACGAATGACCGGCCTAGCCTCAGCTGATGCCCTCGCCAATTCCCGGCTCAGTTCGGAGTACGACTGAGGTGAACCGTACCTCGACCAGTCCACTTGGTTCATTATAGCACGGGCTAGACCCGGATCAACGTCTCCACGCCTGGAGGTGCGCCTTCTGAACTTAACAGAACCAAAGTCGATGATGGACTTGACCAAGCGGTGATCTGAACTTGAGCCGCACCAGCTTCTACCGACGATCTTACAGTCAACGACCCGATGGGCGTCGTTGCAAAGGACATAGTCCAGCTGTTTCTTTGCACCTTGCGGGCTCTGCCACGTCCAAAGTCTACGCTTTCGTTGTTGGAACATGGTGTTCAACACGTACATGCACTGACTTTCCGCAAAATCTGCTAGCCGTTGACCACGGTCATTACGGGTGTCTGCAGCGTAGTGCCCAACGTACGTCTCCCCATCGTCCCTGGGACCGATGGACGCGTTGAAGTCACCGACGACAAGCTTGACATGTGCACGACTGTTCGTCAGTTCTCGCTCAATGTCATCATAAAGCTCCTCCACGACCTCGTCGTCATACTCGCTGGTGGGAGCGTACACGTTAACAACGGTGAATGTCACACGTTTCACTTCGCCATGAAGGACCGCCACACGCGGGCTGACTGCTCTCATATCGCTGACATATGGCAGGTATTCTGGGGGGACTATGAAGCCCACACCGCCAGACCTCGACCTCTCCTCTCTGGCTCCAATGAGCACACGGTGGCCACTGTGCCAGGTCTTGCACTTGCTCTCCTTGGACCGCGTCTCTTGGATAGCAACGATGCCAGCGTTCACATTATCGAGCTCGCCGATCAACTGATCGACATCAGCGTCCTTGTGCAGCGTCCGGGCGTTAAACGTAGATATATGAAAATAGGAAAAATTATGGTTCCCTACGGCCGTGAGATTGCTATAGCACCCCTGCCTTGCGGCGCACGGAACTCGGGGTCTTTGCTGATTTGACTTTGACATAGTTGGTTTTGGCAATACGTCCTGCGGGTGCCAATCTTCTCGCAGGACGCCCGCTCATTTCGCCGGCATTACCCGTTTCACCCCTACGGTGCGTTGAACCATGAGCATAGGATTGTAGGGGGAATGTAGTTTATAATGTACAAATGCACGACTTATTTTTCTACGTTTTGTGGTGCGCACCCATCGAATCGTTTGCCGCTTTTGTGTGCCGCGCACACTAACAGTCGAAAGAATTGTGCCGTATACAACTTTTTGCAAACCTGAATTTAAACTTTAAAGCGAAATGCTAGCCTCTTTGGAAAATTTGCATATGATAAGCAAATCGTATGTGTCCTATGCTAATTGTGTACGATTGCCGTGGACGATCGTACAAAATTAGCATAGGATACATAGGATTTGCTTATCATATGCTAATTTTCCAAAGGGGCTGGCATTTCGCTTTAACGTTAAGTCCTTTGCATAAAAGGATCCACATGGTCGCCGCGCACTCCCTCTATTATTCGCCGCGTATGCGCCATCACTGGGTAATCTTAACATTCTTAACCTTACTACCCTAACACTTTACCCCATTCACATTCTGAAGAATAATACTCCTCTCATGTTCAATTAACATGGCTACCGAAATTCCTCATTCCTCACGATAATAATCCCAAGCAGGGCAGCCACATAAACCGAAAAATTAACGTCACTATACCAATACCATATGTAAAGAAAAACTGGGTTAGTGCTATAATGCTATTCCATTAGCATTTGGATTTGGGGTAATAATGTTAAATGGAAGTGAACACGACCACCCCACGACCCCACTAGTGCATTAATGAAGAAAGTGGGTTAAGTTTGCTTTAAAGGAAGGCAGTCACTTCAAATTCAACTTTTTTTATTCGATTTTTATTAGATGCAAGAAGATTTATAAAACAATATGCAAAAAGAACGGACTCAGGGAGAGAAATCAATGAAAATAACGTTTGGTAAATGACCGTCGCCGGTGCATATATGCAATTGCCAGGGGTACTTGGAGAGTGAACAGCCTGCAGTGTTACACCTGGCGCGTGGTTTATCACTGCAGGGTATTTATTATGAAACTCTATACGGGCAATTATAAACTACGGTATACTAGTAAAACTCATACACGGCGATTTCTCTCCCTGAGTTCGTTTTGCCGTACTTTGGTGCTGGAATCGTAGTTTTCTTCACATATTTGAATATTTAATGAAAAGCGAATAAAAAATGCGAAATTGTAGTGACTGCGATACTTTAAAGGGAAAGATGCAGTAAAACTGCGTAAACTGGGTATTCTCATAGGATACAATTGCATATGCATACTTCGATATTGAGCTGCGACACTCTTTTTATACCCGAAAACGCGGAACTTGTCGATAACGAACATCGGTATGCAAATTACGAAACAGTTACTCTTTTATATAATAAGTATAGCATTTACTAGTTTTCAAATGAAAAAAGATTGCGTGTGTCAAGTTAACTTGACGTCAAATACAGTACGACAGTCAACCGCTGCCGATGCTGACCGCGAGGCTGCAGTGCACGACGAGCCACAGGCCGCAGGCCGCGGGCCGCGGGCCGCAGGCCGCAGGCCGCTCGGCCGCGGGCCACGTTTCGAACCCTCCCAGATTAGATCACTGCAGACAAATCAAGGTAGTCTACCCTATCTAAAAAAAACCTACGTGCCGCCATCCATATCCAAATACGATCATGGAAAACATAGAGGCTTGTCCTTGTCGATGAGGAATCAATACAAAATGAACCGTCAGACACCTGAATAAATCATCAATCAAAATAATAACAACGCGTTCTATCATTAACTATCCGAATCAAAGCGCAAACTGTGAAAACAGAGATCAACACAACATCAAAACTAATCAAGTATCCATCAAACTCATCAAAGGAAAATCAACGACTACTAAACCGATCAAGATCATTCCGATATCAAACAACATCCCTAAGGGCGCGTTCGGGATTGATTTTCCGAAAGGAAACTCGGCGAAATCCTCGTTCGGGATGGACTTTTTGGAAACGTTCCAATGCTTGGAGAAAACAAAAAATACAGTATGAATTAGATTGGGAAAAACGTTTCCCGCGCATATTTTTCAAATTTTCCATGCTAATTCATACTGTATTTTTTGTTTTCTCCAAACATTAGAACGTTTCCAAAATGTCCATCCCGAACGAGGATTTGGTCGAGTTTCCTTTCGGAAAATCAATCCCGAACGCGCCCTAATAAACACAAAAACAATCAGTCAAAATCTCAAACAACAAACCGAAAAAAAATCATTTTTCCGCTAAAACGCACCAATCGTGCATAACATATTCAAACACAAAAATTTCGCGCCAAAAAATTCAAGTGTGTACGGTAATCCGATTGCAACATAAACATTCTTTATATAAGTAACCAATCTTACCACTATTCTATAACAATATATGTTTTATTGAAGTTTATTTAACCCTCATTAATGGCCATCATAGTAAAGTCCAATTTGGGATAAGCTTCACTTTATTTGTGACTGTTGCGTACCGTAGTGCACGACCCTGTATTTCTTCCTCTAGCTCTATTTTGCTTGTACGAAAAGAACTTACCGACCTTTCATGTGTTTGTTTGTGAACCACCTACTTCACCCAGGCCCCAGGGCCGGCTTTCTCTGTGTTGTGTCCGCCTGTCCACGCTCTCCTAATGGAAAAGGACGGTTTTCGTTTATTGCCTACCATTTTCAATATATGTACATATTGAAACTAAGTCCCACATGTGGGGTTTGGGCGTGCCCGCGCCTATGTCTAGCAATTGATTATGATTTATTCTCTTATTCGCGTGGACTATATGTAAACTAGCAGTATTACTGATTGATACAATCATAATGTTTCCGATTCTATCATATGAGCGTTGATTTCCCGATATTTTCCTTACATACTTACATTTCTTTGGAATCTTGAATATATCTGAATGCTTAACTTGTTTGTCCTCTTTGCTATTTTGGATTTGGATTAGTAGATATTCACTTACCATTTCACCATATTATGTAAATACTCAACTTGTTCTTGCCGGTTCACTTTCTGTTTACTTCTACTAATATAATTTATATTTCAGCGGTGGTTCAACGTTCAACTACATGTCTACTAGCTAGAGGGAATATCTCACGTCTGTTCAACAGCTGTCACGTTCCTACAAATACAGGTTGGTTGAGTTATCTCGCATACAGTGCCACAGTGGGGCGTCGAACCCTTTTACCCTCATAAGGGTCATGGTTGGTATTTGGTATTGATCGCGTTTACTCCTAAAACTGCATGCCAGATGCGTTTACGTTGTCTTGTTGCGGTTATATCTTGTGTTTTTTGTAGTTTATATTGTTCTTATGATGATGCTTATTGTACAAGAGTAGACTGCAACTCTCTGATCAACACTTCCTTCAAACGCTAAACATCTAAACAGTGAAGTCAAAACAAAAGCCGTTTTAATTTAGTTTTTCTATGCTTGTTCTTGGCTTGGATTCTTTTACGCTTAGTGACATTTTCTGCATTTTGCCGTTAGTTTTACATTTGAATTGTTATATTGACGCAAATCTATGGATTACGGGAGATTATGTAGCCTCATCTTCTTTGCATTAATTTTCAAACTTACCGTTAGTTACGTTTTACGTTCAAAGTATTCAAAGCTAAAAGCAAGGGAACCCATATTTACGTTCAGTTAGATTACATGAGCATTGTAACCGGCTGACGGACTGACGTGACCATCCGATCCACTTCTCTTCTATGTATTGTATGGTCGTTATTCCAAATACACCAACAATTGTTGTATTATATTTGCACAAATGGCTCTTTGCAAATAGTGTCTATCTGCAATCTACATTCCTTGTTCCTTTTATTGTTATCCTGCTATTTAGTGTATATATTTCTGTGATAGTTCCCATAGGACGTCCAAATTCAAATATCTTGCTATGGTTGTAATGGACGTGTTTATTATTAGTCTATATATATGTATGTGTTCCGCTACGCTATAAGTGCGTGTGCGGCGGGCGGCACAATGTTCCTTTTTATGATTCAGCGAATTCAACGTTTTTCCCCTCCGTTTTATGCGTAGCGCTGTTGCGCAGGACGCAGGAGGACTGGAAATTGGTATTACATGAATTACATAACGACCACCCACCATATTACTCGTTTGCCCTTTTCAAATTTCGTCATACGTAACATATTGTCAATTTGTCAGTGTCAAAGATCTAGCTAGCAAATGCTTTTTACGCTATAATTTAGAATGGTAACCGAGTGACCATACAAATTCCAAATAAGTCCGATTATTTATGGTCGGCATGTCATTCCAAGTAGAATTCAACAATGGTCGTATAATGTTTACACAATGGAATGGCTCTTTGCAAATAATGTTATATCTGCACTCTACACCTACATTGTCCTACATCAATACATTTATTTTGTTGTTATTCTCATATTTCTCTTTTATTTTATTACGGTGGGATCTGTGAAGTAATTGTGGAATTTCCGAAGGGACTGGTACATCCAACTGTCTTTTTATGGTTGTATTGAACATGTTTATTATTTGCCTTTATATGTCCGCTACGCTATAAACGCGGGCTGCGGGCACGTGTTCCCTTTTGTGATTCAGCGCTTTTTTTTTCGTTTTCCACAAAACAAATCCACATAGCGCTGTAGCGCTGTAGCGCAGGAGGACTAGAAATTGTACATTACATTTACATGAATTGCACACGACCATATTTATGACTTGTTCTTGTTTTCCCTTTTGCGAATATATTGACAAAGGCAAGTTCTGTCTGGCACCATTATTGTGTTAAGTTCGATTATAATTATAATGCTTTGTTTTCATTCGATTCGAAAATTCGAATCGATAGTGAAACTAAGTTTACTAAGTAGTAAGTAGCATTTGGAAAATTGAAATACTTCGACCTTGCTTGCGTGAATGAACACCTTGATCCGATGAACAACGAACAGAGGAACTATAATCCTATTATTATTTTTGGTAGCTGCGGTTGAAAGTTGAAATTGAAATGTTGAAATTGGAAATTCCAATCGAAACGAGCAAACGAGAAGACGAGACTCTCCGTTCCATTTTTTGACGTTTTTGTTCCTCCCTCCTTTTATTTCCCCGTATGCGAATTTGCGAATATCTTAGTTCCATTTCCATGATAGATGATGATCCTTTTTTGTTCACACTCAGGCTCTGGCTCAGGTAGCATATGTGGTTAGGTTAGATGACTATAGTGGCTTATGCTTGAGCTAACGTATACTTTGTATTGGTGATAACGATAATCTACGCATGTTGTTGGATGTGGTCATTCTCATTCACGTATTACACTAACACTAACTGCTAAGTGTGTTTTTTTTTCTACTTCAACTTCAGAATTCAAACGTTTACGTTAAAGTTTGCTTGAGTTTTTCTTTCCATGGTGGAGTTTTATCTCATGTTTACTTTTACTCTCTTACATCCCTCTTGAATATCTCTCAGAGGATCCCTCTTCGTTTTGGACATGACCCACCCAAATATCTCTGTTTCTCTCCTCTCTCCATCTCTCTATTCTCTTTCCATGGTCTCCATCTCTCTCTCTCTCTCTCTCTCTCTCTCTGTGTTTATCTCTCTCACTGACTCACTGTCCCAGGACTTTTGCTAATGTACGCTTCATTGTTTGTATTCCACACGACTTCTCGCTTTCGCGCAGACAGATCATTTAGACCCACAATCCACCCAACAGAGGGAATGTTGTATTGTTCTGTTTTAGCTGGCATAGTTCACTTTAATGGATATATGGATTTGTTCTTATGATGGGTCTTAGGATCCATATGCCTTACCATTAGCACGTTTGCTATTTTGACGTGCTCTTTTAAAATACTAGGCACTAGGTATTGTTGCTTTGTGAGTGCACCTGTGCAATTCTGATTGTAATCTGGAACTGGCATTTTTTATTACGGTTAATGCAACAATTTATGCTAGTTCTTTATACCTCCTATCCTAGCTTCACACTTCACATTCTATTCACCCTCCCCCATCTATCTATTTCGTGTATTTATATTGCGTAGGATTGAGAGTTGTTTTGTGTATGATATGAGTCAATCAGCCAAGCTCTTTAATTTTAATTATAGATTCTCTCAATAATCAAGAGCTTAGCTCTAAGCTCCTCTAAGTTTCGAAATGTTTCACGTTATACATACAAGCTACTAAAGTTCCACCATTTACTACAATAGTAATCTAGTAATAGTCTTGCTAAATAAGTGTGGATTTATGAACGACGGGAACCGTGTTATATGAATTTGTACTGTATTTGAGGTTTGCATATTTAACTCTTATAGTTTACTTCCTTCTTTACCCATGTTCCACACAGTTTCAGGTCAGGTTTTGCAGATGTATCTTGGACCTTCCTCTTATAAACATTAAACATTTATACAGAGGTTACATAAAACACATTTGTACAGAGGTTACATAAAATTTGTTTTGCAGGATGTCTTCGTCTATAGGACATATACGACGAGTTATATGCTTCCTCTTTCTCCTTCTCTTTATTGAGAACACCACATCAACTGTTTGCTACCAATGTATTTCCAACCTCATGGTTCAGGTATGTTTTTCTATATTTTTCAGATTTGTAAGTTCGTATAAGCGAGACTATCGAGAGTCGCTGATTTAGTGTTCTATTTGTTTTGCAGTTTTGCTCAGCGCAATTTACGTAAAACTGGATTAACTTTTACACGTTCACTTGTTCGTTGGGTAGTATTTGGGCACAAGTCGCAATGTTTCAATACTGCTTTATGTATTCCAAATTCCAAGACGTGGCTAGTCCGCAAGTCCGCTTTGTCCGTTTCCATTTCTTACAGAGCTCAAGCTCATCTATCCGTTTCGTTGCTATAGTTTGAACTTGAAGATATCGAATTAATGACATTTTTTCCCTGATCTACATGTGGTATGAAGTATGAATCTAACCTTTTTATTGAATTTCAACTGGTCCTTCCTGAGCACAGGGCCTTACTTTTCACGATTGTTTGAATGTAATTCGTGAGTATTTCCCCTGATCTACTTGGGGTATGAGTCTAAACACACATATATATATATATATATATATATATAATATATATATATATATATATATATATATATATATATATATATATATCATATTGCAGAAACTGGTCTCGCTATAAACTGCCCCGTTTGGGCTACGATCTACAAGGAGACACAGAGTGTGAAGAGACCGAGAATGTGACCAATGTGGTCCATTGCGAGGGACTCTGCTTGTTAATCAATGTCACTACTGTATACAAAGGAAAACTGCGCAACATGGGTGAGTGTGTATTATGAAATATGTTTACACTTTAAAGCGATGTAGCATCCGTTTTTTTAAAGAGTGAATGATGAGTGACTGTATTGTCATGCATCGTGTGAAATGAGTAGGATTAGAATAAAAATCGATCACACTTCGCATACAGTACAATCATAAGTGGTGCAGTTGCACAGAGTTGATCCCTGCGGTTCGAAACCGTCTCTTAACTCACTTTAAAAAAATTTTTATATAGTTGATCTGCTTGAATACATGTAAATATCTAGTGGCCAAGTGGCCTATTCAGGTGTGTTGCGTGACTGTCAGAAGTACTACAAGCATCCTCAGGAACTGGAAACTGAGCGTGTTTTCCAGTCTCACGATGTGACCCTGAATCGCAGATCGACGGTCAACGTCTCCTTTTGCTTCTGTCAGGTTAGATTCTTAGAATATACTTCATGAATTAGACGAACATTTAGCGATGGAGGAGGGATTAGAGCGTTAATTGCCTGTAATTACCTAGCCTTCCATTTCCTTAACCAATTGTAGCGTATTCTGTTATGTAGGTTTTATTGAAAACTATGGAAAATAAAAGAAATACGAGGTAATTAATACCGTATATTGTGGTCCTTGTATAGTATAGCTTGGGGCTTGGGCGTTAGCGCGTTAGTTGTATTGTCATGCATTGTGTGTTCAACTCGACCACCTATTGTTGCGAATGGCATGGATGTGTTGTGCGTGGTGCGTGGTGCCTGTGCCTTTGTTGTAGGGAGTTTTCGTTTGAATTGTTTTTTAGCATTATTATACCGGATATTGATATCGTCTGTTCCAGGGCGACTACTGTAATGGAATGGCACGTGAGTCGTCCTCCGGCTCTGTCCTTCCATTTTCGAAGAGAGCTCAGCCAAAGAAGAATAAGGTAATTTATTGTTGTCTTTCACGATTGTCTCATTTGTCTTTGGAGTTTTTAAAGCAGAACGGCTTGCTTTTGAAACGACAGCTGTGTTCCCATATTTTCTATTCAAATGAATATAAGTTTTCGAAAAGCCGCGTACTATCGCGAAGATGTCTTCATCTTACGTACGCTATGAGGGAAAACAATGCCCAAATTCAAAACCGGGGGTTTTATCGTTTTAAAGCAAATTTTCTACTTGACCAGTTGCTGATGATATCTGATTACTGTAGTACAGTAGTTCATATCAAAGTTTCAAAGTTGATGTTGTTTCCACTTTCAGAGTACTGGAATTGGCTCGGTGTTCAGTGGTTTCGTGCTCTTCGGCATTGTCACGGTAGCGGTGGGCATCTTCTGACTATTTTGTGTGCGATGCCTTTGATTGAATGTTGAATATTGAGTGGCTTAGGCTTAGGCTTAGGTTGAACTTGGTGCCCAATGTGAGGGTAGATGGTTGAAAAGAAAGAACAAAGAACTAGCATGATTACGTCGCGCTGCATGAGGAGGATTGGAAGATATTAAAGCGGTATTGCACATTGTATATGGTGCGCAGTGTGAGCTTTGTTACTTGGTGCATAGTTGTTTATGCGTAATCGTGTTCCATAGCTACTGCGCCATTTTCGTCCACATCCACAACGGGTTGTTGTTCAGTATACTGTATGTTGTTTGTCCAGTATACAGCATAACATACACTTTTCAACGCAACTGCAATACCACTTTAATGTTACTAGGTATCAAGCTAGGTGTCAAGACAGTCAAGTGCTGATCAGAAGTTTGAGGGGTATATCAGGGTGATACATCGCGCACCATTTATTATCTTAGGTTTAATTTGTTGTTCGAAACATGCTGTTTTCGACCGCTCTACCCTCATTTGGGAAATATTCACAAAGGCCTCGCACACGCATCGTATTGCATTGATCTTTTCTTTAAGATTATCACAGTTTTGAATTTTTATATTGAATTTTTTTCCAGACAGAGAGATCGCATTTTCCTATTGAATTTCTTTTTGAGTATTCATTTCTGAATCATCCCAGATCCCAGTATAATTACCGGCGATGTTGTAATGAAGTTTCTTTTGTTCGATCTTTTTTATATGTCTTAGTTTTATGTACATACTTTTTTTTTTGTTCTGTAATAAGCAAGCTATTGTTATGTTTTTAGGCTATATGCGAACCGAAAATAGGAATTATTAGCGCATTCTCTCATTTTTATTAACGGGTTCGCTGTTTTATACTAATTTGGAGTTGTATTTTATATTTCGTTTATCTTAGAATTTAATATGTATCGCAGGCTTTACGTTTCGACTGTTTTGGGTTATACTCAGCATATTCACTTTTTTGTACAATGCGGGTTCGTTGATTCACAGTAATTTTCATGTCCTCATTTATTCACTTGCGTTTGTTATACTTCACTTATATATGAATAAAATTGTTCATAATTTTTATTTACAAAATATTTGAGGAGCAATATATCAGTAGTCACACATTGAACACGAAGTTCCGAACAAATAAATTAAGTACGACAAGTAAATAAATACAAGGTATGTACAGGCACAGGTGTGAGCTATAGCTGTACCCATATTATTCCGGCGTGTGAAAAAATAGGGTGCGAGTATGGTTATGTTTACGTACTTATTAAGTTAATCCGGAGTACTTTATTACATTATTACATATATTTGAATATTTACACCGGGCCAATGTATGTGAATGGCCGTGTGGCTTGCGGCTTGTGAATCGTTTACCGGACGAGTGCATTCCATTGTTTTATATGCAAAGTTATTCCATTATGTCCTTCCGGCCAGTTTGTCAAGTATGCGCTTCACAAACCACGCACAATAACACTTTAAACTATAAATAGTGGTACTACGGTACGGTAAGCATCTTGCGGAATGATCGATTCAGCTGATCGCAGTACATGATGTCTTCATAAGAGGGAAGAGGAGATGCCCGAGCTGATTCTGGGTAATCTAGAATTATTGTTATTAGATTAACATGGAAGACTTTGAGCAATTTGTCATCTGGAACTCGTCGCCTTTCGCTCAGGACTTCTGGGAACAAGTCACATATTGAGCGCTGTACTGTACCTCCACTGAACAAATGAGCGCGCTCTGGAGGCGTAAAAGATTTACTAAACCATTTCCTATGACCTATGAAAAGCATCCATTTCTGACTATGGACAGGATCCGTGTAACAACACAGACTTACAAAAGGCGTCATCGAAAAGCTTAATTTAAATCCGGATCATTAGCCAGCTTATCTTTCTGCGCTTGTAGCAAAGCGAGGGATAAGTGGTATTGAAAGCGGTCAGCATGGATATAAATATGTATTATTTATAGAATTCTGCATGCTACACGGCAAGAAAACAGGAATTAGGAAAGGGAAGAAGCAGGAAAAGAGATTACCTGGCGGGCACTCATCCACAGCGTAAAGTATTCGTGGAGGATTTTGCTCGTTGATGAGAAAAGCTGAAAAGTACAGTATGAATGGCTCAGAATGCGCGGTGCACTGCGAATGGAGCGCCACAAGTGAGCCAAAAGCGCGCGAACATCATAAGGTAAAGAGATGCTTGCGCGCAAAACAATTTCCCATACCCATACATGGACCCACAGATGACATGAAGCAGTGCGCTTGGCGAAGTGGTGCTAACAAACTAACAGCGCTTAGACATAGCACAAACCAGAGGCATATGTATTAATAATTTTATTTTCCAGTTGCATGATTCTTTCATTTGGTAAAGGGTGATAATACTGTAACTGGAAAATCAATGAAAAGAGAGAATACTAACTAGATAATAATATCAGTTTAGGGGACTAACCAGCTTTGGCTTGATGTATGCTGTCCTCCATCTCCGCTATAGGATCTTTCTTGCAGTTTGGGACTTTGACAGAGTGCAAGCGATATTTGTACGCAAGTACAAGTAGTGTTAATAAAAATAGAAATATGGTGATCGACATGAAGACCTGTAAAGAACCATGCGAATTTGGTTGAAATGTGTATTTTAAAGTTATTGATCCGTCTTTTTTCCCTATTACGCAACGCGACAAGATGTCCGATTGTTAACACGCATGTATAGCAAGCGTGACTTCAAAGTACAAAACTTTCAGTTTAAATCAAATGAATGTTCTACAAAAAAACCACATGAGAAATAGGAATTAGGTTCAAAGGCAAATCCAGTTGATGCCATGAAGATAATTGAGGAAATTCGCGGGTTCGACGAGGTGAAAGCAAAAACGCCTCCCGGCGAACGAATGGCGAATAGTTAGTTAGCCAAATAAACAAGCAACATCTAATAAACAAGCAAACTCACCGATACAAAAGCAAGCGTGCCGGTCATTTGATAAAATTCCTTCGGCGTCTGATACATATCGTGTTCCTGAAAAGTCCGTTGTTATGTTTTACTAAATAAACGCTCTAGACATAAATACCGGAATAAACGAATCACTGGAAGAGGTCGCCAACACAGGGTCTTGGGACAAACGGAACAATTACAAGTGAATATCCAGATAAACTGAGATAAAGTTTGGAGCAATCAAGTGACCGACTCAAATATTGATCAAAACAGGATTTGATATTTTATAGATATAATTTTCGATTTTCGGCAATTATCACCAAATGTATTCTCATATTCCCATAGTTTTTGAGCCCTATTGAAGACTTCGAGCAACTGGAACTCTATGGAACAAGTCATATCAGCAACTGAACACTTGTGAAAGGAGCGTAAAATGAAAATACTTATGGTATTTATCTAAGAGTGGTCAAAAAGGGCGGACGCTTGGGTCGAAGTCTAATTCTGGTTATTGCGACGTCTGTGCGATCTGTGATGTAATAACCTTGAGTGGTTTTCCTCTTTATGTGAGAGGAGATTGACGACAGAATATATCACCTGATCCGTCCTAAGACCCCCACTCACGTAGGGAAATGGAGTGTCGAAACGGATAGATGGAAAGCTTCACAATTCAGAAACAATTTCCTTTTTCCGAAGCGAATGCGTATTTATGCCTATATTCGGGAATGTTTAACATTTATATTTAGCACTGTATGTAGTATATAGTATGTTGGCACGATTTGATTTATGGACTAATTGTAAGTACAACTGTTTTATTTCAGTTGTATGGCATTTCGTTTTAGATCCTTTTTCCAAAGATTTGTAGGAATATTCCGAATAGGTGATCATACAATTATTCTGTTTCATTTTGGCATGCGCGAAAGCGAGGCCATCCATTGTCCATTGTAGCAGTAGTCAGTAGTTTCACATAATGACATTTTACATGCTACAATATGAAAAGTGCGAAGTGCCGAATGAGTTAGCACAAAGAGCCGTCCTCGTAGATGAAGCGCTCTACGTTGTGTAAACGCAACCAAAGTTATGCAAACGCAACCAAAGTCTTCTAGCACTCTACTAATTCACGTTGATGCATCTTGTTATTTGAGGAACCAAAAATACTCCATAGAATATTCTAGCGCTATCTCTCATACGTAACATCTTGTAAGTACACAATGATAATGGTAATTCCTTATTATGTAACATGAGTATCACTTATTTGCTTACAGCATAAGCGCATAAGCCTATTTTCTTCTTTGAGAAAGTGAAACCAGCACTCATAACAACATACTGATCGATGGAATATAGGGATTTGGACATATTTCTGACAGCTTCCACCAGTCAAATCCACCTCATAATAAGCCAGAAATAACTGGCGACTGAGCCGGGAATCCAATTTAATTTACAACATCACAAAGTAGTCTGGAAAAATTTCAACACAAAATTTTAACAAAAAATATCAGTGATTATAATGCAGGTACATGGAAGCTTAGACAGTGCGCCGATGTGGTGCTTGCGTAGCGTACGGTCAAACAACTGTAATTGCACGAAGATGAAGCCGCGCGCGCATTTCCGACTGAGTCTCCAAGTGAACAGTCAAATGAAGCATGGGACAAAGCGATACAGTACGAGCTTACAACCAAGGCGAAGACGCCCGGTATACGTATATAACCTGAACATGCAGTTATATACTGTCAAACTATAGCCTCCTCAAAGCATTATCCACCTTACTTGGAACGAATCAGGCACAGAACCGTGACTAACGTATGCACTATAAAGTAGTGACGTCGTTGACGTAATTCACTTGTGAAAATGACCTTCAGGCTGGCGTTACCAGTTCGTAACAACAACAGTGATCTATACAACGTCATACCCTAAGATTGTAACACCATGATACGATTTCTTATTAAAAACAAACTTGCCAGCCTAGACAAGGAATTAACTGTGATGAAAAAAGAAAGTGCACATTATTTCATGACGTAAATTCATCTAGACAAAGTATAGTGCAATGCTGAATCGGGAAAAGTTTCCCCACATGTGTCTCATCACCGATTACCTTCCTATGCGGACGTTGCAGATTCCTTGACGAGTTTATTACCGCGAAGCCTAAGGGGCTTCTTCGCTTCATGCCTTCGTGCGGCTTCATCATTGACTACTGCGAGTGCCATGCGTTTGAGTGTCACAGACTCAGACAAGACAAGACACAGATATACAAGTAATAACGAAAAACAGTGTCAAATGGTAGGAATCACTTCAAATCGGGGTTCTAAATTATATTTTGTATGAAATATTATTGCCTGAAGCACGACAGACGTATCCAGCGACCGTGCGCGAACGCGGCTAGAGCTTTTTCTTCAAACAAAAAAGCTG
Organism: Pelodera strongyloides; assembly: GCA_036852015.1. NCBI lineage: Eukaryota > Metazoa > Nematoda > Chromadorea > Rhabditida > Rhabditidae > Pelodera > Pelodera strongyloides. Next base: position 531,864 of record JAANDG010000005.1, read on the forward strand.
CTAATCTATTGTGCAGATTTGCAGCCAAGAAAACATGTCCAAGAACCATTATTAATTATTAATGTCGTGCTGAGTACAAAGAAATCGTAAAAAACCTTGCATTTTATTACTTTGATTACCCTTTTTAACAGACGGATAACCAATGTGACTACTTGCAAATACAATAAAAAATATACGAACCCGCAACCATGATTTTTTTATTGAAGTAATATATATGAACACAACAGTAAAATCAAGTATGTAGCATTTTTTCATAAATAACATGAACACAGTACAGAGATATAAAAATAGTTATAATACAAGTTGCATGTGCATTCGCAGCAGTATCGGAAATTTGTATAGTAAAGAATCGATATCAAAAGAACATTAGGTTATTTTAAATTTAAACAAAAAACGTTGAAACACAACGGTCATATACAATAGTGAGGAACAAGTGTCTATGTATTTCTGAATCATAATACGAGTAAACCGTGGCTTGAAAAAGCTAGAGAAGGTAACGTATATGTAAAACTTGGCTCGTGCTTCTTGTGAGCTAGTTACTGTAGTTTTTCAAAGCTATGCGTGAGTACCGTAACCGTGCCATAACCATAATTTTATCTACGATATGCCTACACACGCAAGAAATCATACAAATACGTCGAGTTCTTGAGGATTTCCGGTGTATAATCAACACAGTGAAACGGATCACATACGGCTTTCTCCTGGAATAATAAACTCTTTATATTGAAATCGCAAAATCGAACAAAATCGAAGCGCAAAATCGAGCAAAATCGCATATGATACAGGGGATGTAGTTTTTTTTCAAAAACCACGTAACATGCCTCTTTAAAGTTCCTTTCTAGGTAAGTAAATGGGTGTTTTTTTGAACGAGGGATTATTACGTACAATCTTTGATAAAGGGGATAACACCACAGTTACAGACCATGTGAATTCGTGAATAGAAGCACTTCAATGGAAAAATAAACTCACAGATTTCTCCGATTTGACTGACTTGATATCTTCAACGGGGGGCTTGGGCGGTTCCTAGATTAGATTTTATACTCTATTTATTTCATTATTCTTTTTCTCGAAAGGGTCGTCAACAAACTATTGAGATTTAAAAAAAAACAATCACACTACTGCTGCCAACAATGGCTGCTTGATTGCTGTCCATTTGATTATGTAAGCTTCGATCCTTCGATGTCTAATAAAAAAATGAAATAAAGAAAGTAAGAACAAACAGGTGCAGGTTTGGGCGGAGGTGGTGGAGGTGGTGCTGTTTCGGTGATCGATTTGGAGAATGATCTCGTCCGCACAGGAGCCTGCATCTGAGGAGTCGGAGGTTCTGGACGACGGAGGGGAGCACGAGGGGAAGGCGCAGGAGAGGCGGCTGAACATTGAGTTTCATGAAATATGAAAACGAATCATAAGTGTTCAAATGTATTCAACTCTTTCAAGTACATCAATGTGCACCATGCAATGTGCACTTGGAGTTCCTATATATTCTCAAAAAATCGCCGTTCGAAAAGTTTCTATGTTTAAAGTTCTAAATTTCTAAAGTTTAAAGTTAATATGCAGTTCCTATACATTAAAAAAACCCTTTCTAATGTTTCTTACTCGTAGGTGGAGGTGGTGGTGCTTTCTTCTTGCAACATCCAAACAACGCCCAGAATGTTGTCACCAAGATACATAGCAGACTTATGGGGAAAAATGCAATCATCTGAAGTATAATATAGTACATCTAATATAATGTAAATGTGTTAACATGTGCTGATATAATACTGACGTACATGTTTTGTCACAGAGCTTTTGGATTAATCCTCAAGGATGCAGGAGTGATAATGATGAAGTCAAATAAAACATGTGTACATATTTAAAGCTCCAATATTAATGGAAAATTAGCACTAGAGATTAGAGACATAGTAGTTTTTGGAAGGAGAAAGTATGAAAAAATACCGAGCACGATCTCTAATTTCACTGTGTAATTTCTTTCAGCCGGAAGCTTTGCGTCGTAAAATGAATATGTAATAAGTTCAATTTGCATAGCGATTTTAGTTTTAGATTAAAGCTGCGCAAGAAACCTTGGGAATCACGTTTCGTGAAAAGTTCTTCATTCATACTTTTTACTCCTTATTGGTGGTTTGTGGTTTGGTTTGGCTATGGGTTCTGAAACTCATGTTGGACAAATAAATATTCATGTATTGATGTATTGTGTGCAAACGGTTCTAATATGTGCCGGAAAAGGACATACTGGCATAACAATTTGCACAAACTATTTATATAAGCTACATGGGATTTCAAGTGCCCGGCATGCATTTGAAAACCACGTACGCCGGCCTTCCCCTTCTACATCAATGGCCATTTCATTAGTGAAAAGTGTTGCACGAGCAAACGTCTAATTTATGAATTAGTATGCTTTTACTCCGGAAGCAACGCAACGCAAAGACCACGAATACACTGAAACATTAAAGGTAACGTTTGTTCCCCTCCTTTCATCCCTAATTATCATATCTGAAATTGGCTGAAAAGGCCAGAAAGCTGTCAGTCTCGTCACTTTGTACACTAGTGTTTTTCTAAACTTGGAACTTAATATTTGGCATTCGCTATACGATGCTTAAACTGATTCACGGAGATAAGGTAGTGGTTTGAGGTTTCACTTTATTTTCTAAATATGCCTACATCCATATAGTTGTGAATAAGGTAGGAGTGGGTTTATGACTAGGGTGAAACATCACTACTTTCGTAAGTTCCTTACTAGCTGCTGCTGCTGTTCGTATTTGGTTTAGAAGAAGCGGGTTTTGAAACGCATAATGGAGTAATGCACAACATTTGCATGCACATGTAGTCTATGTAAGTGTAGGGCGATATACTTCCCGATGCATTTGTATACAACGTATGGGAATGTAGTTGTCCACCATACATTCAATAATCGGCTGCTATATATCTTTAACACATGCCGTTTCCCGTTATCGCCTTGGAAAACAAATGCAGTGTTCAAAAATCCTGACGATTTTCTAAAAACATTCACCCTGAATATTCTCTTTGAAGGTTAAAAAAGATGCAAAGAAGCAACGCAAAGTGCAAAGCGGAACAACTGTCAAGGAAATCAAGTCCCAGAGGGACACGAAAACCAAACACGATTTAAAATCAAGTAGGTTATGCACTATTTTCTCAGGCAGTAACATATTCAAATGTTTTTTCGACTTTGGAGACAGGAATATAGTCCCTGACGTGGGTTTACTAAACTGAGCAACTATTATTCCACAGAAGTAGTTTTGTCGATTTGTATGTAGTGTAGACATAGACAGTGCAACCCTTAGAAAGGCAGCAAATTTGTGAGCCGGTGATTTGCGAGGAGAACGTCCTTAGGTGCGCTATAATAATGCCCCCTATTTTCCACCTGTGCGCGCTGAAAGTGCGCGGACGGGCGGATGGACATCACCTCTGGACTTCGAGAGCTATCACACCTATGCCTTTCCCAGCCACTGGTTCGCATGTCATTATAGCCAACAACGTTCCCAGGCGCGCAGCGCGCAAGTACGTAACCGCGTCCGCGGAAATGAGATGGCTTTTTAAAGCAGCATTGCATCTAGCTAGGGAAATTTGCATGTTATACGCATATCCTATGTATCCTATGTAAAGTTGATGGCGGAAGCCAGAGAACTTGAGCAATTCACCTTGTCAATTAATTTGGTTTATCATTTAGGTCGCAGCAAAAAGTCGGCTGGCTCCAAGAACTCCCCACTTTCACCCGATGGCAAACTAACGAATATTAAAAAGGTGCGCTCATTAATAATTATCTACATTTGGGATGTCCAACGCCATACTTCGAGGGGTTAGTGCTTGACAATAAAGATATATAAAGATCTGTCATATCTTTATTGGAGAGAAGAACCAGGGAGGCTGAAAAGCTCGGCACGTGACTACCCTGAAGTCATAAGTAATTTTTCATAATTAGAATACCTTTCGTCTTATTTGAGATGCCTCTTACTAGTAAGCTTTATTGTTCTGATTTATATTTAACCTAATTCAGGTTAAAGATGCCGTAGATAAAAAGAAACAAAAGTCGAAATTAACGCCAGGGGAAACTGTCTACTCGAAACAGCACTCGTGAGCCTTTTGTATAATTTTATTAGGATTGCCTCAGCATTGTTTTAAGTTGAAACTTGTGAATTTTTTAACCCTAACACATACAACTTTTTCAAACTTCCAACACATATTTATAAGGAGTACACGACTGTTAGATACATGTAAGTATACATTCTGTAGACCTCTTCGTTTCCATTCAGTTAAAACATAAGTCACGAATAGTTTAGGTTAAAGCTGGGACCAACGGCGGTCCCAGTTTTAACCTTTTAATAACAGTCCTTACCAACTACCTCTTACAATACCGTATATTTTCAGGTACAAAGTACGCTACTTGCTCGGCTCTGGTGGATTTGGTGATGTTTATTGTGTACAGCAGTCTGGAGGAGAGGTATCTAAATTTTTCTTTCTCCATTTGCAACTAAGCAATCAACCAGCAGCTTATCGCGTTTTAGAGCTTTTCCACTACTCGATTTTGCGAGTACGGTCATCTTACTACTATGTCCTTAGCACGGTATTAATTGCCGACTTAAATATGCTCTATTTTTAACAGCGTGTTAGTATTAGGTTTTCACATACATGGTGTTTCTAGGAATTTGCCATGAAAACTGAATACACCGACCTCTCCGAGTTAGGCATGCAGAGGCTCCAGATCGAGTTGACAATTCTTAGTGATGTCTCGCAGGTAGAGTGATACTTTAAAGGGTCAGGCCCATTTCAAATGACCCCTATCTTTGATGATTCCATCTGATTCTCCATGTCAAATATAGTAGGATGCAATAATTTTCTAATTTCCAAGCGCAAAAATCACTCATTAGTCAGCAATTTACCGTGAGCAGTCGCTCTGGTCTTCACCCGCGCAGAGCGCCGCGTACCATCCCGCCTTGTGCGCTTTTGCAGAGGCGCACAAGGCGGGAAAGTGAGCGGCGCTCTGCGCGGGTATGTCTGCAGCGCACTATGCGGGAAAGTCGGCGGCGCTCTACGCGGGTTAGTGCGCGGCGCTCTATGCGGGTAAGTTCGCGGCGCTCTACGCGGTTACACTAGCCATTAGCCTCCTCCCCTTGCCCCGCCCACTTCACAATATAAAAAATATCATACAAAAACGATAAAATAATTTTATTAATTCAACATTGATAGAATAAAATAAAATGAAAGCAAAACATGTTAAACCATTAAAAATAACTTGAAATAGACTGCGAATTGATCAAACTTGAGGAACTTACTTTCATAATATTAATGAAATAGACTGCTAGCAAAAGTTTCATCAATATAAGTCTCTACACAATACTATACAACATAATTATTCATATCAATAACTTCTAAACGTTATTAGAGGAATTAAGGAACAGCAGACTTAGGGACTTTGCGGTTGTATGTCTACGGTTACAATCTACAACAAAATAAGGCAAGCTGCAAATAAACTGAGTAATAAGTAACTATAATAGATACTCAGCTACGGTGGAACTATTTTGTATAGAATGGCGAGAAGTAAAAAAAAAGTGGACTAAGTTAGTAGGATGCACGAGTTTGTCAACATCCAAAAGAGAAATACTGCTTAAGAATAATAATGACGACGAATGGGGGAATGTATAAGTATTTATCAAGAAACACTTGAGAACCCCAAAGACGACCGCGACCGCGCGACTTCTTCTTGAAGCACCAAACTCTGCAGAACTTGCAGATTTGGCGCTTTGTTGAAGGAAGAGAAGGAAGAGATGTTGAAGGAATAATTTCTTGAGAGAAGAATTTTCGTGAGTGCGCGGCGCTCTATGCGGGAATGTACGCGGGAAAGTATGCGCTCGCAGCTGGGCGATCCAAATTGTCCAAATTGTGATTTCGGAGACATTGCTCCGGAAGCCCACCGTGCGGCGCTCTATGCGGGAAAGTATGCGCGCACACCGTGATCATGCGGGAAAGTACGCGCGCACACTCAGATCGTGCGGGAAAGTATGCGCGCATACACAGAACGTGCGGGAAAGTCTGCGGCGCTCTGCGCGCCACAGAACGTAGTCATACACAGCTATCCATCGCAGTTGGCACGCCCATTCGCGCTGATTGGTCGATATCGCAATTGCCACGCCCAATAGAGCATATTGCCCAATTAGCGCGAAGGGGCGTGACAAATGCGATAAATAGTTGGGTATGACTGGCAGTGGTAAATTGCTGAACACTGCGTGAATTTTGCGCTTGAAAATTAGAAAAATGTTGCATCCTACTATATTTGACATGGAGAATCAGATGGAATCATCAAAAATAGGGGTCATTTGAAATGGGCCTGACCCTTTAAAGTGGTTTAACATCCGGTTTTTAAAACGGGTTTTAGTTAACTTCATCCCCATTCATCAAAATCGGGCTCACTTTTTGTTAGCATAAATACAGAGGAATGCAGTAGTTCTCTAATTTAGTCTAATTGTAAGATTACTAGTTATTGCGCTGTCATTTAACATGTTCATAAGCAAATTGCCCCAAATCATTTTACAATCTGATTATTTCTTCCTTCAGATTAAAGATCCCGAACGGAGGAAACATTTTGTAGAGTTGGTGGACCGAGGTCGAACGACGGTGTTCAAGTTTATAGTGATGACCATCCTATCACTATCCCTGGAAGATTTACGAAAAAAAGTTATTGGATGTAATTTTTCGTGAGTTTTGCTTGAGAGGATCTATTCTAGTTGTATCTGGCATTATTGTCGACTTAAATGTGATGCGACAGAGAGAGAGAGAGAAAGAGAGAGAGAGAGAAAGAGAGAAAGAGAGATAGCGGGAAAGAGAGAGAGGGTATGCCAGACATAGAGAGAGAAAAGATATGAGAAAACGAAAAAATTATCAACTACAATTATCAGACGATCAACATCCATGCAATGTGCGATACAGGTCCTTCAGTCAATTTGGGACCTTCACGAGATTGGATATATGCACAGGTAAATGAGCGAGATTTGTCCAGTCTTAGGGCCTAACTCAACTGCAACCTTATCTTTTTTAATCTAACGGTAAAGTAGCCTTTCTGTCAGCTCGAGTATAGCGATTGTACATTGGGATAATGGTTACATCATTCATTTCAGGGACATCAAACCCGCAAATTTTGCGATTGGTCTGAAGAATAACGAGTCGATAGTTTATATGCTTGATTTTGGAATCGGTCGACGATTTCGAGATGAACAGGGTGTACATCGGTGGGAACCTTAATTGTAGCCGACGGGGCCGACGCTGGTACCAACCTTGAAAAATACTGCTTTATCTTGAAAACAACTTTCGAAATCCTGAAAACCATCCAACTTGCATCCTTATGTGTGTTTCTTCTAGGCGACTGACGGAAAATCAGTTAAAGTCTATCGTTTCCAAGTATTATAGAAAGCCTCGTTCATTTGTCAAATTCGTCGGAACGATACGATTTGCGTCGCGAAGTTGTCACGACAATAAGGATCAATCAAGGAAGGACGATTTGGAGGTATACAGTATTTACAACATTTTCATTACTGCTATCTAAATCCGAACTCAAGTGGCTTGAAATGGCCTGCTTCCTCTACCCCGACGAGGGACTGGGGAAAACGTTTTATTTGAAGGCGCAGCTAGGTTTTGTCGTTTTGCGAAGAGTCGACTGCATCAGTGTTGTTTGTGCCACAAAGTTCCCGGTCAAAGCTACACAGTTTTTTAATTAACTTAGTAAAACTTTATAAATGCTGTATACTTGTATACCCTCCAAGTTTTTGTAATTTACTTAGTAAGAAGTCAGGAGAATCTTTCTGTGTGAAATTTTACTTAGAAGATTATTTATTACGTAGGTCTGGCTGTATATGACAGTGGATCTCTTCGATGACAGGGCCCTACCATGGAAATCGACCGTGCAGAGGACTCAAGTCAGAGATCTGAAACAACAGTTCTTTGAAATGAAATGTTAGTGAAACATGCCTTACAATACCTTATTTTGCCTTAGCACTTCCGCTACGTTAACTTCGATACATTAGAGGAAGCACAAGTAGTACGCATAACTTTCATTGTGTTTCGCAGCCGCCCTGCTTTGTTACTTTCAGGTATCACCGAAAAACAGTGCTCCACTTATACCACACTTTTGCTTACATTTAAAAATACCGCATTCTGTAAATTATGTTTCCAGTCCCAAGCGTCTTTGCAATATGTCCCGGTGAATTCAAGAAACTTATAAAATACATCGATAAATTGAAGTACGCCGATGACCCTGATTACAAAACATTAATGGTTTGTCGCTTCTTCACCTCAACTAGAGGCACTATGATCTCATAATACTACCTAACAGACCACCTTGTTAGACTACCATACCCAAGCGGATCTTGGTAGTCTGGTGGGCACCTGTGGTACTAATTAGGAGTCTTGGTGGTGTTATTCAATAAGCGTTTACTGACAATGAGTAGTTTAATGGCAGTACTGCCTGTGGTATAATCGCAGTACTGCCGTCAGCTACCAGTATATCCAGGGTTCGACTTCTTGTGGAAATGATGACACTCGATTCTAGGATGACATTCTAAACATCAGCCGTGAGGAGCAAATTGATCTGAATGCCCGACTAGATTGGATGAGTGATACACATCGAGAGACAATTACTGAGCTGAGAGGCAAGAAGGAAGAGAGAGGGGTGATGCAAGAGAAGGAAAAGGAGAGAGAAAAAGAGGAGGAGGAGGAACAGAAGAAGGAGGAGGAAGAGGAAGAGGAGGAGGAACCGAGTGGACAACTGGTTCTGGGAAGGTATGTTTTGGAGACAGAGAGCGAGAGAGAGAGAGAGAGAGAGAGAGAGAGAGAGAGAGAGAGAGAAGGATTCAGATATAAATAAGCAATGAGCCTACACGACTTTCTTGATTACAAATTTCAGAAAAGGTGCGAAACCGTCAGGTACACAGTTAACTACGGGCATTGGAACCACTTCAAAGAATTCAGCACAGGTCTGCTTAATTGCCTGCACTTGTTATAATAATTTATTACGTACACATTCTATTCTATTCGCAACGTACAGTTTTGTTGAGTGCTGATGTTGGTTTGTGCACTGAAAGAGGTCTACTTCAGGGGGTTGCCAAACTTGCTTACAAACTGACTCCCCTGTGGGCAGTCTTCACTTACGCCATAATTTTTTTATTCTATAATCTATAATCTCTAAAGCCACTCATATTCTCTAGGGTAGCGCTCCTCTGACTCCCTTTTCTGGATCATCAGGAAAACCAGAAAAAGGAAAGAAAAAGAAAAATCGGACGAAGACTAGCGTCAGTACTAAGAAAGCTGAATGGTGAATGCGACACATTGCATGTTACTACAATAAACATTTGCCCCTACGTTGTGCATTATTGCAGTATTTTTGCAGTGCAGGCTCGAAATAACCACAAACACTGGACCACGGTGCTTTATCTGCAGATGCACGTCGGAATACTAGGCACTAGGTACAACATTCTCTGGTTCATAAGTCGGAATACTGTTGTCCCGAACAAGGAGGTCGTAGTAAACTACCGACACCCACAACTACCGACAGTTCAGACAAGATTATGGGGCGGTGCAGAGTTCAGACATGCTACCGGATACGGGTAAAGACAGAATTATGGCATCGAAGTCGTAACAGCGTTGAGACATTTTGGCAAACGCTACTTCATAATCCCCTTATTGCCGAATTAGAATTCAAGCCTTTTTATATACATGGGTGTGCAGAGGTGTAGGTCCTGCTGCAGTTGTGCACTGAAAATACGATCGACATTCGACGAAACAAAATAAGAACCCTTTTTTCCGATGAAACTATACGATAAAACCGACGAAAGCTTAGAATCAAAACGAACAAAAACGAGCGAAATAGCACTTCCAACATGCTCCATGCTCCACCACAGTAAGTAACACGAACAACCTCCAAAAGAATCCAAAAATCAAACGTTTTATTGACAACGCAGAAGTGGGACAATGACGAGACAAAGAATGTACAGCACTATTGCATTTCTTTTTACACAAACAAAAAGCTTTGGCTTAAAAAGGGTCGGCCTTGAAGTACTGTTTGAGTAAAAGGAGAGGAAACTATGAAATCAAATCAAATGGGGCACACTATGGCACTGGGAATGAAAGGGAGAGCTGATTTTAAAGTGGTGCGGTCTCCTATGTCGACTTCAATGGCAGAATGCACTCTCCGGACTGAGCTTGCGCCTTGAAGGGAGCTTGAGGATCAGACTCCTCGGCGGGAACCTGGAAAATTTAAATTAGAGGTCAATCTTTGATTGCACGAAACATACGAACCAAGGACGGCACTTGTCAAACCGTAGCAACCAGTCGCACGATCCAAGTCATAACACACCTAGTTGGCTTACGCCGTTGCCTTTTTACTAAGCTAATAGTATGATGCGAGTCTTATAAAGCCATTAAGCTTAAGGTACCTCAGCCCACTGAATCACCAGCTTGTCCTCCTTGGGTGGTCCGGTGAGTCGGACAATCTCCAGGGCGGTCCTCTCCTTCGGGGCCACGAATCCGTAGACGGGGCGCACGCGATAGTGCTCGTTGTTCGATGACTTCACCTAAAGGTCAAAGGTCAGATTTCAAAGGACAAAGGTAAAATGATCAAATATCAATCAATGAATGCATGAATAAACTTACCTTGAAGGCCAACCGGGTGTCCGTCAGAGAACAGATGTGGTGGGTGGCATTACCCCCAGAAGCGGGGAAGGCGCCGGCGGGAGGTTCGACGTTCAGGGCCATCGGGATACTAAGGCTGGGAGCACAGTGGTGCTGTCCTACAAAACTTTCCCTTTTAAACTATCAAACTGGTGCTTGAGTATATGTAAATCTGTCTAAAATTGCCCAAAAACCGGAAATAATGATATCAAGTCGGAATATGTCGGAGGTTACGTTTCAATAAAACGAATGGTTTAGCTATGATTATTATTCAATCCTAGCCGTAAAGAAGAACAGCAACAAAACTTTTTTCACATAGTGCATTCATTTTTGGTTTTCTAGTAAATGCATTGGGGCACTTACATACACGGAGTATTGTGGGTATCACATATCCGTTTACATTTTATTCGAAACGCTGAAAATGCTCTCAAGTGTTTGGACATTCTGGCCCACTAGAAAGGTTTATAGTTTTAGGATTCAGATATAAAATGAGATATCGTTATTATTTAGTTGTATGCTCATTGCTTTCACTTTCTCTTTAATAAATAAATAAATAAATTATTTGTTCATGTACTACCCCAGTTTCGTGTACGCTCACTTATTAGATATTCATATTAAGTGCTAAATTTGAGGGTTATGATTTAAATTTGCCGTTTTGAAATTACACTGCAATTCGTGTTTAGGATTTATTCTCTAGCATTTATCTTCTTTGAATCAATTCTATGTTCTATGTTCATCTTCTAGTGGAAATCCAGTTACGCATTACGCAACGAGAGTTTCGAGTTTCGACAACATATCCCCTCCTTTTTTGTTTTGCAGATTTTGTGTTGTGCTTTTGACATTACTTTACACAAAATACCTCCTGAAAGTAAGCAGTTTTTCTAGGTTTTACAGTACCTAGTCCTAGTTCTAATGAGCACTTTCATACTAAAATGTTGTGTTTTCGTAATTTCTTGAAACATTTAGGTTTTCGCATCGCAACTTTTGAACAAATGATTGAAGAAGGGGACATGGAAGGTTAGAACCAACTTGAGTTTAATTTGGTGTACAAAAATTTAACTCACTGTCTCAAATTCAGGAAATTTATTCTGGTGTCAGAGAAAACCAATACATTGCAAAGTTGTCATATCGTCATATGTTAGCGTCCAAGGAAAGTGAAACCCCCGATTTCGCCCCGATGAAGGCCCGATTTTTTCAGGGACTTGATCGGGGCGAAATCGGGGTTTTTGGTTTCCCATGAGGTGGTAAGATAGGCGGCTACAATTATGGAAACCGCGTTAGCTGAACCTTAATTGAAAAAAGCCAAAGCTGACATCTAGAGGTATATTATACAATGATTCATATAACATTAATATATTAGGTACACATTTAAGATTACGGTAAAAAAAACGATCATCGTTTACGGGGCTGGTTAATTTATGTATTCCAGTATTCCGTAGTATTCCCCCTCTTTTCCTTATTGTTAGTTATTAAAATAGAATGTAATAAACGTAGGTATTAATATTTCTTGATATATAAATATCATATAAAAAGAGAGATTAATCTCTCTGTCTCTGTTCAAATTCGGATTCGTTAATTCTGAGATATAATTAAATCGTTCGGACAAAATAGGCAATTTGCAAGGGGCTTCAATTTGAAAATAGATCCATTTCATTTGACTAAGTGACAGCTTGGTTTGTGAGCATTTCGCCGTTGAACCCATATTTTATTATAAAATTAATGAAAATTCTACCATTCGACTTACTGCGTTTTCCTACAAGATATGATTGGAATACTATGTCATATACTTTCTACAATATTTGTGTTGTAATATATAGTGTATATATAATACATTAGACTGATCTGGCTTTCTGAATTTCCGCCATAACTTTAATGTTTTCTTTCCGGGATCTTCTCATCTTATAGTACATATCTGATGGACATTTATGATACAAAAGTAATAAAAAAAAAAGCGCTGACCGACTATAAATGATAAACTGTTGTCCATCTTTCCTCGACTATGTACATATGTTGAGTTATCACATGTTTACGTTATTCTTTAATCCTCTTATATGTATTGTATATTCAATGAATGGATTCTTCGCTGAGGATTAATTTGGTTAATAACAAAGATATATATGAACTCCTCTAGGATAAACTTATCCCCAGTCTGCATAGATAAGACTTACATAGAAGCCCCTGCGCCGTGGCCTACTGACCTACTGCATTCCTAATTTTTACTTATTCTATGAGTTTCACGTAGTACTCTGCGTATTATCACGTTAGTTCGTTTATAACCTTTACGTAATAACTTCAATTTCGCTATTTTTGTAGGGTTACATAGAATTCTTTCCATTTAGGCAAGAGCACTTTTGAGTTTTCACTGTGGACCAAATTACCGTATAATCCATCGCCACAAAAGGTAGCCTTTTTCACAAATGATTAGCAAAAATGACAAACAGTACACATTTTAAATAGTAAGCAGTGTAAAGTGTAAACTATCGATGAAGTTCATATATAACTCATGTGTAAACCGTAAATTCATTCCATGTTTAAAATTCAAAACTTCTGCGTCTGCGTTTTTTAATCAAATACAATATATTATTTTTCCGGAGATTTTTTAAAAGCTTTAAAGCTGCATAACAGGTTTCTGAAACATATGTTGGACGCTGTATTTGTATTCCCATATAGTGTACGCAAGTGACTTCGCGCTACTGCGCGTACTTTTAGTATAATTATATTCATCTGCATACAACATATGGGAATGCAGTTGGTCAACAATCGCTGCAGAAACCGGCTGTTATAATATTTTCCTTTAATATTTCCTGTTTAGATTCCGAATGAAGAACGCGCATATTTAATATCCAGTCCCAATTCAGTTGTATTCTTCGTTAATCCAGTCAATACAATCCGACCGAGGGTGTGTTTATAATAGTTATAAACTTTGGCTAATGCAGAAGCTTGGTAAAGTTCACAACTCTGATCAGGACCTTTAGCGTTGAAGTCATTGTTAACCACCTTTGGAAACAGCGGCATGTTCAGAGCAAAGTAAAGGGTTAATTTTGATAGAAGTGCTGGTAAGCATGCAGGTCTTCGGAAATATTCTTGTTGTTGTGCCAGAAGGTGTCGGTTATTAATCGAATCAGGCGCCGATAGATTTCATTTACGCGTTCTTTCTAGGCCGTTCTAGCGCTTTAAAAAAAAAACTTTTCATAAAAAAGTTCAGTTTTTCATTGCAGGCGAATTTCTGTCGATGTCGATGTCGATATGTCACACGCGGCATTCCGGGCCCGGCCCGGAATGCCGCGTGTGAGCGGACGTGGACACCACTGATGTTGTGAATTTAGGAAGAAGATTTATATTTAATAGAACCGAATTGTACTTTTACTGCAGTAAAGAGTGCTGTGAGATGCAATGTTGTGAGGTGGGTGGAAATATTCAGTGGTGCGCTTTACGTTTCATCACATAAATATCGATGAAATACCGATGTTTCACTGACCACTGACTATAAGTGCATTCTGGATGTTGGTTGTGCGGGTTTTACAGATGAAAAAATTTATCCACGTTTGATATGGAGAGAGAGAGAGGAGAACAGTAACAAACAGATTCCTTGGGTCTTACAACTAGATCATTAGATGTTGGGTTGAATCACAACACAACTTTATAGCGTGTTCACTTGCCAGGAAGATACATATTGTTAACGAAACCTGTTGAGACGTGCAGTATTTATACCGTATACGACAAACCGAACATAGCATCAAGTGGTTGGGGCAAACTTTAAGGCTATACTTTATAAAGCATATGGCAATTGTTTGATTGACATACACTCTGGTGTTAAGTTCATCATGTTAGAAAAAACATACTCATACGTCTGTTTTCAGTTAAATTGGACTTTGATCTCTTCGATTATTGGATTATTTTGTCTACTGATGACAATTTTCGTCTTCGTCACGTGTCGAAATTGTACGACGAAAAAGTGCGTCCGATCATGTATGGGGTTATTCAAGGTGGGTAACGGTAGAGAGGCAAAAAAAAAGAATAGGTACGATAAGGTAAGATGTAAGGTAAGATTGCTATGTTCTAAGTTCCATGCCGATCAGGGATAATGATTGGACACCTTTCCTACGCAACCGAAATTACCCACAGTGTATTCAAATCTAATGACAATGTTCGCTCGGTCGGGGTAGGAGCCGAACCGAGGCTCAACATCAGCAGTGCCTGAAACTCTCGAGAAAGCGCGCTAGGCCACACTTGCCTAAAAAACTTCTAAAATTGAAAAATTTGTATATTATAGCCAAACAGTAGGCGAATCAGACGAATGAATGCTAGGAGGGAGAGAGTGCAGGAGACGAGAGCAGGATCTCCGGTCGAGAGACACAGTATAAGAAGGAGTGTCAAGAGACAGGTGAGTGTTCATACTGTATACCTGGCTAACTTTTAATCAAAGATGAAAAATTATTTTCTTCAACTTTCCATGCGCGCAATGCTCTCCTTCCCGTACACCATGCCAATATTATTACATTTTTATTTATATTTATATTTTGAAAAAGTGTGCCTTTGTTGGATGACTTATGTTTCAAGTAGTGCGATTTCCGGTACATAGCGTAATCTTTCATTGCGCATTATCTTTTGCAGCTGTTTTAGGATATCCTGGGTCTTTTTCTTGGTTTAGTGGCTTGCGTGTTCAGGTATCATGTCAGGACAGTTTATATGTCAATCAACATCGTGATGCAAAGGAATGCATGGTTACTTCAAAATCTCTTATTTTAACAGTGAAGAGGAGTACAAGTGGAAGAGCACAACCACACAAATCAAAAGGTAATTACTTGACTGTCACCTATTAGTGTGTTCATGTCTTTCTGTTAGCGCGCTTCCGGCGCTCTTCATGGAACAGGGGTGGTGAGCGGAAAAAGGTGGGTTAGTGGAATTCGAAAATTGACCCAGCATCATATAAGATTCCACCAGGTTTCTGCGATTTCACCAGGTTTTGAAAAAGTGCACTAGCGAGAACCTGGCGAAAGTCTGGCGAGGACTAAAATGCGTGCTGCGAGATGTTGACACCTATGCACCTATGCTTTTTTGCCGCGCATCATTAGTGCTTGGCATTGTAGCCGCTCACATATTTGTGCCTGATGATTTTCTTGAAGGGTTATGTATAGCCCAACAACTAAGTTTTTCTAATATATAACAGATTTTTTGTTCTAGAAATTTGCAAAGGAACCGCCCAAGAAAATGAATATTTCCCATTGGAAGTAAAAGAGGACAGGAGAAGTTGCGAGTATACCGATGCTAATAAGCTGACATCTGCAGTTGAATGTGTTTAACTTTTACTAAACATAGTTTATCATGATATACTATTTTCTTGGAATAAACTTTGCACTATTTTTTTTCTTCGGCATAATAAAGATGTTGCGGGTTATCGTGTGTTATTTATCCGGTTTCTACTCAAGTAAGTAACCACGCACGAGTTTTTCTAAGTATTTGCTAAGTAAGCATAATATTCCAGGGGTCCAGAGTAGGTAAAACGTGTAAACGTGAACCCTTCCAAGATAAAATCCGTTCATATTTTGGCAACCCGTTCATAATAGAAATCTGATATGCAAATCTTGACTTCGCAAGACGCAAGATGCCCTAAATGATTGGCCGGTTGGTGTTCACATAGAGATATTCGAGATGTGTTATGTTTAGTGGATTTACACATTTAAAAACTAATTTATTTCCGAGAGGCCTTATGATATAAACCATAGTGTGTTCATCTCGCAATAATTATAACAAGTTGTCTCCTTCCTCATGTTGTAGGATAAAAATTTTACTAAATTTAACTGTGTAACAGAAATTAATATTTTTACCACGCTACCAAACTGATAATTTATTCATATTTACAGCGAAATACCGGCCGGTTTTTGAAACACATCGTGGACAACTGAAAGCTTACGTATTTAGGCTTTTTTACCACGCTACCAAACTGATAACTTATTATACTCGAATTTAGCTCGATTTCTTATTCTAATTTATGTTCATTTGCATAATCTGCATCGGAATGGTGGTCTACTCGATGTTTTTCAAAAACCGGCCGGTATTTCGCTTTAAAATGGTTGAGGGAGCCGAATCGCGGTGTTCTGGCCTCGAAGCCGTCAAAAACGTTTCTCTATAGTGTAGAGAATAGTTGGTATAAGGTATAAATAGCACATGGATTTTACTACTTTCAGATGTTTTCGGGAAAGTCGGAAATCGGATTCCTCAACAACTTAGCTGTGTTCATTTCGGCAGTTTCCATTCTGATATGTGCCGTTTTTGTAATTCACATTCAAAAAGAATGCGATGAGATGAGACAGATTGTTGATGGGGATATGGTTTTGTTACAGGTTTGAGGCTATTTCAAACGTTTTATTTTCTTTGGATTAAGAGTAATCATGACTTTCAAACGCCCTAATCTAAAATGAACTGTTTACGGGTAGTATTCGTCTTATAAGTTGACTAGCGAGGGCAAAAAAAGCTCTCATTGAGCAACCACCTCTCATAATTTCATAATATACCGTCAATGTTTAATTTAGAGACAATCAGATCAAATATGGAGTGAATTGGCTGAAATTTCAACGAAAAATCCAGAAGATTCCCGGCGGAGACGTCAGGTAGTACTTCGTAACCTCGTATACGGTAGCGTTTCTTCCTGTAATCCCGTGGAGTGCTGCGCAAACAAACTGCTAGCCAGAGCGTGGCGGCGGAGCTTAGCTAGGGTACAGTCCCGCATAGCGGACTCATTTTTTACGGGGAGACTCTGCACAATTTTTATGATCCCGTCACTCCCAAAACCGAACATATTTTAGATATCTCGATCATTCTTCACATCAATATCGAGTAAGGGAAAATACAAAGGTTATCCAGCGATTCCAATTGTTCTAGGGAGTAAGACTGTTAATGGACAACCTATACAACATGTGGCGACACAGGTGCGAGTTTTAAATGTGAAATATTAACTACTCCGCAGAAATCCATTTCTGTATAACCATATATGACCTGCGTTAGTATTTAGTTGCAGTGCATATGGACGACTTTTAACGTTTGAGTAACGACGTTTAACGTAGAAAATAAGTGTATCTTCGCTTTTCAGGTCATAAAAACTCCTGACGAATTTGCAGGATCAAATGGTTATCCTCAAGATTTAGAGGTATATAACCACCTTATTCTCATTGTTTAGTCGTGGAAAATGCCATATACTAAATTGTGTGCTCTTTGGTGTGCGCTCTCTTCAGGTGCACGGTTTGTGCGCCGCAAAAGAAAGGGACTATTAAAAAGGGCAGCATTTGTCGCCAATATTGGGAATGATGCGCTTGTAGGAATCTCTCTGAGAATCATTGAAGAAATCTTAATCTCGTTATACTGACTCATTTTGGATTTTTATAATTTATAGCAGAATGTTCACTTGCAGTAATTTGTTAAAATAATTCGCAAATTCACAGGGAAAACTGTTGAAAAGTATTAGATTTTATTATTGACATATTATAGTTTCTTAAACTTACGAAGAATTGTAATTCACAAACAATAATTAAAACTATTATAGTTTCTTAATTTTTAGGAAGAATTTTAATTCTTAAATACTAATTAAAAGTATAAATATGATAAAACAAATATTCAAACGCATACTATTTAGACGGACAATGACGATGGTACGGATTATAGCGAAGAGCGTAACATTGAATCTAACAATGAAGCTGCGAATGCAGCTGTAGAGGAAGCTGAATCTTACACCGCTCAAGAATACGGTAACTCTTGTTTCGATCGATTTCTTTTGATCTTGATCTTGATTGAGAGGTTAAATCTTCTTTTCTAAAATACAGCAGTGCAGCTTTTCCTTCGTAGAGCCCCCAAGAAAAAAAAAGCAGCCTATTTGCTGCTACATATTAGGGAAAGAAACCTGAAAATGTCTGGAATGTGGAATTCTGCAAAACATCCTAGATTTACGCATTTTTTTCCAAAAAGCTCAATAAATAAACCTATTTGGAGGCTATGGAGAAGATGCTTTTGATGAAGAACACCGTCCTACTCCAGGATACAGTGCCTCCGATGAAGATGAAATACGTAAGGGCACCGAAGTTCCGACACGAGAGATGGCAAGAAGCAAGGTTGCTTGTGTTCATTGTAAAACATGGGTTTGGAACCTGAATATATTACTTTATTTCATACCTGTTCGTGGCAAATCTCACTTAGAAGGGTTCGGGCAAAACTTATCTGGAGCTTGTGAAAAACGTCCGATGTACAAAGGTAGATCAAGAATGGAAAATTCTGGATTTCTTTCCCTAGCTGCCACGGGCATCGTAAAAAGGAGATTCGTCCGAGCCCTTGCTAGTTTGAAGGAATAACAAATAGAAACAAATACATAGGTGCGGTTAACAAGTGAGTAGACGTCAAATCTCTATCTAAACAATTAAATAAAAAATTAATATCTGTTGAGAATGTGAATCGGCAACCCTATCCACCACCTTCACCTAAGGAACGACCGTGGATTAGGTACGACTTATATATGTAAAATATTATTCGTAATATAAAATACAATAAAATATGAGAATTAGGAAGTAACTATGCTATAGATCTGACTTTATATATTTGCAGGAGACCACCTCCGATAAATCGTCAGAAAAGCACCACGAGTGAAAGAGTCGAAACGTCACAGACTGCCCCACCAAGGAATCCAACATGCAATTGCGGTATTGACCATTATTCTATTCATTAGCCAATAAATCCTGCCATACATTCATCATTAAAGCGAAATGCTAGCCCCTTTGGAAAATTTGCATACAGGGTGGTCCAATAGTTTTAAACCCTGGAAGATTTTTTTTCGAAATTGAATAATTTCATGAGTTTTCATTGAAAGGACGTGATTTTTTGCACAAAGGTTCGTTATACTGTTCTCTAAGCTTTTGCGAAGTACCATGTTGAAATCTTTTCTGCTCGCTGAAGAATGATGTCGGAAAGCGAACATGTCAGCTTGAACAAATTCGTCGTGAGGAACGCGCCTCGGGTATCCTTTTTTTCAGACGAGCTTTATTCACGAACCAGCAGGTCTACAGCCACCAAAATCGGCACGTGCTTTGCAAATCGGTCCAGGATGCGAACGGAGACAAAAGCATTCTACCACCAGCCACTATTCTGAGCTAGGCAGCTGTGACGTCGACGAAAACGACTTCACTGGTTTTTGTCGTTAACGGCGTCGAAGTGCATAGTCAAAATTATCTACAAAACGTCTTGATGCCCATATTACTTTCGCATAGACGTAATTATTGCAGTGGAATACACTAGGCCCTCAATCAAGACTTAGCGCCATCTCATGAGGCAACGGTCATGTGGGGCTGTTCTCGAGCCCGTGTTTTCTGGATTTGTAGCTATGCGGAATAGCAGCAATATTCGTCCGAACTGAAATCTTCCGACTTTTGCATCTGGTCACACTTGGAGAGGAAGGCCTGCACCAAGCCTCACGAAAATTTGACCTCGTTCTGTCCTGTCCTTCTGAAGTTATGGGCTAAAGTGTCGCCAAATACCTGCGTTCCACGGAGGGCTCGTCAAAGAAGCATCTGGAGGACGGTGTGAAGGAAAAAGAGGGATATTATGAAAACTGTATTTGTTTTATGCTGCAAAACATTATAACGCGTTGAATAAAACGAATCGCGTGTTCATTGCATCAATATTATTGTTTTGGCGGTTGAAATGCCAGGGTTTAAAACTATTGGACCACCCTGTATGATAAACAAATCCTATGTATCCTATGCTAATTTTGTACGATCGTCCACGGCAATCGTACAAAATTAGCATAGGATACATAGGATTTGCTCATCATATGCAAATTTTCAAAAGAGGCTAGCATTTCGCTTTAACTCTCTCTATCTCTCTCTCTCTCTGCAAATGAATATAAATAGACTTAAAAGTCGGGCCCTTTAGCGCACAGTAAATGGGAATGGGAGTACAGCGTCCAGCATGTGTTTGAAAAAGCGGATGTCGTACCCCTTTAACATAATTAACTAAAGTTGTTTAGAGTGTAAGCCCCGAACCGATTGCCCTGTTGGACCACCGGGTCCCTGTGGACAAAAGGGTACTGATGGTGAAATGGGGGAGAATGGAAGTGCTGGCCGAACAGGAATTGATGCTGATGACGTCCATGCTCAGGTCAGAATTATGGTTTTGAACTTGATTGATTTATTGATTATCCAAAGGAGCTGGGCTCAATCCTTGCTGCCCCAATTCCAAATTGTTTTCCATAAAGTAAAATGTTTTATGAACTTGCACTATTTGCATTCACGTTCGCATATATATTCATGCGTGTGAACGAAAAAACCTATAGTGAAAAGTACCTATATGATAGACACAGTTATCGCTTCTTTTTCTATTTTAAGAATTACGCACATTTATTCTACTAATTGTCTAAGTCATAAAGCTTACATGCATGATGCGGAAATTTTGGACGATTCTTTGGATGCCAAGCGGTTTGGTACTTGGTGCACGCAGCGAAAACAAACATTGCAGGATTAATTTTCCAATAAATATAAAGTTTTTAGGTATCTCAACTCGCCAATTGTGTTCAGTGCCCTCTAGGGGAGCCGGGAGAAGAAGGAAGTCCAGGGAAGATGGGTAAGTAAGAATGTATTAAAATAAAAAGTACCTACCGGTTTATATCAACAGTGGCCGCAGAAACGGTGCACGGGGGTAAATTTTAATTTCTGATGCTGGACATGCAGGCATTTAAAGTTCCCGGAGGCCGATTTTCTCGGGAAGCCGATTTCTCTCCGCCAGTTTTACCTAGCTACCAACTTTTACACCTTTGGTGGAGTGAATTTGTTATAATAGGGGGTTATTTACCCCATGAAAATGAATACATCAACAAAATCAATATGAATAAAGAA
This sequence comes from Pelodera strongyloides, assembly GCA_036852015.1. Lineage (NCBI taxonomy): Eukaryota > Metazoa > Nematoda > Chromadorea > Rhabditida > Rhabditidae > Pelodera > Pelodera strongyloides. Next base: position 553,406 of record JAANDG010000005.1, read on the forward strand.
CCTATATCAAAGAGCAGATTAGCCAATTTCATCAATACTATACTGAGAAGGTGTATACATGATTGACTGCGTGACTTACTTATCACTAATAAAAACGTTTTGAAACATGCGGTTTATGGGAGCTCTTTTAAATGCATGGGTGTCCTTTTTTCCATGATGTAACATTCGTGTCCATGCCATTTTAGGACCGCGGGGTATGCGCGGCACCCAAGGAAAAGCTGGGTGCCCAGGACGTCCAGGATCTCCAGGATGCCCAGGTAAACTTTACGCTCTGATCGAAATAACATCGAGATATTACATTTGCCAATATATAAGTTTACGAAATCCCCGGAAATCATGCGCACATTCTCTCACACCGTAACAAATTAGTTTTTTTTTAAAGGAATCCATGGTCCTCCAGGCCTACAAGGCCCTCTAGGCGTCGTAGGACAACGAGGGACACCAGGTCTTAATGGGACAGCGGGAGAGGGAATGCAGGGAGAAAAGGTGTGCTCGACTGATTATATTTATGAAACAATAAGAAAGAGGATTCTGATATTCTCGTGTTGTACTTATCATATGGACATGGAAATGGAACTATCTATTTATTCTGAAGAACTGGTTTATATATACTGACAACACACTGCATTGAACCACAATTGAATAGGTGTTGAAAGTTGCGAATTGTTGAACATTTATTGAATAGTGTTTTATAAAGTAAGCTATGCTAGTGAGCTTTTTAACACCAGGGTGTACGTGGACAATCAGGCAAACCCGGGGACCAAGGCGAACCTGGCAATGACGGAGTAGAAGGTGAACTTGGACCAGAAGGGCCACAAGGTTCCGAAGGTCTTCCTGGAGAAGATGGAGCCCCTGGTTACCAAGGAGAGCTGGGAGAGGACGGAGTACCAGGTAAAGATTACACTCCAGCCGTTTTGATGACAAACTGTTCCTTCAAAAGAAAATACTTATCGTAATCCAAAAACTGCTGTGTTTCTTCGCCAAGAATATTCTTATTTCTCTCTAAGGTTATTCTCATATGCTTATTCATAGACGGGAAAGTTAGGAGATTTGAAGAAAGCATAATATCCATAACTTGAACTCGTAGCCAACCTAATTGTGGTGTTTCCCAGTGGACGAAGTTATCTGCCAAGTCAAATATAAATAAACATGTTTTGTTTCAGGTTTTGATGCAGACTATTGTCCTTGCCCACGTCGCCTTATAACACGGGAACAAATACTAAGACAACTTGTTTAAAAAATAAATATCTTGGCTGTTAATAAATCGATGTCGAACTTACCGGTAGCTAAGGAACAAAAAATAAGCGAGACACAAACAAAAGTAGCAGACATTTCGAAAACGATATCAATTATATTTATATGGTTCATTACTACGGTTTACCAACTCAAGTTTACTATGTTTCTCCACGAACAATTCGATATAAACGACCATGAAAAGGAATGCAATTTGGGGTGACCAACACTTTAACACTTTAACCTCGCGTTATTATTGTAGATTCTTTGGCATGTATTTTCATCTCGTGAACATTTAGTTTTGTTTACTCCCCAATTTAATACACATAACTGTTAGTGTTGTGTTTTGGCATTGTGTTAGCGATATTGCAGAGATAGATCTTAGCAAAGATATATCGCATTTCTGCATTTTACGGTTAATCTTCATACCTTGAACCATATAGATTTCCCGAGGTGTGTTTTGCATTGCCCGAACTCGCCCTACATTCCATTAACTTCCACTGAGCTTGTAAAAGGGTCAACAAACAACAAACAAAACCAGCTCAAATGAAGTGTATAAAACGCGCAAATTAGGTAAGTAAACTAGTGCGAGATCCTATGGGCAATAACTGAATTTCGAAGTAAACTGATTGTGAGCTTATTAGAGTCACTCGTGTTTTCCTTGTTTTATTGACACACGTTCAATACTTCTTGTGATAATTTTAATTGACCAGCTGCCCTATTATCCGAATTTTAGTGTTATGCATAAGTTGAGACTAACGAAATTACATTTTGACTAACGGTATTACATTTTGACTTTTTTTCTTCTTATTTTCTATCTTATATCTTGTTTTTCTCTTAGGTAACGGTGGCGTGGAACGATGAGGCATCAACTTGGATCAATTCTTTTCTCTGTAAGTATCACGAGATATTCGTAGCATAAGTTGAAGACTATCGCTTGCTTTTTATCGTACACGGTACTTGCAGGTGTTTTTCACTCTCGCTGCCTCGAACCAAAACAACTATGGAGATGAAAATGGACATTCAGGTATTTCGTACATTTTAGTTTATGAAGAAGGGGAGGGAATATTATTTTGGAAATGATCACTTCTAAGAAAGGCTGACTTCTAGAGTAAGGAAAATTCAACACAATGTCGACGTCCATTAACCCGAACTTCCTCATAATTATGAGGATTCAATCACTGATTCATCAAGTACGCGCTTCCTTCAGGTGCAGTCTGCAATCTTCTCTGCATTCGCGGATTACACTGCGTGGTCCAAAACGGGAAGGCTTCTTGCGTTCCAGATCAGCCAGAGACAGGTGTGTGTGTCTTTGTTTTCCCAAATGTTTGTTTTGAGCTGAAATAAATGTCCAAATTCCGAAAAAAATTATGCAACGAAAACCGAAACCTTCCAAAAAAGTATGATCGTTTAGACCAGTCGTATCTGCCACCGCCACCCAAACCTTCGTACCCGGCACCGAAGCCTTCGTACCCGGCACACAAGCCTTCATACCCGGCACCCAAGCCTTCGTATCCTGCTCCTAAGCCATCGCACCCAGCTCCAAAGCCATCCTACCCGGTAGCTCCTCCTTCTTACCCGGCACCCAAGCCTTCGTACCCGGCACCCAAGCCTTCATACCCGGCACCCAAGCCTTCATACCCGGCACCCAAGCCTTCGTACCCGGCACCCAAGCCTTCATACCCGGCACCCAAGCCTTCGTACCCGGCACCCAAGCCTTCGTACCCGGCACCCAAGCCTTCGTATCCTGCTCCTAAGCCATCGTACCCAGCTCCAAAACCATCGTACCCGGCACACAAGCCATCGTACCCGGCACCAAACCACCCTTCCCGGCACCAAGCCATCGTACCCGGCACCAAACCACCCTTCCCGGCACACAAGCCATTCGTACCCGGCACACAAGCCTTCATACCCGGCACCCAAGCCTTCGTACCCGGCACCCAAGCCTTCGTACCCGGCACCCAAGCCTTCGTATCCCAAGCCATCGTATCCAAAGCCATCCTACCCGGTAGCTCCTCCTTCTTACCCAGCACCCAAACCTTCGTACCCGGCACCCAAGCCTTCGTACCCGTCACCCAAGCCATCGTACCCGGCACCCAAGCCTTCGTACCCGGCACCCAAGCCTTCGTACCCGGCACCCAAACCTTCGTACCCGGCACCCAAGCCTTCATACCCGGCACCCAAGCCTTCGTACCCGGCACCCAAGCCTTCGTACCCGGCACCCAAGCCTTCGTATCCTGCTCCTAGGCCATCGTATCCAGCTCCAAAGCCATCCTACCCGGTAGCTCCTCCTTCTTACCCAGCACCCAAACCTTCGTACCCGGCACCCAAGCCTTCATACCCGGCACCCAAGCCTTCGTACCCGGCACCCAAGCCTTCGTACCCGGCACCCAAGCCTTCGTACCCGGCACCCAAGCCTTCGTACCCGGCACCCAAGCCTTCGTACCCGGCACCCAAGCCTTCGTACCCGGCACCCAAGCCTTCGTACCCGGCACCCAAGCCTTCGTACCCGGCACCCAAGCCTTCGTATCCTGCTCCTAAGACATCGTATCCAGCTCCAAAGCCATCCTACCCTGTAGCTCCTCCTTCTTACCCAGCACCCAAACCTTCGTACCCGGCACCCAAGCCTTCATACCCGGCACCCAAGCCTTCGTACCCGGCACCCAAGCCTTCGTACCCGGCACCCAAGCCTTCGTACCCGGCACCCAAACCTTCGTACCCGGCACCCAAGCCTTCGTACCCGGCACCCAAGCCTTCGTACCCGGCACCCAAGCCTTCGTTCCCGGCACCCAAGCCTTCGTATCCTGCTCCTAAGCCATCGTATCCAGCTCCAAAGCCATCCTACCCTGTAGCTCCTCCTTCTTACCCAGCACCCAAACCTTCGTACCCGGCACCCAAGCCTTCGTACCCGGCACCCAAGCCTTCGGGCACCCAAGCCTTCGTACCCGGCACCCAGCCTTCGTACCCGGCACCCAAGCCTTCGTACCCGGCACCCAAGCCTTCGTACCCGGCACCCAAGCCTTCGTACCCGGCACCCAAGCCTTCGTACCCGGCACCCAAGCCTTCGTACCCGGCACCCAAGCCTTCGTACCCGGCACCCAAGCCTTCGTACCCGGCCCCCAAGCCTTCGTATCCTGCTCCTAAGCCATCGCACCCAGCTCCAAAGCCATCCTACCCGGTAGCTCCTCCTTCGTACACGGCACCCAAGCCTTCGTACCCGGCACCCAAGCCTTCATACCCGGCACCCAAGCCTTCATACCCGGCACCCAAGCCTTCGTACCCGGCAACCAAGCCTTCATGCCCGGCACCCAAGCCTTCATACCCGGCACCCAAGCCTTCGTACCCGGCACCCAAGCCTTCGTATCCTGCTCCCAAGCCTTCGTATCGCTCCTACCCAGCTCCAAAGCCATCCTACCCGGTAGCTCCTCCTTCGTACCCGGCACCCAAGCCTTCGTACCCGGCACCCAAGCCTACCCATCCCCATACCCACCTCGTACCCGGCACCCAAGCCTTCGTACCCGGCAACCAAGCCTTCATACCCGGCACCCAAGCCTTCATACCCGGCACCCAAGCCTTCGTACCCGGCACCCAAGCCTTCGTATCCTGCTCCTAAGCCATCGCACCCAGCTCCAAAGCCATCCTACCCGGTAGCTCCTCCTTCGTACCCGGCACCCAAGCCTTCGTACCCGGCACCCAAGCCTTCATACCCGGCACCCAAGCCTTCATACCCGGCACCCAAGCCTTCGTACCCGGCACCCAAGCCTTCGTACCCGGCACCCAAGCCTTCGTACCCGGCACCCAAGCCTTCGTACCCGGCACCTATGAAACCTGGTATGATCTTCAATTATAAACCTGCCATAAACAACCTTCCCATGGCAACGACAACCATCCATAGCGTGACATAGTCTGATACTTTTTTTTACACATTTACTGGGCCTGTTTTGTGTGTTTCTCTATTTTAATATAACTTTGTATTTATGAGCTGCTAAGTGTAAATAATCATTTTTTTTAGTTTGTGGCCCAGGGGAAGTATGGGCTGAGTGCGGAAATCACTGCGATCCAACATGCGAAAATTTGATGCCGGTCAGCTTTTTTAATGGCAATTGCCATGATAGACAATGTCTTTGAAAGAAACTTTGAATATACCTATCACAAAAAGGTGCTAAAGCGAAATAGCGGCCGGTTTTTGAAAACATCGAGTAATTTATGCAGCTTATGCAAATGAACTAAATTTGAACATAAAATCGAGCGACATTCGAGCAACTTTGTATAAATAAAGCATTCTGTTGTTCACAAAAAAACCGGCCGGTATTTCGCTTTAAAGCGAAATGCTAGCCCCTTTGGAAAATTTGCATATGATAAGCAAATCCTATGTATCCTATGCTAATTTTGTACGATTGCCGTGGACGATCGTACAAAATTAGCATAGGATACATAGGATTTCCTTCTCATATGCAAATTTTCCAAAGAGACTAGCATTTCGCTTTAAAGCAGTATTGTACCTACTTCGGGAAATTCGCATACGATACCCATTTCCTACGTATCCGGTACACATTTTTGGTGCCTGTCTAAAGCATAGGATATGCGTATGATATGCAAATTTTCCAAAGTAGGTATGCTTTAATACTGTAGTTTTGATAACTCCCTGAATATTTTAGATTTGCACTCTTCAATGTGGGCCTCCGGCGTGTGCTTGTAAACCAAGTTATGCTAGGGACGCCACAGGAGTTTGCATTCCACAATCAGCCTGCAAGGTATGTATGCTTATATCAAACTCCGTAAAACAGATAATAAGCCACTATGCCATATAAACACATACATCGGCAGAAGGGCGCAAGTTTCTGCGCTCAACATTTATGTTACAAAATCGGCATCTATCTTGTGAATCTTACTTATGAAACTTGGGTGGTGCGCCGCCTGTAAATTGACAAGTAGGATGGGCACACCGCCCGTTTTTGTAGATCGCACGCCGTCCTACGTTTCAATACAAAACAAATTTCAGAATATTCCCGACGGTGGCTATAGACGGAGAGCATAATGAACAAACGGAAGCATTTGAATGCTATTGATAATTTCGTATGATATCATTTATGCACTGATATTAATAAATATTTACTTACAAACATGTACTGCTTCAAAAAGTCTCTAACAATAAGACACACACTAGGAAGTTACAAAAAAAAACGAAAACTAAGCTAAATAGTTTCATCATTTTGATCTCGTTTTTCTTGTCAGATGATTTAATTGGCCCAATTCAGAATGAAATATTTCACCTAACGCTACCGCTCAATGTGCTATATGCTGAAAAGTTTCCCTTTTCATTTCTTGCATGCAAAAGTAAAGTGGCTATAATATAGAGGGAAACGCTCAGTTTTTCTCTCAAATTCAAATTCTTCCAAAACTCAAACTCAAACAAACTCAATGAACTGTTACTTTACTACCCTTACGGTTTCGGTACCTTCATTAAAAAATTGTATTCACTTCTTACACACCTCAGACAAGGCTGGTGATTTAAAGGATCGCAGTCACTACAAAATCGTCGTTTTTCTTCGAGTTTACTTGTATTTAGTAAAGAATAGAGACAAATACTTTACCAAAACCGAATAATTTGAATTCCAACTCAGGGAGTGAACAAGTAGAAAAGTACCGCAGGATCACGAAACGTGTTCATACAGCTGCTTCCCGATCGGGAGTATGCAAATTATTTCGGCAAATATCTGCATATTATATCTTTACATATACAGCAAGGGTCTACAGGCATACACGTTTACGTTTCATAATCCCGCCGTAGTTAAGTAGAACTACTTTTCTACTTTCACTCCCTGAATTGGAATTCAAATTATTCGGTTTTGGTAAAGTATTTTCCTTTATTCTTTACTAAATTCAAGTAAACTCGAAGCAAAATGATGATTTTGGAGTGACTGCGATCCTTTAAATACGTATTTATCCCTTACATAAAGTCAATTTTTAAAGGTGGGCGCGTCTGTGTAGTCATTAGCCCTTTTTCATGGAAACTGTTATTTCAAGGTTAGTCTTTTGATGTGTTTTTCGATTTAAATAAAAAAAGCAAACATATCAAGGTATCCCATCAATTTTCTCAGATGAATGAAAGGAAAGTAGCACAAAATCTCTGCATTACTCGCGAATTACTTATTACCCCAAAAACGGAAGGAGCTTCAAGGTTATATAAAGGTCGAATAAAAGGGGAAAAAGGGAGAAGATAAGTCAAGAGAACACAAGTTTTACTCGTTTGCAAGGTACGCCTGGATTTCGAGTTTATCTGTTGGTTTATCCTATGCCTATGCTATACCACTTATCTTGTCTTTGATTAATGAGTGACAACGAATATAATCTTTTAATCAAATTAAGCACAGTATTTTATGACCAAGTGTAGACTCATTGACATACACTTCAAAGACATGCAAAAAAATCAAGACATGTATTCACTTTTTTTTGGCAATGCCCTTTGTTCATAAGACTGTACTGTATGTATGTATTTAGTATTTATACGTGTGTGGCAATCATGTCACACAATCTTGTTTCCTCTATTGCCCAAATCATATCTTGATGCTTACTTCCTTATCGATATCTCAGCATAAACTTTCAAAGATAACATATGAATGATAAAGGATATATTCTTAAGATCTTTGTATGTGCTATGCACCTGTAACCTTCGAACTCGAGTTGCGCCGACCCAATTTGGCCTATTTTGGTGGTATTTCTTTCTGCATACCAATTGCGTGAGTAACACAAAACAACAATGTGTTAGTTGATAAAGAAGACAAAAATAATAGTATTTGATATATTGTAACATCGTGATTAAATACACACATAATAAAGTGTATATGACTGCAAGAAAGAGTTGCACGGCTAGTATCTCAAGCTCGGAAATATGCAAACTCGGAAAGAAATAGGTTGTTTTGTTCTACACTGTCTACACACTGTTGCTGTCAGTATCAACAACAATTTATCATCAAACATTTGTAAATTAATAATGAAAAAACACCATTGTCAGGTTTTTTTCGTGGACGTTCGGGCTTGGAACTCAAACTTTCAAATGATACGGATGTTACTTGAGGTATGAGGAATCCAACTTGTTTGAAGTAAAAAAATATTATAACAATATCCAGCGTTACATTATCCATACATCGTTTACTTCGCTTTTAGACCTTCTGCATGCTTCTTCTCTATTCGGAGGCGCAGCAGAACCGATATGGAGATGAACCATCAACACTTACAAGTAAGGCTATATTCTAATCGTATGCAACATCAAGTACGGCATACCGTCGTTAGCGCCTCAAGCACGCTTGATATCTATATCTTACACATACGCCCATGAACCCACTTGTCATACCGTTTTATATGTTTGTTATTCCGTAGTATTGAATTTGATCGTATTTAGGCGACTGTAATATATCGTGCAGACCTGGAACACATTGTGACGTGGTTTCTGGAAGGCCGACATGCATACCCGACCCTTTTGAAATGGGTAAGGTTCTGTAGATCAGGAAACCGGAAGCAAATCATATACGTATTGTTAGAGATCTCTAGTTAGAAACGGAAGCATGTGTTTTAGCCTATGTAATTTAAAAAAACCGTACAAGATAGCACATTGAGGGGATATATAATTAATATCTTCCAAAACTTGGTGTCGTCATGCGACTTTTTAATACAAAAGTCATAACGTCTCAACTTTCCCATATTACAAAACCATTTCAGGCATAACATGTGTGAATCTTCTCTGCGGATTTGGTCAGAAATGTATCGACACTAATGAGGGAGCATATTGCAAGTCAACACTCCCAGTATACCCACCGGGAGTCTTTAACCCATTCCATCCAGGACCAGTAGTTCTCCCCCCACGCATCATTCCCAGTCCTACTAAACCACAACGGTTGAGAACGGATAAGGCCTACCAGCCTGTAACGAAACCTTCCCGCCCGGCGCACAAACCATCGTACCCGGCACACAAGCCATCGTACCCGGCACCCAAGCCTTCGTACCAGGCACACAAACCATCCTTCCCGGCACACACGCCTTCGTACCCGGCACCCAAGCCATCGTACCCGGCACACAAGCCATTCGTACCCGGCACACAAACCATCCTTCCCGGCACACAAGCCTTCGTACCCGGCACCCAAGCCTTCGTACCAGGCACACAAACCATCCTTCCCGGCACACAAGCCTTCGTACCCGGCACCCAAGCCTTCGTACCAGGCACACAAACCATCCTTCCCGGCACACAAGCCTTCGTACCCGGCACCCAAGCCTTCGTACCAGGCACACAAACCATCCTTGCCGGCACACAAGCCTTCGTACCCGGCAGCCAAGCCATCCTTCCCGGCTCACAAACCGTCGTACCCGGCACCCACGCCATCGTACCCAGCTCCCAAGCCATCCTACCAGACTCACAAACCATCGTACCCGGCACCCAAGACATCGTACCCAGCTCCCAAGCCATCCTACCAGACTCACAAACCATCGTACCCGGCACCCAAGCCATCGTACCCAGCTCCCAAGCCATCCTACCCGACTCACAAACCATCGTACCCGGCAGCCAAGCCATCGTACCCAGCTCCCAAGCCATCCTACCCGACTCACAAACCATCGTACCCGGCTCACAAACCATCCTACCCGGCACCCAAACCGTCGTATCCAGCCCCTAAGCCGTCGTACCCAACACGAAAGATTTCGTACCCAGAGCCCAAAGCATCGTACCCGTCACATAAATCATCGTACCCGGCACCCAAGCCAGCTCCTTCCCATCCAGTTCCCGCTCCATCTTACCCAGCCCCCGCTCCCGCTCCACCATATCCAGCACCCGGGCCCGCTCCATCATACCCAGCTCCATCTCCCGCTTCCGCTCCATCATACCCAGCTCCATCTCCCGCTCCCGCTCCCGCTCCATCATACCCAGCTCCATCTCCCGCTCCCGCTCCGTCATACCCAGCTCCCTCTCCCGCGCCCACTCCATCATACCCAGCTCCTTCTCCCGCGCCCGCTCCATCATACCCAGCTCCTTCTCCGGCGCCCGCTCCATCATACCCAGCTCCAGCACCCGCGCCCGCTCCATCATACCCAGCTCCAACATCACCGCCCGCTCCATCATACCCAGCTCCAACAACAGCGCCCGCTCCATCATACCCAGCTCCAACATCAGCGCCCGCTCCATCGTACCCAGCTCCCTCTCCCGCGCCCGCTCCATCATACCCAGCTCCATCTCCCGCTCCCGCTCCATCATATCCAGCTCCAGCACCCGCGCCCTCGCCATCATATCCAGCACCCTCTCCCGCGCCCGCTCCATCATACCCAGCTCCAGCACCCGCGCCCGCTCCATCATACCCAGCTCCAACATCAGCGCCCGCTCCATCATACCCAGCTCCATCTCCCGCGCCCGCTCCATCATACCCAGCACCATCTCCCGCGCCCGCTCCATCATATCCAGCACCCTCTCCCGCGCCCGCTCCATCATACCCAGCTCCAGCACCCGCGCCCGCTCCATCATACCCAGCTCCAACATCAGCGCCCGCTCCATCATACCCAGCTCCATCTCCCGCTCCCGCTCCATCATACCCAGCTCCATCTCCCGCCCGCTCCATCATACCCAGCACCCTTCCCCATGCCCTCTCCGCTATACCCAGCACCCTCTCCCGAGTCCGCTCCATCATACACAGTATCAGCACCCACGCCTGCCCCAGCCAACACAGCACCCGTGTCCGTTCCAGCTGTCACACCGGCAATGCCACCCGCTGCAGTGCCCCCGTCATATCAAGGTAATTTATGTCTTATTTAGTTTGTCATGCTTGAGGTTAACTTTATTTTCTCACAAACATACATAAACGGGGAGTTTTTAGCTTCACAACACGTCGACTATCAAGAAGAGACGAACACTCCTGAAGTCACAACTAACCTTGGTATATCTATTAAAATACGTATGAAAATTCTTTATAATAATACTAGTCGGCTCACGCCGCCTGAGGCGACTTACATGAAAATATGATTGGTTTAGCATGGGCATACTTATATAGAAAGTTTCAAATGTATCATAAGAAATTCGCATAATAGGAAACAATTGCATATGCATACATCGATATTGAGCTGCGAAACTCTTTTTATAACCGAACACGAAATTTGCATTTCGTAACGCACATCGGTATGCAAATTAGGCTACAGTTACTCTTTTTATATAATAAGATAAGATAATATAATAAAGATTATTAGTTCAGTTCTAATCTTTATATAATAAAGATTATTAGTTCAGTTCATGTTGACAAAGTTCAAGATAGAATCAACAATTTAAATTTAGCTTGTGGCGAAAATGAGGAAGTCGGTCCGTGCGGTAATTTATGCGAACCAACGTGCTTCGACAGTGCACCGGTGAGATTGACAAACTGTTTGAAATGTATGAAGGACAACTGTATTCATATCTATTTATGCTTACAGTACGTGAGCTCGAATTGAGCGCAATTTTTATAATAATCGTACTCATTCGCATATGTAAAGAATGAGTATGCAGTTATCCAATATCCGCTTCAAAGACCGACTGTTATACCCCTTTAAATAGCGCATATCATAACAGCAGGACTAGTTCGTAGGCGGTAAATTGTTACACCCAATGCATCTACCTAATGATATCTGTTTAAAAATTACCGTATTATGTCAAGTTACAACATTGGTTGCTTATTGTTCGTTACTTATATGAGCAGTGTTTCAAACTTAATATGTATGGAAACTGTGGGTAAACGCTAGTAATCTGGGATCATGCATGGTGTGTGAATGAACGTTTAGGAAAAAAATGTATATTTCAGGTGTGCATTGAAATCTGCGCCCCTCCCGCATGTATTTGCAAGCAGGGATTCCTGAGAGATCCGATACGAAATCAATGTGTCACTTCATTCCAATGCCCACAGATACAACCTCCATTTGAGCCGCCGTATGGTTTAATTTTGTCGAGAGAGTATTATGTGGACTTCGCACCTTCGACATATGCTACTTTTCATGATGAAGGATTCTAGCGGAGTTACTAACGAAAAGCTCATTGTTAGAACTGGGCCTGTGAAGCTCTGCTTTATTTGTATAATTGGCTTTATCATTCGAGCAATTCAAGCTTGCGATAATAGTTTGACCCGAAGCATAATACACACCATGTGTAAAGAGCCAATGCATGCAAAAGTGGAATTTTTTTTCCAATTTTTCCAATTTTTTCCACTAAATTTTCACAGAAATGACTACAATCCGTGTGCTGCAACGACATGCTTGGTTGGCTCTGAGTGTATTGTAAAAGACGACCCTTCTTGTACAGAAACCACGTGCCAGAAAATCGGAGTTTGCGTTCCCGGAGAGCAACATGGTAATGCTTTGATCCCTTATCGTTACTTCGATATTAGGTAGTAATATTACATGTTCTGTCAGGAAAGAAATATTTTACATAAAAATGTTGACATGCAGCCGTTTACGGTTAACTCAAGTATTTTCGAAAAATTGAAAAGTTCCGAAAAAAGAAGGAGTTGCAAACGGTTTGTGCTTATTTAGAGTGTGATGAGGGCGAGATCTGGAGCCAGTGTGGAAATCACTGCGATTCAACGTGTGGAAATCTAATGCAGGTTTGTTCTTATAACCTTTTCTGGCCTATACGAAAACCAACTTTGTTTCATCGTAAACATTTCTCCCAGGGAGCATTCCCGGTGAAGAAGATGGTGTCCCCCTACCGGGGAACTGAGTGATGAATACTTGGGCCCCGACCTATGCACTTCTTAGTTCTTATCGTTCGGAGGGAGGACGGTCTTAGTCTTATTGTCAGATTATTATCTACCAGCGCTTTACGTTGTTTAGGCTTGCACTCTACAATGTGGTCCGGCCGCTTGTGCATGTAAACTGAACTATGCGAGAGATAATCTTGGGAAGTGTATCCGACACGAATTATGTCCCAATGTGGGTATTTTTCTATAATATTTATAATGGTTTGAAAAGTAATACAGACTTCGCTCCTTTTTTCATGTGAGCTAGTACAAAGCGTTTTTTTTTATGAATTGCCCAACATTGATGAGAGTCCACTCACTTCTCCAGTATGCCTTGAAACATAAAGGGCTATTGGGCGACACAACTTGGTATTGCGCAGCTATTGGCAGCTCTATTTTCAAGGTGTAAGACCGATGTGACCTATTATTATCATTTATGAACAATCCTCATTCAGAGCAATAACAGTCCGGAAACGGGAGGATATAAGAAGCTCCGGAAAGTCTAAAATATTTCCTGTATTTGTTCTAATGAAAAGATCCTCTAATAAATGAAGCTTTATTTCATTGTATTTCGTGTGTTTTATTTTTGAAGAATGCATTATTTCAACAACAATGAGCAAAAATCTCCTTCTGTTCGCAAGTGGTTCCACGTGGGCAGAAATTATCGGAGCAACTCTTTCCAATGAGAGTTTGTTGCCATTCACTATTTCTTTCACGTACGGGAGAGCGACGATTCGCACATCTTGGATGATAATTGGCCGAGTAAAGATCTGAAAACGAAAGTAGAAAACGTATTTGGAGAAATAAGTGCGTCACGAGTCTAGTGGCCAGTGGGTCCGCGACGTAGCTGAATCCCGGGGATGCGCGGCAAATGTCTGACGCGGAATGAGGAGTCAGTGCACTAGCGAAAACCTAGCGAATACTGAGTGAGGTGCGCGGCTATTTTTAGGCTCAATTCCATGTTTTCGTCGCGCACAATTATATATCCGCGTTGCAGCATTCGCGCATCTTTGGCACCCCCACGGCACTCATTTATGCGCAGTCTCGAGAATCTGAAAGCGTACCTTCATTTTCAATTCTGCAACACGACCCAAAGAATGCGCCCATCACACATCTGTATCCACTCGGACATTCTGAATCTGGATTCTTCGGTTGTCCGACAGGTTGAGAAGTAGGGCGGATTTGGGGGTTCTGCGTAGGACTGAAGCCGGCAAGCACTGACTAAAAAAAAGTATTCGTCTAGCAAACATAATTTTCCCATTCTGTTTTATTGTGCTATAAGTGCCATCCTTTTTACACGTATAAAGTATAAAGAGTAGGTTTATAAAACACAAATCATCGTTGGAAAGTTACGTCTAATAAGCCTTAATAAATGAAGGAAAATGTTTATTGATAATCAAGTACGATCGAATAGTAAAGGACAACTCACCGCCCCACAATTAATTGTTTGTCCATCGCGCCCCACTGCGGGGGGATCCATTCCCGAACAACCAGAGAGATCAGCTGCAACAATGTATTATTTAATATACTGTATAGAGATAACAACGCCAAATGATTTCTTTTTTTCGAGATAGTTATATGTAAATAATTACACGTTAATCACATCTCTTACTAACATGGTCAACACCTTTATACTGGTCATTTTCTTTTACTCAAAACTCACAAGAAATTATGAAAATATTCAAACTAACGCAGTTTGCACTCTCCCGCACAAGCGGAGCGCGTCGGATATCTGTTGTCGTTTCCCGCGCATCCCAAGTATTCAAATGCAAGACATTCAAAGGTGGAAACGTCAAAGTAGTACTGAAAATGGAACACATTGTATATTCGACTCTAAACAGCAAATAGTTGGTCTAGACTTCTTAGATTTCTATCATGCTGATACATCTGAACGCTGTGCCTGAAAGAAAATGAACTATTGAAGTAAATCAATGGATTATATCTTGTAGACATCAAGGTTACATACCAAAGTATTGACAAAACAAAAGTTGAAAACAAAAGAAAACAATATCTCCAAACAAAGACAGACAACGTTCAAATTACTGTACATATACAGACAGGAATGTAATTAGCATTACCTGAATAGTTGGATTATATTTCGCGCATCGCTGTCCTCTGTCCTTGTCTAATTTGCATGACTCTTTACCAACTGGATATACCGTTTGTCCTTTTGCGGATGGGAAAGTGCCATTTGATGAATCTGTAAAATAATTCATAAATACGCAACAAAAAATTATTATATTCAGATCTTCCCTCTTTAGGTCCAATACGTATTTTAATTTACTGGTAGGAGATAAACATAGACCGATGAGTATTATAAGAAATTGATGAGGTCCATTGACCCGTTACTGGTAACTCTTATCTAAATTGTTGAACTTCTAATTTACAAGAAATTGTCGTAATTCGATAATTAGACTGACGTTGCTGTGTCGTTCCTCCACATACCATTACTTCGAAACCAGTCACTTTCTTCTTGGTTCCGGGAATTTCTTTTCCGGTTTCAGGATTTACACAGAAACAGGTACGGCGGTCAGCTGTACATTGGACATGCTGGAAGTCGCCTAAAAAGTAAACAGGTTTTATTTCGGATATTTTTAAGTGAAAGACAAGCACGGGTCGCGAACACACTGCGCTGCTGTGGCGAATCATTGGCCGGGACGCGGCACGCTCGCCGACTGGAACCGCACATCCTTCAGGCCCACTCGGGGTCCTCCAGTTATCCAGCGTTCCACCTATCAAATACTTATTGGAACAGGAAAATATATGTTGAGGACTTCACAGTGGCTTAATCTATGTATTGACTTGGAACTAATTATGGTACGTAGTAAATTCAAATACCTTTTCTATTGTCACATAGCGGGATATAGTTGTCAGACGGTGGTTGACCGTGCGCATACGCTTGCTTCAGACTATTGTAGCAAGCTGAACAATGAATAAAAATAATTATTGGGGAAAATATTTTATATTCACTTGTAGTTCGAGAGCACTACAAAGTAAGACGGAAAAGAAAACGAAACATCAATGATTATAGATAGAGACAAAGAGAGGTACATAATACAGGGAGAGGATGTTGAAAGAAGTATATAGAGAGAGATAAAATAGAGAGAGAAGCCGAGGATAGAAAGCATAGTGAGATCAGAAATCGAGAAGGAGAAAGTTATTTACCTGAGCATGTAGGTGCAGTTTGTTTATTCGTCGTTCTAGTCTCATATGCAATCTCCCCATTATTCGCTTGCACACAGAAACATGACTTGGCATCACATTGGACCAATTCGAAATAACCTGAAAAATGAAATAGGCATTGTAATGAAACTATGAAAAGCTTTTAGTGGAGCTTATGAAAAGCTCTAATTGAAGCTATGCGGAACATGTCATAAGCAAACTTATAAACTGTATTGTACCATCCTTGAATAAAGGTGCACGCTCTTGAAGCGTAAAAGATTTTTTTGTATTGTATACAGAAAGAGAGCGCTTAGGTAGTATGATTGGTAGAGGAATTTCTTTTATTCAAACGAGCTACCTGCTGCTGTACACTTCATCCCATTGTTCAGCATTCGACACGGTCCATCATCAGGAGAAGCGCCAAAATAATCGGTTTATTATTTATAATTATTAAAATTATTTTGAGGAAAGGGTATAAAGGTTTCGTCAATTTTTCTTGCAGTAAATCATCGACAAACTAATTGGTCAACAATATGTATTTTTATAAACCGATGTTTTATTTTTTTACAACTTTGAAAATTCAATTCCTCATTGAAACATATATTTTTAGCATTCAACTTCAAACAATCTTACCTTATACTTACAAATAATCCACAGACTGACGATAATAATAGTAAGTGGGAAACCATTCTTTTATTGTTTTCTGGAATGTATAAATAGAGAAATATATAACAATGCAATTTGAATGTGCGCAAGCAATAAAAAAACAATGTGGGAGCATAAAACATAATAAACATATACAAACACGAGTTTTATCGAATTTTGACATATAGAGGACGCGAATTCCATGTGTTTTTTCTTCCGAACAGCCAAATAGAAAATAGATGTTCGGACCTTGAATAAATCGGCCCCTTTTGGGCAATTTTTCACCTTTCTATGCATTTCCGGCGCTAGTAATTTACTGAGTTCTATTAGATGTAAAATGGCTTTCTTACGAAAACGAGAGTGCTACCTATTCAATAAAAACTAGTTTTTCGGGGTACCTTTTATTAGTTCCGGAACGTCGTAGGTTACAGGATGTAAAATTCCTCAATTAAACTCAAGTAGCGTAATCTTAATTCGATGTCTATGTTGCTACTATTATTACATTTTTGTGAAAGCCGATAGGGAACGAAAAGTAGACAGAATAAAAATAGTTCCACTAATTTAGACCTATCACAAACAAGAAAACAGTAAAGGGATCAAAGTTGGGAAAATATTTGGATTTGTTATTTGATTTCCACAAAAAAGAGCAGAACAAACAACAAAAGAGCCAATAAGCCAATAAGCTACTTTGACGAAAAATACAGGAAGAAGTGATGATATACTACGATAAACAAAGGGAAAAAATATTTGCGGTGTATGTAGGGTGAACATTAACTGTATTATGAAAATGTTCAGAGCTGCATTTTTTCGGAACCTCGACCTCGACTTTCGAAAGAAAACTTCTTGATTTCTTCATATTAAAAAAAAAAACTATATGTTGAGCTTTAACTATATGTTGAGCTTTATATGAGCTTTAACCTTTGTCCTTTGAAAACATAAAAATCAGAATGGAGCGAGGCAAATTCTTGTAAAAACTTCAAGAAAAACAGTGAACTTTCCCTTTGTTCAAACTCACAGTATTAGCTATCGGTGAAAGTAAAAAGAAAGAAAGATTCTGTAAAGAGAGCACTTCATATCATCATATCATAGTTAACACAAATAAACTGACAATGAAACACTTACCAAAAATACAAAAAAAGTGTAGTGTATGCTAGATAAAAAGATCAGACGACTAACATTACATAGAACTGCAACGTGCAATGTATTTTCACAACGTTGTCTTACAGCTGTATTTCACGAACATATCCTAACCAACCCTTGTATTATATGCAAATTTCTGTGCTCTTTTACGAAACTCCGCATAGAATGGAACATGATTTACCTATAATACCTGAGAATACAGTCGTCCAGCACATGTTTAACAAACCCCGTGCCATACCACTGTACATTTGGGTACATTTGTTTCCGTATCAAATTTTATTTACCGAGTGAACCAGTAAAAAGGTCTCGGAAATTGAGTCGGTTAAATAACAAAAGAAGAATCAAACATTTCAAATAAAGACAGTTCCCCAAAGTGTGCAGAAATTTGCTATCAAATCAGCGTGTTTCGATTGATTATATCTGATTCGTATTGTTACAAAAAGGGCAGATCGTTTTGAGAGAAATTGCTGACGAAAAACAAGAAAATAAACGTAAAACAGTGATCAGAGATTCGCGTCTCTAATAACTAAATCAACTATAGTATAATTAAAGCGACATAGATGTTTTCCATGTGTTTGAAGTCTGAAGTCTGATTAAATAAAATGAGCAAGTGACCATGTTATGGGGCGATAATACGTCTATGAATAAGAATTTTTGCATATTATAAGCACAGTCCCATGAAAATAATGATGCGGTACATTGTACATTTGCAAGCTTTTCTTTTCGTTTGTATAGTAAAATGTAAAAGATAACTCAATTTCTAACAACATCTTTATTCGGTCACAATGCAATTCCCCGAACAACCACGCACAACATATGTGTTTCATAAAAAGAAACAGAAATTTTCCACAAAAATATTGGAAAGAAACGATGACATTTTATTATTATGATTATATATTGGTGCAATATGAGATCAATAGGAGATCTAGAAAGGAGATCTATGGAGTTTGTAGAGAAAAAAGTATTTGAAAGGCTACTGAATTACAGTATGAACCAGTTGGATGATACCTACTAGATTAGTTGGTCACAATTAGACGAATTCTTGTTCGAAAAGCGTAAAGAAGGGTGGGTTATCTGCAAATGTATGTTTAGAAGAAATATTAATTTTAGTGATTTTATTGTAAGTATTAGAATGATTATTCAGAATCAGAAAAGTTCATCCAAGAATATGGGTTACGAACAGCTTGCCGAGCACGTTTGATTACTTGCATGTACTGCCAGCTGAAAATAGAAAGAATCTAATAAAATTTATTTTTTTGCAAAACGATACCGGCCGGTTTTTGAAGCGCATCGTCCGGCCGGTACTTCGTTTAAATTTTTTGAATTTAAACATCGATGGTCTTGGTGGACAATTTGTTCAACTAATGCTTGTTTGATACATTTCTTATACTTTAGGCATTCCCTTTAGACGCCTTAGATATATTTTCTATGCCTTATTATATGTTTCCCAAAAAATAAATCACCTGTATGGGTTTCTGGGCGCGCGGAACATGGATACATTATTATCATGAGAAGAACGAACAGATCTCTTTGCCCCCTTCTGAAAGATATGTGGTTAGATCATAAATATAACATATATGTCATTTTCAAAGGAAAGGTAAAGCAAAATAAAAATGCAATCTGGTTTGGGGTTGAGAAATCTTAAAAATCAATTATAACTGTATGATTACATGTTAGCATACGGTCACCCATGAGATCCAATCACATCTTGATGAACGACGCTTCAAAAAGAATAGTATTATTTACCTTATTGAATCCTTTGCAAGTTTCATTACTTGCATAGCAGAATATCAGCCCATAATAGTTCTTACCTATGCTTACCGTAACTTTGATATATGTACTTGCATAGTCATAGTGGCTAGTAGTGGCCATATTAGTCTATTAGTTCTTACCTATTGTTACCGTAACCGTAGCTCTGAAGACTTTCATTTCCAGACGAAAAACTGAATGAGCTCTTAGTTCAGGAAAGATTTCTAGTGTATATATACTTACCAAGTTCATCCAACTGTATGGATTTCTAATTCCTCGCTTAGTCTGAGTGGAGCGTTGCTGAGCTTGCATATATTGCCAAGAGTATGGGTTACGTACGGCTCTAAAACGAAAGGATAAATATGCTTGTGTAATATACTGAACAACTAATGTAGAGATCTTCAGACGAATGCTCAACAACGACTTTATCATGTATTATATTCAAATTGGGTTCCGTTTTGTGCCAAAATCCGAAATGGCACATCAGCTTGCATATGCAGTACAATGCAGATGCCGACGCTTCAAAAACAATATTACGATCAATGGACACACCTCTTTTCAATGTTATCATCATCTGGCAATGAGTTCATCCAACTGTATGGGTTTCTGATGGCCTTTTTCTCTTTATCTTCAGCCATATTCATCCACGAATAAGGGTTGCGAATTGCTCTTTTATCTGCAATTAAGAAGTTGATCATATAGAGCAGGTCGTTTGTGATCACTCAACAAATAAATGCTTCGCCAACCCCCTGTCGTAAAACATTTTAAAAGCTCAAAGATCTGCCAATTCAAATTTTATGAGTTTGTCTTTACCTTCCTCCATTACATGTGCTTCATGACGTTCGTCGGCGGGCACTACCTGATCCTCAGCATGAGAGAGTGCGGGAAACGAGGAGAGACAAAAGAAGAACACCGCTATAAAGTACCTCATCTGAAAGGTAGTTGATCTTTACTAGGGAAAGGGATGACATTTGGACGGACAATATCGAATAGAATATTCCGAAACAAACGACGTACTAGACTAGGATGTGGAGCTACAATTAGGAATAGTTTTAAAGCAGTATCACATGCGGATACTGAAAAGTGTGTTAGACAACGGCATTCTTCGTGTGCTGTACCTTTCTATAATGGACGGCACAGAACAAACATCTCAAAGCCATGTATCATCTTACCGATTTAAAATATAAGTTTGATATAAATGTGATATATGAAGATAAGACAAAGTAAGCTATGATATGAAATTAAGATATCACATATGTTTGTTAGAGCACTTGCAGTGAATTTAGTGTAAACATATCATTTCAAACGGAGAAAACATGTTGTTTGGAAATTAAGCTATGATATGAAATTAAGATATCACATATGTTTGTTAGAGCACTTGCAGTGAATTTAGTGTAAACATATCATTTCAAACGGAGAAAACATGTTGTTTGGAAATGACATAACAAGAGGAAGTTTTGTTATGCATTGTATCACGTCTTGATCTTGTCAAATGATTGGAAAAATGTGCGTTCGTAAGTATCATGACTTCATGACGTCATAAACATAAATCATAGGACTGTCACGTTTCTGTTGCAAATTTTCTGCAAGTAACTAAGTTCGAATATCCCATCTTTAAAGATCATGTGAGAAAGGATAGGAGGAACTAATGATAACATGACAACTGTTTAGTGTCTGTCATGAGTTATGAAATTGTAAACGTTCATGTATAACATAAGAAATGGTTGAACCCATTTGGTGAGCAATGCGTGATCATGTGGTGACCAAGTTTCATCGAAAACCGTCAGCAACTGGTCACCAAATGGTCACGAACCAGTCACCAGGTGGTTTTTTTCGGTAAAAACCATTTGGTGGCGAGCCAACGACGGTTTTTCTGTGGTTTCGGCAATTATTCTGTTTTCTGCGAATTTATAATTTATAATTTATAGTGACATTTATGGAACTATTAAAGGGTCAGGCCCATTTCAAATGACCCCTATTTTTGATGATTCCATCTGATTCTCCATGTCAAATATAGTAGGATGCAATATTTTTCTAATTTTCAAGCGCAAAATTCACGCCGTATTCAGCAATTTACCCCTGCCAGTCATACCCAACTATTTACCGCATTTGTCACGCCCCTTCGCGCTAATTGGGCAATATGCTCTATTGGGCGTGGCAATTGCGATATCGGCGAATCAGCGCGAATGGGCGTGCCAACTGCGATGGATAGCTGTGTATGACTGCTCACGTTAAATTGCTGATTAATGAGTGATTTTTGCGCTTGAAAATTAGAAAAATATCGTATCCTACTATATATGATATGGAGAATCAGATGGAATCATCAAAAATAGTGGTTATTTGAAATGGGCCTGACCCTTTAATGATTCACGATCAGTTTGTTGGGTTTTAGTTTGCCGTATATGAATGGTATGCGCGTGGTTTCGAAATAAAGAATTTTAGGGTATTGTTCTGCGTTATTCAACAGGTATGATGCCTTTCATTATGAACTAAGAAAATCGGAGCTAGGAAAAAGAAGAAGAAAGATTATTTTAAAATATGATGTATTTGTGGTCGTTAGTTTCTTAGTGGGAGAAAATGCGGGGCACCGCTTGAATAATGATAGGCTTAGTGTGTGGTCTTGCAAAAAGCAACCTTAGCACCCGAAATTCTTTTGAACTCATTGTCTGCTAAATAAAACATGTCCACTTTTGGGTAAAATGAAAGTAAGGACTTATATGTTTGAGTATAAATTATTAATATTAGTATAAATGTATACTAATGATTTAGCTTTTCTTATCATTTTATTTATAAAGCGAGGTGGCATCTTCAACGACCAGCGATTAAATTCGAATTGAAAGTAATAAATATCCTTGCGATTTGCTGAACTCCTGAAGGATTTGCTGAACTTAGTTTTATAACAAAAGAAGTGTTCACGCTGAAAACACCATAGGGGTGGAACCTAGACTGACGAAACTCGGGTGGTGCGCGGCGAACCACTGGCGTGATTTCGCCCGGTGAAATGAAAAACTGCACAAAAATACTAATTTTGATGCCGAACCAGATAATAAAAAGGTTCGCGGTGACTTCTCCCTATCTTCTCCAGGTTTTCGCGGAATGGTGTTCAGGGCACTCGCCACTCGCGAGAACCTCGCGAGGGACTGGCGAAGTCTGGGCGAGGCACGCGGCGAGATGTAGGCACACGTGATCTTTGTTCGCCGGGCACTGTCGTAGTTTCGAGGTGTACCGAAATAAAGACAACACTAGTGGAGACACTAGATAACTTCAGACAGTGTAAGTAAAGAGGCGAAGACCAATAAACGTAAGTTCCAAACTGCGCAGTTCTGTGTAGGCGGTGTAGGGCTGAATCCCATATATCAACATTGTGAGAATAGGATAAGAGTAAATAACAAAATAGTTTACGCTCGAGAAGTAAGCGACGTCCCCGGTGGGCAACTTTATTTTAGGACAAATCTATTTGTTCCTGGCTGCCAAACATTATCCCCAAAATAGGCCCTTTGAGAGTTGACGTTTTCTCACATATAATAATTAATACCCTTGTTTATTTCCACATATATAGTGCGAGAAACAATAAAAAACAAAGGAACGAGGAAGACCAGAGCTTGGTATTGTCGAACTGACAAAGATGTTTTAATAATTTATTGTTAAAATTTCGAAACACAAGCCATATAAACAAGCTAGTTTAATAAGTATTGTCAAAGATTCGAACTACAAACCGTACACTAAAGATATTCAAAACAACGTTGTAAAGTAACTGATACTATTGTACTTTGGTACAAACTTACTTTCGTGATAGTTAAGACTGAATAGAACACAAAATGGGGAAAAATCTTTTACAACCCTTTGGTATTAGAGTTCATCCATAATTCTGCCCACTTTTTGCATACATAAACACTTTTCTCAACTTTGCTTTCAATTCTCCAAAAAACCTCTGCAGCGTGGTCCTTGGGGTATATTCTGACCAAGTTGTCAACTTTGTTAAATTTTCAGTGACCCAGAAGTTAGTGAACAAAACATGCTAGAGAGAGAGATAGAGACAGAGAGTGAGAGACAGACATAGAGAGAAGGATCTATAAAGAGAAAGGGTAGGTGATTCAGAGAGAATTCAAAGAGAGAGAGAGAGAGAGAGAGAGCGCTGAACATTTTAAAAGTTCGACAGCGTGGTTCACAAGTTGCATCTAAAAATTGGTAATACTGAACTTAGAATATAAAACCGCGTTCACCTACACCACATATTATTAGTGCTCTGCCCTGTACATATGTTAGGGTTCTATATGTCCATCGGGATGAAGATCATAGCTACAAAAGACAAGGATACAACAGAAGACAAAAGACTTCAAGGAAGTTGCTGCTCCTCAGAAGCTCACCATTCAGTGCACTGCTCAGTCGACTGCATGATCTAGCAGAACCACTGATTTTTAATAAACATTAGTGTATAATAAATACACGTATATGAATATCGCACAAATGAGATCTATTCAAGAAAAGAAAAATGATTGTCAATGAATCGATCTCCCGCTAGACCATTCACATTCCACAAAATAGCAGTTGCTGGAGATAAAAGATCACAGATAATTGGCGTATTTATGGCACAATCATGACGCTTTTTTAATCATGACTCCTTTTTGCAGACACATTTGGGCTTACAAAGACAGACGCTTAGAAAGTTTTCTCAGGATAATTTGCTGAGTCAAACAAATTTACGCTACTTGAAAACCGCAACCGGTAAATTTTTACGTAAGAGCATCCTTTGGTAAAAGATTTGCTTGACCATGTGTTACTACAGTATTTTTGAAATTCAGGGGCGGCCTTTCAAAGGCACAATGATGCGTGAAAGTAATTTGAGTCTGAAAACTAAACAATTAAGCAACGTGCATTCTCCACAATTAAAACTGAACTCACAGACAGTGGGCAGACCAATTGGGTTGTTAAACTTTGAAATTGTTTTAAACTCTCAGACTCAGTAGGCCCCAATTAGAAAGAATCATGGAACGTGGCAGGACTCTTCGGAATAAAATGGGATATAGTAAAAGCTTCATACACATATATTCCACATAAAATGCCTACGTGAAATCGTAGTAAAGCAATTCAATCGAAGCGCAATGACGTATTTAAGCACTTATTTGTTACGATGGACCTACTCATTATGTTACACTATTCTGTAAGAGAAAAAGAAAGCAACGTGGGGAATATTGTTTGGTACGGGATAGGCTTCAGTGAGATTTGGAGCATGATTCATTCCTAAAAAAAACTGAAACCCCTAGCTAGCATTGGAAGTCATAATGTGCCACATCTCATTGTTTTGTTGATATTGGTCGTGAATATGCGGCAAAATTTATGAAACAGTGCCGCCATACGTGTCACGTCAGATACACCGCCTGATGAGTCCTTGTCGCTTAATATATTTTCTAAGCGTTGACCCTTCCTATATGAATGATGACTTTAAAGCGAACTACTGGCCGGTTTTCGAAACGCATTGTGGACACCAGCATTCTTATGGAGCATATGCAAATGAACATAAATTAGAATAAAAAATAGCAAATTAGCATAAATACGTAATAATTCAGTTGTCCACGATGCGTTTCAAAAACCGGCCGGTATTTCGCTTTAATATATAAAGACTTTAACAAAACAAACAAATGTGTTCCTAAGAAACACTAAATAAAACGTGAACATGACCAATGCGTCACAAGTTGTGTCCTTTATTGTCGTATTGGGAGAGAATTGCATCCATAACAACTCTTTGTCCACTTTTTCTTTATCGAATAATTCGAAGTGGTGATGTTCGAAAGTTCGAAACATAATTTTTTTCTCCCATTGAGAGAGATGTGCCCGGTTGAGTGAACAACGAGAGTTTATGAATCTGACGGAGGAAATAAAGAATAAAGGGAGGATGTAGGCGGATGATGAATATGAATAAGGACTCGAGTTTTTATTTAAGCGGAATGACACGTAATTTGTGAAAATCGCCTTCCGTGCCCAACCTGCTCTGACGGGCATAGATCATTTGCGTATACATAGTTACAGTATAAAGAATAAGTTACGAAAACGCATGTAATACATCTTTGAGGTTTTTATCCACGTCAGTTTTTTTTTATGTTTTACCACGTAACGTACAAAGGCTAAAGTTATAACCTGAATCGAGTTGTGTGTGTTGAAGCAATGCTATCAAGTACACAAACAAGACAAGGTGTTTGTATGAAGGGGAAGTCTCCACATCAGTGATATATTTTCAAGTTACTAAATTTAGAATTGCTGAACTATGTACAAACCTAAACTGAGTTGCAGTTTTTGTGCGATTATTTTTTTTGCAGCAGAGAAACGTTCACTTGTTATAAAACACAAACTCCTTTTCGGAACATTGAAGCCGCATAATTGGCATAATTTGCTCCATAGTCCACATTCCATTATATTATGTGCCTGGAAAGCTGCATATAGAACAGTATACGTTTCAAAACCATGCGCCATACCGCTTTAAATTTGTTGAGTAATCCCAAAATACTGGTCTCGACCAGAGATGCAAGGCCACAGGTTTGGTAATCCCAAAATACGTCAATGAGTTCCTCGTGCGTGTATTTAGCGTCAAGAAAACATTCCTTGCCGTGTGACAGGCGCGTCTTGGTTTCCTTTCCAAAAGAACCAAAATAACCCCTGACAAAGGGAAGGAACACCAGGTTGATGTGGCCATATGTCCTGTCGTGACTAATGACTGAACTCAAAGGTGAAAGAAAATTCCTTACGGTGTGTGTTTGGACTCGACCCGAGACACAATGTCAAAGGTATGGTAAAGCAGGGGACTAGCTCCCTGCCTGGATATACGTTTCTTCATGATTCAAGGCGGAGCAGTTTTGACCCTTACCCTAATCCTTACACCTTACGCATCAGAAAGGTGGAGCAGTTTTGACCAAGAACACTTAAAACACTTACACCTTATGCCGTACAATACGTTGATTCAGCAATAGAGGCGGGGCACTTTTGACCTAAAATCCTTCTACCATACAATAAACCTCGAAGAAAACTCGTCCTCGGGAAGTAGCAAGTTTCCGAATCGCCACTGTTTGTAGTGCGGATGCTAATAAGAATAAATCCACGCTCAATTGCTTCTGCATCATAGTAAATGCACATTTATTCGTTAGATCCACATATAATTAGCAGTTGTGCGTATGTCTGACGAATTGCAGACCGAAAATGCCATTTAAATAGTTGATCCGAAATAGCTCACGCAAAGCTGGAGAAAAAAGGGAATTTTATTACCTATTAAATACGTGGAGACCGCAGACAGTAAAATTTCAGGGCATTTATGATAGATGAGCATTCTTTAGTGGACAAAGTACATATAAAAGGCTAACCTTAGATATGGACAGCGTTAAAAAGAATACATTTCTTTAAACCATACCATATTCAAGCCGAACATGAGTAGAAAATGCCAATTGAACGTGAGGAACTATGTTTCAGAGGGACGCCTACACTTTTTATGCACTAGCAATGTAGAGCATTCTGGAGCGCGTGGCTCTTGAAAACACAAGTTCTAACAAGAGGAACACGAACCTTACTTCTTCTTAATGACGTGAACTTTTCTATAGTAAACTAATGTAAACTTTCATTATTAAATAAAAGGAAGAAGGCCTATGAGGAGGTACTTATGTTATTTATTACGTGTCGAAGTAGGAAGTTTATTGAAGAAAACTTTCTCAACTACCAATTCCAATTTCAATTATAAGTGCGTAGCTTCCACTTAAGTACTTACAATTGGTTCCGGAAAAGAAAATGAAATGACGCAAGTTTTGAGAAAAAAAGTGTAAATGGCTACTAATAACGCTTATTATATTTAAGAAAGGGAACTCTCGGATTCAGTTCAAGTCCATAATATTTTGTGCATAGAGAGTGAGAAGTTTGGATATATGTAGAGAAAATAATTAAAATTAAGTTCGTAATAAATGTTATGTTATGTTATGTTATCTGTTAAGGAAGAGGGGGGAAACAAAATAAATTACTCCTTAAAAAAGACGACGGTTTTTCCTTCACAACGTCCAGTCCTGATTACCGACATATGAAAGGAAACCTCAATTATTTTGTTTCCGGGGACATGTCATTTTGGATAGAGCAATACACGACAGCCACACCATGGGGGAAGAATTATGGATATGGGCATATGTGCGATTGGAGTCTACCGACAATTAGAATTGGACGTTTACCCGGAGTCACAATTAAAGCGAAATACCAGCCGGTTTTGAAACACATAAGGACACCAGCATTCTTATGCAGCTTGTGCAAATTATTTATAAAATAGAATAAAAATCGAGCTAATTTCGAGCAACTTTGCTATACTTTCGCTTTAGTTGGATCTTTTAAAACGCGACTGCAAATAATATATGTTAATTGTAACTGCATTAGCAAGTAACATTGTTTTCAGTGTTGGGTAAAATTCGGTTTAAAAGGACAGAAAAAATGCATCCTTGCTTAATACTTCCGCGAGCGTAGGTTTAAGCTTTGCTACTTCAATAAAAAATCTGAATTCCTCCAAGAGAAAAAGTTCGTCCTATAAG
Source organism: Pelodera strongyloides (assembly GCA_036852015.1). NCBI lineage: Eukaryota > Metazoa > Nematoda > Chromadorea > Rhabditida > Rhabditidae > Pelodera > Pelodera strongyloides. Next base: position 581,619 of record JAANDG010000005.1, read on the forward strand.
GGGGTTGTATTAGTATAAACTTCGCCGGCATCTGATCTCATTGCATCATGCATAACTTACATATATGAGTTATAACAGAGGATTAACCAGTTAGCCTAGAAAATACAAGAGTTAGAAATTACACTGGATGTTTAAGTGCTTTGACGGTATGCATATTGGAGCCCAGAGTTCTAATCGTGATTTGGTAATTTCAGAAGAATGTACACAGGTCTTACGCATGGATTTCTATAATAAAACCCATGACTCCATAAAACCCAGGGCAAACCGCTAATTCCAATAAACACAAAGTGGCCAGGCAACTTCCGACTCCCAAAAATGGAATCCGCCCTCGAAAGGAAATGAAATAAATTTGTCGCCACTCACTAAGACTTAGTGCGCTTCCCCCACAAAAAAAAGACTTGGATTAGTGTTTACCCATTTACCGAGTTTACGCCGACCTAAAATAACTTTTGGATTTGAATTTTGAAGTCGTCATTTTGTTATACCAGAGGGCAAAGTACAGTACGAAATGTCGTTTATGTACTTTGATCTGGGTGTCATAGGTGATAGGTCATAGGTTACGGTACTTTACAGTAAATATAGAGAAATAGTGTCACTGGATGCTCTGTATGTCGTCAATATGTTATGTTTTAAGTTTAAGTAGTATAAGTAGACCCGGCAGCTAATTTCGTGAAACCAATTAAAATGGTGTAAACTTGGCAAGAGATTGACGGTTGACTATTATCGTAAACATAGTATTGACCTAAACGGGAGTGGAGTAAATAGAGTGTGGAGGAACTGCTTGCGTACAGTAGTAGTCTAAGATGTCAAGGATAACATGGAAAAAAAAATATTTTTAGATAATGCAAAAATTTGTTTAATAGTCTTTCCTCCATCGTGAGTTTCCGCCGTAAAAAAGCAATGCGGCTGTTTTCCGAAGCGGAAAGCAAAGATAAAAAATAAGAAAATCAAAATAGCTATTAATAGAATATAGGAAAACGAGGTCAAACAATCAGAATTTAGTATATATTAGGAAGCGAAAAATAATTTTACTGATGTGAGTTCAATGTTCAGTAACGAAAGTCTGCTTGGGAAGCTTGATACAAAATATAGTGTTCAGCCATAAGTATGCACGTTTTACGGGCTTAACAGTTTCGTATATAAGACAGAAAACTTCTGCTTGATAACTCATACGAACAGAATATAACTTGGTCTAGGATCAAGCGAACGATTTTTCAGAGAATTTGACAGATGTTATTTTGTGCCAAGTAAATCAGTACGAACAATTGGCCGTCTACGATCATCTTAGTGTCCATCATCACGCCAAACCGGCCAAACCCATTGGGTTCACTGTGCTCAGTATGCAAAAAAAAAACGATACCAGCATGGAAGTGGTAATTGTTTGCCAATATGTCCAGAAATGTGTATCCCACACGCTCCAAACACATTAAATCCATGCGCTACCCGAGAGGATTCAATTTTATCGCACAAGAAAAGGAGAAAGAGCAAATTTTATGAAATGTGTTTGACATTTGGTCATTTTTGCAAAATTTTAAAATAGGCATTTTTTTGGGTTTCGAGTGTCAATACGTAACCGTACAGTCATTCTAAACGCTAGCATAGCTTGTGTTTAACCATTTAATTTGCAAGTTTAAAGCGTTATAACAAAGGTGGTTTTGAAAGGTTTGCTTGGCAACTGCAATCGCATATGTTGCATGCAAATGAGTACAATTAGAACAAAAATCGCACAGTTATCTTGAGAGAATACAGCTTGTAACATGCATGGATTCGCCGTCTACCTACTCTGATCGAACAAGACATGCACTGCATTGCACCAGCCACCCTAGAATAAATGAACCTCGCGAAGAGTATAATACTTGAAATATGATGCTACGAAAATAGGCCGGATATCTCTCCAACAAACAAACAGTCTGTCAAATGAGTACCACTCAGTGATCTCTTTATTATTCTCTGCAACGCAATTCAAGTAGGGGTGAATTTTGGAAGATAGGCAGATATTCTTTACCCTCAACAGAAAAACAAATAAACCAATAAGTAAAGCTATACGCTATACTCTATCTTTCCGTGGGAGAGTATTATATTAGACAAACGTTGGTGACTGCATGGCACCCATTACCCACAAGAGAAATGATACATAGTACTTCTGCCTTCTGCGCATATGTTATAAGGAACTGATTGTGAGGCTTGGGAACCCAATGCAGTGTGAGTTATATTGTTACGCGTGTACGTAGTAGTTGGTAGTAAAAAGATAGTAGGAAGTAGGAAGAACCAAATCAGTACTTCCAAACGGGAGTGCACTTCGCAGTTGTTAGAAGTAGAGGTTCGTGAGAAGTAAGTAAAAGTCATTTGAATTCTCGTCGAGTTCAGAACAACGGTCTTTGATCGTTTCCCTTATTTACGAGGATGTCCCCCTCACAAAATATTAGTCCATTACTTTGGAAACGTTCCTTAATGCATGGATGTGGTGAAGAAAAGAAATAAAGGATCAAAGTACCACAGTCACGCAATTGAAACAGTTCAGCAGTAGTTTATTAGACACGTGAAAGTCTAATTAAATCATTCCATAGAGAACTTGCAACGACATAAAGTACCGAGTCAACTTAGACCCAATGGTATTTCGTAGGATTAAAAAGAGAATTAAAGCATGTGAATCGCTTGCTTATTATATCAGGGACAGCTTACTGTATTTAGTTTTGCAGCACAAAAATATGGGCAAGATAAGTGCTGAATGTTGCCGAAGATATAAACCTTAAAGCGAAATGCCAGCTCCTTTGGAAAATTTGCATATGATAAGCAAATCCTATGTATCCTATGCTAATTTTGCGCGATAGCCGTGGACGATCGCGCAAAATTAGCATAGGATACATAGGATTTGCTTATCATATGCAAATTTTCCAAAGGGGCTAGCATTTCGCTTTAAAGCGAAATACCGGCTGGTTTTTGAAACCCATCGAATAGACCAGCTTTCTTATGCAGCTTATGCAAAGGAACATCAATTAGAATAAACAATCATGCTAAAGCCGAGCAAATTAGCATAAATACGTAAGATTTTGTCCGCTGTGCGTTTCCAAAACCGGCCGGTATTCCTGCATGGATTGATTATGCTCTAAACTCTAACCATAAATAAAGATGCAGAACACCTTTTCATTTGTGACTTTCGACGGAAAGAAACTGAACTCTCGAGACCTAATGATAAATTCTGGGCTCAAAGAAACGCTTTTTTGATTCCAATATACTTTCAATAGAGAAAGGTAATATTTATAGACGTTTGTGGGAAAGTCTTTGTTCTCATTTTAGGGGCCTTAAAACCCTCGTGGAAGTAATGAATGATTAAGTATTTGTTACTTGTTACCTTAAACTTAACTGTTTGGAAACTTCTGAAGAGATACACTGCCTGTAAGGCAACGAGCTAAAAATACAAAAGAAGAGCCAAAGCTTTGTAAATGGATACATGTCAGGTATAATGTGCTCTTAAAAAACTCTTCCAAACGAGGAAATTGCGTCGGTACATCGTGTAAAGACTTTCGAAATGTTTTTATAAGAGCCATGTGGTATTTTACACGTTCATAATAAAGAAGTTCAACTCTACATATAAGACTGAACTGATGTGTTCCTTTTGTGTTGGAGCCTATAAGCTTATAATACCTAGAACAACTTATACAGTTTGCCCTTGCTACGCAATCCCTTGTTTCATTTATTCCGTCTATCAGAGCGTAAAATTCAGACTGAAGTACTGAAGTCGGGTACTTTTTCGCTGAAAAAAGTCAAATTCAATTCGTTGCACTTTCCAGACAAAAATGCTAATAACTTTTGTAATTTAATTGTAAATATTAAATTTTGTGGCCAGTCGCGCATGAGCAAATGAGATTTATTTTCCTCTCAAATTGCCCCGATAAACAGTCACTCGAAGGTTATTACATCTATTCGTACGGCCCTATAAGTCCTCTACATTTCTTACTTTCATTATAGACGACAACTTCTGTTCGAAATCCTAAGCCTTAAAGCGAAATACCGGCCGGTTTTTGAAACGCATCTCAAATACTTGCATTCCTATGCATTTATGCAACGTGGGGTCGAATTGGGGTCTAGTTTCTATTCTAATTTTTGCTCATTCGCATATTCTGCATAAGAAAGCAGATCTACGCAATGCGTTTCAAAAACCGGCCGGTATATCGCTTTAAAGATGTACAACACCCGGATTTGAAAAGTATGCAGGTCGCTGTGCTCCCATGTAACTTGTGCATTTCATTACAATGTATGTGAGCATATGTTTCAAAAACCGGATGTTATATCGCTTTCACGCCTAAGTTTCACATAGAATGGAAGAAGTCCATTCGTAAATCAGTTGCAGACAGAGGATCAGTTGACAGGCTGTCACACCAGAAATAAGATGGCTTCTCGCATAACTATGAACTCGAAAACACCATCCGCTCCACCAAAGTGAGTGTAAAGAATACATGTTGTATTGTTTTGAAATCTACGATTATGTATCAACCAAATATCAGTTCATTTATTACAAAATAAAAGATTGTGAGCAATGTAGACGTAGGTTTCCCGTAATCTTGAATTTTTGTATACGATGTTGTGAGTAGGTGTGAATTTGATGACGCCACCAACTAGCAAAGCTGTAAAAAACTTACAATTTCTACTAGATATGGATGTAAGAACTTGTTTCAGAACTCCAATAGCTGGTAAGGTTGGTCGTAACAGTGTGGAGGTAACACAGTCGGTGTCGGTGCATTCTAATGCTCCGCTCACTAAACAACCAACGATTCCCGACTCAAAGAGGTAGTTATACTATACCAGTGGATAACACAATAGTAATTATGACTTGTACTTATTTACCTTTTTTTCCTCAGGTTTATTATAACAACTCTAGATAATAAATTTTCAGCACTTCTTCTCTTCCGGCACTGAAACCCATCAAAAAGGAGGAGTGTACAAGTAAACAGTCTTCCATTTTCCCGACCCTGGCGTCCACGAAAAGGGAGGATTCAGTGGAGAAGACGTTTGTTGAAAACATTTTCCGATGTTGATAGTACGATGCGATTTAAGTAAGGACCACAAAAAAACATAATTGTAAGATGTCAGCGATGTAAGGACACCTACTAACAAGGGAACTTGCGTCCGAAGTGTATTTGGTCGAAAAACGGCTATGCATATTTGCTTCTGCTTCTTCCACGTATTTTTTTTGCCACTTGTGAGGGCATCTAGTCCTCTTACATCCGTATCCTTATGATAATATAGTGAGACATAATGTTTACGGCACAATCCTCTATGAAGAGTAACAAATAAGACTTTTAAAGTTTTGTTTAGCCCCATCAGTGCGAACACATTTACCGCAAAGAGATCAGATTCCGACGCTTTGTAAGTTGGCATACTCTTAGTTTACATCGTGGTTTTTTTAAACTTCATAAGATTAGTCAGGGTGTTCCACAAAACAAAGAAATGGATCCTTTATGGTTTTTTTGATGCACGATCGCAGTTTGGTGTATTCAAGACTCATTGGAGTTATAATCTAAAACGCACAATTCAGGAAATATGTTGGAACAAATCAAAGTGAATAACGAATATAACTTGAGAGCACTTAAATCTTAGCGCTGAAACGTAAAAATCTGTTAATTCAGAACTACACTAACTCCCGTTTCTTCTGCTACAAAAAGAGGAGGCACGATTGAGGAAAAGAACTCGTAAGTACTATGCGACGTTGCATGCTTTTGCATGATATTGGAGCTGAATGACTGATCGTCCATATAGACTTCATATGTATGTAAAAGCACATATATTGTTTAGAAATGAGATGACTTCGTCTATTCTTCCATCAACTAGAACGGAGACGGAAACAACGCAAGTTATTCTACTTACGCATTGTACAAAAAGTTCCACTCAATTCAATGGTTTAGGCAGCCTGACTAGCCTAATAAGTATCCCGTCATAGCTCATAGCTTGGTTAACCGCCAGAAAACAAGCGCAACTTACTGGTATTCCTGATTTAGTAGATGTTTGAGAGTAATACAAGTGCACCCCATAATAAACCACAGTCAATTGCTTTTGAGTGTGCAATGCCAAATAAGTAATGCACTCAATTTCAGTTCAACACAGCTACTGACAATAAACCTAAACATCACAGAGAGCAAAATAACAAATTGTGAAATTAAATTAAACGTGCGACAACCAAAGTTTTGTTAATCAAACGCCTACCACCGCAATAATTGAGTTTACTCTGAATGAGTTCATAAAGGTTTTTTTTGGTCCGGAACTCTTGTGATAGGTCTCCGACTTTTCATATATGAGTAGTTCATCATAAGACGATTTACGTACTTAGGTTAAAGTTGAACGATCAAATTTAGGAATGTTACTAGTTTTGGAGCGGAAGGAAAAGCGATGCCAAAACAAACAGGAAATACTGAGGAACGGAAATTGTAAGAGTTTCTTGACGTTGTTACAGTAGTGAAGATATTTCTTGTCACATAACTACTATATATGGATAATATTCTTTCATGGTTGGGAAAAAATTAAAAGGGTTCACCACAGCGAAGAAGCAACGTATTGTTAATCAAACGCCTACCACCGCACAATTGAGTTTGCGATGTATGAGTTCAAAAACGCTTCTTTTGTCTGCGCGTGCGTAATCTCATTAATGAGTAAGAAGCTCTTGTGATTGGTCTCCAACTTTCCTCTATAATCTAATTTAATCATAAGACAATATGAACGATCAAGTTTAGGAATGCTGCTAGTTTTGGAGCGGAAGGGAAAGTGATGCCAAAACAAACTACAACAGGAATTACTGAGGAACGGAAATTGTAAATTATTGGTTGACGCTGTTACAGTAGTGAAGATATATCTAGGTGTTACATAACTACTATATATGGATAATATAAGGTTGGAAAATAAATGAAGAGGATTCACCACAGCGAAGAAGCGGCGCGCCGTTCCCTCGCGGTTGCGCGCGGTCTGTGACGTGGTATTCCAGGGATGCGACCATGTGCGCCATAACTGAGCCACAAGTTCGCAAACTAGAACATTTAAATTTTGCGCATACTTGGCGCATCCTCCGCACCCTGAACTACGCCACGCTTGCCGGCGTCTTATTTATTCCATTTATTAAAGGAGCTCGACTTTCCCGGCGACTCTTACCTCGACGAAGAGCGGAGAACTAAATGAAGGCAAATCTTCGTAGGTTTTTTTGTGTCATAATCACAAGAAACTACAAGTTCTGGTATGTATACGCATTCTTTCCCTGCAACATCAAATAAGCACCGTATCAAGAAGCCTTCTTGCAACTTGCAACTCTGAAAAGCAAAATCAAAACAGAAAATCTCAACGTATGTGCATTCAGGGTGTTTCCTACGGCTCCTGCTGTGAATAAATCGGGAATTCATGATACCACTTCGTAAGTAAACTGAGTTTTATACCGCACATGATAGAACGAGGTGTAGTACGGGATTTACCCAAACTGCAACTATTAATATAAAATAATTGAGAGAAAATATCCAGAAATTCATTACTTATGCTCAGGACCATGTCGACTCCGACAGCGCCTCCCGTGTACAGAGCCGAGAGTCTGAAGGACGAAAAGTCTTCGTAAGTAAAAATAAATTTAATTTGTTTTCTTTTGGTAGGTTATTTAGTTCAATGCCATTTTCCATCCATTTTTATTCCGAAAAAGAATGAAAATAAAGTACAGTAACGAACGAAAGGAGGACATTTTTACGGTTCTGTAGAAGCCAAAATAACGAAGTCACAAACAACACTTTTTACTTTGGATCTCTCAAATAAACATCACTCTAGATCGACAGCTTCTCCGGCCTTGAAAAGAACTGAAGTAAAGGACGAAAAGAGTTTGTAAGCTGTTGTCAATAATCATTCAACATATGTTTCGGAAAAAAAAACAATGTCATTGTTTACCTTTTCTAAAATAAATATCAAAAGTTTCAGCCTAACTGCAGCACCGACCCCACTGATTGCTGCCGTTCGTGCGGAACCAATAGCGTCAAAGGATAGCAGGTAAGTTTTCACATACACAAAATTTAACTTTGATTTGTCTAACGTAACTGGTCTTTTACCGGAGATACATATTGTAAGGCACAAAATTCCTAAGCTTATTTCTACAATAAGTTATGTTAAATATAAGTTAATATAAGTAAACAAGTCTCGTTTTTTATTCCAGAACAACAACAACGACAACCACTATTCGCACCACAGTTACACGCAAGGATAACTCGAACGAGATAAAGAACACGTAAGCTTTCCTTGTGCATTTGGAAAGGTTTTCCACGTCTTGAACTCATAATCAGAAGGTTTTACCCATCTTGTAACAGAAGTTTCTTACTGCTCAAGAAAGAATAAGCCGTTGGAATTGTGTCATATATGCTTTTCTATCACAGGAAAATTTTTCATTTGGGATTTTTATTGAGTTTAAATCTAAACTGTCTTACTTTAGTGTTTCGTCGAAATTGCTTGCTTCGCCAAAGATGGAGCCAAAGAAAAGGCGAGAGAGCTTATTACAATATATAATTACATTATATAACGTATAAATAGGACTCTTGAAGTATACAATATAACCTCACATCTTACAGTTCCCCGTCGACTTCTCCTAAAAGGAGTCCGAAAGGCGAAAGCATTAAACATGATGAGTAAGTTATATGAACAACTTATGAAGAACAAATGCGATAAAATAGTTTAACCAGTTTGGTCATTTTAAAAATTAAAACAGAAATGCAAGCTCGAGGGAAAATTGGGAAAATACAAAGTGGGAATTCCGACCTATACTTTCCTTTGAGAGTCTATGGTTTTTTGACAATGTAGAAAAATGCAGAGAACGGTTTTCGGCTCACTTCTTGACATTCATGCATGCATAGAAACGTATCTCACTAGCGAGCTCATTATCAGCTATGCAGCTAGGCTGTGCTTTTCTTTTACCCAAAGTGGTGTAGAATGCATGTTCAAAGGCCGTAAAGACTAAAGAAGATGGCTGATTGTGAGATTGTTTCAGAGGTAAGAAGGAAAAAGCACCCTTTGCCAACGACAAGTTGGTTCTCACATATTTTGGATATCGAGGTAGGATTTAATTAATTCTCTTTGCCACTTAAAGCCCACGAGAAAAACTTAAAGCCCACGAGTGCAGGCACTGTAGTCAAAAGCGTCAAAATTCGTTTTTACGGTTTATATCCTGGGCCTGTCCCTGAATACTGCACTCTTCACTGAACAATTTCTTAAGAAAAAATTGTCAGAAAATTTGTTTGGCTACAGCTACAGGCTACAGTAGACATTTCTATATAAGGTCGTGCTGAACCAATTCGCCTGATGCTAGAGGACAATGGCGTCATCTACAATGAACACGTCGTATTTGAGAAGGACTGGGCCACGATTAAGGATATCTTCGTAAGGAATATTAATATTACGCTTTGTTTTCGAACAGTACAATTGATATGAAATATTATTCTTATATAAAAGCTCCCTCGTATGTTAATATTAATATTATTAATATTTATTAACACATGCAGTATTAGTAACAAAATATTCATACTACATGTGTATTACTAATACTGCATGGACTCCAATTTCTTCGGACTTCAACATATCTTTACACCAGTGGGCCGACAAAAAAAATTGATGATTTTAAATATCGGCTTGTGTGCGAGCCACATATTACAACGAAAAACACATCTTCTGACCTCTCGTGAGTTGACCCGTGAAAATAGTAATTGTTCAAAGTAATATGATATAAAAGTATTTCAGCCGTTCGGACAAATCCCGGTTCTCCGTGTGAATCAAAACACAAACATTCCACAAACTGGAGCAATTCTGCGCTACCTGGCTCGAAAACTGGGTACTTACTTTATTTTCGATAAGTACAGTCAGTACGTTTATAGTCTGTCTTTTCGAGTCCGACATAACGTAACATGTGCAATTTGCATTTTTGTACCGCCTAAAACGCGGGAGGGCTTTAACGACATACCCCACCACTTTAAATTTTTAGGACTGCACGGATCAACAACCGAAAATCAAACGTTTGCCGATGTGATTTGTGAAGGAGCTCGGGATCTTTACGTCAAGTATTACAAACTGATATACGAGGAGTTTGTTCGTTTTGAAGAAATATATAGCATGATTAATCACTTTTTATTTATTTATTAAATAACACCACAGGGTCTACATCACAACGAAATGATGAAGAGAAAGTAGTATATAACTCCTCGTGTTGTCCTTGATTAGCAAACATATTCATGTAATAATTAGATGAATAAAACAATGGAACATCAAGCGGAATGTATAGGTAATGGCGTCAGGCATATCAGAGTTTTGCAAATATTTGCCTATCCGGATCCGTAACACTACTATGTATATTCTTATCTGGCAGTAATCTTGTCTCTGATGCACTGAAGCTGACTATGTCGTATTGTTACGGGATATTTTGTCGGCAGCAAACCATACGAATCGTTACATTTAGGAAGAGGGCAAGGCTTCCTACATCCAGCAACTCCCAAAAAGCATGAAACAATTTGAGAATCTACTGTCTAAAAGTGAATACGGAGGACCATTTGTGATTGGAAAGCAGGTAGATTATTAAATAGGTTTTTGGGTAGCAACTCCAAGCAACTACATAGAATTCCTTTGCGCGACAATACCTGTAGCTAATCAAATATATATCCTGTTGTCATGATGCACCCAAAGCTACCAACTGCAAAGTAGACGTCAAGTAGAATACCTGGATAGGATTCTTAGAATTGTTATAATCTTTTTTCAGATCACATTTGCTGATTATGCTCTCTACGATCTATTGGACGTACACCAAGTTCTCGACCCGGAATGCCTCAACGAGATGCCCAAATTAAAAGGACACTTCGCTGCGATGAACAAGAGACCAAAAATTAAGGTACCAATTAGAAAAAAAAAGATTGTACTCTATATGGTGATCTCTCCGCCAATCTTTCTGTTTAGCTCCGGGCTACGAATAGATAACTACTGCACAAACACAATGTATAGTATGTATATATATATTAACATATAATAAGCTTACGTCCGTACTAAAAGGAAAAATCACTCACAAAGTTTCGATATCGGAATTATAAACCAATTTCAGGAGTATTTGAAGAATCGCCGTGCGAAGAATCTCCCGATCAACGGAAACGGCAAAATGTAGAGGAAACAATATTTGTCTGCTTTTCAACGTTAATTGAATCGATAATCGATAATATTTTCAAATTTTCAAATTTTCAAACATTTTTTGTTTGTTTTCTACCACAATTTTGTCTTTTTGTGCAATAAATAGTTACAGACGTACATTTCCAGTTATAGAAAGTTCCCAGAGCGAAGAAAGTCATAGGTAACAGACATCGACAGTTATGTCTACATGTACCTATACGAGAACGAGAACGAATACAAAAACAAGCACATATATCACAGCGTAAACCCCTTTCTACCGACTGGTACGCTATGAAAGCGCTGTACTCACTCAACTAATTATATTGAATGTTTATTGCACCCAGCAGCTTGTCTCATGGTATTTGTGACTGGGAAAGGCATTCCAAATGCTGGAAATATCCAATCCACACTACAAACTACAATCCTTCTTGATTGTAAGGTTGACGTTGTTGACGACACCCATAAAGGGGACATCTGTTCCAGGGAACCACTCTCGGTGAACAGCGAACCTGGAAAGTTATTAAAGCGGTATGACGTGTGGTTTGTGAAACTTAAGCTGGACAACTGAATGTCCGCGTTACCTATTGATGCACAGAAAGGTTCACCAGTAAAACCACGAAGATTATCAGAGAATGAGCTCGCAACACATCATACGGTAGACAATAGAAACCAAAAAAAATAGCATGACAGTATAGTTTGTGCTGTCGATTTGATGTATGCGACTAAAGGGTATGAAAGCATCGATCCAATTATCCTGTCCTCTTGGCTTTCTAAGTTATAACACGGGACTCACCAACAATAGCCACAGTACCCATCGCTGGGACATTAGTGGCGATTACAGTAATCGCATCTTCCGATGGTCCCGGAGTGGGTATGGTATACAGAGAAGGCGAACACAAGTCCATGCGATAGCCCTGCAACTACGGTAGCAATCAACCGGATGGACTGGAAATTCTAAATAAATTCTGAAAAGACACATAGCTGTGTGAATACAGCCACGGAGAAACTTGCTCTTTCACCCGATTGCTAATCGACTACAGTACCAATGGTTTCGTTATATGTACATTGCTTTCTCTTCATGGTATTATTTGATGCATACCTCGGTGTTATTTGATTAAAATTAATGAATAAAAACGCGGCGAACATCATAAAGAAAAAAATGTGTTCATGAAACGTGCGATATCGAGAATTTGAATGTGAGTGGTCTAGGTAAATCTCCTTGCTGCTTGCGCAACTTGCACTGACAACACGTATTATGTATACATACTAACCTTGCCAGTATTCCACCGAGTCACATGTTTCTCCCTTGAATGCCACCTTCCCACTATAACTTGACTCTTCGGAAATAGATTCAGATTTCCGGTGTACTGTATGTGCGGAGAAGTTGCTACCGTATAACGAGCCTCCGTGACACCACGAGATGTTAGAGCTGAAAAATTACAGTAATTGATTTTTAGTTTCATAATTATTACCGCTAAATTATTCACGAACTTTCGTATTATGACTGTTTCTCTATAGTTTGTGTATGTATGATTCGATTCCGTTTCACACTATTTTTACTTTATTCAGCCCGTTTTTCTAATAAACCAACGAACCCACTGATATGTGAAACTAACCTTCAACCACCTCTGGTCCCTGCGCTGGAAGGCCAGTATTTACGAGAACATTACAGGCTCCATCCTGGAATTTTTGCTCAGTACGCAGGTCAAAAATGATTATTTCAACGAGAAACTATGATTCTTCGTGATGTACAAAACTCAGGTGCGCCTATATTTTGCCTCTCTCCTCGCCTAGACTTGTTCACACAAAGGCACTCGCCTTTTGCGAACACCTGGCGAATATAGGGCGAAGTTCCAGCGCCGTTTCTGCATCAATCTTACAATTTATTACAGTCGTCGGGTCTAACAACGCCGCGCACAACCCTGGTTTCGCGAGTGTTAAATTTCAAGAATTCCCTTTAGAGAACGTGTCGGAACAAACGAGCTTACATTCATTAACAACGTTACTTTCATTTTTTCAATATGGGAAGTCAATACCTGTAACAAGAATACTGTTGGTTTGATAGTCCATGAGTTTGGACCCGCTGTCGAAATAGTTGGTTGTGTGAGCAGAGACAGAGAAATTGGTGAACGCTGAATAAATTATTATACTCATTGTAAAATAGTACTCAATCCTAGTTTGGCTTTCGTCTCCTAACAATAGGGAGTGGGCAGACAATCTATAAATTTTCCCTATTACGATGATTTTGAACACCTTATCCTGAATGAGTCACGTTGTTTTATCCCTGATTACATAATAACCGTTCTGCTATTGTATCATTGACAAAAAAACTAGTTACTCTCTGGTTTCGTGTTTATGGAAGACGTATATGGAAGTCTACACTTCACTACAGCTGACTGAAAAAAACAGATACAATGAATAACAAGTTTGGTAACTAGATAAACGATAGCTTAGCGTGATGCAATCAGTAGAGATAGATAGTCATTTTCAGAGAGAGAGAGAGAGAGAGAGAGAGAGAGAGAGAGAGAGAGAGAGAGGAGAGAGAGAAAGAGAGTTAGAGTAAATACAACAGATGCCCAAAACAGTAGACAATCAAACTCTAAAGTGATAACAACAGATAAAGAGGTCTGGTTGAACTAGTCCAGTTTGGCAGAACCATCAGTGGCTATAAAGCCGCGGAAAGCTTGTGCACAGCTACAACCAATATGGAATTGGACGCGCGGATCAAGGTATATTTTTAGTTTTATTTGTTTATTTTTACGTTATTTTTTATCATATTCCAACCGAAGGTCCGCCAAATTTATTTTTAAAGAAATGTATTTTAACGACGAACTATCCGTACTCATAGAAAGGAATAGCATAAAATTCCGGCACGGCGTATAAAACCCTAGAGGACGGAGGATGTAGTCAGCACGGCGGTCAACACAGTGGCCCGATAACTATTTGTGATACAGTATGAACCTATTTGAGGCGTATCGCTTCGTTGCCTATTCGGCTCTCGGCTTCTCTGCCGTGGCGGTCGTCTCCATTTTCGTCACACTGCCAATGGTGTACAATTATGTGCACAATGTGAAGAGGAATGTAAATGACCAGGTTCAGTACTGCAAGGTAAGGCCTAAGTCTAAAAGACTACTGTATCTAAGCAGTACAGTATGACGAACGTGGAAATTGCCCCAAGCCGTCGATCTGCGTTACAGTAATGAGAACATGTTATAATCAACTGATTGACATAACCAACTGGAAGTAGGCCCGTAACAACTGGAAAACAGCCAGAGGGTGCAAACCCTGACCATAGCCTGAAGCTGAATCCTAGGGACCTCTGCGAGGACAAGTTATGTGTAAGTTTGGAACACTTTTTTTTGAGGCCTGAATCAACGAACCATTTATAGGGTTCGGCCCGCGACATTTGGGGATCAGTTCATCATATCGCTAACGCTCCACAGAACAGAACTGCTAGACAAGCGTACAGTGAAGGTAGAACGTTGCTATAATTTTGACTGCGGCATATTTTTCTTCTACATGTACATATACAGTAGCTCCACCAACAGTAGGCAATGGATATAATAATTTGATAATCAAATCATATTCGCATACATAATACATATAATCCTACTATCTGAGCTAAGATAAATCTAATTTAGGAAGCGCTGGTGTTTCGGGTGGAACAGCTTCTGCGGGTGGTCAGTGTGCTGGTTGCTGTAATCCTGGACCTCCTGGACCAGGAGGAACTCCCGGAAAGCCTGGAAGACCAGGAAAGCCTGGTGCCCCAGGATTGCCTGGAAACCCTGGAAGGTCAGGATCCGCACCTTGCGAGCCAATGACTCCTCCGCCATGCCAACCCTGCCCTGCAGGACCTCCCGGACCTGCCGGACAAGCTGGAAAACCTGGACCCGCTGGAAACGATGGAACACCCGGAGAAGCTGCTGGAGAAGGACCTGCTGGACCACCCGGACCACCCGGACCTGCCGGGGAGAATGGAAAGCCAGGTGCCGATGGAGAGCCAGGTACACCAGGAGAACCTGGAGCTTCGGAGGAGACTCCCGGAGAACCTGGACCTGCCGGACCTCCCGGTCCTGCTGGACCTCCTGGGCCCGATGGAAAGAGCTCCGAGGGAGGCGTTGGAGCTCCTGGCCCTGCTGGACCTCCCGGAGAGGCTGGAAAGCCCGGGCCCGACGGAAACCCCGGACCCGCAGGAACTCCCGGAAAGGTGGGAAGCGAGGGAGAAAAGGGAATCTGCCCCAAGTACTGTGCCATCGATGGAGGAATCTTCTTCGAAGACGGAACGAGAAGACGTTAAAAACAGAAAACAAACTTTCATCACGAACCTTTGCAATAAAGATACAGCAATTCAAAAAGTGTGCAAATTTTGGAAGTTGGCACAAAACAATGAAAACTAACAATAAGTTTGCTGGTCGCCAACTTTATGCTTGACTTTGTTGGGAAGGGATTCTTGTGAAAGACAATAGGCGGGAGAATTCCTTCAGTCATTTGGTAGTGTTCTGAAAAATAAGAATCTTCAAGAATAAGCGGCGACAAAAAGAGACCAATTCAATGGTGGGCTGCAGCCACAAAAAGTGAAAAATTCGTTTTATGAAAACTATTAACGTACTATGAACATATAAGTTCTTTTTGCCTAGAACCAAACTACGTATTTTCTGAATATTTTACCATTCATCATATTTGGTGGACTTCGGATTACCACACTATAGTCATGAAAAGGCCGCTCTCGTGAGGATTGATCGTATGATTCATATGTACTTCGGGGCTGAAATAGAGACATGTAAGTATTAAGTTACCTCAGAAACACGTGTAATGGTGATCCTTATGTGTTGCCATTTGTCATAATATTGCCAAAGTCTGGATAATTGTCCACAACTTACACATTTAGAATTCTCTCCCTACAATAACCAACGAACAAGCCTTTTTTTTCCTTTATGAGTTGAAATTTTCGCAGCTCGTCTTTGAGAAGGACAGAGAAATGAAAACGCATACATGTTTGTCAGGTTAATCATTAGTGACAAGTGACAAGCTCTGGCTGTTACGAGGGCACAAAAACTATAAACAAAATCTAATACCCACATGCATATTCTGTCCCTGTGGTGCAATCAGTTCCACTAAAAGTTGAGTTGTTCCGCAGCAAACGAAGTCATTTCCATCATTTTGGCAGAAGGCCATCCGTCCGCCAGTTTGGACGATACAGGGATCTGGTTGGCCCTAAAGCATTGACAATCAATCAGTAAATAGAAAATTAGCATATATAACGAGAAGCTTGATCAATGTTCAGTGCCAAACAAACGCAAAATTATACTATCGCATCGATGAACTGAGCAAACAAAAAGAGAGCACCGCCTAAACCAACCACCCACGCAGGACCACCCAGGGTGAGCCATATTTGTGCGAGATGCGCGCGAACATAGGAAATAGAGATATTTTGGTAAATAGAGTAGTTCTCAGCTCTTACCTGTAACGTGGGCACACACTTCATTATAGTTAGCGAAGTGCGATGGCGTAATTGTGTAAGTCCTTTATCACAGCACAATATTGAATCCAAAAACAAAATAAACAACGAAAAGGGGAGGTAGAGAACGGCAACAAACATAATTTAGCTGAAACAAGTTATACTAAATCCTGCACTGCACTAATGAGGTACAGTAACCAGTACAGTACTGTAAAATTAAATTCAGAATAAAATAGAACTTCAGAAGCTGAGTGATTGCCATCTACAGTAATTCAAAAGAACAATGAACACTACAAGCAAGTCCGAAGAAATAATAGAACCAAAAGCTCGGACCCGATTTCTACCCCTAGGCCTACTAGGCTTAGGCTTAGGCTTAGCCGACATGGGTCCAAGATCGAAAACTCTAAGTTAAGCAACTGAAATCCGATGGTGATTGTTCTGCATAGAAAATGAAAGGGTTTGAGTATAAAAGAAGTGAATTGATTCCCTTTTCCTCCGCCAGAAACCACTCAAACGGGAAAGCTCCAACCACCCCCAGAATATCTGTTTTTGATTGCACCGATCTCTCCGTGTATTTATTGGCGGAAGAGGATTTTTGGATAAATACGGAAGTGATAATGAGATTGATAAGCATTAGAAGGGAATTAAGGAATATAGATTTAGAAACGATATAGATAATGAACAAAGTAAAATCTATGGAACAAACAAGGTTTATTTTCTCCTACTTGTAAGGTTCGGAAAATAACTTTACATGGAAAACCAAAAACCCCGATATGGCCCCGATCACGTCCCTCAAAAAATCGGGCCGTGATCGGGGCCATATCGGGGTTTTTTCCAAAATAATCGGGGCCATATCGGGGTTTCCACTTTCCTGTGTACTGAACATTTTCCTACGGTATAAGAACATAGATTTAAGTTGAGCGACATAGATATTGAGCATAGACAATCAGCTGGTACCCCTTTTGGTATAGGCTAATTGTAAGAACAAACCGAGCAAAAATTACCGTAGTAAGCTGGTAATAAATAGCTACGTATTGTTTAGCGTCATACATCATGGATCGAATGAGCTAAAGCAAAGAAGATACCCCTATGGCTATTTGTTTACGCATACTCTACGTGAAACAATTGAGAGTGTACGCTGGGGAGGGGTCACTAGACGGGATACGAAATAGATGGGACTGAATAAAGGGATACATCCACGTCGCACTCTATGCAAATACGGTGCAACATGCACTCACTTATGTATGCTACGCATGCAGAATGGTAATACAGATGGACACCGAACAAAAAAAACATACAGTAAGCTCTGCCTACTGTAACTGCACTTGACTGATAGCTACAGGATCGAGCACATACAACTATGTTATGTAGTTCAATTCAAAAATGCATAATTGCATTCAACACGCGCCCGATTAATTCATAAAGTAAAATAACACATAATTTCAGGGACAGGACTCACAGTGTCTCCTATTAAACTGTAAGAATATAGGTTATATTTCCATCAAGCAACTTCATAGTACATTGAATAATGAAGAACTACAAAGAAGAAGATCGTTTGCTCCATGCTCAATACCAGGCAACAAGTTGAAATGTATGACACGCCATACTTTCAGGGGAGGCGCGGCAGGCGGTGTGCCAGACAGGTACGCCGCATGTGTTCAATTCCAGTTGGCGCACCTTTTAGGAGTAGCGCGGCTTCTGCGCCTCAGGTGAGCCATCTCGCCGCTGCGGTAGACAATCTTTTTGAGTGCGGCGGTGACGACGTGACGCGGAATT